>CM042692.1:412863682-413463682 GCA_023614405.1 Avena insularis | reverse complement strand
TCTTGGGCATATCTCCAACAGTCTCCCACTTGCACTAGAGTGAATAATCTAGATTACATTGTAATGTACCTAACACCCATGGTGTTCTGGTGTTGGTCATGTTTTTCTCTAGGGAGAGGTTTAGTCAACGGATCTGCCACATGCAGATCAGTGTGTACTTTGCAAATCTTTATGTCACCATCTTGGACATACCCGCGAATAGCATGGAAATGTAGCTTGATGTGCTTCAGCTTGATGTGTGACCTTGGCTCCTATGCATTAGCTATGGCACCCGTGTTGTCACAATAGATGGCCATCGGGTCCAACGTACTAGGACCCACACAAAGCTCAGTAATGAACTCCTTCATCCATATTGCTTCTTGTGCAGCCTCCGAAGTAGCTATGTATTCCGATTCAGTTGAAGATTTCGCCACAACGCTTTGCTTGGCACTCCTCCAGCTCACTGTAGCACCATTCAAAATAAATACGTGTAACGCCCCAGTTTTAGCTAATCTTAATTAGGGTTTTGATTGTGCATTCATGAGCATCATTCCCTAAAATGCATGCAAATAAAATAAAGCAAAACCCTAAAACCCTAATCCTTCCCTCTCTTTGAAAGCCTTCCAAATGGTTATTGTATTTTGAAAATTATCAACATGCATGGAGCCCAAATGGACTGAGAGGGCCCCATAATGTTTTTAATATTTACAAATCTTCTAGTATTTTTGGAATGAGCCAAAACAGATTTGAAATTAAATACAAAATATAAACTAGAGAAAAACTACTGGAAAATGTTTTATGAAATAAAAAAACAAGCCAGCTGCTAGCCCAGGCCGGCCCAGCTCCCTCCCGCGCTACCTGTCGCCCAACACGCACCCCTGCAGCCCAGCAGCCAGCCCACATAGGCCCAACCTGAGTACCCCTTCTCCCTCATCATCTTCGACGACGACGGGAAGCAGCTCGGTGTCCCGAGCGCCACCATCGATCTCCGCTGCGTGCTGAGATGCTCGCCACCGCTCGGCGGGCCTACAGTACCGGTGCCACTGCCACGAAGTGCCCCGCCATGCTCAGCTTCCCTCTTCTTCCTTATCCTCTCCCGCACGCGAGGACCCGAACCCTAGCTTGCCAGTCGCCACGCTGCCCCGCCATCTCCGGCCTACCCTTGCCCTGTCGACGGTCCCCTGAGCTCCGCCTTGCTGCCATCCTTTATAAGTCAGGAAAATATGTATAATATATCAAAATGTTCAGAAAAACGAGATCTATCTTTTTAAACCATAATCATGCATTGTTAAACAACTTAAATGACAAGTTTAATTAGAGAACTAAATTAACCCCTCAAAGGTGTTTCGGGGTTCCCCTGTCCTAGGGTTTGTACCCTTCGGACCCTATTTAAAATGATCAAGCATGCCCTAGGGTTTCATTTAAGATCTATATAACTTGTCATATCATCATCCTTTCTTGAGCATTGCATTGATGCCATGTGTTCATTGTTGTTCTCCCTTTATTTTTGGTGTTTGCTTCTTCCCGGTAATATACGATACCGACTCCGAGATCGAAGACCGAGATCAACACCATCAAAGCTTGAAGAACAATACTTGATCAACTATAATCAAGTCAAGCACAAGGCTTCCGAAGATCTATATTTGGGTATCAACAAACAAGGCAAGCATAGCCTCGCCATTATACAATCCTATGATTCAAAAGCATTTCAATTCTTGCCATGATGCATACGATTCTACTATAGTCTTTTATCTATAGATAGAGTATCATATTTATTACATTACTCCCTTGATCTTATATTACCTGATCCACTGCTCCTAGCATAACTAGGTTTGGCTTGTGTACACTACTAGAGCTTTTATTTGTGTCTTGCTTAGCCATGCTTAGCTGTCAGTGCTGGTTCATCCAGAAGATGTACGAAATGCAGAGAACCTAGTAAGACAGAAGAATGAGGTATACTGATGAGGTAAAATCAGTGGTAAAGGTTAAACATGCTAAGGCTTGTATGGGAGGCCACGGTGGGATGTGGTTTTTATAGTCCCATGCTCGCCACTACTAGGAACCGAGTTCTTGGCTTTGGAACCGAGACGAGCGTACAGCCACACGAGGCCTGGAAAACCTCTCGACTAACTAACTTGCCTAGTAGATTCCATGAGTCACATAGTTCGGGCATTCCATTCGACATATGCATAGAAAACGTTTTGAAAGATTTGGCGGGTCAATGTGCATCATAACAGGTAGGTAAGCATGGACGGGGTTGCTTGGGGTAGATGGCGTCCTAGTAAACCAACCTCGCCTCACATCTCTAGGTACCAGCTTCGGGATTTGACCCGTTACGGCGGAACCGTCCTTAGGGCGTGACTCATGGTCTCGGCGAAAGCAGGGTAAAGGTCGTGTCCAACCATCTTCTGTCGGCCTTCCAAGGAAGAGGGATATTACTAGTGGCATTAAGAGTCGGTTGGTACGTGTGGGTAAAGTTGTACACCCCTGCAGGGTTAAATCTTTTCAAAAAGCCGTGTTCACAGTTATGAACGCTTGGTGACCGAATTCTAAGATCATAGAGAACATTAACTTAATCGTAAAACTTGGAGGGTTCAACTTGTGCTTAAGCATGCTTCCTCAGGGTACGAGGGGGTGATCCTAGTTGTGAGATGAGGATTACTTTGGTGGATATCAAGATGATGATCAATTCTTCAGAGATGTCACTCTCTTATCCCCTTTTAAAATGTTCTGATTAGACGAGCTTCCTCTCCCTCTTGTTTTATAAAAAAATATGGCTTTATGCAAAATAACCCCACCAACCATAAGTCTTGCGGAGTACACCCTGAACTCACCCTTGCTTTGTTGATACTTTCAGAGTAAGCGTTCCCCTGAAGATGAGTTTGGTACGACATCGACACCGACGAGTAGCTTGGGGTTCCCCGGTCGGCAGCCTGGAATCTATGGGCTGGGATGTCATCGTTATGCTTTAGGCCTCTTAGGCCATTTGTTAAGGTTGCTATACTTAATAGCATAATTCGCCTTCTATTGTTTGATGCTTGTGGTTAGTGACCTCTGCTTGTAATATTTTGGTTCTTCGCTCAGTTATGAGCTTGCTGTAATAATTTTTGTGTCACTGGGTTACTGGTCTGGTACCGATTTTCTCACTAGATATCCTCGAGCTCTAGGTTAAGCTTATGTCAGGCTAAGGTCTAGATTTGTTTAACCATCATCCTGGGGGTGTCACAATACGTATCCAGTCTATGACTTCAAGTCATCCGGATCGGTGTCCAACTAGCATCGGTGTAACTGTTTACAACAAACTGTTCATCACCTCCATAAGAAAGAACCATATCCTTAGTCCTATTTAGGTACTTGAGGATATTTTTGACCGCTGTCCAGTTCTCCATTCCAAGATCACTTTGATATCTGCTAGTCAAACTAATAGCGTGTGCTATATCTGATCTTGTACACAGCATGGCATACATGACAGAGCCTATGGCCGAGGCATAGTGGATTGTACTCATCCTCTCTCTATCTTCTGTCGTAGCTGGACTTTGAGTCTTACTCAAGGTCTTACCTGGCAACATGGGGAAGAACCCTTTCTTGCTTTCTTCCATTCTAAATATCTTTAGAACCTTGTCCAAGTATGTACTTTGTGAAAGCGCTATTAAGTGTTTGGATCTATCTCTATAAATCTTGATGCCTAAAATGTATGCCGCTTCTCCAAGATCCTTCATTGAAAAACTATTATTCAAATAGGCCTTGACACTTTCAAGAAGTTCTATATCATTCCCAATCAACAGTATGTCATCCACATATAGTATTAATAATGCTACAGAGCTCCCAATCACTTTCTTGTAGATACAAGCTTCTCCATAAGTTTGTATAAATCCAAAGTTTTTGATCACCTTATCAAAATGTTGATTCCAACTCCGGGGTGCTTGCTTTAATTCATAAATGGAGCGCTGAAGCTTGCATACCTTGTTAGCATCTTTAGGATCGACAAAACCTTTGGTTTGTACCATATATAACTCTTCCTCAATGTCACCATTAAGGAACACCGTTTTGACATCCATCTGCCAAATCTCATAATCAAAATATGCAGCGATTGCTAACAAAATCCTCACAGACTTTAGCTTCGCTACCGGTGAGAAGGTCTCATCATAGTCAACTCCTTGAATTTGTCAGAACCCTTTCGCGACAAGTCGAGCTTTATAGAGAGTAACATTACCATCAGCATCTGTTTTTCTTTTAAAGATCTATTTGTTCTCGACAGCCTTACAGCCATCCGGTAAGTCCACCAAAGTCCATACTTGGTTTTTGTACATGGATCCCATTTCAGATTTCATGGCTTCTTGCCATTTGTCAGAATCTAGGCTCATCATAGCTTCCTCATATGTCGCAGGTTCATCGATGTTGTCCACCAACATGACATTCAACGCAGGGTCATACCAATCAAGAGTGGCACGAACCCTCGTCGACCTGCGAGGTTCAGCAGTAACTTCGTTCGAAGTTTCATGATCATCATCATTAGCTTCCTCTCTTATTGGTGCAGGCGGTATAGAAACATATTTCGGTGATGTGCTACTCTCAAATCCGAGAGAAGGTTCAACAACCTCGTCAAGTTCTACTTTCCTTCCAGTCACTTCTTTCGAAAGAAACTCCTTCTCAAGAAAGGATCCATTCTTAGCAACGAAAACTTTGCCTTCGGATCTATGATAGGAGGTACCCAATTGTTTCTTTAGGTTATCCTATGAAGACGCATTTCTCCGCTTTGGGTTCAAGCCTGTCGGGTTGTAACTTCTTTACATACGCTTCGCAGCCCCAAACTTTAAGGAATGACAACTTAGGTTTCTTACCAAACCACAATTCATACAGTGTCATTTCAATGGATTTAGATGGTGCCCTATTTAAAGTGAATGCGGCTGTCTCTAATGCATAACCCCAAAACGATAATGGTAAATCTGTAAGAGACATCATAGACCGAACCATATCTAAGAGAGTTCGGTTATGACGTTCGGACACACCATTACACTGTGGTATTCCCGGCGGTGTCAACTGCGAAAGTATTCCGCATTTCTTTAAATCCATGCCAAACTCGTAACTTAGATATTCACTCCGCGGTCAGAACACAGAAACTTAATCTTCTTGTTATGATGATTTTCTACTTCACTTTGAAATTCCTTAAACTTCTCGAAAGTTTCGGACTTATGTTTCATAAAGTAGACATACCCATATCTACTCAAGTCATCCGTGAAAGTAAGAACATAACGATATCCACCACGCGATGCTACGCTCATTGGGCCGCACACATCAGTTTGTATTATTTCCAATAAGTCCATAGCTCTCTCCATTATTCCAGATGGAGTCTTAGTCATTTTCCCATTAGACATGCTTCGCATCTTTCAAGTGATTCAAGAAGTCCATCGGAATGGAGTTTCTCATGCGCTTCACTCCAATGTGACCAAGACGATAGTGCGACATGTATGTAGAATTATCATTCATTTTTATTCGCTGAGCATCTATGTTGTGAACATGTGTATCACTACTATCGATATTTAATAAGAATAAACCATTCATCTCAGGTGCATGACCATAAAAGATATTACTCATAAAAATCGAACAACCATTATTCTTAGACTTGAATGAATAACCATCTCGCAATAAATAAGATCTAGATATAATGTTCATGCTTAACACAGGCACCAAATAACAATTATTTAGATTTAAAAATAATCTCGATGGTAGATGGAGAGGGAGCGTGCCGACGACGATCACATCAACCTTGGAGCCATTTCCAACGCGCATTGTCACCTCGTCTCTTGCTTATCTTTGTTTATTCCACAGCTCCTGTTTCGAGTTACAAATATGAGCAACCAAACTAGTATCAAATACCCATGCACTACTACGATTACTAGTAAGATACACATCAATAACATGTATATCAAATATACCTTTCTTGATGTTGCTGTTCTTCAGATCTGCCAGGTACTTGGGGTAATTACGCTTCTAGTGACCACACTCTTCGCAACAAAAGCATTTTGTATCAGGGTCAGGGCCAGTGCGAGTCTTCTTCTTAGGTTTGGCAATAGATTTGCCGCCTCCATTGAAGTTTCCCTTGGGCTCACCCTTTCCCTTCATGTCTACTTCAGCAGCCACCAAATTGGTAGCAAGTTCAGTGAGTGATCCAATCGCACCACTTATCTTGTAATTTAGCACAAACTCCTAGTAACTGGGTGGGAGCGACTGCTGAACTCTATCTGTCGCAAGATCAACTGGGATGTCATATCCTAGAGTCTTGAGACGTTGAACATAGCGCATCATCATCATGACGTGACCATTCACAGAGCTGTGTTCCTTCATCTTAACACTAAAGAACTCGCTAGAGATTATATATCTCTTAGCATGAATTTGACTCTCAAACATGGTTTTGAGTTCCTTCACAGTCGCATCAACATTGCTGAGTTCAAAGCGTTCTTGGAGTTCAGGCTCCATTGACATAAGGATCGCATATTTCACAAGATTGTAGTCATCACACTTTGTGTCATACACACTGCACTCATCCTGAGACGCAGTATTTGCAGGTGGGTCACCTAGTGGTGTATCCAGCACATAGACCAATTTACCAGCATCGAGGACAATCCTCATGTTACGGAACCAGTACGTGAAGTTGCTTCCATTGTATTTCAACTTTTCTTTCTTTAGGAATGCATTACAAATGGTGGAGGGGTTTGCCATGATCTAAAACATATTTGCAAAGAGTTTAGACTAAGTTTATGACAAATTGAGTTCAATTTTAATTCTAAATTAACTAGGTGAACTCCCACTCAAAACAACATCCCTCATGTTGCCTTAGTGATTACACAAACCAAATCCACAACACCAAGTCCGATCTTCATGAGAGAAGATGTAGCTTCAAAGGCGAACATCAACATGTTCATCATATCATCCATATGACTCATGCTTTACCTTTTGGTATTCCGTGTTCCGAGACCATGTCTGTGTTGGGGATCGGCGCAGAAAACAAAAATTTCCCTACGAAGGATCCCCAGAAACTTAGCCTAGGGTATATCTATGTAGTAATGCGATAACGGCCGATGCGTAGAGAATACATACCCTTGTAGTCTGCACGCGGTTAATGTTCCGCGGGGAACATGGTTGATGTAGTCGTACCCGAAGCCGACCTCAAGGTCGCGAAGCTCCTCGCAGGTCACCCCTTGCTCCTTCTTGATCTTCATCATCTTCATGGTGCAATAGCTCCGGCTCACGACATTTAAGCGCCCCAAGTGTTGCGCCTCGTGTCTTTGTACACATCCGGTGCACGATGAGACCTCCGGCTCCCCGATCCCGCCAGGAGTGCGGAATTTGATATCTGGATAGGAATCCCTGCAGCGCAATGGCGTACTGTAGGTGTGCCTCGATCGCACAGCCCAGACTTGGGGCCATGGTCACGAGGTATAGAGAGAGAGAGAGAAGGAGGAAGTCAACCAAACGACTTATCCAATTGATGGTGTGTTTCATCCCACCCATGGGCACCCCTTTATATAGGGGGAGGGGGTGTGCCCTCCTCTTTGGGTTTCCCATGTGGGACTATTCAAGGGAGAGGGGGGAGGCGCATGGGCCTTAATGGGCAAGCCGTCCTAGGGTGGGCCCCACCCCGAGCACAACCCTAGGCTGGCCGGGTGGGCCCCCTCAAGGCGCCTGGGCCTTGGCCCTTCCCTCCTCTGGTTTTCCCTCATGGGCCTTTATTCCCTAGGAAGTTTGGCCCATTAGTAGAATAACCCTTCAAATTAGATTTTAATATTATATTTAATATTAATTAAACTAATTAATATGTAAATACATATTACAAAATCCATCTTGACCCGAAACACCTTTCGGTTCCCTTTCAATTTCCTCCGAATGACTTCGAATCTTTCCTGGAATGATTCCGATCCTTTATTCTTTCTCCGAACAACTTCGGATCTTTCTGCGGAACGATTCCGGCTTTCTCTCTTTCTCTACTATGATTCCGTCTTACGAATGATCGCTCTCATCGTACCCTTAAGTGTATCCTCTCACGGCTCGGGAATGCTCTAGACATGATCTGTATCAATGATCACAGAGGGACCAGGGATATCCATGTGACCCTTATGCATTCCTGATGACAATGTCGTTTGAACTATCTAAATGTAGCATCCTCTTCCTTTTGTTTCTCGATACAACTTGTCCGAGATCCAATCAATGGTATCTTATACCTTGTTCAATCTCGTTCACAACAAGTTATGTTTTCTTGTTACCGTGATATTACATCCCCGTGACGTAGTCACATGTTGCAACATATATGGATGTAATCTCACCAAGCCGGCCGTATGTATCTTTACCCGTCATGTGGGTGAAAAAATCCTGGTCTTGCAGTCACATGTCATCTACTGTTCCTTCATAATACCCAACATACACCTTTATAGCCACCGTATTACCAGATGACGTTTGATGTAGTCAAAGCAGCCTAGGGAAACAGTGAGTAATATGAGCCCACGGTCTAAGGAGAAGGAGTCTAGGTATAGCTGTTGCAACAATGAACTATATGACTTGATCGTGTTGTAATCCTTCGAGGAATGTCCAATCACATCATACTCCAATGACATGATCTTGTTGTCAGTCGGCATAAATGCCCATGATCTTGAAACCCGGATCATCTTCGTGACCAACGAACTAGTACGAATAGGGGCTACTAGGGACTTGGTTGTTTCATACCACACCTGTACTAATGTTCCTACTTGGCACAGTTATAGCATAATATGAAACTATTATAAACTAATTGAGATATGATAAAAACCTATTTATTATTTGCCTCTAGGGCATATCTCCTTCAGTCTGTACATGCTAGGCTCGTCAAAGTTAACCTTAGTATCCGCATGTGCAAATCTGGCTTGTACCCGTTGTATGCACACGTAGAATCTATCACACCCGATCATCACGAGATGCTTCGAAATGACGAGTCTTAGCAATGGTGCCTACTAAGGGCGAACACTTTATTACTTGATATTTTAGTGAGGGAGATCATCTTATAATGTTACCGTCATGATCTGAGCAATACAAGATGCAAAAAGGATTAACATCACATGCAATTCATAGTGTGTGACATGATCTGGCCTTTCTTCTTGTCCCTTTGATATTCATCTCCAAAGCTTGGACATGATCTCCATCATCACCAACGTGGCCTCAAGGTCAGTGGCGCCGCTTCATGGTTGTCCATCATATAACAACAACTATTACAACTACTTGGAATAAAGCTATTACATGATGAATAAACACGCATGTCTTAACAAAAATAAAGACAACCATTAGGCTCCTACCGGTTGCCATATTACAATAAGGATCATTGCATACATCAATTATATTCACAATCACATCATGGCCATATCACATCACATGCCCCTGCAAAAATAAGTTAGACGCCTCTAATTTTCTTTGCATGTTTTACGTGGCTTGGGGCTTTCGTATAAGAACCGGTCTTACCTACGAACAAGAACCATAACATTGATACAAGTGTTGTCAGATGATAATTGTAAATTGAATCTTAACTATGGTGGGAGAGACAGACACCCGCAAAGCCACTTATGCAATGCAAGTTGCACATCAAGTGTGGAGCAAGTCTCATGTGCGATGACATGTAAGGTTAGCCCGAGCCGCTTCATCCCACCATCCCACAAGATGCAAAGTACACATGAAGACAACGACAACAAAATCATCAACACCCACAATAACCATTGTGTTCTACTCGTGCAACGGATCTACGCACAGACACGGATTTGATACCACTGATGGGTTCGTAGTAGGGAAAACAAAAAAATTCTACCGCAAGAATGAACAAAACCAAGATCTAATCTATGGAAAAGCCAAGATCTATTCTATGAGATAAGTGCAATGAGATAGATCTATACTAACATTTGTAGATCCAAAGCCTTGTTCGATATCGGATCTCGTGGTTGATGTAGACGATCACTTGCCGATCTCAAGATCGAGTCGACGATCCTTCTGACGCCACATTTCGGCAGCGCTTCCGTAGTCGGTCACACGTGCGGAGTCGATGTAGACCTTCCTCTCCCTGTTCCAGCGTGCAGCGGAGGTGGTAGATCTCCATGGAATCCTAGCAGCACGACGGTGTGGTGGTGGTGGAGAAGGATTTCTACAGGGCTTCGCTTAAGCCGGAGCAGGAGGATGGTGAGGGAGAGAGGCGGCTAGGGTTTTGGGGTGGAAGGAGCAAGGGGGATGCTCCCCCACCCCTCTTTATATATAGGGGGTGCGGCCTAGGGTTAGCCCCCTAGCCCTCTAGGGCCGGCACGCCAAGGGAGGGGGAGGGAGTTTTCTTCCCCGCCAAGTATTACCCTTTCTTTCTTGGCTTTCAAGTAAACCCTATGGAACCTTCTAGAACTTTCCAGAACACTCTGAAACCTTCCAGAACCTCCAAATGAATTCTCCAGGACATTTCCGAAACCCAGAAAATGATCTCCATTATATGAATCATATTCTCCGGACAATTCCAGATCTCCTCGTGATGTCCTGAATCCAATCCGAGACTCCGAACAATTTTCAGTCTCCAACGCATATTCCACATCTACCTAAAACGACATCGAACCTTAAGTGTGTCACCCTACGATTCGCGAATATGTAGACATGATCGAGACACCTCTCCGATCAATAACCATGAGCGGGATCTGGAGATCCATAATGGCTCCCACATACTCAACGATGACTTCGTGATCGATAGAACCATTAACATACAAAACCAATTCCCTCTGTCACATGATACTCTACTTATCCGAGGTTTGATCATCGGTATCTCCATACCTAGTTCTACCTTGTTACCGATAAGTACTCTTTACAGGTTCCGTGATATGTTATCCCTTGTGACCTAGTCACATGCTTGCAAGCTAGTTAGATGACATTCCACCGAGAGGACATAGAGCATATATATCCATCATATGGATGGACAAATCCCAGTCTTGATCGATGCGCTTCAACACATACTTTCAGAATACCTAATGCCACCTTTATAACCACCCAGTTACGAAGCGGCGTTTGATTTCATCAAAGCACTCATCCGGTGATGGTGATTAACACAATCTCATGGTCAAAGGATTAGGTTACTATGTATTTGAAAGCTTGTAGCAAAACAAACTTAATGACTTGATCTTATGATATGCTTATTATGGGTGTGTGTCCATCACATCATTCTCCTAATGACATGATCTTGTTATTAATAACATCCAATGTCCATGATCAGGAAATCATGATCATCTATTAATCAACAAGCTAGTCTTAACAAGAGGCTTACTAGGGACTCTTTTATGTTTACAAAACACATAAGTATTAGTGTTTCCTAATAATACAATTATAGCATGAATGTAAACATTTATCATAAACACAAAGATATAATAATAACCACTTTATTATTGCCTCTTGGGCATATCTCCAACATAGCTGCCCACAGAGAGGACACGGACCTGGCTGAGGCCACCGCCTCTCGGGCTAGGAGGAAGCAAACACCTCACCTAGTGCCGCCCTAGCCGGTGGGGGCTCGAAGAGGTCTCGCCGGTCGAGGGCTGCTGCTACCGCGCCAAGTATCGCTGGGTACGTGCCCTTGCTTTCCTTTATCGGCGGGTCCGTTGGTCTCCGCCTTACTTAATATGCTTTGCTCGTGGTTCTTTCAGGGATGCGATGTCCTTGACCAGCTCCATGACCATCGCCACCACGTTCGACCCTCCGCCGGCTACACCTGAGGGGCATGTTGCGTCTGATGCAACCTCTACTGCTAAGCCAGCTGAGGCTGTAGCCTCTGCTACCAAGTAGGCTGAGGATACAGCTTCTGCTGCCAAGCCGGCCGAAGCTACTGCGTATGTAGTAGAAACGGTGGTGGTGACGGTGGATGAGGTGGAGATGGTGGTGCCGGCTAGATCCTTGGTCCCGCACCGGGCTTCTGCCGCCTCTAGGGCTGCCGATTTGTTCCTGGCTCTAGGCCAGGCTCAGATGGGCTCTGGTGCCTAACAGGTGGAGGAGCCCGTGGAGGTGGCGAGGGAGGCTCCCGCACAGCCGGGGGTCGAAGGCGGTGGTAGGGAGGTGGCCTCCGGTTCTAGAGCTGCGGCTCCAGGGGTGTCGCGGGTGGCCTCCAGCGACGACAACGAGATCTAGATCACCTGCAGCCGGGAGGCTCCGTGCGCCACCGCCGGACTCCGTCTTGCCTTAGCCTTTTGAGTCGGCGCACGCTGCCCTTGGCTAGGCCCGCTACATGGTGGAGGTGATGAAGCTGGGGCTTGGTGAAGCCAAGGCGTTGGGAGGATCCCTCGAGGTAAATATCTCCTCCGATGTTTCTGTTGCCTTTCTTTGCCGTTGATCTTTCACTTTTCTTTTTGATCGTTCCTTCCTTGTAGAAAGCTTTCGCCGAAGCCGCCAAGACGTCGTAGGACCCGTGGCATAAGATTGCTTGATCTGCTTTGTCTTCCCGACTGCGCGAGTTTTTGCGCTTCTTGTTGACCATTGGGTACCCCCCCTGCAGCTCTGTTAGCGGACAGGGAGCGGGAAGTGGAGAGGCTGAAGGCAGAGGTCGCTTGGCTGGAGGGGTCTAATGAGGCGCGCTAGGCCCAGGTCGACCAGCTGCTGCAACATTAGCAGCAGATGGAGGTCAAGGCCGGCCAAACGAAGATGACTGCCAACATCTAGACCAAGGCGCTGAAGAACCTTGAGAAGCTTCACGCCCGGCAGGAGGAGACGCTAAAGTCTGCCTAGGCCAAGGAGAAAGCAGCGCTGGTGGAGTTGTGCCAGATTGCTAAAATCATTTCTCACTAAATGGCTCTTCCCTTAGCAATCTTCCATGTCTTGTTATGCACCCGGTTTCTGATAGCCCTTTGTTTCTCGGGTGCAGCCCAGTACCCTCAGGCGATCGATCATGCCCTAGCCCACGTCACGGATGTGGACACTAGGTGTGACCTCTGTCCATAGGAGCTGGTGGTTGTCGTGTGCGAGGAGGGCAGATAGCTGCGGGATGCTGCCCTCGACGTCTATGAGTACGTCTGGCCTGACTCCACTCCACTGGCTATGATGGAGGCCTTGGCGAAGAAGCTTCTTGCCACTCCTAAGCTGATGGACGTGGCGCGGGACTAGGCAGCTCGTGGTGTCACAGAGATGGTCCTGGCATTGCTGAAGTCTTGGTACACCTATGTGGACCTGCAGAGTCTCTCCAGAGGGTTTTGTCAGGGAACCAGGTATGACCAGCTTCGGGCTGAAGTTCCTGATATCCGCTCCTACGGTGTCAAGATTGGAAGCTTCGTCCAGCTGGATTAGGACTTCAACAATCCAGCCAGCTCGGAGGGGTTCCACTACAACCCTCTAGGGGCTTCAGCCCAGGATGACGCCCCGGCTCCTGCCTCCGCAGACTTCACATCCAATAGCCATGCTACAACCGACGCCTCTGGCCCTTCCAATGACCCCCAAGACTGATCCCCAGAATGCTGGGAGTATTTGTATCTGTTTTGAAACTTGTTTGTCTGCCTGCTTGAACAATTTGTCCTACTGAAGTGAATTCTGTTGGGAGCTCTGTCTCCCTTTTGTGATGTTGACTTATGATCTTTTTGCATTACATTTGTTGTATGCTTTCTTCTGTGTCGGGGAGCGCGAGCGCACCCACATGGTGTAGTCCCCGAGGATTGGGCCAGTGATGTCTACGCACTTCTATTCGTGTAGACAGTTGTTGGGCCTCCAAGTGCAGAGTTCTGTAGAACAACAACAAGTTTCCCTTAAGTGGATCACCCAAGGTTTATCGAACTCAGGGAGGAAATGGTCAAAGGTATCCCCTCTCAAGCAACCCTGCAATTAAGATACAAGAAGTCTCTTGTGTCCCCAACACACCCAATACACTTGTTAGGTGTATAGGTGCACTAGTTCGGCAAAGAGATAGTGAAATACAAGTGGTATGGATATAAGACAATGGTGCTAGAAAATAGCTTGATGGGGTGGAAGAGACTAAAGGTAAACTGAAATAAAGATGAAAGCAAGCAAACATGTAACAGATCTAGTTGCAAATGGTGTTTCAATGCTTATAAACAAGGCCTAGGGATCATACTTTCACTAGTGAACACTCTCATATAAATATCTTTTGTTTATGATACTACTCTTAACTACTCTCCGGTTGGACACTCTAATCAATGGTAGGGCTATAACAGCACTCCTCAAAGTTCGCTTTGCCCATCTAGATAACCCCACACTGTCACCTTGAGCACTAGATGGTTCCAACAAACACCACAATTTCATCGAGACATCCAACTCCAAATATAACTCATAACAAATATTTGTAATCTCTAGCCTAAGTTCCACCATGGTGTGCACGCTTTCACTTTCACACACATGGGGAGAGCAGAGATCTATTAAAGCACTTGAGTAGTAAAGTAGATCTACTTGATTACATAGCTCATGATCTCAATAAGATCACGCATAGAGAGATAGATGAACACATAGCTATTGGTAGAGCCCTTAGCCTCGAGGAAGAACTACTCCCTCCTCATCATGGGAGTCAGCAACGGCGATGGAGATGGCGGTGGAGTCGATGGAGATGACGGTGAAGATGGTGAAGAGGCGGCGGCAGCGACGACGCTGCGGAGGACTCTTTCCCCGCCGCCGGTATCATAGGGGAGCACCGCCCCTTAGCATCCTTCCTTCATGGCTTCCTGGGAGCCCTTCCCCATGGAGATGAGATCCATGGGGGAGGCAAAAACGTGGCTTTGGTGGCTGCAAATTCGTGGGTGGAGGTCTCTCCCACGAATTAGGTTTCCTCCCTTTATATAGCTTCTCGGATTCCCGTCACCCCATCATGGGCTGCAGTAAATTGGGCCTATCGGACCCATCCGGACTTGGAATCAGCTAAATTTTATGTCCAAAACGTTTGTCGTGAAATTTCTAACAACTTTGTAGTTGAAGAGTTTTCCGTTTGATGCAGTCTTAGATCCGAAAAGTGACCATCTTCAAAAAGAGTTCTGAGACAGATTTCTGGAAAATCCCAATTTGACTCCAACAAGGTTTCCACTTGTATTCTTGGTAATTCCTACACATTAAAGTGTAAAACAAGAACATTGTGCACTTTTGCAACTATTAGTAGGTTAGTCCAAATAAATCATAAACTTTATATAAAAAGGAGTATCAAAAGCATATTATTAGCATAAAACCATCAAAAATTAATCAACATCTCCAAGCTTAGTTCCTGCTCGTCCTCGAGTAGGTAAACGATAAAAACAATATAATTTTTGTGGTGACACGCAGCCAACATAGTCTTGATTATCATTGTTGTAAAAGCATTGATAGCTGGGATCAAGGTACTCTAAACATGAACATGAAAGATAGAGTTCTAACAATAAGACATAGCAACTATGTTGTAACATGAAAATGTACAAACAAAAGATCATGAATAACAATGCATTGAAAGATGTTTGTTTGTTTCACATATAGAAAACATAATAAGAGTGGTATTCAGCTTGTCCCTCATAGTGTAGCAAAACATAAATGCATAGGACACCTTCAAAGTTCATAAGGGTGACTAGATACAAATGGTTTAAGAACAAGCAATATCAAAGTTATGAATCAATCAACAAGTTTTGGTACAATGCACATTAAACTAAGAATGATAACTATGCTCTCTTAATTGGTGTCTAAGGATAGAAGGTGGAGACTCAATATAAAAGTGGAAGAAAGGCCTTCATAGAAGGAAGCAGGGATTCAAGTTTCATAAAGAGCTTCCAAAAATTATAGTACTTATTAGCTTTCAGCTCTCATTGCCCCTATCATAAGCATCTTGAAGTGATTAAGGTTAAAGTGAACAAACTATGAAGTATATGCTTGACAAAGTATAAGTTGGAAATCTCATGTCCCTTGAATACAAGGGCCGCTCCTCATGCTACTCAAGTTTAGTTACCGGTAAATTCTTGTCATAGTAAGTACATGTGTATCATAGAGAACCGCCAACAGGGTACCCCTTGCCCGATGATACGGAAGAATCCCCATATCAAAATGACAAGGCAAGCAGACAACGAGCATCTCAGCAATCTTCTTATTTACCATGGGAAAATGGTGATTTTTTCTCTCTTTCCTCTTTTCTCAACTCTTTTTTTTCTTTTTTTCTCTTTTTCTCAATCTCTATCTCTTTTCTTATAAGAAGAATGCTTCATACATTGCTCATTATGATTATGCTGCAGGTTTCCACCATGATTAGGCATGGATTAGACTAGCGGCCCAGGCGTTTCTCTAACACACATACATAACTCGATGGACTTACAAGCTCTCCATTCATTTCACACCGACAACATCCATAGACAAAAGAGCATGATATCAACTAGGTACAAAGTACAAGTGCAATGTTGAACGCGTTCCCCATGACAATATGGTTCTACTAATCCCCAACATATAAGTGCAAGCATATACAACATAGACGACACAATGGTTCAAGTTTATTAGGGGCAAGAAAAGTAAAGTGTGCCATCAAGTCCGTGAGAGCTTTAATCACTAGTTTTCTCATAACAAGTTTAATTCGGAAGGTAGATAAAAACATGAATATACTTGGAATAGCAAATGCTACTAGGTAGGTATGGTGGACTCTTTGGAATAACTTGGTTTTATTTGGAGTTGGATGCATGAGTGGAACTCATACTTGGTTATGGAAGCTAGCAAAAGACTGGGAGTGACCAACTAAGAGAGCAATAATGGCCATAATCATGCAAAGCGACAAAACATCATTAATTAAAGCATAAAGTGATATTACAAGTTGAAAACTAAATGATCACAGAGGCTATGGTGACTTGTTATAGTCTTAACATGGTGTGAGAATGCGCCAAGTCAACCCAAATAAAGCATTAAAGGAGAATACCACAATACTATGCTTTAATATGCTAAAACAATGCATGATTCTTTCAAGGCACATTAAGCAATATCAATTGTTTATAACATGTCATGCTACAGCAAAAATCACTAAGCATCAAGCCAAAACAATATCAAGCATGACATGACAAAGCACAAGCCACAGTCAAAAACAAGCTCCTTTTTACCACTTAAGGATGAACTTTTTCCTACAATTTTCCAATCCAAACCAAACTTATTTGAAAACTAATATATGAATGAGGGGGTCCAACCAATTTATTCAAGAAAACTAAGCAAACCAAGCAAACAAAAACCAAAAACAAAAACAAAGACGCTCCAAGAACAACACAACTTGTGCATGAAACAATAAAAATGAAGTGTTTGGAAGAAACCTGAGATTTTTATTGATGAAGAAGGGGATGCCTTGGGAATTCCCAAGCTTTGACGCTTGTACTTCTTGGATATTTCTTGGGGTGACACACGTGGCATCCCCAAGATTGAGCTTTAGTCCATTCTTCATCTTATTACATCATTCTCTCCATACACCTGAAAATTTTCCTTCATACAGAACTTCACACAATCTTTATTACCAACATTAGTGTACTCAAGATAATAAGTCTTTGGGTTCAGTTTCAACACCAATAAAACTTCCATTAAAACACAAGCTACTGTAGCACTTCCCTCAAAAAGCTCAATTCCCCAAAAAGAACCCAAAAAGGAATCAACAAGAAGCAAATGCAAATAATGGCAGAAATCTGTCAAAACAGACCAGTAGATAAAAACCAATTTTTTTGAAGACCTTCTGTTGCTCAAATCAAAAAGTGTTGAACTGACAAAAGTTATCTAACAACCTAGGAGATTTATTCAGACAATTACGGCTCAATTCGACATATAGAGATTTTTCACGAATTTGTACAGTGAAGCACAAAAATCTATTTCGGGACAGCACTTCCCCAAATCTTACTTCCCTCTCATTAGAGGTTATTCTTGGCAAAAAAATCAAATAAAAAAGGATAAGAAGAGGTTATTACATAAGTAATAACTTCCAAGACTCAAGAAAACTATTGGGTTATCTCCTAAGAAGTACTTTTCTTTAACGCCTTTAAGTTAGGCATGATAGTTGAGAAGATGCTCACATAAGAAATATGAATTAAGTAAAAGAGAGCATCAAGAAGCAAATTCAAAGCATATTTAAGTCTAACCCACTTCCTATGCATAGGAATCTTGTAAAGAAACAAGTCATGAAAGCACAAAGCAACAAGCATAGGAAAGCAAAACAAGTGCAACTTTAAGACTTTCAACATAAAGAGGGGAAACTTAATATTGTTGAGATACATAAAACCATGTTTCCCTCTCTCATAATAACTTTCAGTAGCATCATAAATAAAATTAACAATATAACTATCACATAAAACATTCTTATCATGAGCCACATGCATAAAAGAATTAATACTCTCCACATAAACATAGTCATTCTTATTAATTGTAGTGGGAGAAAATTCAACAAAATAGCTATCATTATTATTCTCATCACCATAATCATCAAATATAGGAGCCATATTTTAATCATAATTAATTTTCTCCTCAATAGTAGGTGGACTGAAAATATCATATCCATCATTGTAATCGTCATATATTGGAGGTTTGGTATCATCATAAGCAATAGAATAGCTATGTTCCAAAGCTGGGGAACTAAAAAGATCATTTTCAGAAAAACTAGCTTTCCCAAGCTTAGACTTTTCCATAGCATTAGCAATAATGGTGTCCAAAGAATTCATACTAACAACATTGCTATTAGCATGAAAATAAAGTTCCATAGGTTTTTTAATTTTCTTTTAAAACAATTCATGTCCTAAGTCAAGATAAATGCTATAAAGCTCTCTAATTTTTGTTGTTGTTTTCCATTAAGCCTAACTAGTGAAAACAAGAAACAAAAAGACAAAATTACAGAATCTAAAGGAAATAACTTTGAGCACTCATACCGGAGGATGTGAGTACCTTTTACCTTACCTTCCCGGGAACGGCACCAGAAAATAGCTTGATGTTTACGCACTTCTATTCTTATAGATAGTTGTCGGGCCTCCAAGTGCAGAGGTTTGTAGAACAGCAGCAAGTTTCCCTTAAGTGGATCACCCAAGGTTTATCGAACTCAGGGAGGAAGTGGTCAAAGGTATCCCCTCTCAAGCAACCCTGCAATCAAGATATAAGAAGTCTCCTGTGTCCCCAACACACCCAATACACTTGTCAGGTGTATAGGTGCACTAGTTCAGCGAAGAGATAGTGAAATACAAGTGGTATGGACAAAAGACAACGGTGCTAGAAAATAGCTTGATGGCGTGGAAGAGACTAAAGGAAAACTGAAATAAGGATGGAAGAAATCAAACATGTAACAGATCTAGTTGCAAACGGTGTTTCAATGCTTAGAAACAAGGCCTAGGGATCCTACTTTCACTAGTGAACACTCTCATAGAAATATCTTCTCTTTATGATACTACTCTTAACTATTCTCCGGCTGGACACTCTAATCCATGGTAGGGCTATAACAACACTCCTCAAAGTTCGGTTTCCCATCTAGATGACCCCACACTGTCACCTTGAGCATTAGATGGTTCCAACAAACACCACAATTTCATAGAGACATCCAACTCCAAATACAAGTCATAACAAATATTTGTAATCTCTAGCCTAAGTGCCACCATGGTGTGCATGCTGTCACTTTCACACACATGGGGAGAGCAGAGATCTATTAAAGCACTTGAGTAGCAAAGTAGATCTACTTGATTACAAAGCTCATGATCTCAATAAGATCACGCATAGAGAGAGAGAAATGAACACATAGCTACCGGTAGAGCCCTTAGCCTCGAGGAAGAACTACTCCCTCCTGATCATGGGAGTCAGCAACAGCGATGGAGATGGCGGTGGAGTCGATGGAGATGGCGGTGAAGATGGTGAAGAGGCGGCGGTAGCGGCGGTGGCGCGGAGGACTCTTTCCCCGCCGCCGGTATCACAGGGGAGCACCGCCCCTTAACACCCTTCCTTTATGGCTTTTTGGGAGACCTTCCCCATGGAGATAAGATCCATGTGGGAGGCAAAAACGTGGCTTTGGTTGCTGTAAATTCGTGGGTGGAGGTCTCTCCCACGAATTAGGTTTCCTCACTTTATATAGCTTCTCGGATTCCCGTCACCCCATCTTGGGCTGCAGTAAATCGGGCCTATCGGGCCCATCTGGACTCGGAATCAGCTAAATTTTATGTCTAGAACGTTTGTCGCGAAATTTCCAACAACTTTGTAGTTGAAGAGTTTTCCGTTTGATGCCGTATTAGACCTGAAACGTGACCATCTTCAAAAAGAGTTCTGAGACAGATTTCTGGAAAATCCCAATTTGACTCCAACAAGGTTTCCACTTGTATTGTTGATAATTCCTACACATTAAAGTGTAAAACAAGAACATTGTGCACTTTTACAACTATTAGTAGGTGAGTCCAAATAAATCATAAAATTTATATAAAAAGGAGTATCAAAAGCATATTATTAGCATAAAACCATCAAAAATTATAGATACGTTATGAACATATCAGCTGGCTGGAGTATCCAGGCGCGCCGAAGCTCCTTTATGTTGTTGTTTGATGCAGGTTTGCTACTTGGGGGCGTGCGAGCGCATCCGTAGGGTGTAGTCCCCGAGGTTCGGGCCGACTGGAGAATCCAGGCGAGTCGAATCTCCTTGGTTACTCCTTTGCCGTCTGGAGGCTTGTCTCCAGCTCTGGTATTTTGGCTCATGCAGGGACGAAAACACAAGCGGTAAATTGTGCATTATTCGTGCATAGGATAAACATAGTATTTAGTTGCTCGTTTGGTTGGAAAATTTGCTGTTTCATGTGAAACTGATAGCTTGGTCCTTTTCTTACCGAGCATTGGCCATTGAAGCTATTCCCCTGTCGGCGTTTAGCCGGAAGCAAGGGTTTGCTTAGTTAGCATATTGCACAATACTTCAGATTTTGGCTACCAGCTTTGAGAGAGCGAGCGCAACTGACGCGTCTAGACGTCTTGTTTTCCTTAGGACTTCTCCTGTATGGGTCTTCGAGTTTGCTTCTCTTGCCATGTCTGTCAGCTGCCTTGCGGTCCGTAGCCGGAATTGAAGAGGGATCTTTTGGAGACGCATACAATACTTCTCCTTCTAGAATGTTTGGCCTTCTGGGCCAGCCGGTGAGTCCCCAAGGGAGACTTCCGGGTCCGGGGTTAAAAATAATGCAACAAGAAAATTTCAAGTTATGTAGCAGGAAATGCCAAATTATTACAGAGTCCTCGAGACTATTTCGAGGCTCCTCAGCTTGTTCATTACACAAAGGTAAGATACATTTGCCCTTTACTCAGGTGTAGAATGGCGAAGCAGGTTCGTGTTCCACGGGCGCTCGGTTTCTTCACCGGAGCGGTCCATCTTGTTCTTCGCTGGCTAGCGAGCATCAATGAGGTAGTAGGAGTTGTTGTGCAACGCCCGACTGAATGGACCCTCCCAAGGTGGATCTAGCTTGTGCATCCCCTTGGAGTCTTGCACCAGCCGCAGGACTAGGTCGCCCTCTCGAAACAAGACGCTGCGATCCGGCTGGCGTGGTAGCGATGCAGGTTCTGCTGGTAGATAGCGGACCTAGACAAGGCCAGCTGTCGGGCTTCTTCAAGGAGATCGACGTTGTCTTCCCTTGCCTCCTTGGCCCGCTACTCGTTGTACAACATCTTGCGCGGTGTGTTGAACTCGATGTCAGTCGGCAGGATTGCTTCTGCTCCATAGACGAGGAAGAATGGTGTGTAGCCGGTGGAGCGATTTGGCATTGTGCATAGGCTCCACGGCACAACCGGTAGTTTCTCTATCTAGCATCCGGGAATCCTCATGAGCAGCTCGATCAGTCTTGGCTTGATTCCGGCTAGGACAAGACCATTTGATCGCTCGCACTTCCCGTTGGATTAGGGGTGCATGACAGAGGCCAGGTCTAGGCGGATGCCTTTGTTGCCGCAGAACCGCGTGAAGTCCCCTTTGGCGAAATTCGTGGCGTTGTCGGTGATGATGCTGTTGGGGTAGCCGAACGTGTGGTGAAGTCACTAAAGAACTTGACCACTGTCGGTCTGTCCAGTTTCTTGATTGGCTTTTCCTCGATCCACTTGGTGAACTTGTCCACGACCACCAACAGGTGTGTCATACCGGATCACGTTGTTTTGAGGGGGCCTACCATGTCCAAGCCCAGACGGCAAATGGCTAGGTGATAGGGATTGTCTTGAGCGCTGAAGACGGAGTGTGTTTCTGTTGGGCGAATCTCTATCATCCATTGCATGTCTTCACCAGCTGCTCGGCGTCCTCAAGCGTCGTGGGCCAGTGAAACCCATGGCGAAATGTCTTTTCCACTATTGCTCTTGATGATGCATGGTGACCGCATTTGCCTTGGTGGATGTCCACTAGCAGCTGAATTCCCTCTTCTTGGCTTACGCAGCACTGGTATATTCCTCCCACGCTACGCTTGTAGAGATCATTGTTGATGATGGTGTATGTGCTTGCCCTTTGCTTCACTTGTCTTGCATCTACCTCTCCATCTGGCAGCTCCCCTTTGGCTAGAAAGTCCATGAATGGCTTGCCCCATGGAGGTGTTTCTCGGATGGCGCATACGGTTTGCATGATCAACTTGACTTCCTCGCTCCCGGCTGGCTCGGGCTCGTTAGGCGGCCTATCGGATGGGAGGCTAGAGCCGACAGTCTCCGGAATGCTGGAGCCGGCTGGGGGTGTCGCGACCCTTGGCCTGGCAGTCCCCGAGATGGAGGCTATATTCCCCAGGTGCAGCGTAGCAGTCCCCGAGTGCGGTGTGCTAGTCCCCGGGTGTGGCACGGTAGTCCCTGCTACCTTGGTCGCAGCTTCGAGTTGCTTGGAGCTAGTAGTCCATAGGTCCGTGTCGAGCACGCTGGAGTCAGATTCCGGAGAGGGCGTGATGCAGGGCTTGTGCAAGTGCTCGAGGGTGACTCCAGGCAGAATTGCTGCCCTTGTTGACCCGACGCAGGCGAGTGCGTCCACA
The DNA here is from genome assembly GCA_023614405.1 of Avena insularis. Classification (NCBI taxonomy): domain Eukaryota; kingdom Viridiplantae; phylum Streptophyta; class Magnoliopsida; order Poales; family Poaceae; genus Avena; species Avena insularis. The sequence continues at coordinate 413,440,793 of CM042692.1, read as the reverse complement.
GCTTCATTGTTTACCCGAGGTACATGATGAAACTCGCATCCTTCGAAGCAAGTGTAGAGCTGTTGTTCGAAGAACCGGTATAGAGCCATGTTTGCATCCTTGGCATCCCAATCGCCTGACACTTTCTACATCACCATATCCGAGTCGCTGAAGTAGTGGATGCGCCTGATGCCGATCTCTTTGACCATCTTGAGGCCATGGACGAGGGCTTTGTACTCGACGACATTGTTGGATGCACGAAAGTGGATCTGCAAGACGTACTCCAGCTGGTCTCCCTTCGGAGAGGTGATGACGACTCCGGCTCCGAGCCCCCCGTACATCTTGGAGCCGTCGAAGTGTAGTTTCCAATGCGTGGAGTCGAGGCATGGAGGTAGGTACTATGTCTCTGCCCAATCGACGAGGAAATCCGCTAGGTCTTGAGACTTGATCGTCGTTCTTGGCTCGTACTGGATGCAGTGCGCGGTGAGCTCTATTGCCCATTTAGCCACCCAGCCTGTGGCGTCCTTGTTGCTGATGATCTCCGCCAAGCGGGCTAACGCCACTACCTGTATGGAGTGCTCTTGTAAGTAATGCTTCAGTTTCTTGGCTGCCATGTACACGCCGTACACCAGATTTTGATAGTGAGGGTAATTCTGCTTTGACAACGAGAGCACCTCACTCAGGTAGTACACTAGGCGTTGAACCGGCTGGGCCTTTCCTTCTTCTGGTCTTTCCACCACTAGCACGATGCCGAAGACCCGGTTGGTAGCGGCAATGTACATCAGCATTGGCTCCTTTTCGGCGGGTGCCGCCAGTATTGGTGGAGAGGATAGCATGCACTTGAGGTCATGGAAGGCCACGTCCGCCTGCGCCGTCTAGACAAACCTGTTCGTTTTCTTCATGAGTTGATACAGGGGAAGTGCTTTCTCGCCCAGCCGGCTGACGAACTGGCTGAGGGAGGCTAGGCACCCGGTGAACTTCTGCATGTCGCGCAGATTTTGCGGCGGCTGCATGCGCTCGATTGCACCGATCTTCTCCGGGTTGGCCTCGATTCCACATTCTGAGATGAGGAAACCGAGGAGCTGGCCGGCTGGTGCGCTAAGTACGCACATCTCGGGGTTCACTTCATTTGGAACCGGCGAAGGTCTCCTTTAGGTCTTCAAGGACTGTTTTCTTCTCCTTTGTCTTCACCACCACGTGATCGACGTAGTCGTGCATGTTTCTACGAATTTGCGATTGTAGGCACTTTTGCATGTAGTGCTGGTATGTAGTGCCTGCATTTTTCAGTCCAAATGGCATGGTGGTGTAGCAGTAAGCCGCATACAGGGTGATGAATGCTGTCTTTATTTCATTAGCGGGGTTCTGCCGGATCTGGTAGTAGCCGGAATACGCATCCAGAAATGACAATAGTTCGTAGACGGTCATGGAATCGATCACTTAGTCTATCCTTGGCAGGGCGAACAGATCTTTGGGGCATGCCTTGTTGAGGCTGGTGTAATCAACACACATGTGCTAGGTCTTGTTCTTTTTCAACACCAGCACTGGGTTTGCCAGCCATTCCGGGTGAAAAACCTCCATGATGTATCCGGCTGCAAGCAGATGGGTGATTTCTTCACCAATGGTTCTTCTCTTCTCTTTGACAAAGTGGCGTAGTGATTGCTTTACCGGCTTTGCATCTGACCTGACATGTAAAGAGTGCTCGGTGAGCTTCCTCGGAACACCAGGCATGTCCTTGGGGAACCATGCAAAGATATCCCGATTCTCACGGAGGAATTTGACGAGTGCGCTTTCCTATTTGAGGTCAAGGCCGTCTCCGACCAGGACGAACTTGTCCAGCTCGGTCTCGTTCAGCAGGATCTTCTTAGTGCCCTTGGATGGCTTGAATTGTGCCTCTCCGGCTGGCTTCGGCTCGCCAGCCGGCATGTCCGCTTGCAGGGTCACTGTGTTCTGCATGATGATGCGCTTCTCCTCTGCGATGATCATGGCCTTGACGAGCCTTTAGTGGCGCATTCCACCGACCGCTTGTAGTCACCTTCGACGGTGATTACCCCCTTTGGCCCGGGGAGCTTCATCTTGAGGTACGCGTAGTGGGGCACCGCCATGAACTTGGTGAGCGTGGGGCATCCCAAGATGGCATGCTAGGTGCTGCAAAGGTTGACCACCTCAAACCAGATAGGCTCGCGGCGAAAGTCTTCCTCTATGCCGAAGATGACATTCAGCCTGATCCTGCCGATGGGCGAGTGCGATGGACCCGGGGCGGCTCCATGAAAGGAGGTGTTAGATGGGTCCAGCTGGGACTCAGTGATGACGAGCCATTCTAGTGAGCTACGGTGCAGGAGGTTGATGTTGCTTCCTCCGTCCACCAAGACACGGGAGAACCTGAACGAGTGCTTCTTGGAGATGATGATGGGGTCCAGGTCCATGGCATATATGCCTAGGTGCGGTAGCATGTCTGGCTGGTCCTTCCGGCTCCACTTGACCTCTTGCTCCGACTAGTTCAGGAACTGGGGTACGGGGGGAATGATTGTGTTCACTTCCGCCTTGCAGCGCCTTTTCTTGTGCTTGGTCTCCGGCTCGGTGTTGAAGGTGTGGTAGTTCCCTACCCGGTGAGGGTAGTCTCCTCCGTCTCCAACCTGGTGGTTTTGGCCTCGCGATTGTCCTGTTGGCCACCGGCTGGCGGAAGTGGGGGTGTTGGTGGTAAACCACAAACCTCGGACATCTTCTTTGTCCTGGTTCACTCGCGGGTCGTGTGCATAGCCGGTTGTTGCCGCCGCTGTGGAACTTCTAAGGGCCTTCAAGCATAGATTCGATGGTGTACTTGGGCCGAGGTGGCCGGTCGTTGGGCTTCTGTCTCTGGATGCCGCCTGCAGCCAGGTCCTCTTGGACAGCTACAACTTCCCTGGAACCATACTGGTTATCCGGCTGATCATCCTTCCTCTTGGAATGGCGATTCTCGTGCCGCCTGGAGTGGTGATTGTTCCCTTCCGGCTAGCGCTGGTCTGTAGAGGCCTTCAGGATGATCTGCCCCTGGTCGTCCAACTGGATGGACCTCTTAATCGCTGTGTCCATGGTGGCGTACTTGTCCGCGATCTCCATGGTCTTGGCCATGGTATTAGGCTCCGCCCGATGAAGCTTATTTTTAGCATGGTGTCGTCTCTACAGCCGTTGATGAAGAAGTCGACTGCCTGGTGCTCGCGTACCCCCTCGTAGGAGTTGTGCATGCTTGTCCACTAGGTGATGTAGGAGCGGTCGGTCTCGTCCTTGCCCTGAACACAGAGGGCGAGTTCGCCGGGGCGACCCAGGCGCTTGTAGGTGCCGGTGAAGTTGTGGACGAACGCCTGCTCGAAGTCGATCCAAGCGTTGATGTTGTTGTTGGGAAGACTGTTGAGCCATGTCCTGGCTGAGTCAAGGAGCATGAGTGAGACATAGCACAATACCACCCCGCGGTTGCTGTTTGCAATTCCCACCGCAGTGGTGTAATCCACCAGCCAGTCTTCTGGCTTGGCAGTGCCATTATATTTTGGCATGTCCCTTGGGAGTGAAAATCTCTTTGGAAACGGTTCGTTCTAGATGCATGGTCCGAAACATCTTGGGACAGCCAGACTTTCTTCTTCCAACGCGTGTGACTGAACCAATAGCTCGATGCATGCACACGCATATCGTGGTTCCTCCGGCTTGAGTGGGCCAAGTCATCCTAAAAGGCAGGACTTGGGAAGCGCGCTGGCTCTTCCTGCTTCGTCAGCCGGATCATGGTTCCTCCTGGTAACTGTTGCGGCTTCGCACAGATTTTTCCCGTGGCCAGCCGATCCACCACATGGATGATTGTTCTGCCTTGTAATGTTTGAGAGGAGGCTTTGCTCCCGCCTGCAGCCAGATCGTCCACCCGGCGAGGCTGCTAGCTCTTGTTGTTTCCACCAAGGCTTGCGCCTGCCTCAGCCTATTGCTTGTTGGTTGTAGTGACAAGGAGCTGGGCGCGCCTATTTGCGGCGTAGCTCGTCCCCCTCGAGGTGGCTAAGCTCCACGGCGGCAGCTTTTGCGGCCCTCATATTTTTGGCCGGCGTACTATAAACCAGTTGCGGCACGAGGACTCATGAGCCAGCAACACGGTCAAGCTCCAAACCCAAGTCACAGCCCTGGGGCGGCACCTGCCAGTTTGAGCCGGGTAAGCAGGAGAAGCCGTGTGCGGTGTTGTACTCTCGCACACTCGCGTCCAGGCGGTGCTGGCGGGCGGTGACCTTGCTGGCTTCCTCTAGGAGGTTCTTGCGCATGGCCTCTAGTGCAACTTCTGCTCCCGCCGGGTCAAGCTGGGGGTCGATGGGGTTGTGGAGGTTCTAGATGGAGTCTGCCAGAGGGTCCACGTCTTCCTCACGCGGGGTGGCATCAATGGCGCCCGCGTCGCGCTCTAGGGGCGGGCTGCGACTTTCGCCTACGCCAGCCATCATGACCGCGATGCTGCCGCTGGTGAGGCGCGGGGCGGAGAAACCAGGAGGTGCGTCGAAGATGGTGACGACCTTGCGTGGGAACTCCTTAGGGATGGTGGCAACATAGACATGGTGCTCGCCGAAGTGCATAACAGAGCCATGGCTTGGGAAGGTTTCCCTATTGAAGGAGGATGTGTTGTCAAGGACGGAGTCGAAGGTGAGGACGAGGCTAGAGGCGACTCGTTCACCGGCGACGAGCGGAAGTTCCGTGCAAAAGATGACCCTAGCTGAAGCGTTGTGCCCCACGGTGGGCACCAACTGTCGTGGTGTGGAACACGGCAGTGCCATTGGGGATGGCCTGAGAGGGGACAATCAGGATGCTATCTGTGGTTGCTTGCAATGGGTTGGGCACAGATACTACAGACACAGCAATCTACCCAGGTTCAGAGCCCTCTTCTCGAGGTAACACTCCTACTCCTGCAAGGATCTACTATATGGGGAGAAGATGCTCAGTACAAGTGCTCCTTGAGCTGTTTCCCTAGATGCTATCGGTGGCTAGAGGAAGATGAACTACTTCACTTAGCGATTCTGGCCAACTTCTAACTTGTTATCTCCTACCCAGAACCCTGGCACAACCCCTCCTTATATACTAGTGGGAGGGTAGGTTACAATGTGGGCTCTGGGGTTTACTGTTTTGGGCTTTGGGTTTACAAAGCGGGTCAGCTGTCGGGTCCAGCCGATGGTCCAGGACCCGGTCAGGCTTCAGTACAGGTGGGGCAGTGCCTTAGCGTCCTAGCGCTGCCTCTTTGGGCGTCACCCAGTGCTTTATCCATTAGTTTGGGTCTTTTTCCGTCAGCTAGAGCTTTATTCACAAGTCGGTGATTTACTCATCCTCCTTCAGCCTTGGCGCTTTGGCATCCTCGTTTAGTAGCACCGTCCAGCGGGCGGCATGCCAGCCTGTCCGGTCAAGGGTGCGCTCAGCAAGGAGTGTCATCCTCGCCGTACTAGTGGCCAACGAATCTGAGGTAGACGGGCTGAGGTGGTCACCCAGCCGTCTCTTCCGACCCCCGGCTAGACAGGCCAACCGAGGAAGCTTGAGGCAGGCCGGGTGGAGCACTCCACCCGGTGGTGACTCTTTGTTTTGCGGCCATCAGGCCAGATCTCCCTGGAGCCACCCAGTTTGAGACTGGCTTGGCCTACCTGGGGGTCATCCCCCGACAATATGTAAAAACATACTGACTTTTCTAATGACAAATGCATATAATATGAAAATATAGTTCATGATGATTCTAATAACATTGAGTTGATATCATATACTTAGTCAAAGTTTATTCATTTTGACTCTGACTAGAAGTAATACGCGTCCTAATTTTGGAAGGAGGGAGTACTACTTGCTTCATGGTGAAAAAAGAGGAGCGCTCCTCATTTTCAAACCAGCTTGTTGTGGGTGTGCTTGGTGCTTCCTCTTCCTAGGGTATGGAGGTGAAGTAGTGCGGAGTAGGAAGGCTGGCCAGATCATAATGGTGAGCATCCAATGTTATGGGACGTTCTTGTTTTTTTGGCTGGCCAAATCAACCAATCCCTTGTCCAGCACTTAAGTAGTACTCGTACTTGTACTAGTAGTACTGCGAATGGCGATATTTTATATATCCTTCCCCACGGATGTTTGTGAAGGAAGGGAAAAATTCGATACCGGGAAAGTTTGAATTTCTACTCTATTGTAGTAGTAATACTTTTTACCGCCAAGGACCAAAATGGTTCCCACCAACGCGGCTGACGAACACGCCAGACACAGACACGGAGCTGTCGACACAAGGCAGGTCGTTGGTTGACGCGTGTGCGCAGCGCCACATTATGGACGACGGAGAGATCTGCCGGCCGTGGTGCTGGTGGTGATGAGGGAGTGAAGGAGAGATAAAACACAAATTTTTTCATGCATATATATTGTAAAAGGTCCTGAAATTTACTCTACTCACTATACCATGTACCTCGTGTCAGGAACCCATCCCAACTTTGCTCTGGCATCGCATCGCCTTCAAATCCTCCTCTTTGCAGCTCTCTTGATGCCTCCTCTGTGCTCATAGTCTCTTATCCGTCTTTATTTTTTTAATAGAAAAAAAGTAAATAAATTCTTCTTACATGCTTTTCAGAAAATAATTTCCTGTCACTTGAAAAATTGAGATTGATTATTTTTTGTTTTCAATGTCTTCGATTGTTGTCAAAAGATGGCCAAATTTTTCGGCATGCAAATTCTTGGATACGGGATCTGTCATCGGATTGAAGACATGTACGCCGAGAGGGGGTACTCGAGGCGTGTGGAAGAGATGGGTGTGAGTCGTACAGAGTTCCGGGATGGTGAGCACAAAAGTTTACCTAGGTTCGAATCCGCCGATGATGGACGGATCCTACTCCTGCTAGCAATCCAGTAATACGACAGAGACGAATATGGGTTACAAGGGTTCGCATGTGCGAGTTGAGATTGTAGGTTATTGTGAGGGTGCCCCAAAGGCTGGTCCCTAGGACGGCTTATATAGATATCCGGCCTAGGGTTTATAGGAGAGACCTATCCGGCTACGACTAACAGTCAGTTACAGAGTACAACTTGAACTACAAGTAACTACTAAGGACTAAGTCGGTAAGTCTTTTGGGCCTTCCGTAGCCGGACTGGACTCCGTCTCTTCTCCCTGACTAGGCCACCCATGGAGCAAAGCTCTAAACCTAAGTGGGCCACTGTCGTGGTTGTGGCATGGCAGATGCCATGGATAGGCTAAAGATGGGGCCAATGTGTGCTAGGGGAATCCAGGGAGGGAGAGCATGGTGATTCCACGCACGGAAGTTCTTGTATATTCTCTATCAATGGTGTTTACAAGTGCTCCTAATGCTCTCCACAAGAAGGAGACGATGTCTCTTACTCCCTGTTCACTAGCCCTAGAGTTCTACCTTAGACAGAGAATGATTCATCTATTGGCCGTCCCTCTCCATGGAGGCCCCGGTGCTCCTTATATAGGGGTGCCCGGGTTACAATTCTAGGGCACAGGTGGCAGCATATTCTATGAATATGCTCCTTTCCTAAAGCAGATGCTTCTTTATTCCTCTTTAACGGCTCGTCCGGGTTTTGGACGTAACCCATGGCGTAATCCTTGCCTTTTGGCATCACCAGACAAGGGCTACATCATCCGGCTTTGCCCACGTCACCTTGGTCGCCCTGACCCACTGGTCCTCTTCTCTACTTTACTTTGCACATGCCTCAGCTAATAAACCCACCTTTTCACCAGCGGGGAATTCCTTCTCTTGGAAGCTAAGATAATCCGGCTAGCACATGGCTAATCCGGGTTACCCTTTTACCTGCAAAACAGATAGACATGGCCGACATAAATCTTATGTTGGCCAGACCATTGTCAAGGAAATGCCCCATGGACGGGTCACACCATAATTCAGCCTGCCTTGAGGTGACCCGGTCAGCACTTTGCTTTGACTGCGCCGTACCCCAGCTAACTCGGCCCTTATACCCCGGTGTTACCCTACCGGGGGGTATCCCCCCAACATTAGTCCCCGAAGCTGGTGTGGTCTTAGCAACATTTAGTTGTTAAGGCCACAGCAGGTTCCCTTATCCAGATCTTTCTCCTTAGGTGGAGTTATCCTGTAACCCGAAGTTTCTCATCTTGCTACCCTTTTGCACTTTCCGAGTTATTCCTTGTTGGCTAGGTCTTTTGCTTGCTTATCCGGGTTACCTTTCCTTCTCTCGTACGCTTCTCCACATCCTACGTGGAGGGTAATCATCATTTACCTCATTTTAAGGGCCATGCGCATTTACCGCGCCGGTTACTGTCCCTGCGTCAGGCATAACTGCTGTAAATGTCCCATCACTGCAGCGCCTCGTTAACTATAACACCATGTCATGTCATGGGATCGCTTGCTCCCGTGGCCCCTCCTATGTCCTTGTTCTGATTGGCTGCTCGGGCCGCGTACACGCTCGTTGCGTGCGGCACGTCCCCCCGCAAAGGATCCCACGACGCGCATGCGACACGGTTAAGTAGGGGGTGCGGGGCATTCCCAGGGGAAGTTCCCCCATTTTCGCTGCGCTCCACTGCTCTTTCTCTCTTTCGCCGCGACTCTGCCGCTGCCGCCAGTTCTCTGCTTCATGGGCGCCACCACGACCGCTGCCACTCACATCCGCGCCGCCGTCCCCATTCACAGTTTCCATCACGGGGATTTGCGCTTTCCGCTTTCCTTCCTGCGGCTATCTCTATTCTGATTATCGCGTCAAAAGCTTCGAATCCACCATGTCTGAGGCAGAAGCTGCAATTGTTGGCGCAACAAGAAGAAGGAGCGGAGGGCCGCGAGCGTGGCGGTTGGGCCGGCTCCATCGTCCGCGAGGAGGACTTGGCTTGGCTCCACGCCTCCTGTCGCATCCCCGCCGGCGTCGCCTGCCGCCTCGCTGACGGTGAAATTTGTCCTTCCCCCAGAGAGGGGGAATACGTTGTGTTTCTTTCCCATTTCCAGCATGGCTTCGGCCTCCCCACTTCTGATTTTTTTCTTCGATTTCATTTCCACTTACAAGCTGCAACCGCATCACCTCCCCGCGAATGCTATTACTTCTCTGTCCTCCTTTGCTTCTGGCATCGAGGGGTACATTGGCCTCTGGCCAACCAAAGAACTTTGGATTAAGTTCTTTGGCATGCGGAACGTGGTTACGGATAAGGAACTTTGGATCCATATTCAACATGGAGAAGGAGTTCTCTGAGGATTGGGAGTGGGGACTCGAGCCCTTCACCCGTGCCAACCCTCCTCCAAAGGTAAACTAACCCTTCCTTGTTTTCCGGATCTTTTTCCTATGTCGGTTTTCCTTTGTAACTTGGCAATTATTCTCTCAGAAATTTCTCCAGCAACCGCTGGAGGATGGCGAGGTGCTGGCAAGCAAATGGTTGGAGGAACGCACTAAGGAGGACGAGGTGGATCCTGATTCGGAGGCCTTCCTGCCTACCTCGGACGTTGTCAGACGCATCGCTGGTATGGCCTCTTCTCTAAGGGATTGGCCAGACGATGATGATTCGGATGTTGAGGTCCTTGATTCGGTTCTCATCCCTTACGCACACCTGGCTATGTCCGAATCTTCAGCTAACCCGGACGATCAGGTCCACGAGGTTCCTTCCCTTGCAACTGGTGGCCCGGCTCCGGCTCCGTCCTAGAAGTGCACAGCTACCTCGGCCGCAGCTTCGGAGGCGCCACCTCCCAAGAAGAGGCAAAAGAAGTCCAGGGTTAAACCCTCAGCCAAGCCTGCCGCCAAGGTCATGGTTCGGAGGGCACCCCAGCCTCGAGCTCCTCCTACAACGGATGAGTAAGTTCTCTCATTCTGCTCCTTTGGATTTTCTGCTTTGTTTGCCTTTGTTTCTTACTGATTCTTCTTTTTGACTTGGTGCTTTTTATCTCAGAGCTCCTAGGGACATCCCTCAGAGCGGCCCTGGCATTGCCTCCCCACTCCGGAGCAGCCCCTCTCCCCCCGCCCCCGCAATGATGATTATCGTCCGCATAACCCTATTCAAGAGGGCTCCGCGGCTGCGCCATACTAGAGCCCACCTCGCCAAGAGGAGGGCAATGTCCGCGCGGGGGGTAGTGGGCTGGATCTGGATACGGTGATGCTGGATCTCCCCGGTTCCTCAGCCTCTGCCAGTTTCATCGGTGCCGCCCCCAGCATCTCCAGTACCAGCAGCAGCACCAACATCAGCAGCACCACCACCAACAACAACAACATCAACAGCACCAGCAGCAACAGCAAGAGCCTCTAAGCCTCCCAATGGCAAATCTCCTTCGGCTCCCACTGGGTCTACTCCTTCAATCGCTGATATGTTTCAACAAGCTCCTCAATCCTCATCCAGCAAAGCCAAGAAGACCTCCGGGTCAGACAAAGATACTTCTTCTGGGTGGCTCACGTGAAGGGCCTTGTGACGAGCCATTCTCCGAGCGGTGAAAGTTACAGTCCACAACTCCTTGAGTATGTGAAGAACTGGAACGACGCCGAATTCGTCGATCCTCAAGACGATTTCAGCGCCCAGATGAACTCCGCTACCAAGGCCATCTCTTTGGCTGGCCGGATGATGGAGGTAATCCTTTTTCTCTGCTACTGATGTTTTACACTACTGAATCATTATAAATATAGCCCCTAGTCCCCGAGCCTCCGAGGGAATAATTTGTTATTCGGTCGGATGATTCTCATAGAGCTTAGCTTTTGTTCATAATGACATTAATTTGCAATAAATTTTGGGCCGGGTCTAGTTCCCTTGGCCCGTATCTTATGTACTTTGAATATCCACACACCTAGAGCCGGGTTAAGTTCCACTTGGCCCGGGTCTTGTAGACTTCGAATATCCACACACCTAGAGCCGGGTTAAGTTCCACATGGACTGGGTCTTGTAGACTTCGAATATCCACACACCTAGAGCCGGATTAAGTTCCACTTGGCCCGGGTCCTGTAGACTTCGAATATCCACACACCTAGAGCCGGGTTAAGTTTCACTTGGCCCGGGTCTTACAGACTTCGAATATCCACACACCTAGAGCCGGGTTAAGTTCCACTTGGCCCGGATCTTGTAGACTTCGAATATCCACACGCCTAGAGCCGGGTTAAGTTCTACTTGGCCTGGATCTTGTAGACTCCGAATTATTTCTACTTTGCCTCTGAACTTTTGTCTCTTCCTTGCTTATTTCAGATTACCACTAGTCGCCGTACCGCTGAGTTCTAGCGCTTGCTGGACTCCTACAAAGACATTCGCAGGTGTTATGGTAAACTCCTGGTGGAGTTCCAGAAGAGGGGTTAGTTTCCATTCCTTTTCTTCCTTGTTCATTCAAAACTTCTTAGGACTTATATGAATGTCTTGTCCGAATCATGCAACCGAGGTTGAAGCTGAGAATAAAATCATGAGGAAGAACCTTGCGGAGATCAAAGGTAAACTCATCCCTTTCATATAATCATTATATTTCCTTGCCCCATCCGGTGGACACTCATACTTTGGGTCCTCCGGATCATGTTGCAGTTGCTCTCGATGACAGTGTCACCATGCCTGAACTGATGACCCACTACCTCGAACAAGCAGGTAACTATGAAGCTAAATTGAAAAAGAAAGATGGGGAAATAGCTCGGCTCAGGCAACAGGACTCGGAAATCACTCGGCTGAACACCGAAATTCAAAAGCTTAAGAGCTCCCATCAATCCGCGCTAGAGAAGGCCGACCAGGAGTTTGCCGAGGAGAAGGAGCATTTAACCACGCAAATCTCCAAGGACAAGAGCCTATTGGAGGAAGCCGACGTCGAGCTTACGTCGGCGACCACTGAATACGAAAAACTCCGGGTCCATAATGCCAATGTTGATTCTGAGCTTCAGTGACTCCACTTCCAAATTGCGCGTAAGTTTTTCGCCCTTGCTTGATCTGTTATTATTCAGATTTGGTCCATTTGCTCACTGTTTCTCTTCTTATCCTTAGGCAAATTTCCAGAGAGCGACACACTTGCTGCCTCTGCCGTATGCCAATCCCGTGAGCAGCGTGCAATTTCTGTTGCCCCTGATGGCAAGCCAATCTCCTATACCACGGAAGATCTCCTGGCGAGTCTCACCGCTCGCCTTGAGGTAGTAAAGAACCATGGCACGGACATCATCCCGGCGGCAACACGGATGTTCAGTTGCCTCTAGCCCAGTGAAACCATCCCCAAAACAGGTTCGGCTTTTATAGCCAAACTCATGGAATGTGACACGCAACTGCATTTGTGGCGCGTCTCCCACACGGGCTGGGGCCGACATTGCTCTGAAATTTGCGCTCTCATGGTACGAAGGAATTGACTTGGCATTGCTCACTCATATGCGCACTGGGTCTAAGTGGTGCGAGGATCCGGAGTGGATCGTGCGCCGCCAGGCCTGTGCCAACAAGTTCATCCAATACTCCTTCTGCCATGCTTGGAACGAGGAGCCGAGCTATCTTGATACTGCTGATGAAGAAATTGTTTCTAGAGCCGAAGAGGAAGGGAGCGAGAGCGAGGGCTCCGAGCTAGGCGACAAGGCTGAAGATCCGGAGGACGAAGTTGACCTGGAGGACAAAGCCAAAGCTAGCGCTCCTCCCCCACACTCCAGAGTACCTTCCTCCTCGACAGATGATTCTTCTGCTGCTCCTGCCCCTTGAAAAACACTTGTCACGTTTATTAGATCCCCAGAATGCCGGGCGCAGATGTAATAAATACTTTGGTTTATTTGTGCTACAATTTTAGGTTCCTAACTAAGTTTTATTGCCGGATTATCATGGGCGAAGTCCCCGAGTTTCATTTTCTTTTTCCCCCAATTTTTGACTTGGCTCGCATCTACCTTGATTCGGTTTTTCGACTTGCGAGTCTGAGGTTCAAAAAATTGACTTAACAATACTTGAAACCTTGAGATTAGCTCAAAATGATTCGGCTCTTTAGTGAAGAAAATAAACTAAGGGTTAGCCAAAAAACCAATGTCGGCCCGCTTAAGTTCTTTTCCTTAGTCATTTTTCGTGTGCTTTGCCATTCCAAACTTGTTCTCTTGCTTGCCATGAAGCCAATTCTTGTTGGATAGCAGCAAAGTCGAAGAGTTAGGTTTTTGGTGCTCACACATTACTAATCCGACTAAGAGATAAGCAACTTAACCCAGCCGACACAAATACGGAAACAGGAGAGAATTGCTATAGCAGTCCCCGAGTCTCTGCTCGGGGTGGTAAAGTTTTTATTGATAAGCTCATTGTCGATATACATACCGACATACGAGTAGTTCGGATACATTCACCTCTTAGGTGTAGAAAGGACGAAGCAGTGCTATGTTCCATGGTCCTTTGGATACCTCTTCGGACCTGTCCGCCTTGTTCTTTTGCTGGGGCTGTGCATCAATAAGATAGTAGGAATCATTGCGCAAAGCTTTGCTCACAATGAAAGGTCCTTCCCATGGAGGGGATAACTTATGCATGCCCGCAGTGTGCTATATTAGCCTTAGCACCAAATCACCTTCCCGAAAAACTCGGGGGTTTACTTTCCGGCTATGGTAGCGTCGGAGATTTTGCTGATATATGGCGGATCTGGACAAGGCCAGTTCTCTCGCTTCTTCCAGCAGATCAACATCATTTTGCCGGGCTTCGCGCACTTCGGCTTCTATGTATTGGGTGATTCTTGGCGAATCATGCTCTATGTCGACTGGTAATATAGCTTCTGCCCCATATACCAGAAAGAATGGCGTATAGCCTGTTGATCGATTCGGAGTCGTTCATAAACTCCATAGTACCGCTGGTAGTTCTTCTATCCAGCACCCCACTGATCTTTGCAGCGGCTCTATGAGCCGGGGTTTTATCCCGGACAGTACCAGTCCGCTGGATCTTTCCACTTGCCCGTTCGATGCGGGGTGGTCACCTAAAGCGACATCTAACCGGATCTTCTTTTCCTGGCAGAATCTCGAAATGCTCCTTCAGCGAAATTCGTCCCATTATCAGTTATGATGCTATGGGGGTAGCCATACCTTAGGATTATATCCTTGAGGAATCTTACTACTGTTGCCCCATCACATTTCCGAATTGGTTTCACTTCAATCCATTTCGTGAATTTGTCAACCATGACCAGAATATGGGTCATCCCTCCTTTGGCCGGCTTAAATGGTCCTACCATGTCTAGCCACCATACAGCAAACGGCCATGTAATGGGGATAGTTTTCAGCTCCGACATTGGTAGGTGAGTTTTCGTGTCGTATCTTTGACAACCATTACACTTTCTCACCAAGTCCTCTGCTTGCTCCAAAGCACTGGGCCAATAAAATCCATGCCGGAAAGCTTTTGCTACTAAGGCCCTTGAGGAGGCATGGTGGTCACATTCCCCTTGGTGAATATCCCGGAGTATGTCAAGCCCTTCCTTCGGATCAACACACTGTTGTAGTACCACCATCACACTTATTTTGTATAATTCGGCATTGATAATGGTATAGGCCTTTGCCCTTCTCTGAATTTGCCTTGAACTTATTTCATCATCCGGCAAGATTCCCTCTTTCAGGAAATCAAAAATTGGCTTTGCCCAAGTTGGTATAGTCCGGACAGGGAATGGTTCCTCATCAACCTCCATTGCATCCACCGACATAACTCCTGCCGGATCAAGCTAAACAGTCCCTGGGTGTGCTGAAGAAGTCCTCGGGTTTGCTGAAACAGTCCCCGGGTTTGCTGAAGTAGTCTTCGGGTTCGCTGAGGTGCTTCCCCATTCTATCTCCATATGGGCAGCTCCTGATCCGGGAAGTGATGGGATATAAATTGAATCTGATTCGAGTGATGGTGTGATAGATGGTTTTCTCAAGTGCTCCAAAGCCACGTTTGGCGGAATGGGTTGCCGAGATGAGCCCAGCTTGGACAGTGTATCTGCGGCCTTGTTTTCGATCCGAGGTACGTGATGGAACTCACATCCTTCGAAGAACCCGCTTATTTTCTGAATATGGAACCTATACAGGGCCATGTTAGCATACAAGGCATCCCAATTTCCACACACTTGCTGTACCACCAAATCCGAATCTCCAAAGCATTGTATCCAACGTATCCCCACTTCCTTTTCCACTTTGAGACCATGTACCGATGCTTCGTACTCCGCCACATTATTCGAGGCACTGAAGTGGATTTGAAGGACATACTTCAGTTGATCCTTCTTGGGAGAGGTAAGCACTACTCCAGCGCCTAATCCGTCTTTCAGTTTCGATCCGTCGAAATGCATTTGCCAATAAGTGGAGTCCGGTAGGGTGGCTCGTATTGCATTTCAACCCAGTCCACAAAGAAATCCGACACATCTTGTGACTTGATCGCATCCCCTCTATCGAACTGTGGTGTGTATGGAGCTAATTCGATAGCCCACTTTGCTATTCGGCCGCTTGCATCCTTGTTACTCATGATCTCTGAAATGGGTGCCTCACATATCACTTTGATGGGGTGTTCCTCAAAATAGTGTTTGAGTTTCTTGGCCAACATATATACGCCGTATGCCATCTTCTGATAATGAGGATAATTTTGTTTTGAGGCTGATAATACTTCGCTCAAATAATACACCGGCCTTTGCACTGACTTTCCTTCCTCCTCGTGCTCCACTACGATCACTGCACTTACGACTCGGTTGGTCGCGGCTACGTAGAGCAATATTGGCTCCTTAGGCAATGGTGCAGCTAGGATTGGTGCGGTAGATAACTTTTTTTCAATTCTCGAAATGCAAGATCCGCCTGTGGTGTCCATGTGAACTTATCTGCCTTTTTCATTAGCTCATAGAGGGGCAAGGCCTTCTCTCCCAACCGACATACAAACCGACTTAACGATGCCAGGTAACCAGTGAACTTCTGGACATCGTTAAGACACTTCGGCAGTTCCATTCTTTCTATGGCCCGATTTTTGTCGGGTTAGCTTCAATGCCACGGCTAGATACCAAAAAACCGAGTAATTTTCCGGCAGGTACACCAAAAGTGCATTTCTCCGGGTTCAGCTTCATTCGGAACCTTCTCAAGTTCGCGAATGTCTGCCGGATATCCTCAAGGAGCGTATTGCTTTCCTTGGTTTTTATTACCACATCATCCACGTAAACTTGCACATTCCGACCTATTTGGTCATGCAGGCATTTTTGCATGCATCGCTGGTACGTTGCTCCTGCATTACATAATCCAAACGGCATAGTCCGACAGCAATAAGCCCCGTATGGGGTAATAAAGGCAGTCTTTATTTGATCATCCGGATTCAGAGGTATTTGATGGAAACCAGAATACGCGTCAATGAATGGCAGTAGCTCACATCCGGCCGTTGAGTCTATGACCTGATCTATTCTAGGGAGTGGGAATGGATCCTTAGTACATGCCTTATTCAGGTTCGTGTAATCGATACACATGCGCCATACCACAGCCACGTTCGGTTCATCTTTCTTTTTCTCCACCAGCACCGGATTAGAGAGCCAATCTGGATAGAGTACCTCCATGATAAACCCGGCCACTAGCAATCTTGCTATCTCGTCTCCAATAACTTTGCTTCTGTGTTCTGTGAACCGTCTGAGAGGCTGCTTCACCGGCTTAGCCCGGGTCTTACATTCAATGAGTGCTCAGCCAACTCCATCGGTACACCTTGCAGATCTTGTGTAGACCAAGCAAAGATATCCCGATTCTCACCCGAGGAAGTTAACGAGCTCATTTTCCTATTTGCTGCTTAACCCGGCACCAATGGTGACGGTGCGCTCTGGGAACTGATCATCGATTGGCACTTTCTTCGTGTCCTTAGTTGCTTGGAACGATACGCTCCCGTGCGGGTTGGTCAGGGCCGACATATGTTGTTGCGCGGATTGAGCCAATGCCGCCACTTCTAGTGTCTTCCTTTTTTCTTGAGCTATCACGAGTGACTCGGCTAAATTGGATCCGGTTGAGGCGCATTCGATCGAATGCCGGAAGTCCCCTGATATAGTTATCACGCCCCTTGGTCCGGGCAACTTCATCTTGAGGTAACTGACATGGGTAGTTGCCATGAATTTGCTCAGCGCTGGCCTGCCGAGTAACGCGTGATAAGCGCTTTCCAGGTTCACCACCTCGAATTCTAAGTTCTCAGTGCGGCAGTTGTCTCTTGTGTCGAATAACACGTCAACCCGTACCTTACCAATTGGTTCACACGAAATACCCGGCACAATGCCATGAAAGGTGGTCCTTGTTGCTTGCAACATGTTCTCTGTTATCCCCAACTTGTGCATGGTATCCTTATACATAATGTTGATACTGCTGCCATTGTCAATCAACACCTTGGAAAATCTCACGTTGAGATTTGGCCCGATGAACGTCGGATCCAGGACTAGAGCGTAGGTTCCTGGGCTTGGCATGATTTTTGGGTGGTCCTTGACACTCCATGTAATCTCCTGATCCCGCCAAGGCATATACCTCACCACCGCTGGCATTATTGCGTTTACTTCCATATGCCGGCGCTACAAGCTTTTCCAGTCATTATCTTCCGTGGTGAACACATAGTAGCTTTGATGATGTTCCCTATACTCATTTCGTCCCTCATTCTCGTTGTAAACTTGGCCTTGTTGTTGGTTATTGCCCACTTGATGTACAGCATCCCTTCTCTCTGGATTCTCGTACCTTGGTGGAGGTGGTGGCAGCATCAGTTGTTGTCCATTTCCCTCCGTCAGTAATGGTGGCCGGGGTGTTTCATTTCTAGGCGCTTCATTCCGAGGTGCCTCAGCATTCCCCAAACTCCCCTATTCTAATTTCTTCATCCATTCACACTGCCGGGTCGTATGATTCGTCGGACTGTTCGGACTTGGCGTATGAAATTTGCAAGGTTGATCTAGCATAGATTCGAAAGTATACCTCGGCCTATCCTTCCTTTCCTGCCATTGCTTTTTCTGCTCCGGGGTCCAAGGCTTTCTCCCTTCATTTTTCATTGCCGCTACGCCCAGCTTTTTGGCGTTGACTGGCTCCGGCATTGGGTTGATCCCGGTCCACTGCTGCGACTTGCTGCGAGTTATACCGATAATCCGGGCACTCATCCCTTCTTTTTCCTCGAAAATCATTCCTCCTTGATGATTCGGGGCCATCCCGGCCATAATACTCTTTGTTTGCTTCGCTAGACATCAACCGGGGTTGCGTCGGATCTCCCAAGGCATATGAATCTGCAATCTGGATCGTCTCAGCCAAAGTAGTTGGCATATCTTGCTATAATCTTTGCCACAACATACTTCCATATCTGCACCCCTGAGCGAACCATGCAATAGCTTGTGATTCAATCACTCCTTCGCACGAGTTTCTCACATTGCACCACCGAGTCAGGAAATCTATATCTGGCTCACTCGGTCTCTGCCGGCACAACGCATGTGTTTGCGGTCTATTGGTCTCTTGTAAGTGCTTGATAAATTGCTAACGAACAGCTCCTGGAAATCCAACCAGCATTTAATGCTTCCTGGTGGCAAATTGTTCAACCAAACTCGCGCTGGTCCTTCCAACATCTGTGCTACATACCTCAGTGCCCATCTCAAATTTCCTGTTGCAATCTTAATCGTTGTGGCATAGTCAATCAACCAATCCTCTGGCCTGGTACTACCATCATAAGTTCGGGTTCCTCTAGCTAGCTGAAAGTTCGGCACTGGTGGCTCATTCATGATCCGTGACCCGAAACATGCTATACCTAGTGGACCTTGTAACTCGATTTGCTCCGACCTATATATACTATCCAGCTTCAACCTTGCATCATCTGGCTGCAAGTTCCTGCTTCCCAACCGTGATCCAATTACGTGGTGATCCAGTCTGGGGTATCCATCGTTGACCATAGCCGAATAACCATCATTGTATCTTTCCTGATCCGAATGTGCATGATGCTATTGTGCCGCTTGTCCTGCACTTCCTTCTTGCCGAGGTACACGTTGTTGTTGCGTCCGAGGTACATTTTTCCCCGCTCCCACGGGATCGCGCTGTCCGGCATTGCTGTTGGCAGCATTTCTTTGACCGGAATTGCCTTAGTCACGGTTACCCTGGGCAGCCACACCTCAGCTAGTACTGTGCCGGTCCTCATCAACTTGCACTGCTTTGCCTTTTCCAGCTCTTACCGGGTAATAAGGAACCATTTGCTTGTCTCTTCTCCCGGAAACCACTACCTCTTCTCTCCTAGGGTTATGACCCGGAGATGACGCGGCTCCTCTGGATCTCGCCGGGTTATTTCTGGCTGAATGTACCACCTATGAGGCCCCTGGTGGTGCCGGGTTAGCCTTGTTTATTTCTTCATTTTGTTGGCATGCAACTCTCAACAGGTGATTTACCCTCTCTTGCTGCCTTTGTCAGGCCTCTCCGGTTAAACCTTCTAACTCGGACGCGGCCGCATTTGCTGCTCTGAAGTTCTTTGCCGGGGTACTGTACCGATCCAACACTCCTGTTACTATCGTAGTTGTCTGACCCAGGCTAGGATCCTACTCCTTGTCAATCTCAGTGTTCAGGTTCCTGCCCCGGATTTTCACTCCATCGATACGGTTCGCCTTAGCATACTATCTCAAGGTGATGTTCAGCGAATGATGCAGTTCTGCTACCTTCTTTGCTCCAGCTAATATTTTCCGCCTAGTTTCCTCTAACTCAACTTGTGCCTGAGATGGATCACCACATGTGCTATTGGCGTTGCCAAGCTATCTATCGCTTGCTGGAGAACATTTTATGGCCTTTCTAGTGGAGGAAACATAGATCTTGTCTATTTGGGTGTTACCTCTGGCTCTGGAGCCGCATCTTTGCTCGGTCCCGCATCTGGCACGGTCATGAGGACCTCAACACTGCTTGTGGGGCGAGCGATACGCACTCCACGAGCGGCGCTGAGAGGTGGTTCGCCTCCCTCGATGATGTGCCGCGGGTGAACGCAGGACTCATCCACCCCAACGTAGATCTTGTGCGCGCCAAGCTTGAGGAAGACGCCGTTGCATGGTGGAGGGTGCCTGCCGAAGCTTCCCGCGTTGTCGCTGACGTAGTCCAGCGCGCCAAAGCGCTGAACCAAGCCTGAGACAATGCGCTCGCCGGTGCTTGAGAAGTTTCCCGTATGAATTTTCACCCCTGCTAGCACCGCTAGCCCCACGGTGGGTGCCAACTGTCATGGTGGTGGCACGGCAGATGCCATGGATAGGCTAAAGATGGGGCCAATGTGTGCTAGGGGAATCCAGGGAGGGAGAACGTGGTGATTCCACGCACGGAAGTTCTTGTATATTCTCTATCAATGGTGTTTACAAGTGCTCCTAAGGCTCTCCACAAGAAGGAGACGATGTCTCTTACTCCCTGTTCACTAGCCCTAGAGTTCTACCTTAGACAGAGAATGATTCATCTATTGGCCGTCCCTCTCCATGGAGGCCCCGGTGCTCCTTATATAGGGGAGCCCGGGTTACAATTCTAGGGCACAGGTGGCAGCATATTCTACGAATATGCTCCTTTCCTAAAGCAGATGCGTCACCTTGGTCACCCCTGACCCGCTGGTCCTCTTCTTTACTTTACTTTGCACATGCCTCAGCTAATAAAGCCACCTTTTGACCAACGCGGAATTCCTTCTCTTGGAAGCTAAGATAATCCAGCTAGCATATGGCTAATCCAGGTTACCCTTTTACCTGCAAAACAGATAGACATGGCCGGCATAAATCTTATGCCGGCCGGACCATTGTCAAGGAAATGCCCCATGGACGGGTCACACCGTAATTCGGCCTGCCTTGAGGTGACCCGGTCAGCACTTTGCTTTGACCGTGCCGTACCCCAGCTAACTCGGCCCTTATACCCCCGGTGTTACCCTACCCGGGTTATCCCCCAACAGCCACCCTAGTCAGTGAGGCACAATGAGGATACCTGTAAAGTATATCCCCAACAGCAGCCCCCGGAAGCCTCCAAAACCCAAAGTCGGATTCCACCATCTAGCTTGATTCATCTCCGGCTTGCATAATCATGAAGGGTTCCTAAAACTTTCAAAACAATGGGTAGGATCCGAGTCTCAAAGCGAGTCAGACCTATGAATACATTATATCGATTTCCACCTTGAAATTCAAACTTAAGCCGGAACTTGGTGTCTAACGTAACCTGACAATAGTCAAGCTCAAGTCACGTCACTGACAGACATTCCTGTCAGCACGACCGTTCGTGGGTACGCCTTTAGTGGAACCGAGGTGTCGTTTTAATGCGTGCGTGGGGATCGAGGCGGCCTAATCCTCGCGAGGAGGATTCCTAGCTCCTTCCACAATGCGTGGCACGGTTACTATTTATCTTGCACAAATCTTGGCGCAAGTGAGGAATATAAGGGGTTGAGATCTCCTTTCTCTCCCTTACCTTCGCCATTCGCTTTCTTCTTCCTCTCAGTGCGACCGCGAAAAGCTCCTCTGCCTCCCTCTCCAAACACATTGCACCGCCCATCCTATGTCACCGCCGCTCAGACAATGGCTGACGCTTCATCCTCCGGCACGGTGGCGACAACAGCGATGTCCTCCGCAACGATGGAAAGGGAGAACTTTCAGCGGGGTCTGGATCCCCTACGTCCTTGACAAGGAGAAGCTCCATGTTGTCGAGAAGGAAGGACTCCTCCGTGCCGGCGGCTGGCGGAGCGGTTTTGGTTAAACCATCCCCACCCCCAACACCGATGAGAGAGTGCACTTTGGCACCCACCTCGACAGAGGTTTGAGTTTTCCTCCCTCAGATTTATTTTCTGAGGTTATAGATCACTATGGAGTTCAACTCCACAACCTTCCCCCAAACTCAATCTTAGAAATGAGTGCTTATGCATCGTTGTGTGAGGGGTATCTCGGAATTAGGCCGAGTCTTGTTCTATTCCAGTATTATTTCAATACCCGGAGAAACTCTATCACTTCCGGTAATCCTTACATTACTGGGAACTCATAGATTTAGTGTTAGGAGAGAACGAGTCTATCCTAGAATTAAGGCTAGCGAGTCCGTGAAGAGATGGCCATCCATGTTCTTTTATCATAAGGACAAACCGGCCCCCGGTAAAGCAACTGCTTTGCTGGCTTTCGTCGATAGCTCCGCCACGCCCCAAGAGTCCTGGCACACAGATGCTCCGACTCTCACCGACGATCTGCTTCTCGCCAAGAGGCGGATCGAGTATTTGATAAATCACTACTGGTGCACCAGATTCAGCCCCTCCAACACCATGGTGACCGGCTTATGCATACGGTCATCAAGAGCAAGACGGATTCCCTCTGGATCTGCTCCAAATCTTATTCGGGTAAGTACTACGAGTCCCAGGTCAGATGGTTGATCAAGGAGCAAATCAAGAGGAATATTCCAGATCTTTCCTTGGACATGTTTACGGTTGATGATCCCGTGACACCAGTGAGTTTCCCAGTAGTTACTCTTATACTCGAATATGTCTTTATTTGTTACAGCTTTTCACAATACTGAGGTGTTTTTTCTTTCAGATTGCTGACCTCCCCGAGTTAGAGCTTTCTCCTCTTGAGGGATATCCTCCTGAGATATCTCAACAGGAAGGGGAACTTGTAGTGCTTTCGGAGGCGCTTACTCGGAAGCGTAAAACCCCAACTATCTCTATTGGCACAAAGGAAGTGCCCGTTGTGAAGAGGTAATTTTCCTCACAAGGTCTCTATGTTTTACTTCTCATTCCTTCCAAAGTGTAATGATTTTGATTTGTCACTCTTCAGAGCTAAACAACTCATCAAGGGCAAGGGGAAGGGAATCTCGACAAAGCCCCTGTGCCAGTCAAAGTTAAATTTGACTTCTCCTGCCACAACGCCTCCGACTCTGACCCTAATGCCTTCTATAGCACCGGAGGTTACTTCATCTCCACGTGTTGTAGAAGATCCGGCTCGAGACTCAGAACCAGTGATCCTCGGCTCGCAGACCGATACCACCATGGGTGGCTTGCAAACCGAAGCCACCATGGGAGGCTCGGCCTCTGATATGGGTGAACCCTCAAAGGGTAATGCTCCCTCGGCAGAGGTTTTTGCGGATAACCTCCTGAAGAATCCGAGTATTGCCAAACTTGATATTACTCAGAAAATCATCGAAGAAATCCAGAAGCTGGCTCTCCACTATTTGGAGAGCTGAAATATTACTACTGAGGAGGAGGCGCAAGAAGCCGAGGATATCAAGCTCGCTGAGCTTCTTGACCAAGTCCGTCTTCGTGATGGCAAACTGAAGGCTGGTATGGTTCCACCACCAGTAACTCCTTTGACTCTCGCCAAGAATGTTTCTTCCGAGGTGAACATGAGTCTGAACAAGCTAACCCATGAACATTATGTAAGTTGGAATTCGACTCTGTTCTTTAGTTTATTTTATATCCTATCCCCTAGCCCCCAAGCATGATTTAGGATAAGAAATCCAAATTTATGCTTTTATAGGATGCCAAAGAACGAACTAGTATAGCCCCCAAGGCTCGCGCTGATATTAAAAATATTAGCTCGAGTCTTTAGTAGACTTATGACTCTGGTTATTATTTCGACTTACAGAAAGTTGATGCTTATAACCAAGAATTTCTTAAGAACATTTGCAACAAATGGAGAGAGATCCAAGCTCTCTATTTAGAGAACGCTCAGCTGAAAATTTCCAAGGATGAAGTTGAAGGTAATCATTTCACTCCTCAAACTTGTTCTTTTTGTTTCATAGCCAAACACTTATCCGACTGTTTTTCTTGCTTTAACATAACTTGTCAAATAATCCTGCAAGATGGTTGAAGAAGCCAATAATTTAAAATCCCTGGAGGTGGAGAATGTCGACTTGAGGCAAGAGCTTAACAAGCTTAAGAAAGATCATGAGCGCAGCATTAGCAGCGTTCTTGAGTATTCCAATATGGCCACCAAAGGACATGATCGAAGGATCACAATCCAGGACAAGAAAATCTCGGATCTCAATGATGAGTAGTTCAGGGAAAAGGACATCACCCAAGCTCTCCAGGATGAACTCTAGAGTCTTCGAGCGGAGAAGACCAAAGTCGATGATGCTATCTTTGGTAATTTTCTTGTCTCTGACCTTTCTTTCCGACTCCTAGGAATCCGGATATAATTATGACTTTGCTTTTGTATATGCAGCTCCCTTGAACTTACTGGATTCCTCTTCCACCGAGTCTCGCATCAGTCGGCTTACCAAAGTCAGTGACCTTCTTCATGATTTCCACCAGTCAATGGAGGATATTGGCGAAGTGTTAAAGGTTTCAAACATGCATAAAATGTCCGCATTTGAGGTGCGAGATAAGGCGAAAGAGATGCCCCAGCTCATTCAAGACTAGAATATGTCGTATGCACGAACCATGGCATAGAATGCCCTTACCATGGTTATGACCTACCATGGAAACATGGAAATTTGGCAAGTGACCAGGGGTTATTCTACTTTTGATGAAGATGGCAAGGGGCAACACATCAAGGAGATCATGGATTCTTGTGTCGGCTATGGGTGTCATGTAGCTCATCTAACCAGCTATGACATTCCAATCTTCAATCGCGTGGAAACGCCTCCTCCGCCTCCAGAATTTACTGCTGGAGTTTCCGACGACGAATAGACCAAATATGACGTCCTCATCCCGGAATGATATCAAGGTGAAGGTGATGTACCAGTGAGCCAGCTGATGCTCCTTCTTCACCTGTGGCATAAGAGATGCCAGAAAAACAATGTGTTAATCTGAGAGACAAATCTTATTGTAATAACTAGAGTACTTTATTTTGATGTGCTAGCTAGTAAAGATTTGAATGCTTTTACTTCTTTAGCACTTCTAGCTTTTTGTTATGTTGTGCTTGAAAATTACATAAGCACTTAAGGTAGTTTTCACTTTATTGTTTATCTGGCTTTCCGCCTCGTCCCTTTCGTGAGCTGGCCAACTTTCAACACGGAAACTTTGCCGACCAATGGAGCTCAATTGCTAAACCAGTTTAAACTTGGATACAAAGCGGGCTTCCAGTACCAACAATTCACTAATCGGAAAATACTCGCATCCGGCAATCAGACAAAAAACAAAAGTACAAACAAAAAAATTGTGTTTATACCCTAAGGTATTATTTTTAGAGCCGGAAATCTAACCAGAACAAACATGAGCATTAAGTACTTTCATGTATTCTGGGATTTTTCGACTTATGTCATGATCATTCGGAAATAAGATGGTACTACAAAACTTCTCAGGAAAAATTTGAGGCAACCAATACTTTATTTCTCATTTGAACATGGACATATATATGATTACAAAGAAAGATAATTTTAAGAATAAAAGGGACGTAGCTGAGCAATATTCCACGGTCTGTCTAACTCATCCGGATTTGTACTGCATCCATCCCTCTTTCTCTTCTTAGTAGCAGTTATTTCTTTGGCTGGCCGCATATCAGTTAGGTAGTAAGAACCATTG
Organism: Avena insularis; assembly: GCA_023614405.1. NCBI lineage: Eukaryota > Viridiplantae > Streptophyta > Magnoliopsida > Poales > Poaceae > Avena > Avena insularis. Next base: position 413,415,556 of record CM042692.1, on the reverse strand, counting down.
TGCAATACTCGACTAACCAAAAAGGTCCCTTCCCAAACAGGGGAAAGTTTGTGCTTTCTTTGCTGCATAAGTCGAAGAACCAAGTCACCTTTATTGAAAGAACGATTTCTGACTCTGTGACTATGGTTCTTGCGTAACTTCTGTCGATGGGCTATTGATCTCTTCTCAGCAACGATGCGAACTTCTTCGATTAAATTGAGATCATCTTGTCAAGAAACTTCGGCATCCTCTTCGATATATGCAGCAATGTGGGGAGAAGTATGGATCAAATCACTTGGAAGAACTCTTTATGCACCATAGACCAAGAAAAAAGGTGTGTATCTGGTTGACCTATTAAGAGTTGTTCTCAAGCTCCAAATAACAGACGGCAATTCATCCGCCCAAGCTCCCGCAGCACGACGAAGTGGTGCTTCGAGTCTTGGTTTGAGGCCTTGAAGGATTAAATTGTTTTTCCTTTCGACTTGTCCATTGGCTTGTGGATGTGCGACTGATGCAATATCAAGCCGAATATTTTGATCGTTGCAGAATTCGGCAAGCTCTCCCATTGAAAAGTTGCTCCAATTGTTCGTGATAATACTATGTGGATAGCCGTATCAGATTATTACATCCTCGACGAATATTTTAGTTGTTGCTTGATATATTGCAAATGTATCTATAATTTTTGATGTTCCATGCTTGGTTTTATCCACTTTCTTGTGTTTTGTTCCAAGTTTGGAGTACTGTTCATCTGATTTCTTGGACTAACCTATTAACAAGAGCCACAAAGGCTACATTTTCTGCTGTTTTTGGTTCCAGGAAAGTCAGAAAATGAATATTCTCGGAATTGGACAAGACAAAAGCCAAAGTGCCTATTTTTCCAGAAGGGATCAAGTGCCAGAATACGAGACGGAGAAGGGCCAGAGGGCGGCCACACAACCTGGCCGTGCGGCCAGGCCTGGCCCGCACCAGGGGGTGGTGTGGCTAGCCCAGGCACCCCCTCGGCCTCTCCTTCCGCCTATATATTGCCCTCGGGACGAAAACCCTAAGTAACCCGATCAAAAATCCACGAAAGAGTCTGTAGCCGCCGTCATCTCCATCCCTAGATCGGGAGGGATCTGAAGCTCTTCCTGGCACCCTGCCGGAGAGGGGAATTCACCCTGGAGGGCTTCTTCATCACCATGCAAGCCTCCGGTGTGATGCGTGAGTAGTTCATCCTTGGACTACGGATCCATGTAGTAGCTAGATGGTTGGTTTCTCCTCCTTTGTGTTTTCATGTTTAGATCTTGTGAGCTCCGTTCATGATCAAGATCATCTATTTTTAATTCATACATGTTGTGTTTGCGGGGATCCGATGGATATTGAGATGCTATTTCAGATTGATTATTGATTCTATCATGTCTTTGTTATTTGAGATCTTGCATGCTTTCCGTTGTTAGTAGCTATCTTGGCCAAGTACATGCTAGCAACTCCAAGAGTTAGTATTTATGCTCGATAGTGAGTTCATGCCTCTGGTAACCTGGGGAAGTGACAGAAATCTCTAAGGTACTAGATGTGATGTTGCTAGTAGGGAGAAAACAACAATCCTTTGTTCATAGAACAATTATATTATTTACTTTACACGCAGTTCATAAAGCAATAATCTGTTGCTTGCAACTTAATACTGGAGGGGGTTCGGATGATAACCTGAAGGTGGATTATTAGTCATAGATGCAGTTGGATGGCGGTATATGTATTATGTTGTAATGCCCAATCAAGTCTCAAAGGAGTCAAGATGATTAGTATATGCATGTATTGCTTTCTCGGTGTTTGTCAATTGGCTCGCTGTAATTTGTTCACCCAGCATGTTATCTATCTAAGGAGAGCCACTCTAGTGAACTATGGATCCCGGTCCTTTTTCCTTACATACAATCTATAAACTGTTTCTGCTTTGTGTTTACTTTCTGCAAACTTTTACTTATTTCCATTCGATATGTTTAATCCTTTGTTTTCCGCAAAACACGGTGAGATTGACAACCTCATGGCAAGTTGGGGACAAAGTTCTGTGGTTGTGTTGTGCAGGTCTCCACGTTGCTACTAGCACCGGTAGTGCGCCCTGCCAAAGCTCAGCTAGCAACACCTTTGGGGTGTTTCCTTGCTCCTACTGGTTCGATTAAACCTTGGTTTCATAACTGAGGGAAAACTTACTGTTGTGCTCATCATACCTTTCTCTTGGGGTTCCCAACGAGCTCTACGTCGAAAGTCGAGCGCATCAAGACATTTTCTAGCGCCGTTGCCGGGGAGTCAAGGACATCTTCACAAGGGGAGTCCGTCATAACCAATATCTTTTTGCTTAGTTTTCTTTTTGCTTTGTTTGCTTGTTTTGTTCCTCAAAAACACACAAAAAAAATAGTTTTACTAGTTTGGTTTCTTATTTGAAAACCCAAAAAAATGACTACTCTTAAAAACACTAAACTGTGTGACTTCACTAGCACCAACAACAATGATTTTATGAGCACACCTATTTCTCCACCTGTGGCTGAAAATACTTTCTTTAAGATAAAACCTGCTTTGCTCAATCTTGTTATGAGAGAACAATTTTCTGGTATTGATCTTAATGCTTCTTCATTTGAGAACACTTGATTCTTTCTTTGCTTCTTATGCCTAACTTAAAGGCGTTAAAGAAAAGTACTTGTTGGGAGATAACCCAAGAGTTTTAGATGAGTCTTCAAAGTTATTACTTCAGTAATAACCTCTCCTTATCCTTTTTATTTGCTTTTTGTGTCAAGAGTAACCTCTAATGAGAGTGAAGTGATAATTGGGAAAGTTGCTGTCCCGAAACAAATTTTTGCGCTTCACCGTAAAAATTCCTGAGAGAGCTCTGTATGTCGGATTGAGCTGTAAGTTTTTGTGCTTCTGCCCCAGGTTGTTATCTAACTTTAGTTAGTTCAACACTTTTTTATTTGAGCAACATAATGTCTTCGAAAAAATTCGTCTTTACCTACTGGTCTGTTTTGAAAGATTTCTGCCATTTTCTGCATTTGCTTCTTGTGGGTTCCTTTTTGAGTTCTTTTAGGGAATTGAGCTTTTTGAGGGAAGTGCTACAGTAGCTAGTGTTCTAATGGAAGTTTATTTGGTGTTAGAACTGAACCTTAAGACTTATTTATCTTGAGTGCACTAATGTTGGTAATAAAGATTGTGTGAAGTTTTGTATGAAGGAAAATTTCAGGTGTATGGAAGGAATGAGTAATGAGATGAAGGATGGACTAAAGCTCAATCTTGGGGATTCCACGCGTGTCACCCCAAGAAATATCCAAGAAGTACAAGCGTCAAAGCTTGGGGATGCCCAAGCCATCCCCTTCTTCATCAATAAAAATTTCAGGTTTCTTCCAAACGCTTCATTTTTATTGTTTCATACACAGTTGTGTTTTTCTTGGAGCGTCTTCTTTTTCGTTTTAGTTTTGGTTTTTTGTTTGCTTTGTTTGCTTAGTTTTCTGAATAAATTGGTTGGACCCCCTCTTTCATACATTTGTTTGTAATTAGTTTGGTTTGGTTTGGAAAAGAGTACGAAAGTTCATGCTTATGTGGTAAAAAGAGCTTGTTTTTGACTGTGGCCTATGCTTTGTCATGCCATGCTTGATATTGTTTTGGCTTTATGCTTAGTATTCTTTGCTGTAGCATGACTTGTTATAAACAATTGAGATTGCTTAATGTGCCTTGGATGAATCATGCGTTGTTTTAGCATATTAAAGCATAGTATAGTGGTATTCTCCTTTGATGCTTTATTTGTGTTGACTTGGCACATGCTCACACCATGTTATGACTATCTCAAGTCACCATAGCCTTTATGATCCTTTAATTTTCAACTTGTAGTATCACTTTATGCTTTGATCAATGATGTTTTGTCGCTCTGCATGATTATGGCTATTATTGCTCTCTTAGTTTGTCGCTCCCAGTCTTTTGCTAGCCTCCACAACAAAGTATGAGTTCCACTCATGCATCCAACTCCCTAAACCAAGTTATTCCAAAGAGTCCACCATACCTACCTACTAGCTTATGCTATTCCAAGTATATTCATGCTTTTGTTTACCTTCCACTTATTATGAGAAAACTAGTGATTAAAGCTCTCACGAACTTGATGGCACACTTTACTTTACTTGCCCTTAATAAACTTGAACCATTGTGTCTTCTATGTTGTATATGCTTGCACTTATTTGTTGGGAATTAGCAGAACCATGCTTTCATGGGGAACGCTTTCAACATTGCACTTGGTACTTGTACCTAGTTGATATCATGCTCTTTTGTATATGGATGTCGTCGGTGTGAAATGAAAGGGGAGCTTGTAAGTCCATGGAGTTATGTATATGTGTTGGAGAAACGCTTGGGCCGCTGGTCTAATCCATGCTGGCATGGTGGAAACCTGCAGCGTAACCATAATGAGCTGTCTATGAAGCATTCTTCTTATAAGAAAGAGTCCTATATTGAGAAAAAAGAGAAAAGAAAAAAAGAGATACTATGAAAAGAGGAAAGAGAGAAAAAAGCACCATATTCCCATGGTAAATAAGAAGAATGCTGAGATGCTCGTTGTCTGCTTACCTTGTCATTTTGATATGGGGATTCTTCCGTATCATCGGGCAAGGGGTACCCCGTTGGCGGTTCTCAATGATACACATGTACTTACAATGACAAGAACTTACCGGTGACTAAACTTGAGTAGCATGAGGAGCGGCCCTCGTATACAAGGGACATGAGATTTCTGACTTATACTTCGTCAAGCATGTACACCATAGTTTGTTCACTTTAACCTTAATCACTTCAAGATGCTTATGATAGGGGCAATGAGAGTTGAAAGCTATAAGTACCATAATTTTTGGAAGCTCTTTATGAGACTTGAATCCCTACTTCCTTTTACAAAAGGCCTTTCTTCCACCATTATATTGAGGTCCACCTTCTACCTTTATGCACCTACTTTGGGAGCATAGTGGCCATTCTTAGTTCTATGTGCATTGTCCCAAGACTAGTTGATTGATGCATAACTTGATATTGCCTGTTTTAAACTATTGTATCTAGTCACTCTTATGAACTTTGAAGGTGTCCTATGCATTTATATTTGCTACTCTATTGAGGGACAAGCTGAATACTATTATGCTATGTTTTATTTATGTAAAACAAACAAACGTCTTGCAAAGCATTATTATTCATGAATCTTTTGTTTGTGCCTTTTCATGTTGCATCATAGTTTCTTTGCTTATTGCTAGAACTTTGTATTTCATGTTATGATTGAAGTACTATGATCCCAGCTTTGAATGTTTTGCAAATACTTTGATCAAGTCTTTGATGGTGCATGTCACCTCAAAAATTATTCTTTCTTTTTATCACTTACCTACTCGAGGAAGTGGGAGTTAAGCTTGGGGATGTTGATACATTGCAAATGTATCTATAATTTTTGATGTTCCATGCTTGGCTTTATCCACTTTCTTGTGTTTTGTTCCAACTTTGGAGTACTTTTCATATGATTTCTTGGACTAACCTATTAATAAGAGCCACAGTGCCAGCTGCCAGTTTTCTGCTGTTTTTGGTTCCAGGAAAGTCAAAAAATGAATATTCTAAGAATTGGACGAGACAAAAGCCAAAGTGCCTATTTTTTCGGAAGGGATCAAGTGCCAGAATACGAGACAGAGAAGGGCCAGAGGGTGACCACACCACCTGGCCGCGAGGCCAGGCCTGGCCCACGCCAGGGGGTGGTGTGGCCAGCCCAGGCACCCCCTCGGCCTCTCCTTCCACCTATATATTGCCCTCAGGACGAAAACCCTAAGTAACCTGATCAAAAATCCACGAAAGAGTCTGTAGCCGCCGTCATCTCCATCCCTAGACCGGGAGGGATCTGAAGCTCTTCCCGACACCCTGCCGGAGAGGGGAATTCACCCTGGAGGCCTTCTTCATCACCATGCAAGCCTCCGGTGTGATGCGTGAGTAGTTCATCCTTGGACTACGGATCCATGTAGTAGCTAGATGGTTGGTTTCTCCTCCTTTGTGCTTTCATGTTTAGATCTTGTGAGCTCCGTTCATGATCAAGATCATCTATTTGTAATTCATACATGTTGTGTTTGCGGGGATCCGATGGATATTGAGATGCTATTTCATATTGATTCTTGATTCTATCATGTCTTTGTTATTTGAGATCTTGCATGCTTTCCGTTGTTAGTAGCTATCTCGGCCAAGTAGATGCTAGCAACTCCAAGAGTTAGTATTTATGCTCGATAGTGGGTTCATGCCTCTAGTAATATGGGGAAGTGACAGAAATCTCTAAGGTACTAGATGTGCTGTTGCTACTAGGGAGAAAACAACAATCCTTTGTTCATAGAACAATCATATTGTTTACTTTACACGCAGTTCGTAAAGCAATAATCTATTGCTTGCAACTTAATACTGGAGGGGGTTCGGATGATAACCTGAAGGTGGATTATTAGTCATAGATGCAGTTGGATGGCGGTCTATGTATTATGTTGTAATGCCCAATCAATTCTCAAAGGAGTAAAGATGATTAGTATATGCATGTATTGCTTTCTCGGTGTTTGTCAATTGCCCCGCTGTAATTTGTTCACCCAGCATGTTATCTATCTAAGGAGAGCCACCTCTAGTGAACTATGGATCCCAGTCCTTTTTCCTTACATACAATCTATAAACTGTTTCTGCTTTGTGTTTACTTTTTGCAAACTTTTACTTCTTTCCATTCGATACGTTTAATCCTTTGTTTTCCGCAAAACACGGTGAGATTGACAACCTCATCGCAAGTTGGGGACAAAGTTCTGTGGTTGTGTTGTGCAGGTCTCCACGTTGCTACTAGCACCGGTAGTGCATACCAAAGCTCAGCTAGCAACACCTTTGGGGTGTTTCCTTGCTCCTACTGGTTCGATTAAACCTTGGTTTTATAACTGAGGGAAAACTTACTGTTGTGCTCATCATACCTTCCTCTTGGGGTTCCCAACGAGCTCTACGTCGAAAGTCGAGTGCATCATTGCTCCATCAAAACTAGTGATGGGTTTAGCCTCAATCCATTTTGTGAACTTATCCACCATCACTAAGAGGGGAGTAAATCCACTAGGAGCCCATTTGAACGGTCCTACCATGACAAGCCCCTAGACCGCGAAGGGCCATGTTATCAGAATTGTTCGCAGCTGGTCAACTGGAACATGAGCTTGTTTGGCGTACTTTTGGCAGCCTTTGCACATCTTGACCAGCCAATCGGCATCTTCCTTGGTTGTGAGACAGAAAAATCCGTGTCTAAAAGCTTTTGGCACTAAAGATTTGGCGGCAGCGTGATGTCCGCATTCACCTTCGTGGATTTCCCTTAGGATCTCCCCTCCTTCTTCCGGAGAAACACAATGCTGAAAAACCCTAGATACACTCCGCTTATAGAGCTCACCGTTTAGTATTGTACAACTTTTTTCTCATCGGATGATCTGCCGGCTCAGAACCTCGTCTTCGGGTAATTTTCCGTCTACCAAGAAATCAAGGTAGGGTTGAGTCCAGCTGGGAATTAGAGCCAGAACTGCTACTAAAGGTGAGTCGGATTCTGTCGGATACTCCTTGTCAACTCCTGTGATAGAGGGAAGTTTTAGGTGCCCCAAAAAAGCGCCATCCGGGAGCTTTTTCCGTGCAAAGCCTATTCGAGATAGTGCATCTGCTTCCTCATTTTCTGTTCGAGGGATGTGTCGAACTTCAAACCCTTCAAACGATTTAGCTAATTCATCCACGACAGACCTGTATGCTGCCATGCGTTTGTTTGCATTACAGTCATCCGAGACTTGTTGAGCAAGAAGATCTGAATCTCCATAACACATAAGACATCGGATACTGATATCCTTGGCAATCCGGATTCCATGCAACAGTGCTTCATATTCGGCAATGTTGTTTGTTGTCGTGAAGTGGATCTATAGTACATAGAAAAGTTTTTCTCCTTGGGGTGATTTGAGCACCATGCCAGCCCCAGAGCACTTTGGATCCGTCAAAATGTAGGGTCTAGTATTCCGACTCTGGCAGGGTCATGTTCTCCGTTGTCTCTATCCAATCAGCGACAAAGTCAGCGAGGATTTAGGATTTGATTGCTGTCCGAGGTTTATACTCAATGTCGAAAGATGAAAGTTTTATTCTCCATTTTGCGACGCGTCCACTAGCATCACTATTATTGATTATTCTCCATTACTGTGCTCACCACAGTAATTTGTTGTTCCTAAAAGTAATGTCGAAGCTTCCTAGATGCGAAGAACACACCGTAGGCTAGCTTCTGAAAATTCAGATACCACTGTTCAGTTTTAGTTAGGACTTGGCTGAGGTAGTAAGTCGGACGCTCCACCAAGTGTTCCTGATTTTCCTCCGGTCTTTCCACCAACATAATGACACTAACAACTCTATTTATCGCAGCTAGATAGAGCAACATCGGTTGTTGAGGTTCCAGCACTGCAAGGATAGGAGTGGACGAGAGTACTGTTTTCAGGTCTTGTAGTGCAACTTTAGCTTCATCAGTCCAAACGAATTTTTTGGTCTTTTTTAGGACCTTGTAAAGTGGTGCGGCTCTTTCTCCGAGCCAACTGACAAACCGACTAACTGCAACAATGGAACCAGTTAGTCTTTGTATGTCCTTCAGGTGAGTTGGCTTGGAAATGTTGAGTATAGCCTTAATCTTGTCACGCTTCACCTCTATGCCTCTTTGAGACACGATGAAGCCTAACAATTTCCGGCTGGGATTCCAAAGAAGCACTTCTTCGGATTAAGCATTATGTTATATTCGCGTAAATTGGCGAATGTTTCCTCCAAGTGGGAAATTAAAGTTTCCTTGTTTTTGGACATCACCGCTATATCATCCACATATGCATGTACGTTGCGTCCGATTTGATCATGGAGGGAATGATGCATAGTGTGCTGGTACATAGCTCCTGTGTTCTTAAGCCCAAAGGGCATCGTAACAAAACAGAAGGTTCTGAAGGGGGTTATGAATGAAGTTTTGACTTTGTCTGATTCCTTCATCTGGATTTGGGGATAGCCGGAATATGCGTCGATAAAACATAGGAGTTTCGAGCCTGCCATAGAATCAATTACTTGATCAATTCTAGGTAGAGTGAACGGATCTTTGGGACAAGCCTTGTTCAAGGCGTTATAATCAACATACATCCTTTTTAGGGACCATTACAGGGTTGGCCGACAAATCAGTATGGATGACCTCTTCTATGAATCCGGCTAACTCGAGCCAGGCTAGTGCTTTGGCTATTGCTTTTCGTTTTTCATCACCGAAACATCGTAAGGACTATTTAACGGGTTTAGTGTTTGGGTGTACATTTAGAGAGTGCTCGGGAAGTTCCCTAGGTACTTCGGTCATGTCAGATGGCTGCCATGCGAAGATATCTTGATTGGCTTGGAGGAACTTGACGAGTGCGCCTTCCTATGCGCGATCTAAACTTACACCTATCTGGGTCACCTTGGAGGGGTCATCATCCTTCAACGGCGTCGTCTTCGTCTCTTCCGATGCCTTGAACTCCAGAGTTGACTTTTCACCTCCTTCCTCATCGCGGGCATCTCGGACGGGTCAATGGTCTTCTTGATCTCCTGATACTCCTGGGCATGAATACGGCTTCGGTAAAGGCGGCATTTCCGTCTTCACACTCTCGTGCTTTCTTCGGGTCTCCCCTGATGGTGATCATGCCCCTGGGACCTGGAATTTTCATCATATTGTAAATGTAACATGGACCTAGAATTTTCATCATATTGTAAATGTAACATGGACGAGCCAGTAAGCTGGTCGTCCAAAGATAGCATGGTATGCGCTCTTGAATGGGGCCACTTCGAAGGAAAGTGATTCCGTCCGGTAATTCTTTGGAGTTCCAAAGGTGACATCCAAAGTGATCTCTCCTAGAGAATTGGCTTATCTTCTAGGGACAACTCCGTGAAAGATCACGGAGCTCTAGTTAAGTTGAGTCTCCGAGATTCTCATCCGGTGCATCATTTCGACGTATAGGATATTGATGCTACTGCCGCCGTCCATGAGGGTATTGGGGAAACCATAGCCATCGATAAGTGGATTGACGACTAAGGCGTATTTTCCTTGCCTATGCAACTTAGGTGGATGATCGCTTCGGTCAAAGCTGATTGTGACCTCCGACCAATCCAGAAACTGTGGGATAGCCAGAATAGTCGCGTTGAGCTCATGTAGAACTGCCTTTTTGACCTTAGTTGGTTAAGATCCGAGGAAGGTGACATAAGTGTCTTTCTTCGTTAGGAAGGTCTTCTTTCCATCTGACTTGGGATTTGAAGCTTCGGCTTCCTCTATGTAGGAATCTTCCTTGGTCTCCTTTTCTTTGTCGAAACTTTTCTTTCCTTTCCTTCTCTTAGCTCTGTAGCCAGCGGATTCATCTTTCTTGATGTCGTCATTGAAATGACACTCGGCATTTGTGTGGGACGAGCCCCCAATTGCGTCTAAGTGATGCACACAAGGATTGTTGGCAATGTTGGCCCAAGAGTATGTTTTCCCAGGCTGCTAGTCTCCTCTACCTTGGACTCTAGATGTTCCACGACCGCGCCCGTGGCCGCCTCCACGCCCTCCTTGTCCTCCAGACCCGAAGGTGGCGTTGATAACTGCTGTTTCTGCGGTGGGTTTTTCTTCCGAGGTGTTCTTGCACTTATGAGTTGCTTGCTTCGGCTGTTTTGCCGACTATGGTACAGCTAGAACATTCAGTATTCCTTCTCCATCATCGTCGGCATCTGCATATTTGCTTGCCGTTTCTATCATTTCTCCCAAGTCGGTAACCTTGTCGCACTTTAAAAGATGAAGTAGCAGACCAATTAGGAGTCCTGCAATAAATGCTTCAATTGCAGTTTGATCATTTAATCCTTCACAGGAGTTCTTGGTGCCGATCCATCGTCCAAGGTAATATCGGCAAGTTTCTCTAGCTTTCTGGGTGCAACGTTGTAGGTCTCCTACCGTACAGGGCTTCCGATATGTGCCTTCGAAATTCCGAAAGAACGCGCTTTGCATGTCATACCAGTTGTGGATGGTGTGTTCCGGAAGTTCATTGAGCCATGATCGTGCCGTCTTCCTCAGCATAAGCGGGAGATATCAGGCCGCGACTAGGCTGTTTCCGCCTTTGGCGATGCAGCAAGCTTGGAAGAAGTCCTGTAGCTAGGTGTACGGTCGAGATACACCGTCGTAGGGCTAGATGTGCCTTGAGATACAAATCCTTCCAGGAATTTTGTTTGTCGAATGCGTGGTCCGAAGCATTTTGGACCCACATAGACGTTTTCCGACTTGTAGCGCCGCGCCTGTATGTTAGAGATGATCCGGTGCCTCGTGTCACTAGGTGACAGAGAGCGCCGTCATGGTTGTTCACTGTGGCTATGGTGCATTGGGGCTGGACTTCGGCTTTGGCTGCCACCTCCTTCGCCACGACACCCTCCATGACTCCCTCGGGAGCCGCTATGATGGCTACTTGGTGGAGAGGGTGGAGCCGGTGGATTGTTTCTGGCTAAATGTCGGCCTCCGTCAAGAGCGTCAATATTCCGGCTCCGGGGAGGGTCTTCGTTATAACAAGCCCCCTGCCGTCTTGTCTCAGCATGGTGTTCGTCGTTTCTTTGTCCGTCATTTCCACCATTGTGGCGAGGCTTAGCCGGACGGTTTCTATGTCTAGGAGGTGGCATCCTTTGCTGGTCCTCCTACCGAAATTACTCTTCTTCATCTTCCCGGTGATCGACTATCGCCGGGGAGGGTGTCTCAGAACCAGTGCTGCAATTGCGTCTCGCTCCGCGGCTGGTGCAACATTACCCCAGTCTCGTGCGGCTTTGTGCCATTTCCCTGAAGATCCGGTTCTTCAATAGTTGTCCTCCCGATGGTCCGGCCGATACTGTTGTTTCGGGATACGTCGGGGTCTTATATCATGCCAAGCCAGATTCGTGCGACATTGGTCGGATTTGGAGACCAGTTTTCTGCTTCCGGACTTCGCAGCTTGCTGTTGCTCCAAGCCCTTGGTCAGTAGTTTTACCCCTAACCAAATTTGGTCTGGGTTTGGATCGTTCGCCAAGATATCTCGAGCCGTGGCTGTATTTTCCACTGGTGTCCCATACATCAGATCTCCTTTGCTATCAAGCCGATGTTCTCTTTTGATGGCGTCATCTCCCTCGAAGAGGGTCTTGTGCAATTCCGGATTTTAGTTAGCCTGCACGGGGCCATTTCGGGTGTTCTGGTGCTATAGGGAATTGAATTGCCCCACAACCACAATGCGCTTTTTCTCCTCGATGAGATTATTATCTTCATCCAGGAGCACTTGACGATTTTATTCTAGGGCCTGGTCCATATCTTCCAACTCTGCAGGTGTTAGATCTGCAGCAGTAGGGATTGGAGTAGTAAGTGCTTCTCCGATGATTTTACGGGAACCATGGGTAACCACGTGTCCATCAACCGGAGTATCTTTCGGCTCGTCTGGGATTAGGGCTCCATCTGAGTCTTCTCTATATTCTTCGGAAATGGCCTCCTTAGGCAAAGGGTCCTTCGTCGGAGTCTTCTTCTTCTTTGCCCTCTTGGCAGCACCGGTAGCAAAGACGGCTTTGGGTCCGTTTCCTGGAGTCAAGCTCTGATAAGTACATTCGGACATCTGAACATTGGGATTGTCTCCGACATCCATGTCATCCTGCGTTTTTGGAGAGTTTTCTCCAGATCCTTCATCCATGGCTTCTCCGTCTTCTACAGTTCTGGAATTAAATTCCTGTTCATATTCCACGGAGAACTGTCGGAAATCCGCCGACGTCATCGAGTCATCCGAAGATGCCACTAAGTTGGTCTTTATTCCGATCGCCTTCAGCACCGAGTTCTCGTTGTCTCCAGCATCGGCAGAGCCAGATCCGAATCCAATGTATCCAACAAAGTGCGATGCATGAGTCCTGAGGTAGTTGCGTCTTTCCTCGTGGGCTTCCTCGAAATGTCAATGGTCTCAAGGATTTCATCCACACTGGCATTTTTCATCATCATGCGCCTCAACGTGTACTTCAGGAATGGTTGTCCTGCTCCATCATTGGTAGAGCCAGATCCGGAGCCGACGTTGCTTTGATCCTCTTGAACTTCGATCCTTCTGGAAAGATCGATCTGGGATTCAACCTTGCTAGGGAGATCTGCTCCAGATTCGACGTTCACAGGAAGATCGGCTTCATGCTTGTTGTTCTCCACTATCTCCACAGTAGGTGTGGGCTGGGTGGGATTAGGGTTTTCAGGAATTCAGAACTCTGCCGCCTTCGTAGACAAAGTGGATCCAGAAACTTCTTCTGCCTCTATCATCACTGTTGAGGTGGGTTGGGCAGGTTCAGCAAAACTAAGATAGACATTGATCTCGCCAAAAGACATGATTGTGTAGCTAGTCACGACCTCCCTAGCCAAAATCCAAGTCTCATCGAGAAGAATGAGAGGAATGTCGCTGGCGTAGAGGACGCGACTGATGGTGATGGTCTTGCCGATTCTGATTCTTGTAGATTCCGCTTAGAACGCAGATCCGAAGCTCATTTGCCCCAGGGTGGGCGCCAACTGTCGTCGGATTGAAGACATGTACGCTGAGAGGGGGCACTCGAGGCATTTGGAAGTGAGGGGTGTGAATCGGATGGAGTTCTGAGACGGTGAGCACACAAGTTTACCCAGGTTCAAATCCGCTAATGGTGGATGGATCCTACTCCTGCTAGCAATCCAGTAATACGGCAGAGCCGGATATGGGTTACAAGGGTTCGCCTATGTGAGTTGAGATTGTAGGTTACTATGAGGGTGCCCCAAAGGCTGTTCCCTAGGACGACTTATATAGATATCCGTCCTAGGATTTATAGGATAGACCTATCCGGCTACGACTAAGAGTCAATTAGAGAGTACAACTTGAACTACAAGTAACTCCTAAGGCCTACGTCGGTAAGTCTTATGGGCCTTCCGTAGACGGATTGGACTCCGTCTCTTCTCCCTGACTGGGTTGTCCGTGCAGCAAAGCTCTAACCCGAAGTGGGCCACCCTGGTCAGCGAGGCACATTGAAGATACCCGGAAAGTATATCCCCAACAGGCTCATAAGCATAAAGTATGATGTAGATATGGCCTTGACCTTGGTCATTCGTCTTGAAATCCAAGAATTTTTCGTACTCGTTGACAACTATGCTTAAATTCATTTCAATTTCACCACTTACTTTTAAGTTAGAATTTTACACGGGCGATGGGAGTACATTTTACATCAATGACCTAAAAAGGGAAAATTACATTGAGGTCCATGCATTTATCACAAACCCCCTAAAATTAAGCAAGGAAATAGTCAGGTTCGTCTCCTTCTCGAGAGAGCAGCTGATCGAGCCATACGTTTCATACTACTTCCTCTTTGATTGCTTTCAAAATATGGCCAAATTTGTCGCCATGCAAATTCTTGGATATGGGATCATCAGCATAAAGTATGATGTAGAGATATGTCCTTGACCTTGTGGTCGCTCACCTTGAAATCCAAGAAAGTTCATACTCATTGACAACTAAGATTAAATTCATTTAAATTTCACCACTTACTTTTACGTTAGCATTTTACACGGTCGATGGGAGTACATTCTACATCAAGGACCTAAAAAAGGGAAAATTACATCGAGGTCCATATATTTAGCAAAAAGGACCCTAAAAGGAAAACTTTCTGGTTCAGCTCCTTCTCGAGAGATGAGCTGATCTGAGCCAAACTCTTCATACTACTTCCTCTTCGATTGTTTTCAAAATATGGCCAAACCTATCGCCATGCCAATTCTTTGATATGGGGTCATCAGCATAAAGTATGATGTAGAGATATGGCCTTGACCTTGTGGTCGTTCGGTTTGAAATCCAAGAATGTTCATACTCAGTGAGAACTAAGCATAAATTCGTTTAAATTTCACCACTTACTTTGAGGTTAGCATTTTACACGGTCGGTGGAACTACATTTTACATCAAGGACCAAAAAGGGGGAAATTACATCAAGGTCCATACATTTAGCACAAAGGACCCTAAAATTGAGCAAAGAAAATAGTCGGGTTTGGCTCCTTCTCGAGAGAGCAGCTGATCGGGCCATATGTTTCATACTACTTCCTCATTGATTGTTTTCAAAATATGGCCAACTTAGTCGCCATGCAAATTCTTGGTTATGGGATCATCAGCATAAAGTATGATATAGAGATATGGCCTTGACCTTGTGGTCGTTCGGCTTGAAATCCAAGAAAGTTCATAATCGTTGACAACTAAGCTCAAATTCGTTTAAATTTCACCACTTACTTTTAGGTTAGCATTTTACATGACCGGTGGGAGTACATTTTACATCAAGGACATAAAAAAGGGAAAATTACATCAAGGTCCATACATTTAGCACAAAGGACCCTAAAAGGAAAACTTTTTGGTTTGACTCCTTCTTGAGAGATTAGCTGATGTGAGCCAAACTCTTCATACTACTCCCTCTTTGATTGTTTTCAAAATTTGGCCAAATCTGTTGCCATGACAATTATCTATCATGGGATCATGAGCATAAAGTATGATGTTGATATGGCTTTGACCTTGGTCGTTCTGCTTGAAAGCCAAGAATGTTCATACTTGTTGACAAGTAAGCTTAAATTCGTTTAAATTTCACCACTTACACTTTTTGTTAGAATTTTACACGAATGGTGGGAGTACATTTTACATCAAGGACCTAAAAAACAGAAAATTACATTGACGTACATACATTTAGCACAAAGGACCCTAATACTGCGCAAAGAAAATAGTCAGGTTTAGATCCTTCTCGAGAGAGCAACTGACCGAGCCATACGTTTCATACTACTTCCTCTTTGATTGTTTTCAAAATATGGCAAAATCTGTCGCCATGCAAATTCTTGGATATGGGATCATCAACATAAAGTATGATATAGAGATATGGCCTTGACCTTGTGGTCGTTCGGCTTGAAATCCGAGAATGTTCATATTCGTCGAGAACCAACCTTAAATTCATTTAAATTTCACCACTTGCTTTTAGGTTAGCATTTTACACAGTCGGTGGGAGTACATTTTACATCAAGGACCTAAAAAAGGAAAATTACATTGAGGTCCATACATTTAGCACAAAGGACCCTAAAATTGTGCAAAGAAAATAGTCGGATTCATCTCCTTCTCGAGAGAGCAGCTGATCGAGCCATACGTTTAATATTACTTCCTCTTCGATTGTTTTCAAAATATGGCCAAATCTGTCGCCATGCAAATTCTTGGATATGGGATCATCAGCATAAAGTATGATGTAGAGATATGTCCTTGACCTTGTGGTCATTCAGCCTAAAATCCAAGAAAGTTCATACTCGTTGATAACTAAGCTTAAATTCATTTGAACTTCACCACTTACTTTTAGGTTAGCATTTTGCACGGTTGGTGGGAGCATATTTTACTTCAAGGACCTAAAAAGGGGAAAATTACATCGAGGTCCATACATTTAGCATAAAGGACCCTAAATGGAAAACTTTCAGGTTCGGCTCCTTCTCAAGAGATCAGCTGATCTAAGCCAAACTCTTCATACTACTTTCTCTTCGATTGTTTTCAAAATAAGGCCAAATCTGTTGCCATGCAAATTCTCTATCATGGGATCATGAGCATAAAGTATGATATTGATATGGCCTTGACCTTGGTCGTTCCAAGAATGTTCATACTCATTGATGAGTAAGCTTAAATTCGTTTAAATTTCACCACTTACACTTTTTGGTAAGAATTTTACACGGATGGTGGGAGTACATTTTACATCAAGGACCTAAAAACAGAAAATTACATTAAGGTACATACATTTAGCACAAAGGACCCTAAAATTGCGCAAAGAAAATAGTCGAGTTCAGCTCCTTCTCGAGAGAGCAACTGATCGAGCCATACGTTTCGTACTACTGCCTCTTCGATTATTTTCATAATATGGCCAAATCAGTCACCATGCAAATTCTTGGATATGGGATCATCAACATAAAGTATGATGTAGAGATATGGCCTTGACCTTGTGGTCGTTCGTCTTGAAATCCAAGAATGTTCATACTCATCGTGAACCAAGCTTAAATTCATTTAAATTTCACCACTTGCTTTTAGGTTAGCATTTTACACGGTCGGTGGGAGTACATTTTACATCAAGGACCTAAAACCGGAAAATTACATTGTGGTCCAGACATTTAGCACAAAGGACCCTAAAATTGCACAAAGAAAATAGTCAGATTCAGCTCCTCTAGAGAGCAGTTGATCGAGCCATACATTTCATATTTCTTCCTCTTCGATTGTTTTCAAAATATGGCCAAATCTGTTTCCATGCAAATTCTTGGATATGAGATCATCAACATAAAGTATGATGTAGAGATATGGCCTTGAGCTTGTGGTCATTCGGCCTAAAATCCAAGAAAGTTCATACTCGTCAATAACTAAGCTTAAATTCGTTTAAATTTCACCACTTACTTTTAGGTTAGCATTTTACATGGTCGGTGGGAGCATATTTTACATCAAGGCCCTAAAAAAGGGAAAATTACATCAAGGTCCATACATTTAGCAAAAAGGACCCTAAAAGGAAAACTTTCTGGTTTGCCTCCTTCTCGAGAGATCAGCTGATCTGAGCCAAACTCTTCATAGTACTTCCTCTTGGATTGTTTTCAAAATATGGCCAAACCTGTAGCCATGCAAATTCTCTTATATGGGGTCATCAGCATAAAGTATGATGTAGATATATGGCCTGGACCTTGCGGTAGTTCGGCTTGAAATCCAAGAATGTCCATACTCGTTGACAAGTAAGCTTAAATTTGTTTAAATTTCACCACTTACACTTTTTGCTTAGAATTTTACACAGATGGTGGGAATACATTTTACACCAAGGACCTAAAAAGGGAAAATTACATCGAGGTCCATACATTGAGCACAAAGAACCCTAAAACCAAGCAAGGAAAATAGTCGGGTACGACTCCTTCTCGAGAGAGCAGCTGATCGAGCCATACTCTTAATACTACTTCCTCTTTGATTGTTTTCAAAATATTGCCAACTCTGTCGCCATGCAAATTCTTGGACATGAGATCATCAACATAAAGTATGATGTAGAGATATGTCCTTGACCTCGCGGTCGTTCGGCTTGTAATCCAAGAATATTCATACTCGTTGACAACTAAGCTTAAATTTATTTAAATTTCACCACTTACTTTTAGGCTAACATTTTCACGGTCGGTGGGAGTACATTTTACATCAAGGACCTAAAAGTGAAAATTACATCGAGGTCCATACATTTAGCCCAAAGGACCCTAAAAGGAAAACTTTCTGGTTTGGCTCCTTCTCGAGAGATCAGCTGATCTGAACCAAACTCTTCCTACTACTTCCTCTTCGATTGTTTCAAAATATGGCTAAATTTGTCGCCATGAAAATTCTCTAATATGGGGTCATTATCATAAAGTATCATGTTGATATGGCCTTGACTTTGGTCTTCGGCTTGAAAACCAATAATGGTCATAGTCGTTGGCAAGTAAGCTTAAAATCGTCGAAATTTCACCACTTACACTTTTTGGTTAGAATTTTACACGCATGGTGGGAGTACAATTTACATCAAGGACCTAAAAAAGGTAAAATTACACCCAGGTCCATACATTTAGCATAAAAGACCATAAAATTTAACAAACAAAACAATCGGGTTTGGCTCCTCGAGAGAGCAGATGATCGAGCCCTACACTTCATACTACTTCCTCTTTGATTGCTTTCAAAATATAGCCAACTTTCACTCCATGCAAATTCTTGGATACGGCATAAAGTATGATGTAGATATGGCCTTGAACTTGGTCATTCGGGTTGAAATCCAAGGATGTTCATACTCATGTTTATGTTTAAACAGTTGTCAAAACTCATGTTTATATTCATGGAAAGTAGTACATGCAGGAGAACGTCATGTGAATTCTTTTGTTATCAGTACTCATTATTTTTTGTTTGATTGTTTTTATAACAAGGACAATTTTTTGGCAGCCTTTCAAAAACCATGTTTCGCAATATGGCCTACTATATGTATTAACATTCTTGTCTTTGAAGCAAGATGACCGAGGCCAAACTCCATATATATTTCATAGTTTATGATAATGTGCCCATATTTTGTAGATGAGTTCATCATGGAATTCTAAACAACGTTTCTAGTGTATGGTTGGATCCTTTATGTCCAAAAATAGCATATTAAATTCCCAGGTGCAAAAAAATGTGTTGCTTTGTGAAGTAAGTATTAGTACAAATAAAACACATTGGAATCGCACCACATATTTTGTGATGTAGCCCAACATATGGCATTCACCATTGGTGCACATCATGCCACACTAACCATCCCTCCAAAGGTGAATTCCTTCCATACCTCACCTTTCGTTGGTTATTATGCGAATGGAATCCTACTTGATACAAATGCCCATGACATGACTAGGTCAATGACCATGATGCCAAGAGGACACAACAAAGATGAACCTGGAGCCAAAACACCCAAGCAAGAAGCCTGGAAGAGAAGACGCAAGAAGCTGCTAGAAGCAGACCAGAGTCTCCGGTCTATCACACCGAAGTTTCTGGTCTAACACACCGGAGTCTCCGGCCCACTTCTGGACGGGCCCCAAACCGAAGCCTAGGACATACAGTGTGCCCCTCCGGAGATGGACTGGAGACCAGCCAGAATCTCCGGCCTAGACAGGAGTCTCCGGACCGAGCATTGTGAGCCTACGTGCCTCAAGTTGGGCTTTGCCCATGTAACGCCCAAAACTTCCTGTTTGTGCCTGACGTGGGCATACCCTACAGATGCTCGTGATTAGCAAATACGGTCTAGCCTAGAAGAATCGCACGACATTGTTAAGGCCTAGTCGAGTTTCGGGTGGCCTAGGAGACTTCGACTCCTTGTAGAACATGGAAAAGTACAAGATAGAAGTTTAAAGGGAAAACCCTAATATGTAACCGACTCGGCCTGCTATCCCGAGACCTAGCCTATCTATATAAAGGATGGGAGGGGGCAGCGAGGAGGATATGCACAACCCTAGTTTCCACGGCATCGCCAGATTGCATCTGCGCACCCCTGTAACTTTCGACTCCTCGATATTTCCAAGAGAAGACAAGCAGGAGTAGGGTCCTGTACGAGGCCTGAACCTGAACCTGGGAGGGGGCAGCGAGGAGGATATTCGCAAACCTCATGTCATCTGTGTGCTTATTTTCTAGCCGATTGATGCCTCCAGTGCTCCCTACTTCCTCTAAACTAAGTCCATCAATGATGGGCATTGATGAGTTAACCCCTTGTCAATTGGTGCCGTCTGTGGGAGGCGGGAGTGCTGATGTTGCGGCTTCCTCGGCCCTATCAACCACGATCTATGACACTGCAGCAGCGGACACTCGCCTCCTTTTTGGTGCCTTCAACTTCACTGTCCACACGCCGGCCACTCGCCCGGATTTCGAGTCCGTGGGCGACGGAATCGGCCTGGCGATCGGGAGCTTGTGCTTCTAAGTTGATCAGCTAGGCACACTTTGCCTCCATGATCAGCTGAAGGTTCCCATGATTGCTCTTGCATCGTGGTTTCCACTGCCGATCGGCACCCTGAGCAAGCTCAATGCCCCGACATTAGTCGGGAATACGAACAACAACAGAAGTTGTGAGTCCGATCTGGGTGATCTGGCAACAAAAGATGGACCCTACGACTCTGGATCTAAAAGCTGTGGAGCAACAGCTTCCCTAGCCACTACATGTGCGCCGTCATCAATATGGGCGGCAGCGGCAGCAGCACTCGGGAAAACACCGGTATTGGTGGTGGTATCCCAGCCGTGAACGCCGTTGGCCCCTCCACTGGCGCCCCCACCGATAACGGGCTAGCAGGCCGGCCCCCTGGTGACGAACCCATCCCAGAAGATTAGCCGCACCTCTCTGCGAATGAACATACCCGAGAGCGTGTACTGATCAAGCTCAAAGATGCTCAGTGGGCCCACTATAGGGAGGCCCTACGGGGAAAACCCCTACCAGCAAACTCATCACAAGGGATGCTGATGGGTTATCACTAGCTGCTCAAGGAGGATTCACTATAAGGAATCTAGCTGTATATGACCCTCCATTTTCGTCACAGAACCATCATAGTAGTCCGTTTATGATGATTCTATGACGATTTTGAGATCGTCGAAAGCTGGGCATCGCAAATGAACTATAACGATGATTTTTGCAAAATCGTCATAACCATCTATGACGATATTGGATCATCATAACGCCTACGACAATCCAATATCATCACGGGACATTTAGCCTGGCCACATCAGATCCTATGTGGCAGATCTGATGTGGCAACGTTTCAGCCTGATCCACTTCACCTATTTAAATGGGCCAAGCCCAACAATTCAATACATTTATGCTTATGTTTCCTACCAGTTCTGGTCTCGGCTACATGGGCCAAATCCAACATTTTAGCATGTTTGTTTTATATGTCTTGGCCTTTTTATAGTCCAATTATTTTCTATTCTCAGCCTTTTTATAGTACATTTATTTTCCAATTTTGGCCTTTTTGTCAATGGGTCCCAATTGATAGATAGTTCTACAATGGATTCGAACTATCAGGTTAATCCAGACAGTGGGTCCAAATTATCAGTTCATCTCATTTGTAAGGTTTTGATTTTTTCCACATCAAATTAATGACCAATATACCAATTAGAATGGAGAAAGAATACAAATGAAAATCTATAAATAACAGCCAAAATTGCTTTGTTATAGTATGATTGTCAGAAAAGTTATAAAACATGTGAAATTGCACAATTGACATCACAATGAGTGCATCTATGAAATCTTTCATACTCTATAGTCTACAAACAGAACTCTCAGAAAGTACTAAAGCTAGCTACTCTTGAACTTCATCAGCATGTAGCGCTTGTGAAAGATGATTTTAATGGTGTACTCGGCCTTGAGATTCTCAGCCTTCTCTTGCAATAAAAACAGAAAAGTACCATTAGCACGCTCCAGTACAACAGAATTTACTGCAAAAATGCCCAAACAATAGGATCATGTTGTAGTTCAAAAGAAACGGGCATATCCATAAAACTTTCAATCTGACATAATATAACCATACTATAGTAGTTTACTACTAATCCATCCAGTGACAATCTTGGATAGCACTATCTAACTAATTAATAGAAATGAAGGAAACGATATTTCACACTAAGAAACATGCTGAGCAGTGTAGTCCATCAAGCAAAATAAGGCTTGAGACCGATATTAGCAGAATTATCATGGAACTCATTAAGACAGAGCATTTCTTCAAGCCTAGCAAAGTTAAGATGAACAAGCAATGCCAGCACCATGATTAACAGAATTATTTTCCATGATAACTCCATCACAACAACAAAAACTACACAGGTCATACAACATGGTCTTATATTCACAAGTAACAAAGTCTAGTCATAATGAAACAGTGGCGCTTATCCTAAAAATAAACACAAGTCCTAACTGTACCAGCTGGAATAAGCTGACCTGAATGTATTGGAGTAAATAGACAAATAACAGACAGTTATTGAATATAGACTAGTACTTCAACCACAATGAGATATGTTAGTCGAATCACCACTTCGATAGCCGACAAATATGTATTGGAGTAAACCATTTGGGGAACTAACTCTACTATTATTCCCCAAGTACACGCAGCAGTAGCATCACTATGTTCTACTGTTTCTATTTCAGCAGCACCACCACCAAGTGAGTATGGGACTGGAGTACCTTACCACTGAGCATGTCGATGCAGTAGTCACCGATCTTGCCGCTGGAGAGGTGAATGAGGTGAAGGCGGAGGTGGTCTTGGGAAAACTGATGTTCAATTCGTCCTCCACGATCTGCTCTTGTCCACCGAACGGCAGGCTACTAGAGACCTCTGCCGCTGCCGCATCCTCCCAGTCCGCCGTCTGGTAGTCGCCCCTCCTTGCTCCTGCATTATGTTTCCAACCTAAAAACACAACCCTACAAGTTCAGTTATACAAATCAGCAATTGAGGAAATCTAATAAGTTAAGATGTTATTATTCACATTCTCCATCATCAACTAGACAAAATCACAACCTATACTACTATGCTACTTTTTTCAATCACAGGGAGATAATGTGCGCATTTCAAGATAACTAAATGCCAGTAGAAACAAATGGCACAAGTAATATACAACATAGTTCCAGAACTTAACCAAATTCCAGCCTTTTAGGTGTGCTTCATCTACAGCTAACATCGGAAACAAAATAACAGTTGAGGATGCCAAGCACTTCATATAACTCTAGCACTTATATGGTTCTCAATTGCTTCACAAACTTACAACCCGACAAACGAAATCTAGGACCACAACACTCTACATAGGGCAACGTATGAGCTACTGAAGTTCCTAAGACCCTGACCATCTAGGATTAACAAAAGACCAAGTGTGCCTCTAAGTAAATTAGCATCTAAAGTTTCCATTCATTGACATCAGCTCAAAAATAGGCAGCAGTTTGAGGGTCAATCGATTAATGGGGATGCGGCAGGACAACCCGTACCTATTGGCGGGGACGCGGCCTAGGTAGGCGGCGTCGGTGGCTTGTTAGGCTTCCCGTTCTTGTCCTCCCCGTCCGCGATCACGCCGATCGACTGCCCCTCCCTGTACGGGATCTCGTCTGCCAATCAGTTTCACCAATTCAAAATTAGGTATAGTTCACGATTGTATTCTCCATGATAGATCGATCGACAGAGAAGAAGATGGATGGGACATATACCTTAGGTGTTTAAGACCATGTGCCAGGTCTCACCGATCTTGTTGTCGCCGGTGATGCGGGTGTTGAGGAGGCACCAATAGGCGTATGGCTCCTTGTAACGGTACTTGTTGGTCACCACGCCCTTGTCCTGCACCGGCGCGGCCGCAGAAGGCTCCGCGGTCTCTATGGTCGACCTACAGTGTTGCATATGTCTCCCCTACTCGCATTGCGGAGGCGGCTCGGGTAGGCCAGGAAACACGGCAGCACGACAGAGGAGGAGACCGCAGCCTTGGCTATGGCAGGGGAGGACGGGAGCACGGCGGTAAGGGCGGCGAGTGGGAGAAGAACGAGTGGGCTGGGTGAGGAGGAGGAGGCAGGGGCCAGGTGAGTAGGAGGAGGATGGATATCGCGATCTGGAAGAGCAAAGTGGCGGCGGGGCGCTGGGAGGGAGGTAGGTCGGGGTAGGGTTAGGGTTAGGGCTGGGACTGGGAGCCTGGGAACCACACAAGGGGGATATAGTGGGTTTTTTATTTTACCTTTTTTTAGATGGTTACCGATGCGGTGGGTTTCTGGTAGTTAGATCATGCCGTGGACGTCTCAGATCAGCTTCCTGGGGTTGATCCGTGGATAGGCTAGTCCTTCCTCCTCATTGGCTGGATTTGGGTGTTTATTTTCCGAGTGTAAAAACAGTTTGTTTTGTTAAATAGCAACCAAATGAATTTTGGAAAATCCTACACCCCATTTTAAAAAATACTAGATCATCTTACATGGACAATGTCCCAACCAGAGGTTATCAAACTTTTTCGTCCACACCTGGTGAAAAAGATATATTCCTGCCAAATCGACAGGAAGTGTGTCCGATTTGAACTACATGTACATTATATGATGTCCATAATTTTTTGCAAAAATCATTTTTAGACTCATAATATCATGTTCTTCAGAGATCCAATACAAGTTTAGCGAGGATCATCCCATGATAAGAACCTTCATGCGTGTCGTTTTGACCATAGTCTGAAACGGGCATAAAAAATTCAAAAAGGGTCCGAACAATGCGAAACCTTCACGTGGCATCATACTATGTGACATAGTTGCAAGGGAAAATACCAAACTTGGTATATTGAATGCATCTCGAAAAAACTTCTCAGAAATGACCTATCACTAGTGGAAAACGGGCCTCTAGTCCCGACCCGAAAGGGGCTTTAGTCCCGGTCCTGGTAACCGGGACTGGAGGGGCGGGACTAAAGGCCCACCCATTAGTCTCGGCCCTCTTACCAGCCGGGACTAATGGGCATCCACGTGGCTGTCTCTGTGGGCGCTGGGTGCCCCCCATTAGTCTCGGTTCGTATTGCGAACCGGGACAAATGGTTCTCTGCCGTGGCAGCATTTTAGGCACTTTCTCTGCCGCGGCAGAGAATTTAATTTGTATTCTTTTTTTCATTTCAAAATAGTTTTCTATGCTACCACATACCGTACATGTTCGTGCATACATAAGATAACTTCTCTTAAGATCGAGCATACAAATATATACATGATAGTTACACATGGAGATCATAATTATCGGGACTAGAGCCCGTCTATTCAATTACACGGTCGGGGATCATCGGCCCCTATTCACACTAAATTCTCCGGCGTCATCTATCATCTCGTTCATCAAGAATCCTGCCAGTTCTTTAGCAATTGCTACTACGCGTTGCTGTGGTAGGAGCTGATCCCGCATTTTCTCGAACTATATAAGAAAAGGAGATCAATATAAATATCAATCATGATAACAAAAAGTGACTGTAATAAAAATAATGTTATGAATGTATTGCTTACATCGACTCTATAATCATTCAGCTCCTTTGGTAGCGTGCGAATGAACTCGCAAACATAGAATCCACATAGATTCGTCCCCTGTGGCTGCCTCGCGCACTTTACGAGAATAGAATTCAATCAAAATAATAATCTAGCATCATAATTGTATTGAAACTAGAAGTAAAGATATGCGCCTACTACTTACCGAGACTGACTTAAACGTCAGCTTCTCAGTAAAGTCACCCGTAACCGCACTCTTGAACTGGTTCCAAACCCTACCCGGTAAAGAAAATGAATGAGTTATTTATTACGTGATATCTCAGGAAATCAACGAAAGAGACCGCTGTAGCGCGAAAATTACCTCTGGAGCATGTCCTGCATGTCACTAAACTGTAGGGGTCTCTTTAATGGGTCCATTACTTCAACTCTTCCCTTATCAAGTTGAATGTCCATGACAATCCAGTGGAAACTATACATGTTTATATATAGATCAGTAACTCATCAATTACACTTAATATCGAGTAAGCAAAAGATAATGTGTACAATAGAGTAAGACACTCACGCGAAATTGTAAGGAAACAGTATGTGGTCACAAAAATTTTGCTCTGTTAGAAACCTTAGAAGGTTTTCCTGTGTTTCCTCGGGTTTTTCCTTTAGCGTCTGACAATGTATTTTACTTGGGTCAATAACCCAACACTGAAGATTGACCTTCTTTTACATTCCATGATCTTCATTCTGCATAATAATAGAGTACAAAAGGATATAATTAGGATAATTACATGCAATGAACTAAACAACTAAAAAAAATGAACAACTTATATATAGACAATGAATTCAACAACTTACAAACAATAGCAACTCATGAGACTTTTGTCGACAGCGTCGAAAGTGTATAACTAGAAGAGTTCTGGAAACTCAACATGGACCTCTTCTTCTCGGAAGTAGTAGTCATGTGGGACTTTCGCCACGATCATTATTCTCTCCTCCTTTACGGCTTTCAAGTACCATTTATGTAAACTCCGCATTTGTGTTGGCAGTTGTTGGAACTGCTCAAAGCTGACCAGAGGATTCCCTGGGACATATGTAGGGACTACCTGAGACTTGGGTAACTTGTCGTCCTGAGAACCTAGCAATTCCTCAACAGTCACATTCATAGCGGCCGCAAGCTTCTTAGCTTCTTCCATATCCTGCTGGGTAGTGTCATAGGATACCACCTTGAGGGGTGGGGTCGATTTTTTGGCCTGTTCCCCGAGCTGGGGGATGTCCTTTCTTTTCCCGGTTGCACTTTGACTTGATGATTTGCTCCTGCTTGCACTTCTACTTGATTTGCTCTTCTTCACTTCCTTCTGAAGTGTGCGTTAATAGTCATCTGGCTTATGGTGCAAGTTATATTGTGATTTTGTGTTCAGAAAAGAAAGTGCATACGCTTTTTGCTTCTCGGTGTATACCGGGGCGGGCTCGGGTTTCTTCTTTTGAAGCTGCGCAACACATTCGGCCTTTACGATCATGTCGGTTTCCTCGTCAGTACGATCGTAAGGTCTGATAGAAAGATTCTTATGAGGTACTCTTGGGAGGGGCGACATTTGTCGTATTGGGCTCCTGCGTCATTTAGTACTAATCGGAGGCGGCGGAGATCGAGATGGACTCGGGATATGGTGGTCGTAGTCATGGGGTGGGCTTCTTGGAGGTGATGGAGGTGAAGGTGACATGCGACCACTCGGAGGCGGTGTTGGCTTTGGCGTCCAGCCTGGAAGCTTGATGTTGTTCTTGTCCCATAGAATGATACCACCCAGTACTTCTCCAGTGTCCTCTCACCTTCAGGTCCAGGGATGTCAAGCTCCATTGAGTCCCACCCCATTGCGATTTCATCCACACCAACTTTAGCATAGCCAGCTGGAATCTCACGGCCATGCCAGCGTGCGCCAGGTGGACAAGGTAAAGCACATCCGACCGCCACCTTGATGGATATGTTCTTCACCTTCTGATGGAGCTCACAAGATGCCTGCTCCTTGATTCCATCCACGGGGTAGCCGGGACCGCCATCTACCATACGTGCATCGTCAGAAGGGACCTCTGATTTAGCCACGCTGCTTTTCCGCTGAGATGGGACGGCGGTAATATTGAGTACATGATCTTGCAGGCGCGCTGATCCTCGAAGTTCGTCAATCTATTGTTGATGCATTCGAAGTGTTCCTATCAACTCGGTGAACTTCTCTCCCTCCTCCTCCTGCCGTCGCCTCTTTGCTCTCTCTCGGCTCCTATAAGTATCTCTGTCTTTGGGAAACCCCATCTCCCACGTATAACTAGGGCCAAGGCCTCGTACACGTCCTCCGCGTTCGTCATTCCCGAGGACCTTTGTCAGCAAGTCTTTCTCTCTATCAGGACGGAACTTTGTTGTCCCCGCTTTAATCTCCTTCACCACTTTCTGCCATGTATCCCGGGGTATCCTAATCCCGTCACTGCAAATAAGGTCCCCTGTTCTTTCGTCATACTCACTCCCATGCCCAAGGAACTAATTCCTTGCCCTCAGATCCCATTCTTCGCGTATTGGTTCTGGAGTGATCCCTTTAGCAAGCAGCTCATTCTCTTTAGCATCCCACTATGGCATGGCAGCCGCGTAGCCCCAGGCCCCAGGTGATGGTGATATTTCTTCATCGCGGCATTTTTCTTGTTTTTTTCCGACATTTCCATAGCAGGTTGTGACTCCTTGTACTTCACAAATGCATCCCAGTTAGCCTGTTGCTTCGTTAGATAGCATTCAAATTTAGGAGCCTTCTTCGTCTTCTGATACTTTTGCCATAATGCTTTCTTCCAGTTCTTGAATAGTTCGGCCATCTTCGTAAGAGTCCGCTGCTTGACTTTCTTCCTCAATGCAGCTGTGTCGGCATCATCCTCACATTCTGGCAGGGTGAAATGTGTCATGAGGTCATTCCAAAGACATACTCACCCTCTTTTGCCCCTTTGGTCTTATTCCACTCTTGAATGGTGATCGGGATAACCATAAATCCGCATTGTTGTTTAAATACAGTTTTAGCCTTTTCGGGTTCCACCGGTTCACCCCGTGGTGATACCCGCGTAATTGTATAACGCGTAGATGCGTCCAACTTTTTGGCCGGGCCTCGTTTGGAATATTTTTTGCTCGATGTGGAGGCCTAAGAGAAGAATCATTCGTCAATTTATATATATATATACAACTCAGTTAATGCATCTACTAATCACCAGACTTCATATATATACCTCGTCGTCGGCTTCTCCACCACCGGAGCCGTCGGCTTCTCCTTGATCATTTCGGTCGACCTCCTCTCCCTCAGGAGATTCGATAAATCGACGGAGATTCGGGTGGATCAACATGGGGGGTGTCGTTGATCATATCCTCGAGAATTTCTTCCTATGCTAGGTCTCTCTGGATTGGATCCATAGTTTTCCACAAAATGCACACAATAACATTTTTCATTAAATATACAAATAATTCCTATATACAAAATATTTCCTATATACAAATAATTCCTATATACAAATATTTCTATATACAAAGATTTCCTATATACAAATAATTCCTATATACAAATAATTCCTATATACAAATATTTCTATATACAAAATATTTCCTATATACAAATAATTCCTATATACAAATATTTCTATATACAAAAAATTTCTATATACAAATATTTCCTATATACAAAGAATTCGTATATACAAATAATTCCTATATACAATTATTTCTATATACAAAATATTTCCTATATACAATGAATTCCTATATACAAATATTTCTATATACAAAAAAATTCTATATACAAATATTTCCTATATACAAAAATTTCTATATACAAAATACTTCCTATATACAAATAATTCCTATATACAAATATTTCTATATACAAAAAAATTCTATATACAAATATTTCCTATATACAAATATTTACTATATACAAATATTTTAAATATACAAATATATATTTTCTATATACAAATAATTCCTATATACAAATATTTCTATATACAAAAAAATCCCTATATACAAATATTTCTATATACAAAAAATTTCATATATACAAATAATTCCTATATACAAATATTTTCTATATACAAATAATTCCTATATACAAATATTTCTATATACAAAAAAATTCCTATATACAAATATTTCTATATACAAAAAAATTCATATATACAAATAATTCCTATATACAAATATTTCTATATACAAAAAAATTCTATATACAAATATTTCCTATACACAAAATATTTTTCTATACACAAAATATTTCCTATATACAAAATTTCTATATACAAATATTTTTAAATACAAAAAAATTCTATATACAAATATTTCCTATACACAAAATATTTTTCTATACACAAAATATTTTCTATACACTTCTATACCAGCGGTGGTGGTGGCGACCAGCGAGGGGAGGGGCGAGGCCGGGGCTGTGCCAGAGCTCGTGGCGGCGTGGGTGGCCGGGCGGCGTGGGGAGGTATGGTGGCCGGGGCGGTCAGCCGGGGAGGCGCGACGCAGGGAGGAGCTCGTGGCGGCGAGGGGAGGTGCGATGCGGGGAGGTTAGCCGGGCGGTGTAACGTAGCTCCTCGCGAGTGCTTCCTTCGGTCGATGGATTCGACCGGGAAAGAAGCGGCGCATTAAGTACCCACCTACCCTTTAGTCCCGGTGCGTGGCTAGAACCGGGACTAAAGGGGGGGGGTCTTTAGTCCCGGTTCCAGCCACGCACTGGGACTAAAGGCTTTCGGTGCCTTTTCGCATGTAGAGCCTTTAGTCCCGGGTGATGTTCTGGGCCGGGACTAAAGGCCCAAATTTGCGCGCGCTGGGCCTAAGTTGGCGCCTGTTTTTTCAAATATCACAATTTGTAGCTATTAGATTTTTTAAACATTTGAATTATACAGTTTTTGCATACTTATGAATTTGAGAAAATTTTCAACATGAAAAGTTTTTGAATTTGAATCAGTAATCCAAATATATTTTCTGTTTTATAAAATAATTATTCTAACTAGTGAAACTAATAACCATTTTGCCATTTCCAATTTAAAAATGCATTAACTATTATATTTTGCATATTTTTAACATAAAAAGTATTTGAATTTGAATAAGTAATCCAAATCTATTTTCTGTTTTATAAAATAATTATTCTAACTAGTGAAACTAATAACCATTTTGCAATTTCCAATTTAAAATGCATTAACTATTATATTTTGCATATTTTTAACAAAAAAAGTATTTGAATTTGAATAAGTAATCCAAATCTATTTTCTGTTTTATAAAATAATTGTTCTAACTAGTGAAACTAATAACCATTTTGCCATTTCCAATTTAAAAATGCATTAACTATTATATTTTGCATATTTTTAACATAAAAAGTATTTGAATTTGAATAAGTAATCCAAATCTATTTTCTGTTTTATAAAATAATTATTCTAACTAGTGAAACTAATAACCATTTTGCAATTTCCAATTTAAAATGCATTAGCTATTATATTTTTCATATTTTTAACATAAAAAGTATTTGAATTTGAATAAGTAATCCAAATCTATTTTCTGTTTTATAAAATAATTATTCTAACTAGTCAAACTATTAACCATTTTGCCATTTTCATGTGATTCCGATGCTCCGGTGGTCTTCTTACGGTCTTCCATGTGCCATCGCAACAATTTGGCATGCTCTTTATTTCTGAACAAACGTTCCAACCATGGTATTATAGCAGCATACCACATCACCTTGGCAGGAACCCTCTTCCTGGGTTGCTCGCCCTCAACATCACCAGGGTCATCTTTTCTGATCTTATACCGCAATACAGTGCATACCGGGCATTTATCCATATTCTCGTACTTCTCACCGCGGTAGAGGATGCAGTCATTAGGGCATGCATGTATCTTCTACACGTCTAATCCTAGAGGGCAGACAAGTTTCTTTGCTTCATACGTACTGGAGGGCAATTGGTTATTTCTTAGAAGCAGCTTCTTCATTATTACCAGCAACTTTTCAAATCCCGAGTCAGTCATACTGGTCTCTGCCTTCCACTTCAACAATTCCAGTGTGCTACTCAGCTTCTTCTGACCATCTTCACAAGTTGGATACAGCAATGTGTTGTGGTCCTGTAACATCTGCTCGAACTGCAACCTCTCCTTTTCTGTGTCACAGTCTCGCCTTGCATCACTAATGACCCGACCAAAATCATCAACGGGCTCATCTGGTTCCCGTTCTTCACCCCCTTCTTTTTTATTACCTTCAGCTGCGGTATCATCGTATTCAGGGAACATAGATCGGTAGTTGTCATCATCGTTCTCTTCTTCATCGTCGTCTTCCATCATAACCCCTCTTTCTCCGTGCTTGGTCCAAACATTATAGCCGGACATGAAACCGGACCGAAGCAGGTGGCTCTGAATGACTCTTGAGGAAGTGTGAGCCTACGCATTCCGACATTCAACACATGGACAACACATAAAACCATCCCGCCGCTTGTTCGCCTCGGCCACAAGGCGAAAAGAACACACGCCTTCTCTGTAAGCGTCAGAGCGTTGGTCACCTTACATCCATGGGTGGCTCATCTGCATCATACAACCATGCATATATATCAAACGCAATCACGATGCTTAAATTATTACCGCGCAGTCAAAATGATAAAATAGTTGCTAACCTTTTAGGACACTTCAAAACAAAGACGAGGAACCTTAAGTGTCGCTCTGGCAACTCATATCATATTTTGTCTTGTGTGAACTCAAGTGGCATCGCTCTAATAGGCATTTCACCGAACACCTCTAGTGCATATGAAGAAAAAAAGTTAGCACAAAGTTATACCCACCTCTTACATAGGAAAAAAACAGGAGAGAGTGGAGGGCTGGGTGCATATATATAGGGCCAGGCCATTAGTCCTGGTTTGAGATACAAACCGGGACTAAAGGTTCTGCGCGCTGGCCCAGACCCATTTGTCCCGGTTTGTATCTCAAACCGGGACTAATGGTTCCTTACGGACCGAGACATAGTGCCTTGGCCTCCTCGGGTCGTCTGGTTCGGACCATTAGTCCCGGCCCCAGCCACGGCCGGGACTAATGGCTCGAACCAAAGGCCCATTTTCTACTAGTGTATCATGTTCGAGGTTTCATGGCTTTCAAGCCAAACGACCAATGTTATGGCCAGAATCATGACATAGTTTGTGATAATGTGCCCATATTATGCATGCATGTGCACCTCGGGACGACGAACAATGTTGCAGGAGAAAGTTTTCCTTTTTGTCTCACGAAAAAGCTATTTTCTATTTTTCGAGTGTAAAAAACAGGGCGTTTTGTGAAGCTCCACCAAATGTTCAATCAAAAATGCTACCACCATATTTTTCAAAAATACTAGACCATCTTACATGAACAATGTCCCAACCATGTATTTGAAAACCTTTTCGTCCACCCCTGGCGAAAAAGACAAATTCCGCCAAATCGGTAGAAAGTGGGTCCGATTTGAACTACAGGTACATGATCTAATGCTCAAGATTTTTTGAAAAAATCATTTTTAGACTCACAATATGATGTTTCTTCAGAGATCCAATGAAAGTTTAGAGAGGCTCATGCCCCATCTTCATGCCCATTGTTTTGACCATAGTTTGAAAAAGGAAAATTTTGAAACGGGCATAAGAAATTCTAAAAGGGTCCAAACAATGCGAAACCTTCGCTTGACATCATATTATGTGACATAGTGCAAGGAAAAATGCCAAACTTGGTATATTGAATGCATCTCGAAAAAACCTTCTCAGAAATGACCTATCATGTTCGAGGTATCATGCCTTTCAAGCCAAACGACCAATGTTATGGCAAAAATCATGACATAGTTTGTGATAATATGTCCATATTATGCATGCATGTGCACCTCGGGACGACGAACAATGTTGCAGGAGAAAGTTTTCCTTTTTATCACACGGAAAAGCCATTTTCTATTTTTTGAGTGTAAAAAATGGGGCGTTTTGTGAAGCACCACCAAATGTTCAATTCAAAAATGCTACCACCCTATTTAAAAAAAATGCTAGACCAACTTACATGAACAATGTCCCAACCATGGATTTGAAAACCTTTTTGTCCACCCATGGCAAAAAAGACAAATTCCCGCCGAATCGATAGGACGTGGGTCCGATTTGAACTACAGGTACATAATCTGATGCTCAAGATTTTTTGAAAATATCATTTTTAGAGTCACAATATGATGTTTATTCAGAGATCCAATGCAAGTTTAGATAGGCTCATGCCCTATCTTCATGCTCGTCGTTTTGACCATAGTTTAAAATAGGAAATTTTTGAAACGGGCATAAGAAATTCAAAAAGGGTCTGAACAATGCGAAACCTTCGCGTGACATCATATTATGTGACATAGTTGCAAGGAAAAATGCCAAACTTGGTATATTGAAATCATCTCGAAAAAACCTTCTCAGAAATGACCTATCATGTTCGAGGTTTCATGTCTTTCAAACCAAACGACCAATGTTATGGCCAGAATCGTGACATAGTTTGTGATAATGTGCCCATATTATGCATGCATGTGCACCTCGGGACGGGGAACAATGTTGCAGGAGAAACTTTTCCTTTTTGTAGCACGAAAAATCTATTTTCTATTTTTCGAGTGTCAAAAAACGGGGCGTTTTGTGCAGCAACACCAAATATTCAATTCAAAAATTCTACCGACCCATTTTTTAAAAATACTAGACCACCTTACATGAACAATGTCCCACTGGGGATTCAAAAACATTTCCGTCCACCCCTGGTGAAAAAGACAAATGTTTACTGAATCGGTAGGAAGTGAGTCCGATTTGAACTACATGTACATGATCTAATGCTCATGATTTTTTGAAAAAATCATTTTTAGAATCACAATATGATGTTTATTTAGAGATCTAATCCAAGTTTAGCGAGCCTCATCCCCTATCTTCATGCCCGTCATTTTGACCATTGTTTAAACAGGAAAATTTTGAAACGGGCATAAGAAATTCAAAAACAGTCTGAACAATTTAAATCCTTCACGTGGCGTTATATTACGTGACATAGTTGCAATAAAAAATACCAAACTTGGTTAATTGATTGCATCTCGGAAAAACCTTAACAGAAATGACCCATCATGTTCGAGGCTTCATGAGCCAAACGACCAATGTTATGGCTAAAATCGCGACATAGTTTGTGATAATGTGTCCATAATGTTCACACATGTGCATCTTGGAATTACAAACAATGTTGCAGAAGGAAGTTTTCCTTTTCGTCGCACAGAAAAGCCATTTTCTATTTTCCGAGTACCAAAATTGGGGCATTTTGTGAAGCAACACCAAACAGTGAATACAAAAATGTCACCACCCTATTTTAAAAAATACTAGACCACATTACATGAACATTGTCCCAACTAGGGATTCAAAAACATTTCCGTCCACCCCTCGTGAAAAAAACAAATGTTTACTGAATCGATAGGAAGTGGGTCCAGTTTGAACTACAGGTACATGATCTAATGCTCATGATTTTTTGACAAAAATATTTTTAGGTTCATAATATTATGTTTCTTCAGATATCCAATCCAAGTTTAGCGAGCCTCATCCCCTATCTCCATGCCCGCCGTTTTGACCATAGTTTGAAACATGAAAATTTTGAAACGGGCATATAAAATTCAAAAACGGTCCGAACAATTTAAATCCTTCGTATGGTGTAATATTATGTGATATAGTTGCAAGGAAAAATACCAAACTTGGTATATTGATTGCATCTCGAAAAAACCTTCTCAAAAATGAGTTATCATGTTCGAGGTTTAATGGTTTTCGGGTCAAACGACCAATGTTATGGCCAGAATCACGGCATAGTTTGTGATAATATGCTCATTTTTTGCATACATGTTCATCTTGGGATGGCGAACAATATTGCAGGAGGAAGTTTTCCTTTTTGTCGCACGGAAAAACCATTTTTCATTTTCCGAGCGCCAAAAACAGAGCATTTTGTGAAGCAACCACCAAATTCTTTTTAAATAGTCAAAGTATTTGTAATTAACACTCTAAGATGATCTACTGAATTTTATAGAAAATTAGAGACAAAAAACAATTCTTTTGAACTTGTTATAAAAAAGATATAAAAGAATAAAGAAAACAGAAAAAATAAAAACGAAAAAAGGAAAAAGAAAAAAAACTATCCTAACTGGACCAGCCGAGCTGGCCCAGACCTAATATAGTGTGTGCAAGGCCAAGGCTTGATCGTACACAATACATCGCAGCCCATCTCCCTTCTCACCGAGGCCCATTCCAGCGATAAATAAAACCAGCCCAACAAGCGGGGATCGTTTATATGGGCGCGTTATGTTTATTGTACAAGAACGCCTGCTTAGTGTAGTGGTAAGGCTCACGTTGCGTTGGGTGGGAGGTCGTGGGTTCAATTCGCGGTATTTGTCTGTTCGGTCAAAAATGGTTCCCACGCGTCACTCTATCTTGGTAGATTAAATAATGTAGATTCAAATAGTGCCATATAAATAATGTAGATTCAAATAGTTCCATATAAGCAGATATTGACACATGGATATGACATGTAGTCAAAAGCTGACACATAGACATGACACGTAGACATAAATGGTGACGTGGCCGACTATCCATTTCAACTTGTCCTAATTTGGACGCTATGACGATTTTAAATCGTCGTAGTGAGCTACAAATAAAGTCGTGGCTATATCCTCTAGATTATGACGATTTCACCTGATGACACTATGACGTTTCGGAGCAAAATCGTCGTAATTTTCTAAGGTTTGGTACCTCCCGAACGGCTTACGTCTATCTAGTGTGAAATCGTCATAACTCTATGACGATTTTGTCCCTGCCACTATTAGAAGGTCATAGAATAACACATTCCTTGTAGTGATTTCAAACGCGATCAACAAGTAATCGCCCAACTCGACGAGCGCAGAAGGGCAGCGGACAAGTCGAGCCTCCGACGAGCTGCACTCTCTTCCATCAGAGAATCCTCCTCTAGAGGCAATGATCGGGCAGCTTCCAGAAGACGCTCTCGACTGGCTCACCTCACTGATAGGGAGCAAGAAGAGTCCACTCGAGTCCTCGACTTCTCGTTCATGACAGTGGACACGCGGGGCAACATGCTCTAGAAAACGTCGCAGACAGCGGTGACGGTAGCCACCATGTACCTACTCAACAACCAGTCACCGGCTGGGGACCCACGGTCCGCCAAACACTGATCTATGATCGCTGGCATGGGACTAGTCAAAGCTATGCTCACCAATTATCCAGCGCCGGAGCCGGGGAAAGGCAAGGCTCTAGCCAAGCGCTACTCTCCCTCCTCCTCCAACGATGATGATGATGACTTGTCGCGGCGATGCTGCTCATGACGACACGACTACGACTATGACGTGTGTGATGATATCACGCAGCGCAAGGTCGACAAGATGCGCGCGAGACGCGCCTGCTCGACGGAACCGGAAGATGATGGGACAGAGCCATACGACAAAAGCGAATACCGAAAGGGTTCAAAATCCCATCAGAGAATCTTAAATTCGATGGCCTCCAAGACCCGAAGATCTGGCTGGATGATCATATCTCTTCGGTCAGGTTGCACGGCGGAACCACGAGCACGGCTATATGCAATGCCTCCAGCTACAGCTGCAAGGCGCCGACTGTTGATGACTACAAGTGCACAGATCGTTTGTAGCTAGTTTTGAAATAAGGATATCGATCCCATAGGGAGCAGTAGGCGAAAGACTAAAATGCTTTTAACTAAAACTAAATGAAGTACATAAAGAATAATTTTGAGATGCAAGAAAAGTAGAATTGTTTTTGGGGTTTTGACTGAATGAAGCAATTAAAGTAAAGTAAAACTTAATGCAAAAAGTAAGAATCGTGTGTGTAAGAGAGCTTGGAACTGCAATAGGGAAAAAGGCATTCTCAGGTAGTGGTGGATACACTGCTAGCAATTTAGACTAAGCAATCAAGATTATTATAACAATTATTCTCATGATATGTATGTATATGGGAGGAGCTCCATATATGGACAAATAGGCAGCAACCACTGCTCACATCA
This sequence comes from Avena insularis, assembly GCA_023614405.1. Taxonomy (NCBI): domain Eukaryota; kingdom Viridiplantae; phylum Streptophyta; class Magnoliopsida; order Poales; family Poaceae; genus Avena; species Avena insularis. The sequence continues at coordinate 413,378,055 of CM042692.1, read as the reverse complement.
TCCTTCATAACCATAGCTGATAGATAAACGAGATCAATCGTATTATCTCGTTATTAAGGGATTTCTACCGTGTCATGGACATGGCTTTATGAGTTCTCCTTGTTTCCCCAAGTTAGTACGTAAAGAATGACAATAGCTTTATAGTCACAGTAAGTGCTATCATCCCTCCGTGTACTAACAAGTAATCCCCTTCATCATGTCCCCATAAGAGGCAAATATTAAGGAGGTACACAACTCCCAACATCAAGATGAAGACAATTAACACATACACATAATGATGTATAACATAATAATCTCTATCTTATCTCAATCATATGCTACGGAAATTACAACAAGATTTAGACAGGATGTAGATGAGATGGATGGAGATGGTGGTGATACAGTGGTTGATGATGAAGATCGGTGCCATAGCCTCCCGGATCTGTGCAGGGCGAAGATGGATCCCTGGTGGACGAATTCCCCCTCTAGATGCCTTCCGGAGGTGTGGTTTCGGTGATTTATGGGTGTTCTGTATGTCGTCTCTCTGATCTAGTTGCATGGGGTGAAACTATTTGAGGAGGCGGTGGCAGCGCCAACTATACGGTGGGAACTATACGGCCGAAAAAAGTATTCCTGCCATATAGTTGGTCATTAAACCGTCTGTGTGCCTCGATCGCTTTGGTTTTCTTCTAGTGTTATTGATATTTCCCAAATAGGCGATTTCCGTTGTTTTTTACTCCTTTTCTCCCCAATACAACTGCTCCAAGAATTGTGTCCATTGTATCCATCATTTGTCCTGATCCTAGTGAAAATAGACATAAAATGTGTGTGCGAACGCCATAAAATACCAAGATCCTACAACTACAGTGCAAAATAATAATATAAAACATGATGCAAATATGCACTCATCACCTATGCATGGCTTAACAACCTCCCACGCGGGTCGATCTGCGGTTGGGATGAGCTGGTCTACAGCTTCGTGCGGAACTTCAAGGGCACTTACAAAAGGCCCGCATCAATCAAAGAATTAAGAGCCTGCTACCAAAAGACCGACGAGTCATTGAGCTCATACATTCATAGGTGGTCCATCATCAAAAATTCTGCAGAGGACATCTCCGAGGATCGCACAATCGACGCATTCAACAGCGGCGTACGCCACAGAGAGATCAGGGAGGACCTGGGCCGTTCGAAGCCCAACACAATTGACCACCTGATGGAGATCACGAAGAGGTGGGATGATGGAGAGAACTCAGTGAAAAAAACCATGCCCACTCAGACGATGATGACGACCTCGGTCGCAGACGCGATCACCGAGGAAAACACCGGATGCGCGGTTACGAGGACCGTGAGGAAGTCGACATGGTCGCGGCTGGCTAAGCCGATAAACGCGACGACGGCAACCGCAACATCGGATACCGTAGTGGTGGATACCACGACAGCGGGAAAACCACACAAGTATGGCAACGCCGCACTCCCGATGAAGAACCTGGAACATCTATCCAGGACAAATTGTCCAGACCTTGCAACATACATTTCTACATCGACAAACACGATGGTAAGAAGCAATCCAGTCACCTCCTGAAGGACTTCCACGAGTTCCTCAAGCTCCACGAAAGCCTGGCCCAAACGAATCACAACGCGATAAACAGGGGCTATGGAGCTGCCCCTGGTGCCGTGGCTCACGGAGCGCCACCACCTGTCCACACCCGGATTTTTAATCCCAGATGCCCGTTATGCCATACCTCGCAATCCCAGGATTACCATTTTTGCGAGACATAACGGATTGGATATCATAGTACATCATCCATTACAAACCATACATAAGGTTTTACACAAATAAGGATCTCATGATCCAGACTTTAATACAACAAGCAGCGGAAATAAACAATAGCGTAGCGGTGGGGTCCATCTTCAGGGGCACAGGCAATCTTGTGGCAGATAGTCCTAGTTATCATAGCCGTCCTGCTGACCATCATCCTGATAATCTCCTTCATAGTCTGGCCATGATAATAGCCAGGGACAAAAGCCATGAGTACTCTTTAAGTACTCGCAAACTACTACTAACAAGTAGTAATATCCTAAATTAAAATACTGAATCTAAGTTAACTATCAAGTTAAGTTTGAAGCCTAAGCTAAGTTCAGAAGCGAAGAACGATAAACTAAAATTCCAGAGTCACTTAAGTTGGGAAGCTATTATTATCAACACAACCCTGTTGTGGTCAAGTCAAAGGTCATCATTCATTTCAAGTTATTTGGAAACATCTGACAATGAAAACAGTATGGCCATTCCAACTGTCCATAACTGCGGACGCGGATATTCGAATAGTTTGACACTCTGCAGAGGTGGTACACTTTCACCACAAGATTCGATACATCTGTCAGGGATAACCCTGAATCATCATACTTAGTATGCAGATAATCAAACATAACCTTCCCTTTACACACCCTAGTATAAGCACCTCTCCTATGAGCATGGCCTCCCAACCATGAACATCAGTCATCTTGGGCACTGCATAGGTGGACAACATTAAGAGGTAGCCTCAGCTCAAACCTCTCCCGTGAGGGAACTAATACTAATGCATATAAATTTCCAGCTAAGTCTTACCCAATTCAGGTAATGTGGTTGTACGGTAAAATTTAGAATGGTATCGCATCCGAATCCAACCATCAGTTTTATAAAAGGGGTTAGTTATCATAGCCGTCCTGCTGGCCATCATCCTGATAATCTCCTTCATAGTCTGGCCATGATAATAGCCAGGGACAAAAGCCATGAGTACTCTTTAAGTACTCGCAAACTACTACTAACAAGTAGTAATATCCTAAATTAAAATACTGAATCTAAGTTAACTATCAAGTTAAGTTTGAAGCCTAAGATAAGTTCAGAAGCGAAGAACGATAAACTAAAATTCCAGAGTCACTTAAGTTGGGAAGCTATTATTATCAACATAACCCTGTTGTGGTCAAGTCAAAGATCATCATTCATTTCAAGTTATTTGGAAAACATCTGACAACGAAAACAGTATGGCCATTCCAACTGTCCATAATCAGACGCGATTATTGAATAGTTTGACACTCTGCGGAGGTGGTACACTTTCACCACAAGATTCGATACATCATGGGATAACCCTGAATCATCATACTTAGTATGCAGATAATCAAACATAACCTTCCCTTTACACACCCTAGTATAAGCACCTCTCCTATGAGCATGGCCTCCCAACCATGACCATCAGTCATCTTGGGCACTGCATAGGTGGATAACATTAAGAGGTAGCCTCAGCTCAAACCTCTCCCGTGAGGGAACTAATACTAATGCATATAAATTTCCAGCTAAGTCTTACCCAATTCAGGTAATGTGGTTGTACGGTAAAATTTGGAATGGTATCGCATCCGAATCCAACCATCGGTTTTATAAAAGGGGTTAAGGCTCATGCCTTATCATTTTCCACATCATAAACCAGTTGTGTTTCGTAACACATGTCAAAACATCTCAATAGAATGACTCATCATTCCAAGGTTTTCATAACTCATTTTCACCAAGTATTCCCATCTAAAGTGACTCAAGTTTTTGATCTACTCTAAACTACTAAGTTAAGAGTGTTCACAAAGGTGGAAAGATGGGATCAATCTCATGCCATAGAATGATATCTAAAGGTTTCTAAGTAGGTCAAGTTTTATGCTTTTTATGCTACCTTCAATTTTAAGTAGAGAACTTTGTATAATCTAAGGTGGGGTAAAACTTGTCCATGAGACTTGGGGCATTAATAGTGAAAAGGGGTGTGATTAAAGCATGCTTAAGGCATCTTTGCTAAACCATCTAGTTTATGCTAGCTTGCTAACCATAGCTTGCTAAGGTAAGTTTGCAAGGGTTAGCTTGCCCTGCTGATAGTGGCTTGCCTTGGCTGGTGCAGTGGTTGAAGTTGTCTTCTTCTTCCTGGTAGAACTCCTCCTCCTCGAGAGTTTGGTCGGTGCTATCGTCTAGAAATACATAGGGAGTGCACAATCACCAAACAATACTTAACTAGGCTAAGTAGCATTCTAAAGCACACAATTGATGATCTATTATCATCACAAACATTACAAGCTTTAATTCAATAGTTTTAATCTTTTTATTTTAGAAAAGTAATTTCTACTCATTGAAATGTTAACTAAAATTTAATATTCACCACCAAAATATGAGATCATGTGGACACATGTCCTCACCACATATTCCACAGGTGGGAATGAGATTTAAAGGTTGGATCAATATTACTTTAGTTTAAGTTTATTATTTAATGATTTAAAGTGACTAGAAATGCCTATATAGCATTATTTTGGTACTAGTCCAAAGTCACTGCATGTAAACCTTAATATTATTACATATTTGGATTGATATGATGAAATGTGCTTTTTGAGAGTTGGAATCAACTCAAAAGCTGACTTGGTTGATTTTATAAAAATGTTGCAAGTTGTAAAAGCTTCTGTCTTCTTATTTTTATTAGGAGAGATCTATAAATCTAATTGAATTAAATCCAACGGGCTTGGATAGAGCATTTCAATACCTTTCAGACAAAATTAGTTTCATGCAATTTGGATTTGTCAATCTCATAGAATTGATTTTTGAAACACAGGACAGAAACTATATTCTAACTAAAAAGAAAAATCCTAATTTGAATTTCCAACGAAGCGAAATGGGCGGCCCATTGCGCTCCACTGGCGTCATGGCTGACTTAGCGAGGACCCCACCCGTCAGTGTACGGGGTATGGTTAACAGTGGTCGTGCGATCTGGTTCTAATCCAACGGCTGAGGGTCATCGTCGACGTTGGGCAACGCCGGCGAGACAGAACCCTAGCGCGGACAGTGGGGGTCGTTGGGGGCTCACCGGGGTTCAGGCAAGGGTCGGCGAGGCGGGCGAACGATGAAGTCGACGACGGTGAACCTCCTGGTACCGACAGCTTCTCCTGGGGCGGCCTGGATCAACGGCGCCCTTCTCCTCCCGAGGCGGCTGCTCCGGCTGCAATTTCGGCGCTCTGGTGCTCGAGCGGCTCCGGCTGGTGGTGGGGAGTGAGTGTGAGAGGTGGTGAGTGAGATGGTGTGCTCAAATCGGCTGGGGGTGGCCTCTATTTATAGTGGCGAGAGGGGACCGACAGGGCGCACGGTGAGCTCGTCGTGGTCGATGGTACAGACGGCTATCGGCATGGGCGACGGTAGGGGGCGGTGCGGTGCTCCCTGGAGATGCTCAACGACACGGTGGTGAGACGTGGGGCGGTGCGGTTTGGTCTGGAACACGCGATGCTCTGAGAGGCAGAGGCGGCGTCTTCGACGAGGAGCGGTGGCTGTGCGTCATGGGGCGGCGAACGGGGATGTCTGGCGGTCTCCTGGGTCGGTGGCGATCATGTATGCAAGCGGCAAGGGCGGCGCGATCTGTGGCGTCGGTGGCGAGGCGCTCTAAGCGCATGCTCGGCATGGTTCTTTGGCGGGCTGGGCACAGTCCGTGCGTGTGGTCGAGGTTGGCAAGGTTGGGCTGGGCGGGGGAGTGGCGATGGACGGTGGGCTGCCTCCTAGACAAGGTTGGCACGGCTAAATCTCCTCCTAGCTTGTTGTCTCCACTGGGTGGCATGGTGAGCTTCGGCTGTTCACCATTGATGTCATTGCCCAGCTTAGAGTGAGTCTAGTGCTTGGTTTAACTTGCTAGCTGATCTACTGAGATGGTTGTGAGCTAGAGAGGGAACAAGTTAGGCTTCAATCACTACTCATAATAGTGTTTGGTTTTTGTTTGATTTGTGTCTACCACCTGTTCGATGAAATGGCCGCAAGAACTCAAGTTTTGAATTTTGACAAGATTTTTGGTGGGTGTGCTAAGTTGGTGCTGGTGAGTCTGCAGATGCTTAGGTTTTGAAAGTTGAGCTTGTTTGTGTGGTTTTTGAAAAAGTGGGATCTTCCCATATGATAAAGATTCAATTTTGAACTGTTATTTAAAATAGTTTATAGAAGGTTTTTAGAAGATCAAAAGGTGGGCCTTGGTACCTCATTATGTGTACTAGCAAGGGGTGCAAAGATCAAGAATTGTTTCTGTTAATTTTTGAGTACTAGGAATAGCCAAAGTAGACATGGGAGTTAATTTTGGCAAAATGACAATTTCTCCATTTTAAATCTTTTTGATTTGATTTTCTTTAGAAAAAGTTTGGGAATGATGTTTAAATCACCTAAGAAACATTTTACAAGCATTGGATCACTTAATCATGGCAATTCAAACAACTCCTATTTAAATGCACATAATATGAATGCTTTCATTTTAAAAATGGAAAAGTTTTTGTTAACCCTATTTTTGGATGATTGGATCTTTGATAAAATTGGATTGAAGTTTTGGGATGTTACAAACCTTCCCCCCCCCAAAAAAATCTCGTCCCGAGATTTATAAAGAAAACTAGGAACTAAAAAGATCTGGGAACTCTGTCCTAATGTAATCTTCGCGTTCCCAAGTGGCTTCCTCCTCGGTATGGTTGCTCCACTAAATCTTGAGAAACTTGATACTCCTGGTCCTGGTGGTCCTGTAGGCCTCTTCTAAGATACGGATGGGCACTTCCCGATAGGTCAGGTCGTTGTTGATTTCCACAGCTCTGTGATCGAGGTTCTTGAAAACTTCAGTCTTCTCCGACACTTCTAGGCATTTGCGGTGTAATGAGATATGGAACACATTGTGGATGGCTGACATCTCTTCAGGCAATTCCAGCTGATACGATACTTCTCCTCGACGGTTCAGAATCTTGAAAGGTCCGATATATCTGGGGGCTAACTTTCCCTTCAGACTAAAGCGTTGAGTTCCCTTCAAGGGTGAAACCTTGAGATATACGAAATCTCCGACATTGAAAGTCAGGTCTCTCCTTCTCTTGTCAGCATAGCTCTTACATGGATTGGGCGGTCTTGAGGTGCTCACGGACTTTGTGAACTTTCTCTTGACTTCTCGGAGAATGTCGGGTCCAAAGATTTGACTCTCTCCTACTTGCGACCAATTTAAGGGGGTACGACATTTTCTTCCGTATAGGAATTCAAATGGTGCCATCTGCAAACTAGCCTGATAACTGTTGTTATATGAGAACTCTGCGAATGGTAGGCAGTCTTCCCATTTTGATCCGTATTCCAACACACAGGCTCTAAGCATATCCTCAAGAATCTGGCTGACTCTCTCGGTCATCCATCTTTGCGGGTGATAGGCGGTACTGAAATTTAACTTGGTTCCTAAACCTTCCTGGACTTTCTGCCAAAATCTTGAAGTAAACTGGGTTCCTCGATCTGATACAATGGTCTTGGGGGTTCCATGCAGACTAACAATTCTAGCAATGTACAGCTCTGCTAGTTTTGCACTTTGGTAGGTTGTCTTGACAGGTATGAAGTGGGTTACCTTAGATAGTCTATCAACTATGACCCAGATTGAGTCATTTCCCCTACTAGAAGTAGGTAAACCTGTGATAAAGTCCATCCCGACGGAATCCCATTTCCATTCCGGAATCTGCAATGGTTGCAACAATCCTGCAGGTCTCTGATGCTCTGCTTTGACTCTTTGACAAATGTCACACTTGGCGATGTAGCTTCCGATCTCTCGCTTCATCTTGTGCCACCAAAATTGCTCCTTCAAATCTTGATACATCTTTGTTCCTCCGGGGTGGATAGAATAAAGGGTATCATGAGCTTCCTTCATGATAACTTCTTTCAGTTCTGAATCTGCTGGAACACAGATACGTCCTTTGTACCACAGTACTCCTTCTTCGTCTTTGGTGAATCCAGGTACTTTGCCTGTACCAATACGACGTTTGATCCCGTTGATACTCTCATTTCCCTTCTGGGCTTCCTTGATCTGGCTAAACAAAGTGGGTTGAAGTTCAATGCTAGCTAGGAATCCTTTGCTAACTACTTCAGTCCTGAACTACTCCAGCTCCTCGTACAAACTTGGTTGCTTCTCTTTGATCATGGTGTTAAGCCTACACGGCAATCTGCTAAGAGCATCTGCTACCACATTGGCTTTGCCGGGGTGATAGTGAATGTCAAGGTCATAATCCTTGATTAACTCTATCCATCTTCTTTGCCTCATATTTAGCTCCTTCTGGGTGAAGATATACTTCAAGCTTTTATGATCTGAGTAAATCTCAGCAATGATTACCCATCAAATAGTGACGCCATGTCTTCAATGCGAACCACATTTGCTAGCTCAAGATCATGGGTCGGATAGTTCTGCTCATGCTTCAGCTTGTCGCGACAGACACGCTGATGACTTTGCCTTCTTGCATCAATACACATCCTAGGCCAATCTTGGATGCGTCACAATACACATCAAACGGCTTCTTGATGTCTGGCATGATCAAAATTGGGGTTGATATCAATCTCTTCTTCAGCTCGAGCGGCTTCACACTTGTCCGTCCATTCAAACTTCTTGTCCTTCTTCAACAATTGGGTTATTGGTCGGGCTATGCTCGAGAATCCTTCTACAAACTTGCGATAATACCCCGCTAATCCAAGGAATGAACGAACTTGGGTTTGATTGGTTGGGGCTTCCCATTCTTCTACATCTTTGATCTTGGTAGGACCAACAGAGACTCCTCCGGCAGACACAACATGACCTAGGAATCCTACTTCTTTCAGCCAAAACTCACACTTGCTGAACTTGGCATATAACTGATGCTCTCTCAGGGTTCCTAGGATGATTCTCAGATGTTGCTCATGCTCTTCTTCGGACTTGGAGTAGATAAGGATGTCGTCGATAAACACAACTACAAACTTATCTAGGAAATTCATAAAGATCTTATTCATGAGATTCATGAAATAAGCAGGGGCATTGGTTAATCCAAAAGACATAACCGTATACTCGTATAAACCATAGCGAATAGTAAAGGAGGTCTTCAGAATATCCGTTGCACGAATCTTAAGTTGGTGATAACCAGTCCTAAGATCAATCTTTGAGAATACCTGAGCTCCAGTCAACTGATCAAATAGATCCTCTATCTTTGGCAAGGGGTACTTGTTCTTGATGGTGACATCATTCAATTTTCGGTAATCTGTGCACAGACGGTTGCCTCCATCTTTCTTGTCGACGAATAACACTCGTGATCTCCAAGGCGATGCGCTTGGCTGAATCAAGCCTGTTGCTAACATGGCATCCAACTGCTTCTTCAGTTCCACTAACTCTGAGGGGTTCATGGTATAAGGTCTCTGGGCTATAGGTCCGGTTCCGGGGATTAGTTCGATAATGAACTCAATATCCCTATCCGGGGGCATACCTGGAAATTCATCTGGGAATACGTCGGGGTATTCACAGACTACTCTGACTTGGTCAATGGTAGGCAGGGCTACACTCTTGTTGCACTTGAATTGACGGGGCAAGGTTTCAGAGATATGTTCTACTGTTACTCCAGAACTACTGGTCATGGTGATGGCTTTCTTAGCACAGTCTATCAGTCCTTGATGCCTTGACATCCAGTCCATGCCTAGTACTACTTCCAATCCTTTGGTTCCAAGTACAATTAGGTTGGCATAAAAATCTATCCCATGTATTCTGATAGGTACAGCTTTGCAAATTTTTCTAGCTTTGGTAGTTGAGCCGGGGATTTGAACTATCATGACATGCTTCAAGTTGGTTGGGCGAATCTTACTAGTGCATACAAATTCTTCGGTGACAAAGGAATGTGATGCTCTAGAATCAAACAATACTCTTGCTAAAACTGAGTTGACAGAAAACATACCCAGCACTACATCTGGTGCTTCTTGGGCTTCTTCTGCGTTCATGTGGAAGAGACGACCGTTGCGGTTGTGCGGGTTCCCTAGGGCAAACCTCCTTCCTGGCTGAACACGACGCTGCTGCTGAGCTGGGGCATTCACATTGGCATTGGCGGCAGCCTTCTTGGGACACTCATTGGAGTAGTGACCTTTCACTCCACACTCGAAACAGGTGATCTGGGACTTGTCTTTGGCTGCGACCGGTATAGCATTGCTGCCAGTTCTGGGTGCAGTGTTGCTGCTGTTGTTGTTGTTGCTCTTGGGAGGTGCATGGTTGAAATGATTGGCATACCAGAGTTGTGATTGTTTCCTCCGGACTTCACATTGCCTCCGCTACGGTTGGGGTAGCTTGGGCGAGAATTCGAGGGTCGGTTGTTCCTTGGTGCATATCCTGGTGAAGGGTTGGGACGGTACTTCTGGTGACTGTTGGATCCAGACTACTACATCATACGACGCTTGCGGTTGTCGTTTGCCTGGTTAATCTTCCCTTCCATCTGAATGGCAGAGTCGACTAGCTCTTCGAGATCATCAAAATGGATGTTGACGAGGACAATCTGCATCTCATCATGCAGTCCGTTCAAGAATCTCTCCTTCTTCTTGGCCTCCGTGTTGATCTCATCGGGTGCATATCTGACAAGTGACAGGAATTTGTCACGGTACTCTACCACCGTCATTCTTCCTTGCTTCAACTCACGGAATTCATCTCTCATCCTGTTGACAAGACCTTGCGGTACGTGGGTGCGGCTGAACTTGACCTTGAATGCTTCCCAGGTCATCACTTGACCTTGGTTCATAGTGCGGATGCTATTCCACCAAGCTCTTGCATCTCCTGCCAGATAGTGGGTGGCGAATAGAACTTTCTCATTTGCATCCACTCCTGCAACCTCTAAGTTGTTTTCTATGGTCGCAACCGATCCATCAGCATCTAGTGGGTTCTCAGATTGGTTGAAGATTGGGGGATTTGTGTTCTGAAAGTTTTTGAGTTTGGATCCTTGGTGATCCTGATTTCCCTGCCCTTGGTTGTTGAGAGCCATCTGGGTGATCTGCTGCAGTGTTGCTAGGTTGGCTTGACGTTCGGCCCTGCTTGCTTCACGATCCGCTATGAGATTTTGCAAGATCTGCAGCATTGGGTCCTGCGACGAGCTGCTTCCTCCTTGGTTTCCACGAGGCATCTGGAGATTTAGATAGATATAGGGGTAAGAGGGAAATTCTAAGGTTCATGGTTTTGAGGTTTTCAAAGCTAAAACATTGAGTTAGACTCAGGTTTCTCAACTAACTGCTTTTTCATTCATGCAAACAAGCACACGATACAACACACACCACAGCAATAAAAGGGAAAACAGATGGTTTGAAGAACCATTCTGCAAGTTACGATACAATGAGATGATACATCTCATGCTACCACAGTGCTCTGGTGCATCTACTCATTGTCGATGAAGTCGGAGTCTTCATCTTCAGTGTAGAATTCCACGGCATCCTCCTCCAGAAAGTCATCATCGTTGCTGAGGTAAGAATCCATATCTCCTTGGATGTCTTCACCCTCATCTTCTTCTTCTTTTGCTACAAGCTGAGCTTCCTGCTCCTTGACGGTCTTCTCGAGGTCTGCCACCTTCTTGCAAAGACGGGCGATGGTGCGATCCTTCTTGGCATGCTGGTGACGAAGAGACTGGCGGTCTTGGACAAGCAGTGCGAAAGTCTGGGCCTTCTGGTCGGCAATGGTGCGGTTCTGGTTGGCTAACTCTCGGGCATTGTCCAGTTCCTACTGTCGGTCATGAAGCAAGAAGTCAAGGTTCTCCACTTGACGCCTCAACTCGGGGTGACCTGGCATCTCCATTGGCATTCCCATGAAGTCACGTCTCGCATAGTGGGCAAAACGGGTTCCTTGGGTCTTGTTGACGCTGAGGGCACATAGACGTGTGAGAGCTTCATGCATTGCCCTGGCTAATCCATATAGCCAGTTGTTCTCTCTCACAGAGAACTGAATTCTCCCGGAAGTTGGTGCCTCGATGCTTCCTCGAAGGTCTGCGGTGACTAGCCACTGTAGGTCTCCTCCTGGGGGTCTTGGAAGTTGAGCTCCAAGAAACTCCGGGTGCGGGCGTCCTAGTAACTCTGACAGTGAATCGAGATCCCTCTCGAAGGTCAACTGACCTTCGTTTCCCAACTGGTAAAACTTGCTGAACGGAGTCTCCATCTACAAGAATTTAGGATATGGAAGTTAGTGAAGTGATCAAGTGTGTCAAAATTTTAAGTAGTAGTGTAAGAATTTTGAGTAACATGAATTTTTTTTGAGAGGAAGAAAATTCCAAAGGTAAGGGAGGAGATAGTTTTTCATAAATACTCACTTTGGCTTTGAAGCTAAGTTTTTGGGTTTGACGTCCATTCTAACTAGGGTCTCCTATGGTCAGGATGGCTCTGATACCAACTTGTCCACACCCGGATTTTTAATCCCAGATGCCCGTTATGCCATACCTCGCAATCCCAGGATTACCATTTTTGCGAGACATAACGGATTGGATATCATAGTACATCATCCATTACAAACCATACATAAGGTTTTACACAAATAAGGATCTCATGATCCAGACTTTAATACAACAAGCAGCGGAAATAAACGATAGCGTAGCGGTGGGGTCCATCTTCAGGGGCACAGGCAATCTTGTGACGAGATAGTCCTAGTTATCATAGCCAATCCTGTGACCATCATCCTGATAATCTCCTTCATAGTCTGGCCATGATAATAGCCAGGGACAAAAGCCATGAGTACTCTTTAAGTACTCACAAACTACTACTAACAAGTAGTAATATCCTAAATTAAAATACTGAATCTAAGTTAACTATCAAGTTAAGTTTGAAGCCTAAGCTAAGTTCAGAAGCGAAGAACGATAAACTAAAATTCCAGAGTCACTTAAGTTGGGAAGCTATTATTATCAACACAACCCTGTTGTGGTCAAGTCAAAGATCATCATTCATTTCAAGTTATTTGGAAAACATCTGACAACGAAAACAGTATGGCCATTCCAACTGTCCATAACCGCGTACGCGACTATTCGAATAGTTTGACACTCTGCAGAGGTGGTACACTTTCACCACAAGATTCGATACATCATCGGGGATAACGAATCATCATACTTAGTATGCAGATAATCAAACATAACCTTCCCTTTACACACCCTAGTATAAGCACCTCTCCTATGAGCATGGCCTCCCAACCATGACCATCAGTCATCTTGGGCACTGCATAGGTGGAAAACATTAAGAGGTAGCCACAGCTCAAACCTCTCCCGTGAGGGAACTAATACTAATGCATATAAATTTCCAGCTAAGTCTTACCCAATTCAGGTAATGTGGTTGTACGGTAAAATTTGGAATGGTATCGCATCCGAATCCAACCATCAGTTTTATAAAAGGCGTTAAGGCTCATGCCTTATCATTTTCCACATCATAAATCAGTTGTGTTTCGTAACACATGTCAAAACATCTCAATAGAATGACTCATCATTCCAAGGTTTTCATAACTCATTTTCACCAAGTATTCCCATCTAAAGTGACTCAAGTTTTTGATCTACTCTAAACTACTAAGTTAAGAGTGTTCACTAAGGTGGAAAGATGGGATCAATCTCATGCCATAGAATGATATCTAAAGGTTTCTAAGTAGGTCAAGGTTTATACTTTTTATGCTACCTTCAATTTTAAGTAGAGAACTTTGTATAATCTAAGGTGGGGTAAAACTTGTCCATGAGACTTGGGGCATTAATAGTGAAAAGGGGTGTGATTAAAGCATGCTTAAGGCATCTTTGCTAAACCATATAGTTTATGCTATCTTGCTAACCATAGCTTGCTAAGGTAAGTTTGCAAGGGTTAGCTTGCCCTGCTAATAGTGGCTTGCCTTGGCTGGTGCAGTGGTTGAAGTTGTCTTCTTCTTCTTCTTCCTGGTAGAACTCCTCCTCCTCGAGAGTTTGGTCGGTGCTATCGTCTAGAAATACATAGGGAGTGCACAATCACCAAACAATACTTAACTAGGATAAGTAGCATTCTAAAGCACACAATTGATGATCTATTATCATCACAAACATTACAAGCTTTAATTCAATAGTTTTAATCTTTTTATTTTAGAAAAGTAATTTCTACTCATTGAAATGTTAACTAAAATTTAATATTCACCACCAAAATATGAGATCATGTGGACACATGTCCTCACCACATATTCCACAGGTGGGAATGAGATTTAAAGGTTGGATCAATATTACTTTAGTTTAAGTTTATTATTTAATGATTTAAAGTGACTAGAAATGCCTATATAGCATTATTTTGGTACTAGTCCAAAGTCACTGCATGTAAACCTTAATATTATTACATATTTGGATAGATATGATGAAATGTGATTTTTGAGAGTTGGAATCAACTCAAAAGCTGACTTGGTTGATTTTATAAAAATGTTGCAAGTTGTAAAAGCTTATGTCTTCTCATTTTTATTAGGAGAGATCTATAAATCTAATTGAATTAAATCCAACGGGCTTGGATAGAGCATTTCAATACCTTTCAGAAAAAATTAGTTTCATGCAATTTGGATTTGTCAAACTCACAGAATTGATTTTTGAAACACAGGACAGAAACTATATTCTAACTAAAAAGAAAAATCCTAATTTGAATTTCCAACGCTGGAACGAAATGGGCGCCCATGCGCTCTGGCGTCATGGCTGACTTAGCGAGGACCCCACCCGTCGGTGGCAGGGAAGTGCAGCGGTATGCTTAACAGTGGCCGTGCGATCTGGTTCTAATCCAACGACTGAGGGTCATCGTCGACGTTGGGCAACGCCAGCGAGACAGAACCCTAGCGCGGCCAGTGGGGGTCGTTGGGGGCTCACCGGGGTTCAGGCGAGGGTCGGCGAGGTGGGCGAACGACGAAGTCGACAACGGCGAACCTCCTGGTACCAGCAGCTTCTCCTGGGGCGGCCTGGATCAACGACGCCCTTCTCCTCCCAAGGCGGCGGCTCCGGCTGCAATTCCGGCGCTCTGGTGCTCGAGCGGCTCCGGCTGGCGGTGGGGAGTGAGTGTGAGAGGTGGTGAGTGAGATGGTGTGCTCAAATCGGCTGAGGGTGGCCTCTATTTATAGTGGCGAGAGGGGACCGATGGGGCGCACGGTGAGCTCGTCATGGTCGATGGTACAGACGGCTATCGGCATGGGCGACGGTAGGGGGCGGTGCGGTGCTCCCTGGCGATGCTCAACGACACGGTGGCGAGACGTGGGGCGGTGCGGTTTGGTCTGGAACACGCGATGCTCTGCGCGGCAGAGGCGGCGTCTTCGACGACGAGCGGTGGCTGTGCGTCATGGGGCGGCGAACGGGGATGTCTGGCGGTCTCCTGGGTCGGTGGCGATCATGCATGCAAGTGGCAAGGGCGGCACGCGGTCTGTGGGCGTCAGTCGAGGGTGGCGCTCTAGCGCATGCTCGGCATGGTTGCTGGCGGGCTGGGCGCGGTCCGTGCGTGTGGTCCAGGGGTTGGCAAGGTTCGGGCGCTGGACAGGGAGTGGCGATGGACGGTGGGCTGCCTCCTAGACAAGGTTGGCACGGCTAAATCTCCTCCTAGCTTGCTGTCTCCACTAGGGTGGCATGGTGAGCTTCGGCTGTTCACCACTGATGTCATTGCCCAGCTTACAGTGAGTCTAGTGCTTGGTTTAACTTGCTAGCTGATCTACTGAGATGGTTATGAGCTAGAGAGGGAACAAGTTAGGCTTCAATCACTGCTCATAATAGTGTTTGGTTTTTGTTTGATTTGTGTCTGCCACCTGTTCGATGAAATGGCCGCAATAACTCAAGTTTTGAATTTTGACAAGATTTTTGGTGGGTGTGCTAAGTTGGTGCTGGTGAGTCTGCAGATGCTTGGGTTTTGAAAGCTGAGCTTGTTTGAGTGGTTTTTGAAAAAGTGGGATCTTCCCATATGATAAAGATTCAATTTTGAACTGTTATTTAAAATAGTTTATAGAAGGTTTTTAGAAGATCAAAAGGTGGGCCTTGGTACCTCATTATGTGTACTAGCAAGGGGTGCAAAGATCAAGAATTGTTTCTATTAATTTTTGGGTACTAGGAATAGCCAAAGTAGACATGGGAGTTAATTTTGGCAAAATGACCATTTCTCCATTTTAAATATTTTTGATTTGATTTTCTTTAGAAAAAGTTTGGGAATGATGTAGATGATGTTTAAATCACCTAAGTAGCATTTTACAAGCATTGGATCACTTAATCATGGCAATTCAAACAACTCCTATTTAAATGCACATAATATGAATGCTTTCATTTTAAAAATGGAGAAGTTTTGGTTAACCCTATTTTTGGATGATTGGATCTTTGATAAACTTGGATTGAAGTTTTGGGATGTTACACCACCACCCGGACCACACCCACCTGCATCCGCGCCGGTCCAGAACAACGGAGGTGAGAAGTACCCACGACCAATGTGGAATATGGGCATGATCCAAAAAGGACCCCCTCTAATAGAGTGCAAAAATTAATCACTCACGAAATAAATTTGGCGGTCAATTCTCCACCCCCAACACCTGGCTACCTTAGCGGGTGCGAGTCCTGTATGACCTTCGATAAGCGCGATCATCCGTGCCAGGTGCCACGCCTAGGCCACTCTCCTTTAGTTCTCGAGGCACAAATTGGCGGCTTCAAGATGAGTTGCGTCTTTATGGATGGCGGCTGTGGCATCAACCTCATGTTCGCCAGCACCTTGCGTGCCATGCGGATCCCCTTGTCATGCCTGGAAGCCTCCGACACAATGTTCCACGGCATCATCCCAGGGAAGGGTGTACACCCCCTGGGCAAAATCAGCTTGGACATCATCTTCGGCACGCCAGCAAACTTCCGGCAAGAGCGCATCGAATTCGAAGTGGTGGATTGGCCCTTGCAGTACCATTGCATCCTCGGACGTGTCGCATTCGTGAGGTTCTGTGAGATCCAGGCACCTGGCTTAATAGGATTGATAGGATACCCATATCAACAAGTTGCAACTTATTTTACGGAAGCTTATTCGAAAAGAACTCTAAGGTTAAGCGTGCTTGGCCTAGAGCAATTCTAGGATGGGTGACCGACCGAAGTGGACCGGGGTGCGCGAGTGAGGACAAAGTGCACAGAAAAGACTAGTGTTGGTCTGTGGGGCCAGTCTAGATATCCTATTAAGCTGCCAGGAGTGACACCCCCCGGGCCCAAGAGTGGACGGGGTGTGTTACAAGTGGTATCAGAGCCGACCCTTGCGATTACACGGGTGTGTGCGGGTCAGTGGCGGGACATGTGGAGCATGGCGCGTGTGGCCCGGAGTGGACACGGCATGGCACATGTGCCGACAGATGCGACA
This sequence comes from Avena insularis, assembly GCA_023614405.1. Classification (NCBI taxonomy): domain Eukaryota; kingdom Viridiplantae; phylum Streptophyta; class Magnoliopsida; order Poales; family Poaceae; genus Avena; species Avena insularis. The sequence continues at coordinate 413,360,975 of CM042692.1, read as the reverse complement.
TGCCAAGAGGGAACGTTCCTGGGGTGTGCTTGATCGATGAGGGCATCGATCTTCTAAAGGGTGGGTGTATGTGAGATCCAGGCACATGGCTTAATAGGATTGATAGTATACCCATATCAACAAGTTGCAACTTCTTTTCCGGAAGCTCATTCGAAAAGAACTCTAAGGTTAAGCGTGCTTGGCCTAGAGCAATTCTAGGATGGGTGACCGAACAGGAAGTGGGTACCGGGTGCGCAGAAAAGACTAGTGTTGGTCTGTGGGGCCAGTCTAGATATCCTATTAAGCTGCCAGGAGTGACACCCCCCGGGCCCCGGAGTAGACGGGGTGTTACAGGTTCATGGCGGTGTCACACTACGCCTACCTGCAGACGAAGATGCCTGGCCCTAATAGCATTATCAGGGTCAATGGAAGCTTCGAGAGATCAGATAGCTGCGATAGGGAGTTCAACAGAATCTCCCAATCTTTTGGCATGCAGGAGAAGCTGGCGAGGCTAAAGGAGTCAACAGACAACAGTTTACCTCCTTCGAGTAATCCAAACTCACTTGATCGGACCTTCGAGTCATCGGTCCACACCAAGGGGGTCCAGGTCCATCCAACGGCCCCAACCAAGATGGCCCTCATCGCCAACAACTTGAGTCTCGCATAGGAACTTGCGCTCGTCGAATTCCTCCATGAGTGCTGGGAAATCTTCGCCTGGTGTCCAACGGACATGCCAGGGGTTCCTAGGGAATTCGCCAAGCACTCACTCAACGTAAATCCTGAAGCAAGACCAGTGCAGCAGACGATACATCGACCGTCGGAGCCAAGGGAAAAAGTGGTCGGTATGGAAGTCAACAGACTCCTCGATGCTAACTTCATACGAGAGATCAAGGAAAGCACCTAGGTGGCAAACCCCATACTTGTTCCTAAAAATGACACGGATATCCTACGAATGTGCGTGGACTTCACTTCCTTGAACAAACATTGCCCAAAGGATCACTTCCCATTGCCGCGGATCGACCAGATAATCAATTCCACCACGGGATGCGAGCGCCTCTTCTTCCTCGATGCCTACTCAGGCTACCACCAGATTCGAATGAAGGAGGAGGACTAGGATAAAACGGCCTTCATCATGACCTTCGGCGTCTTCTGCTACACAACGATGCCCTTTGGGCTGAAGAACACAGGGGCCACCTACTAGTGGTGTATGCAGGCCTGCCTCAAGAGCCAACTTGGCCAAAATATCCAGGTCTACATCGACGACATCATCGTCAAAACTAAGGAGGAAGCTTCGTTACTCGATGACCTCCGCGAGACCTTTGATAACCTTGATCGCTACCGGATCAAGCTAAATCCGGACAAATGCGCCTTTGGCGTACTGTCTGGGCAACTGCTCGGGTACCTCATCTCCGTGAGCGGGATCGAGGCTAACCCGAATAAAATAAAGGCCATACTCTCCATGGAGAAACCAAAGAATGTCAAAGGAGTCCAGCAGCTAGCTGGGCGAATCGTGGCACTCAGCCGATTCATCAGTCGAATGGGCGAGAAGGCACTGCCGTTGTACCAGCTCCTTCGCAAAGCTAAAAAGTTCGAGTGGATGGAAGAAGCACAAGAGGCATTCTAAGACCTCAAGCGTCTACTATCCACTTCGTCGGTGTTGGTAACACCTCGGGAAAAGGCGCCCCTATTGCTATACGTCTCTGCCACCAACCAGGTGGTTAGTATCGTGCTCGTAGTGGAACTAGCCGAAGAAAACAAAGTCCACGGAGTACAACGCCCAGTCTACTACCTCAGCGAGGTGCTCACTCCAACAAAACAGCAGTACATGTATTATCAGAAGCTAGCATACAGCGTCTTCATGATAGCTCGACGACTAGGCCACTACTTCCAGGAGCACCCCATCATTCTGGTGAATGACGCTCCACTAGGGCACATCCTCAACAACCCTGCTGCCGCCGGATGAGTCGCGCTTTGGGGGATGGAACTGTCTACACGAGACATCACATACGAGAAGAGAGATGCGATCAAGTTGCAAGTACTCCCAGACTTCCTCATTCACTGGATGGAGAACCAGCTCCCCGACACACCAGACATGTCATGTCTGTGGACAATGCACTTCGACGGATCAAGACGTTGAGAAGGAGCTGGCGCCGGTGTCATCCTGACATCGCCATAAGGTGACAAGATGAGGTACGTTCTACGAATGCAGTTCTGTGCCTCCAACAATGAAGCTGAATACGAGGCCTTGCTCCATGATACGTCATAAACGTATCTATATTTTTTGATGATCTATGCTTGTTTTATATAAACTTTCATATGTTTTGTTTACACTTTGAGGTATTTTTATACATTTTATAGAACTAACCTATTAACAAGATGCCATAGTGCCAGTTTCCTGTTTTCTGCTGTTTTTGGTTTGAGAAAAGCTAGTAAGGAAATATTTTCAGAATTGGACAGGACAAAAGCCAAAGTCAATATTTTACCAGAAGGAACACGAAGTCCGAAGGGCAGCCGAAGTGGGGCCACAAGGTGGCCACACCATAGGGTGGCACGGCCCCCTGGGCGCACCAGGCCTTGGTGTGGGCCCCTCTGGCGGCCACCGACCTTGCCACTTCGCCTATAAAAGTACCCTAATGCAAAAACCCTAAGTACCCGATCAAAAATCCACGAAAGAGTCTATAGCTTCCGCCATCTCTATCCCTATATCGGGGGGATCTGAAGCTCTTCCTGGCACCCTGCCGGAGGGGAGAGATCATCTTGGAGGCCTTCTTCATCACCATGCCAGCCTCCGGAGTGATGCATGAGTAGTCCGTCCTTGGACTATGGGTCCATACAGTAGCTAGATGGTTGGTTCTCCTCCTTTGTGCTATCATGTTTAGATCTTTTGAGCTCCGTTAATGATCAAGATCATCTATTTATAATCCTATATGTTGTGTTTGCAGGGATCTGATGGATATTGAGATACTATGTCAGATTGATTATTGATTCTATCATGTCTATGTTTTTTGTGATCTTGCATGCTCTCCGTTGCTAGTAGATATCTTGGCCAAGTTGATGCTTGTAACTCCAAGAGGGAGTATTTATGCTCGATAGTAGGTTCATGCCTCTAGTAATCTGGGGAAGTGACAGAAATCTCTAAGGTTGTAGATGTGTTGTTGCTACTAGGGAGAAAACAACAATCCTTTGTCCATGGGGCAATTGTATTGTTTACTTTACACACTTTTCTTAATGCAATTTTTTGTTGCTTGCAACTTAATACTGGAAGTGGTTCGGATGATAAGCTGAAGGTGGATTATTAGTCATAGATGCAGTTGGATTATGGTCTATGTATTGTGTTGTAATGCCCAGTCAAATCTCGTAGGAGTCAATATGTCTAGTATATGCAGTGTTATGCTTTCTCAATCTTTCAATTGCCCCGCTGTAATTTATCTTAAGGAGAAACATCTCTAGTGAACTGTGGACCCCAGTCCATTCCTTTACCATTAATATACCATCTACTGTTTATCGTTTACTATTTACTTTCTTCAAGCAATTACTATCTTCCACACTATATGTTTAATCCTTTGTTTTCAGCAAAATCGGTGAGATTGACAACCTCACTGTAAGTTGGGGCAAAGTTCTGTGGTTGTGTTGTGCAGGATTCCAAGTTGCTAGCAACACCTTGGAGTTGTTTCCTTACTCCTACTTGTTCGATAACCTTGGTTTCATAACTGAGGAAAACTTGTTGTTGTGCTCATCATACCTTCCTCTTGGGGTTCCCAACAAGCTCTACATATCTTGAGCCATCAAGCACTTTTCTAGCGCCGTTGCCAGGGAGTTAAGGACAACTTCAATCTCTTCCTTCTTGTTAATCACTTTTCAGGGAGAAAGAAGATTCTAGCAAGGGGAGTCTCTCACAACCAATCTCTTTACTTTGTTTTTGTTTTGCTTATTTTATTTTTGCTTTGTTTGCTTGTTTCTTTTTTTCAAAAATAGAAAAAAAATTAGTTGTACTGGTTTGCTTCTTTTATCAAAAACACAAAAAAATTAGTTCCTATTTCAGTTTCTATTTCTGTTGGCTTGCTTTAATCTTGCAAAAAAATAACTACTCTTGAAAACACTAAGTTGTGTGACTTCACTAGCACAAACAACAACAATTTCATCTGCACACCTATTGCTCCACCTATTCCTGAAGCTGATTTCTTTGAAATTAAACCTTCTTTGCTCAATCTTGTTATGAAAGAACAATTCTCTCGTGCTGGTACTGATGCTGATGCTGCTCAACTTAATAACTTTGCTGAACTTTGTGAGATGCAAAAACATAGGGATATATATGGAGATATTATTAAGCTTAAATTGTTTCCTTTCTCTTTGAGAGGAAAAGCTAAAGAATGGTTGATATCCCTACCTAGAAATAGTATTGATTCTTGGATTAAATGCAAAGATGCTTTCATTGGAAAATATTATCCTCCTGCTAAGATTATATCTATGAGAAGTGAAATAATGAAATTTAAACAAGTTGATAATGAACATGTTGCTCAAGCTTGGGAAAGAATGAAATCTTTGGTAAAGAATTGCCCCACACATGGTCAGACTGCTTGGATGATTATCCAAACTTTTTATGCAGGACTAGATTTTTCTTCAAGAAATCTGTTGGATTTTCCTGCTGGAGGCACCTTTATGACCATTACTTTGGGTGCTGCAACAAAGCTCCTTGATAATATGATGGTTAACTATTCTGAATGGCACACTGAGAGAGCTCCACAAGGTAAGAAGGTAAATTCTGTTGAAGAAACCTCCTCCTTGAGTGATAAAATTAATGTTATTATGTCTATGCTTGTTAATGGAAAAGCTCATACTGATTAATAAAATGGCTGCTAAACCTGAAACTATGGAAAACTCCTTTGCTGCTACTAATGCCATACAAGTTAGAATTGATGAAAATGTTAGACTATTAGCTGAATTGCATGCTAAGTGGGAAAGTGAAGATGAAATTGCTAGAAATAGTAGTATTTGTACTATTACCACCACCAATGTTGATGCTAGCAAACCACATGAAGTCCCCATTCCTTTTGCAACAATGCCTAAAACTAATGTAACCTTTTCCAATAAAAATGCTGAAATTATTCGAAATATGGGAAACAATAGTTCTACTACCTTGGATGGTAATTTTGATTTTGATCTTGATGGTTGAAATATTTCTGAAGTAATTATGTTCCTACAAAATCCTGTGAGAAGTCCTAATGCTACTGCTATGAATATGGCCTTTACAAAACACATTACAGATGCTCTCATAAAAATTAAACAAGAAAAATTGAAACATAAATCCTATATTCCTAGGAAATTAGAAGATGGTTGGGAACCCATCATTAATATGAAAGTGAATGATTTTGATCTCAAAGCTTTATGTGATCTTGTTACTAGTGTCTCTATTATGCCTAGAAAGATTTATTAAATGCTTGATTTTCCACCATTGGAAGATTGTTATTTAGATGTCCAACTTGATGATAATGCTAAAAAGAAAATCATGGGAAGTATTAATGATGTTCTTATTATGGTTAACGATACCTATGTACCCGTTGATTTCGATGTTTTGGATGTTGAATGCAATGCTTCTTGTCCTATTATTTTGGGAAGAACTTTTCTTGGAACTGTTGGTGCCATTATTGATATGAAGGAAGGCACCATTAAATATAAATTACCACTCAAGAAAGTTATAGAACACATCCCTAGGAAGAGAGCGAAGATACCTTTTGCCTCTCCTATTAAAACAAAATTTGATCTTAATGCTTCTTCATTCGAAAATACTTGAAACTTGCTCCAATGCCTAGCTGAAAGGCGTTAAAGAAAAGCACTATTGGGAGATAACCCTAATTATTTTTACTTTCAGTAACTTTTTATTTTGTTGAGTCTTGGAAGTTATTGCCTCAGTAATAACCTCTCATTTTCCTTTTTGTATCGTTTTTGTGTCAAGAATAACCTCTAACGAGAGACAAGTAAGACTTGGGAAAGTTGCTGTCCCGAAACAGATTTTTGTGCTTCACTATAAAAAATTGTGAAAAATCCTTGTACCTCAGATTTAGCTGTAATTTTCTGTGCTTATGTACCAGGTCATTATCTAACTTTCGTTAGTTTAGCACTTTTCTATTTGGGCAACATAAGGTCTCCGAAAAAATCGGTTTTTACCTGCTGGTCTATTTTGACAGATTTCTGCCATTATTTGCATTCGCCTCTTAATCTTTTTCTCTTTGAGTTCTCATTGATCACTTGAGCTTTTAGAAGGAATTTCTACAGTATCTTTTGTTTTAATGGAAGTTTTACTTGTGTTGAAATTAGACCCAAAGACTTATTATCTTGAATACACTAATGTTGCTAAGGAAGATTGTGTGAAATTTTGTATGAAGGAAATTTTCAAGTGTAGGGAAGAATAATGTGATTAGATGAAGTATGGACAAAAGTTCAAGATTGGGGATGCCACCCGTATCACCCCAAGAAATATTCAAGAGGTACAAGCATCAAAGCTTGGGGATGCCCAAGACATCCCCTTCTTCATCAATAAAAATCTCAGGTTTTCTTCCAAAACACTTCATTTTTATTATTTCATGCACAATTGTGTTATTCTTGGAGTGTCTTTGTTTTTGTTTTTAGTTTTCTTTTGTTTGGTTTGCTTAAATAAATTGGTTGGACCCCTTCATTCATATGTTGTTTCAAATAAGTTGATTGGTGTTGGAAAAGAGTAGGAAGCTTCATGCTTATAAGTGGTGTAGAAGGAGCTTGTTTTGACTATGGCCTAGACTCTATCATGTCAAGTTTGATGTTGCTTTGACCTTATGCTTAGTTATTATTTCTATAGCATGACTTGTTCCAAACAATTGAGATTGCTTAATGTGCCTTGAAAGACTGATGCGCTATTTTAGCATACAAAAGCATAGTATTGTGGTATTCTCTTTTGATGCTTTATTTGGGTTGACTTGGCACATGCTTACACCATGTTAAGACTATGAACCAGTCACCTTAGCCTCTATGATCATTTAGTTTTTGACTTGTAATATCGCTTTATGCTTTAATTAATAATGTTTTGTCACTTTGCATGATTATGGCCATTATTGCTCTCTTAGTTGGTCGCTCCCAGACTTTTGCTAGCCTCCACTTGTACCAAGTATGAGTTCCACTCATGCATCCAACCTCCAAGAAAACCAAGTTATTCCGAAGAGTCCACTATAAATTCCTATGCATGATGTGTTACACCATTCCAAGTATATTCATGTTTTTATCTACCTTCCAAATTAAACTTTTGTTATGTGAAAAATAGTGATTAAAGCTCTCATAAACTTGATGGCACATTTTATTTTCTTGCACTTAATAAACTTGAACCATTGTGTCCATCTATGTTGCTTATATGCTTGCACTTTATAAGTTGTGAATTAGTAGAACCATGATACCATGGGGAACGCTTTCAACATTGCACTTATTATTCAGTTGATATCATGTTCTTTTGTTTATGGATCCCGACGGTGTGAAATAAAAGGGGATCTTGTAAGCTCATGGAGTTTGTATGTGTGTTAGAGAAATGTCTAGGCGGCTAGCCTAAGCCATGCCTAATCATGGTGGAAACTTGCAGCATAACCATAGTGAGCATTCTGTGAAGCATCCTCAATAAAAACCTATGCAAATAGCAAATAGAAAGATCACTGAGATGCTCATTGTCTGTTGTTGCCTTGTCATTTTGATATGGGAAAGCTCCTGTGTCATGGGGAAAGGGGTACCCCGTTGGCGGTTCTCCATGATACACATGTACTTACAATGACAAGAACTTACTTGTGACTAAAGTTGAGCAACATGAGATTCGGTACTCGTAAGCAAGGGGCATGAGATTTTAAACTTATAACTTGTCAAGCATATCCTCATATTTGTGTCACTTTAACCTTAATCACCTCAAGATGCTTATAATAGGGGCAATGAGAGCTCAAAGCTAATAAGTACCATAATTTTTGGATGCTCTTTCTGAAACTTGAAATCCCTGTTTCCCTCTGCGAAGGGCCTTTCTTTTTACTTTTATGTTGAGTCTCCATCTTCTATCTTTATGCACCAATTGAGAGAGCATAGTGGTCATTCTTAGTTTAATGTGCATTGTCCCAAAACTTGTGGATTGATTCATAACTTTGATATTGCTTATTCTTAAATTATTTGTATCTAGTCACCCTTATGAACTTTGAAGGTGTCCTATGCATTTATGTTTTGCTATACCATGAGGGACAAGCTGAATACCACTCTTATTATGTTTTCAATATGAGAAACAAACAAACGTCTTTCAATGCATTGTTATTCATGATCTTTTGTTTGTACCTTTTCATGTTACAACATAGTTGCTATGTCTTATTGTTAGAACTCTATCTTTCATGCTTATGTTTCGAGTACTTTGATCCCAGCTATCAATGCTTTACAAATACCTTGATCAAGATTGTGATGGTGCATGTCACCTCAAAAATTATTCTTTTTATCACTTACCTACTCGAGGACGAGAAGGAGTTAAGCTTGGGGATGCTTGATACGTCCTAAACGTATCTATAATTTTTGATGCTCCATGCTTGTTTTATATCAACTTTCTTATGTTTTGTTTACACTTTGAGGTATGTTTATACATTTTCTGGAACTAACCTATTAACAAGATGTCGCAATGCCAGTTGCCTATTTTCTGCTGTTTTTCGTTTCAGAAAAGCTAGTAAGGAAATTTCTCAAAATTGGACGGGACAAAAGCCAAAGTTAATATTTTACCAGAAGGAACACGGAGTCCGAAGGGCAGCCGAAGTGGGGCCACGAGGTGGCCACACCATAGGGTGGAACCCCCCTAGGTGCGCTAGGCCCTGGTGTGGGCCCCTCGAGAGGTCACCGACCTTGGCCCTTCGCCTATAAAAGTACCTCGATGTAGAAACCTAAGTACCCGATCAAAAATCAACCGAAAGAACCTGTAGCCACCACCATCTCCATCCCTAGATCGGGGGGTCCGAAACTCTTCCCGGCACCCTATCGGAGGGGAGAGATCATCCCGAAGGCCTTCTTCATAACCATGCCAGCCTCCGGAGTGATGCATGAGTAGTCCGTCCTTGGACTATGGGTCCATACAGTATCTAGATGGTTGGTTTTCCTCCTTTGTGCTATCATGTTTAGATCTTGTGAGCTCCATTCATGATCAAGATCATCTATTTGTAATCATATATGTTGTGTTTGCGGGGATACGATGGATATTGAGATATTATGTCAGATTGATTATTGATTCTATCATGTCTATGTTATTTGTGATCTTGCATGCTCTCCGTTGATAGTAACTATCTTGGCCAAGTAGATGCTTGTAACTCCAAGAGGGAGTATTTATGCTCGATAGTAGGTTCATGCCTCTAGTAATCTGGGGAAGTGACAGAAATCTCTAAGGTTGTAGATGTGTTGTTGCTACTAGGGAGAAAACAACAATCCTTTGTCCATGGGGAAATTGTATTGTTTACTTTACACACTTTGCTTAATGCAATTATGTGTTCCTTGCAACTTAATACTGGGAGGGGTTCGGATGATAACCTGAAGGTGGATTATTAGTCATAGATGAAGTTGGATTACGTTTTATGTATTATGTTGTAATGCCCAATCAAATATTGTAGGAGTCAAGATGTCTAGTAGATGCATTGTTATGCTTTCTCAATCTGTCAATTGCCCCGGTGTAATTTGTTCACCCAACATGCTATTTATCTTAAGGAGAAACACCTCTAGTGAACTGTGGACCCTAGTCCAGTCCTTTACCATTAATATACCATATACTATTTACCCTTTACTGTTTTCTTTCTGCAAGCAATTACAATCTTCCAGACTATACGTTTAATCTTTTGTTTTCAGCAAAACCGGTGAGATTGACAACCTCACTGTAAGTTGGGGCAAAGTGCTGTGGTTCTGTTGTGCAGGATTCCAAGTTGCTAGCAACACCTTGGAGTTGTTTCCTTACTCCTACTGGTTCGATAAGCTTGGTTTCATAACTGAGGGAAACTTGATGCTGTGCTCATCATACCTTCCTCTTGGGGTTCCCAACGAGCTCTACATATCTTTAGCCATCACTCCATGGGATGTGGATGGCCAAAATTTGTGGCACAACACGACTTGTCATCTACGACAACTCTAAGATGGTAGTAGATCAAACCATGAACCAGTGCGATGCCCTGAGCGACAACATGATCGCCTACCGCAACCTCTATGACGCACTCGAAGGATACTTCGATGGTTGAGAACCGCGGGACGTTGGCCGCGAGAGCAACGAAGAGGCGGATACACTCGCCAATATTGGCTCCACCTGTGCCTCGGTGCCACCTGGAGTATTCCTAGAGGAAATCTTTGAACGCTCTATCAAGCCAAAGGTTCCAGAACAACCAAGAAGCACGTCAAAGGACTCGGGGGCTACGCCACCCGACGAACTCCAAACACTTGAAGATAAGGAGCAAGATACTGGACTCGAAGTCCCGATGGAGGTCATGATGATCGAACCATCCTGGATGCAACCATACATCACATACCTTCTCAGCAAAAGGCTACTAGATGACCAGACCGATAAGCGGCATATAGCGCGATGATCCAAGGCTTTCGCCATCATGAACAGTGAACTAATATAAGCACAGCATCACAGGAGTCGTTCAACGATGCGTCACCAACGGATACGGGAGAGCCATCAGATACATGAAGGCACTTGCGGCCATCATGCCGGAAGTCGTGCCCTCGTTGCCAAAGCTCTATGAGCTCGATTCTACTGGCCAACCGCAATGTGCGACACTAAGGTCATCGTCTAGAGGTGCAATGCATGCCAAAAATTCACGGACAAACCGCATGCACCTGGCGTAGAGCTTAGGCCAATAACCGTGGCCTAGCCCTTCGCGTAATGGGGACTCGACATGGTTGGGAAGCTGCAAAAATCTTCACCTGGAGGATACGTTTACCTCCTCGTCGCAGTCGACAAGTTCACCAAGTGGATTGAGGCCATGCCGGTGACAAATCAATCAGGGGACATCGCCGTCAAATTCTTCGAGTCCATCGTCTTCCAATTCGGGGTGCCACACAACATCATCACCGACAATGGAACAAACTTCACCTTGAACGAATTCCAGGATTTCTACGAAAACCTAGGAATCAACATCAGTTACACCTCAGTAGCGCATCCTCAGACCAACGGTCAATTTTAAAAGGCCAACAGCCTCGTCTGCAGCGGCATCAAGAAAAGGCTCCTCGGACCACTCGAAAGAGCTGCTGGGTGCTGGCCTGAGGAGCTACCATCAGTACTATGGAGCCTACGCACAACTCCAAATAGTGCCACAGGCTATACTTCTTTCTTCATGGTACACGATGCCGAGGTAGTACTACCTGTATAAGTACGCTACAAAACCCCAAGGGTCGTAGCATACAGTGAGGCATAATCAACTTACGCACTCGAAGACTCTGTCGACCTCCTCGATGAAGCATGTGAAATAGCAGCGGAACGATCCACGATCTACTAGCAAAACCTCCACAACTACCATAGCCGAAGGCTACGCCCAAGGTCCTTCATCGAAGGAGACCTCATCCTGTGACTGAAGCAGCAAGGACACCTCAAGCTCGAGTCCCCTTGGGAGGGACCTTATGTGATTACCGAAGTAATCCCAGGTGGCGCCTACCGCCTTAAAGACGTAGAAAGTGGAGTTGCATACTCTAACCCCTGGAACGTCGCGCAACTGCGTCATTTCTCCCCTTAGATGTTTTTACTTTGCAAATAAGGCTATTCAGCCAGGCTACTTAGCCACACATTTTTCTCCTGATAGTCTGCAAACAAATAAAGCTAAGTGCCTCCATCCTTGTGTCTCTGTTTTTAATTACAACTACATCACTCGGGCGCTGCGCCACCCTTTCTACCTCGTTACACAAATAACGCAGTAACCTGAGTAGCTGACATACTATTAATCGAACCCTTGATAAACCCAACCCAACTACAACACACCTGACAGGTTGGCAAGGTGCTAGGATAAGTATGCGTCAGGCTAACAAAAAGGCACTTAGAGTACAAGCTACTCGAAAAATACACAAGCTAGCAAGATTTACATAAAAACGGGTAACAAAAACACCCAATTCACTTATACGAACTTTACAACACCTATACATCTCTGTGCAGGTCCAGTCTACTGGCGTAAAAGGAGAACGTGGGTATGCTCCTCGAACAACTCAAAGAGGTCTTCGACTGGCTGATCAACCACCTGATAATTGTGCACCATATTCCACGCCATCCCCTCTGTTGGGGGTGGCAGTCCCGCGGCAACAACAACCAAATCCAGATCGGGTCGATGCAGGCGCACAAGCGCCATTGCAGTCTTGGAACCCACGACTAACTACTGACGCACGCACTCGCGAACTGCGCCGGCATCCTGGAACTTCTTCAACAGAGCTAACAAGCTTGATCGCATAATGTCCAAGGGGAACATTACCCGAAATATGTGCTTCAGGCATGACTACGCCTTCTTCAAATAAAGAAGCACATGCGACACATGATCCTGGAACATCGCCAACACGACTGCGCGATCCCGATCAACCCAAAAGTACCCGCTACCTTCCAGTTGCTCCTGTGTCAAGCAGTTTAGCCGAATGGCAACTCGGTCTCTCTCTTCCTACAGAAGTCGAGTACTAACAACTTCAAAGAGCAGTAAAAAAAATCTGGCAAATCCCCGCCACAAGTGGCTAGAAAAGGAGAAGAAACTAGGGAAACTAACACTTCAATTGCTCATTCAGTTGAGCCACCTCACCCAAAAGATATTTCTCATGTTCACTAGCTTTTTTGGCCTTCAACTTCCACACGTCAGCGCGCGGATCATGGGCATCTCTCGCTCCAAGTGTTTTATGTAATCAAGCAATCGAGACAGCAACGGAAATTACACCACCTTGGAACGTGGTTACACCACAGGTTCATCGGTGGGAGGTGTGTCAAACAGATCACTGGAAGGACCCTATCCAAGCACAGGAACAGACGGATAAGACCAACCATTCAAAATAACACCAATAATAAAAGCATCAAGTTTAGAAAGTTTCAAAGGGGGCACCCCCACAAGCACAACGCAAGTCAAAGAAGTCCAGAGAAACTAGAATATTACAAAAGGATGACAAAGGGATAGCTACAGCTATGCACTAGCACTCGGGGGCTTCCTCGAGTCAGTGGCAGCCTCCGACGCCTCCTTTTCAGTTACAGCCTCTAATGTTGTGGCTTTTGCCGTCTTCGACCGCTTTAGCTCCGCCGAGTACTTTGCGAGTGTCTCAATGAGCCGATGCCCATATTTATGACAACGAGTGGCAAAGGGATCAAACACTACCTACTGGCCATCTGCAGTAACCGGCATCGCTGTGGACACCTTGCTAGGGTTCAGATTAACACCATGGGCTTACGCCATCGCAAGTCCGATGGTAGCACTAACCCTCCTTTGCGCATTCTTGAAATCCATGGGAACGCCTCCAGCGAAGGACTCCACCAAGCCATCAAGATCTTCGATAAGCTCGGTATTAGGGACTGTATCCTCTCGAAGACGCCCAAGTGTACCCTTGGCCTTTTGAAGGGAAACCTTGACAGAGACGTTGCGGTCTTCGACTGCAGCCATAGCATCAGCCAAAGCATCCTGGCGAGCCAGGGCTTGAGCGTCGAAGCTCACACCAGTAGCATCTACAGAAGACACAAATGAGCACAGACAAACATAGGCAAATATAGAGCAAAGCAACAACGCAGCATCATACCTGAGAGTGCCTCAGCAACCGAGAGAAGTTGATCCATGAACACCTTCTCCCTATCAGCTAAAGTGGCAAGCAAGTCCTCCTCGCTCTTCTTTGACTCCTGGATGGAGCATTCAAAGGCTTCGAGTGCCTCGTCGTGTTTCTTCTCCACTACGGCAAGACCCTTCTGGAGGGAATTGACGCGACGGAGGAGCTCATTGTTCTCACCTACAAAGGATGATAGAAAACTTAAGCTTGACGATTTTTTACCAATAGTACAGAAATAAAGAGTGCAAGTTCACCTTGGAATGCGTGATGCTGGGTCTCCAGCAAGGCATGCTTACGGCCCAAGGATGTAATCTGTTCGACGAGGCGAATTGATTCCTTCAGGACAGGCTGCAAAAATAGAAGCATTAGCACCAACCTAACTTCGACTGGCATAGTCAAGAAAACTTACATGCTCCTCTAGGGACTCCAAAGTCTCCTTCTGCGTAGACGTCCGGGCAACTATCTGGTGCCCCCCGTGTGGGGGGAACTCGAAGAATTGGCACTAGAAGTGGCCGCTACCTAGGAAGAGTGAGACCGCTCTGCAACATCCTTATCTTTGGAGTCCGCGACTCTAGTCTCCTTCACGAAGCGGCAATCATAGGATGACGACGGCATAGTTTTGCAACAACAAAAACATACAAAAGAACTTTAGAGGAAAATATTGCAGGACATAAGGTCAAACTAGCAGAAGTACAAGACTTACTAGTGGAAGTCTTCTAGGTCGAAAGAGTCCTCAGACGCCTCCTTCAGTGTCCTGAGCTTCTTCCGTGGAGGAGGAGCCACGGCGCGCATAGGCACCGCGGGGATTGGATCCTCCACCTCAGTCAAAGGACCATCCGAAGTCACCGGCCAAGAAGCGTCTGAGTCCTTGCTTTGCGAGCGTTTCCGAGTCCCGTTCTCCTTGGACTGGGGGGCTTCTTGCTCTTCAGCGACGAGGATGGTGGAACCCGACTCGTCCTCATCCTCCTCCTCCGATTCGCGAGGGATTACTCCCTCCAGCTGAGGAGGTAGAACAATAACCACTTTCTAGTCCTGGCACAAGAGGTGATGGCTCTAAAATATAGCCATCTAACATCCACAATTAAACTGGATATTAGTCATAATTTAATGAAATATCTCTCTAAACCCTGCCACTAATGCTAATATTCAGATGGGTATGCAATTCTTTCTTCTTGTATTTTTCCTACGAAGATAATGTCGTTTAAAGGAGGGAATCACTACATTAAAGTCAAAGATATGATATTTCCTTCAACTAGAAGAAACCAGGATCCGTCCAACGAAGGCAGACGCCATAACAACCAACTATACGGCCGGAGCAAAAATTCCGACCGTATAGTTCCGGTCGTATAGTTGGCGCCACCACCGTTAGGTCAAACAGAACAACTTTTGTGAAGGGACCCCTATATAAAGAAGCCTCAGGCGATGGGAAAACTCTCTCTCTCTCGCTCTCGCGCTAACGCTCGCTCCACCCCGAAGAAGCCAGACTCCGCCAAAAAGCTTCCTCCAGATCTCCAAACCCTTCTCCATCTCCATAGCCATAATCCACCACTTGTAATAGTAGATCTCTTATTTGATTGGCTACATTGTAACACTATTGCTATCAATCTTATGATTTTGATTACAATGTTTGTGATTGTTGATCTCATCTCTATGTGTGAGTAATTCTCCTTGGGCTAAGGACTTCGGCCTAGCCATGTAGCAATTGTGCATGTGAATTATCATAGATGGGATCGTGTATTAGTTTGTATGACATGATGATTATTGTATCCTCTCTTTCCTCAATCTAAGGACTTGTCAGGTAACCAAGACCCCAAGGGTTGAGCTAGGTATAGGGAGTATGAGTGATGACTAATCTGCAGGTTGGGAACCCTAGTGACAAAAGGGGTAGTACGGCTGTATGTGAGGGATTTGCTTGGGATTAACAATGACATCACGATGCATATCATTAGTTCTCTTTCTTCTATGGATGAGACTAGTAGGTTATTGCTATAAGCGGTTGCGGAGGCAATAGCAATTATGGATGCACTACCCACATATAATTTATCTTGCTCTAACAAGTACACGCATGCTTTATTTCTATCTTTTATTTCCATCAGATGTTTTGCACAACTACAGGTGAAACCGAACGCCCTAGGCCCTCTCTCTCCATCATCGACAACAACCAAAAGACACAAACTACTGGTACGGTGAAAACACAAAAGGAATTCTAAAACTCTCGAAGGTCCGTTAAAGTAACTTCACTACGCATTCACTTCCTGAGGATTCGATAACCTAGGTCTACTAGGAAAGAAGAAGCTATACTACATTCGTAATCCGGATCGAAGGTATCAACCCTTTTTCTGGAGCCGTTATCGGGGAAGCAATAGGTACCCTGGTGAGGTCATTAGGAATCTTGCTAGTTTTAATTCTTTTTTAATTTTGTTAGTTTGCTTTCATTCTTTATTTGATAAACCAAAAAAATTAGTTAGTCTTTAAATTCTTGTTTTTACAGTTATAATTCTTTATCTAAGAAAACCCACAAACATAGGAAGTATGGCTGAAAAGAAGCTTGGGGAGTTTGGTACTCCCAATAATGATTATTTGTGTACTCCTATTACTCAGCCAACAATTGGTGCTGATGATTATGAAATTAAGCCCCATTATTTAATTTTGGTTCAATAAAATAAATTTGGAGGCTCTGCTGTTGAAGACGCAGGTATGCAGTTAAATACTTTCACTGAAATATGTGATATGATGCGTATAAAAGACGTTGACCCTGATGCGGTCAAATTACGTCTATTTCCTTTCTCTCTAAGAGGAAGAGCTAAAGAATGGTTGCTATCTTTGCCTAAAAATACTATTACATCATGGGTGGCATGTACTTCCTTATTTATGACTAAAATTTTCCCACCTACAAAGACTATGCAACTTCGATCTAATATTACTGGCTTTAGACAGGAAGAGCGTGAGCCACTAGAGCTTGCATGGGAAAGGATGAAAGAATGCCTAAGAAACTGTCCTAGTCATGGGATGGAAGATTGGTTAATCCTCCATTTATTTTATAATGCTCTTACTCCTGTATCTAAGTCTATGCTTGATACTATAGCTGGAGGGACATTTATGGGTAAACATATTACTGAAGCAAAGCAGCTGCTAGACAATATGCAAGACAACCATGCCCAATGGCATGTGGAAAGGTCAAACACGAAGACGGTGAGGTCCGCCTCACCACAAGAGAATGAAGATCTCAATGCTAAGTTGGATGAGCTCATACTAGCCGTAAAAGGTAAAGAAACTCAAGTAAGAGCCACCCCCGAAACAAATATTGAAGAAATAGACTTCATAGCTCGTAATGATTATAATCCTCCTTGGAAGAAGAGTTACAATCCTAACTTTCAGAAACACTATGCTAGTCCTATAGGAAACTCTAATAATAATATGGGAAATAGTAATGGTAGTCTCCAAGAAACACTGAAGTCTTTCATAGACTCACAAAATGAACAAAATAATATTCTAGTTAAAATTACGGAGAACCATGATGCTATGCTTGGTAAACTATCTAACCAAGCTGTTAGTTTGAGAAATGATTTACAGGCCCTTCAATAAAGAACAAGGATCGTTGAGGCATAGCTAGGTAAGATAACCGAGAGTCAAACTCTCATTCTAGCTAAGTTTGCAGGAAAAGCTGAGCCCAATCCTGTTGAGGAACTCAAAATGATGAGGATCCAAAGGGAGGAGCCTGAAGAACTTGATTATAATAATGCCCCTTCACCAAGCTACGCCATCGAAGATCTCGTAAATAGGATCAACATCAAAATTCCGGTAAGTGAAGGTAATGATGAAGCCATGCATCAACACTTTGTTGATCAAGTTGGAATTAAGGTACACGAACTTGAAGAAGAATACAAGAAAATCACTGAAAAGTTACCTGTTAAACTAGATGACATATTTGAGCCTACTATTAAGATAAAAATTGAAAAATGAGATAGCTTCACTTTGTAACAATTCCAAGGAGTCTTTTTAACAAGTTAAATCTTGGCTCCTTTGAAATTACTGAGTTAAAATTGCATCTAGAAGATTCTACCTACAAACAAGTTGTAGGGATTAAGGAGAACACTTTAGTTTACATCAAAGGATGTCCTGCTCTAATTGATTTCGTTATTGTTGACATTCCTGAAGATACAGTTGCTCCAATAATTCTAGGTCGTCCTTTCTTAAGAACAATTAAGGCTTTGATCAATCTGCATGAAGGGAACATGAAGTTGCAATTGCCTTTGTGGGATCCTTTTGTTATTCATTTCCCCGGGAATAAGAAAGCCAAGCATGATGAAAAGGAGGTCATCACTTTGAAGGTCAATTACTTTGGAGTGGGTGTTCCACGCATCTGGCCCAAGTGAGTATCATCACGGTCAAGCTATTGACCATAAAAGAGCATTCCATGGGAGGAAACCCATGTTAAATCAAGGTTTGAGTTAAGTTTTTAGTTTTTGTTTAATAAAGAGTGCTAGAAAACTTCATTTAAGGAGAAGAAATTTGGTAGTACTTAAAATTCTTCTTTATTCATGCTATTGTTGGTCGACAATATTTACTGTCACTTTTCTGTCAAAAACAAGGTATATCGCTAAGTTACAGGAAAAAAATAGCTTACGAAGAAACATAAATTTTTTGATGCACATAGAGAGTTTAACGACCAACTATATGGCGGGAATAAAAATTCTGGTCATATAGTTCCGGTCGTATAGTTATCTTTGCCATCGAAATTTTTTCTGCAATATGTACTGAGAGTTTAACGACCAACTATACGGCGGGAATAAAAAATTCCAGGCGTATAGCTCCGGTCGTAGAGATATCGATGCCTCCGTACAATTTCTTTTCATATATATTGAGATTTTAACGACCAACTATACGGCGGGAATAAAAATCATGGCAGTATAGTTCCGGTCGTATAGATATCTATGCCTTTGCAAATTTTCTTTCGCAGGGACAGACAGTTTAACGACCAACTATATAGCCGGAACATTTTGTTCTGCCCGTATAATTGCATCCGTATAGTTGCGCCACCAGGAGGAAGACCTAATATTTTGATAGAATGCCAACTATACGGTCGGAACGCATGTTCTGCCCGTATAGTTGCGCCCGTATTGTTGCGTCCAACAACAAAATCGCACGGGAAGGTACTCCTAACTCCAAAACTTTTCTACCTCCAAACTCTCTCAAAACCTCAAGGGATCTTCATCTCTACTCAATTTCGTTCGACTTCCTCGCACACAAGTGATCTACGATATGTTTCTCCTCCGATCCTCCAATTACTTTTTTCAAATTCATCTTCGATCTATTGTCATTATCAATCTAGGGTGAGACCTACTATGAACTTATTGCCATGATTTTCTTACCTAGATTATTATCTTGAGGAGATTCTTTAGTGTGTTTAGATGAGGAATTTATTATACTTACTGTTGTTGGATCAAAAAGTTTTATTTTTGCCTTTCTTCAATGTTTTAGAAGATGAACACAAGGAGCCAAACTCGTGCTCGTGCCACCGCTAGTGCTTCTCAGGCTGTCGCTCGGGGACGCATGGGGATACGGTTCAGGGATGAGGCTCATCGCGAATGCTTCAACAAGATCAAGAACCACGAAGTGAAGGCCACCAAGTGGGCCTGCCCCATTATATTGAACCAACTCGGTATTTATGATGAATTTAATTTACTTTGCAATAGAGCTGGCCTGCAAAACTTTGTGTATAATGATGTACCTACTTATCACCGCTTAGCCATTTAATTCCTAAGTTCATTGCAAAGCACCGTTAAACTGTGGCAAGGAGAGGATACTATTTCTTTCCGCCTGATGAACAACAACTACACTTTAACATTAGATGAATGGTGTGCATGCTTTAATTTGCCAAACAATGATATTCATGCTTTACGGGCATCTTTTACTGGCATAAGTCCTTCCCCCGATCAATACTATAATGGAATGAGTTTCACTAGTAGAGTGAACAAAGGGAAGAATATTCAACATCCTGCAATTCGCTATTTGTTCTTTGTTATTGCTAACACCTTGCAGGCACGTAATGAGTTCATGAGACTCAACGAGGAGAATATGTTAGTCCTCGCAAAGGCTTCATACATCAACTGCAACTTGTCACTCAACTTGGGTGCCATCCTTGTATGCTACCTGGAGAACCAAGCCTCCCAAAGCCAAGGGCCAATCACAGGAGGGGGCGTCATCACCGTGCTTGGAACTGCCCTAGGCCTTGACCTAGGTAAGTTGCAACCCGTACTAGGTGAGACTCGTGTTGGTTTCTCCACCTTGAGAACCTGTGGGATGCTCACTACGAGGGGTGGTGTTTATTACCTTCATATTGCTGGAGCTGGGCGTATCTACCCTGCTCCTATTCCTAATGGTCTTTTCTGTATTGAGGAAGGACGTTTGCTATAAGATGTGTAGGCAGAGCAGTACCAACCCGAGGAGGAGATTCCTAAAGAGGATGAGGACCAAGAATATGAGCAAGAGGTTCCTCATCAAGAGGAGCAGCCACAAACCCGGTTCGCCACATACCAAGATTTCCAAGGACTTGGAGGTACCGTGGAGAGGATGCACAACCTCTCTTTGAACCTTTGAGAATCAACAAGTAACCTCTCAACTCAATTTGCGAACTGGAGTAACAACTTTTTCCCGCCACCACAATGATTTGAAGGGCTTGCAAAAGCCTAAGCTTGGGGAAGTTTCCTCGTGTATCTTTATTTGGCGTTTATTTGTTTTTTCTAGGTTACATTTTTATTTGAGTTTATAAGCACACATGTTGGTTTCCCCAACACTTTATCTTTAGTTCTTTCTATTTGCTTTCGAAATTTTCTAGCCGAACTTTGCCGCCAATTTTTTATTCTTTATTTCCCTCTCTTAAAAATCACAAAAGTATTTCTCCATTTTTCCTTATTTCCCCTCTTGCTTTTCTTTTTGCCTCGAGGTCTTCGTATATTTGCAGGAGAGTGGTCGACTTTGATTTTCCAAGAAACAAATAAAAAAGGAAGAGAGAAGTGGAACCAAACATGAGAGGTATGCCTTATGACTCCCCACTTTTGAAGTTTGAGAAACCTATGCTAGTTAGTAGTGAATGTTAAGATATTATATTGGTGGAGTGAGTCTTTGTATTTTTGTGAGATTGTCGTCTGCATGGGTATTTAATTGGGCTTATTTTGTTCCAGCTCTCGTAGTTAACCAAGTCTTGCATAAAAATTGCTAAACAATTGTAATAAGAAAAAGTCTCACAAATGAAGACTTGGGTGTTCTAGTGCTTAGTCTTGAAGGCTTATTTCTAGAGACACTCGACACCACTGAAAATATTGATTGACTTGATAGCTCTCTTTGAAAGGATTTGTTCAATTGAATTAATGTTTAGCGGTTTTTGTGAGCATGCCAAAGTTTGACTTGTTAATCATAAGAATGATATAGCTTTACGCGTGTCAAACTTCATGGGATGCTAACAACTCCGCTGGCCTACGAACGATCTTAATGGAGGAAACTCCTAGATTTCGGCTATGAGTTGATTAAACACTTGTAGCAACAATGCTATGGTGGGTAAGATTCTTGGCACTCCCGGGTAGTTGTAATCATGATGGAATCACTCCTCTGGCTGTTATGAGAAATCATTGTGCAAAAGGAACAAAAACCTTAGTGATGCCACGAGTGTCCATCATAGCCCGATAAACTAATAATTATTTTGGCATGCTTTCAATTACCTAAAAACTGAAATTCTTGAAGGACAATAAATAGAAAAGTAGTGCTTGCAAATTATTGATTCATTGATGTGGGAGAATTGAGATACTCTAGTATATATGCTTTTCATGACAAACTCTCACACTTTTAATATATAGGATTATACTTTACTGTTCAAAGGCAAGCCTATGAGTTGATTACATGACATGGAATAAAATTTACTCATTTGGATCATCCATACTTACAATAATTTTGATGCGCTATAAGGATGCATGAAACCCGTATGATATGCTTTCCATTACTCTATCTATGCTGAAGTTTTTCAGATTTATGAAGTGGAGGAAACATGAGACTATTAATCATGAGTAAGATCACCATCTCGTTATTTCAGTTTAAATGTTGAGTTCCTTTTTTACTTTCGTTTTCTTGCTCTGGATGATCATGTTTAAGCTTGGGGAGGTTCATGGCTCTGAAATATAGCCATTTAACGTCCACATTTAAACTAGATATTAGTCATAATTTTGATGAAATATCTCTCTAAACCCTGCCACTAATGCTAATATTCCAATGGGTATGCAATCCTTTCTTCTTATATTTTTCCTGCGCGGATAATGTCGTTTAAATGAGAAAATCACTACATTAAAGTAAAAGATATGATATTTCCTTCAACTAGAAGAAACCAGGAGCCGTCCAACGAAAGCAGACACCGTGACATACGGCCGGAGCAAAAATTCCGACCGTATAGCTCTGGTCGTATAGTTGGTGCCGCCACCGTTATGTCAAACAGAATAACTTTCGTGAAGGGACCCCTATATAAAGAAGCCTCAGGCGATGGGAAAACTCTCTCTCTCTCGCTCTCACGCTAACGCTCGCTCCACCCCAAAGAAGCCAGACTCCACCAAAAAGCTTCCTCCAGATCTCCAAACCCTTCTCAATCTCCATAGCCATAATCCACCACTTGTAATAGTAGATATCTTATCTGATTGGCTACATTGTAACACTATTGCTATCAATCTTATGATTTTGATTACAATGTTTGCGATTGTTGATCTCATCTCTATGTGTGAGTAATTCTCCTTGGGCTAAGGACTTCGGCCTAGCCATGTAGCAATTGTGCATGTGAATTATCATAGATGGGATCGTGTATTAGTATGACATGATGATTATTGTATCCTCTCTTTCCTCAATCTATGGACTTGTCAGGTAACCAAGACCCCAAGGGTTGAGCTAGGTATAGGGAGTATGAGTGATGACTAATCTACAGGTTGGGAACCCTAGTGACAGAAGGGGTAGTACGGCTGTATGTGAGGGATTTGCTTGGGATTAACGATGACATCACGATGCATATCATTAGTTCTCTTTCTTCTATGGATGAGACTAGTAGGTTATTGCTATAAGCGGTTGCGGAGGCAATAGCAATTATGGATGCACTGCCCACATATAATTTATCTTGCTCTAACAAGTACACGCATGCTTTATTTCTATCTTTTATTTCCATCAGATGTTTTGCACAGCTATAGGTGAAACCGAACGCCCTAGGCCCTCTCGCTCCATCATCGACAACAACCAAAAGATGCAAACTATTGGTCCGGTGTAAACACAAAAGGAATTCTAGAACTCTCGAAGGTCCATTAAAGTAACTTCACTATGCATTCGGTTCCCGAGGATTCGATAACCTAGGTCTACTAGGGAAAAAGAAGCTATACTACATCCGTATTCCGGATCGAAGGTATCAACATGAAGTGCCAGTATAAAGAAAACCTAGCAGGCAATCGAAAAACAAGAAGACATAAAGAAAGAATGCTACCTCAAGTAGAGGGCGACTCGCGCAGAACGGAGGCACGACTGAGTCACCAGGGAGTTTCTCCTTGGCTATGAACTTGGTCAGCATCCGAAACTTCCTGTCTACTTCACCCGAAGAAATATTTTCC
This sequence comes from Avena insularis, assembly GCA_023614405.1. Lineage (NCBI taxonomy): Eukaryota > Viridiplantae > Streptophyta > Magnoliopsida > Poales > Poaceae > Avena > Avena insularis. Next base: position 413,337,597 of record CM042692.1, on the reverse strand, counting down.
CGGGAGATGCGGGTGCTGTGTTCAATACCGGTACAGCAGCACATCGGATGCGCCCTAGCTTGCATCGGCTGCACTCGACAACGCATCCAGGTGCGAATGAGGTTTGCGGCGCCCACTTCCTTCCCTCGGATGAGTTGAAGATCACAGACCCGCTTGTATAAAACCTTAGTTTCTTTGGCTTCGTTGGGCATCACCATGTTCTACCACGACCTCCTCCTTTTGCACTCTGCATTTGGATCAAAAGGTGCGAGCCCGAAGAGCTCACTGTCGACCTTCTGGTCATGAATGTAGAATAGTTTCTCCCTCCATCCTTGGACGGATACATTAAAATTGAGGGACAAATGTTGGACATTGGAGTCCAGATGGATCCTGCAGCCTCCTATATCATATACTACCGACCCGGAGCCCAACTGCCGCTTCAATTTGAAGAGATTTTTGGAAATACCAAAGTGTGGCTCGATTCTGAGCTAGCACTCACAAAGTGTGATGTAGCAGGCAATGTGGAGAATGGAATTGGGAGTCAGCTGATGGAGCTAGAGCCCTGATGACCCACAAGTATAGGGCGTGTATCACAGTATTTTTGATAATGTCACATCCCAAGATTTTCCAAATCTTGTAATGTGAAAAATAAAATAACAAAATAAATTTTTGTTGAAAATCAGGGTGAAAAGAAACTTTTGTTTCTAAAAGGAGACTTAAAATCCCATTCTGAACAAACTTTGGATAAAGTTTGAATTCAACAAAATCCAAATCAAGGGAAATGCATTCCTCAATGAATGTATCTGGAAATTTGAACACTTGGAAAGTAAATCCAAAATCCAAAACCCTAAGCCCTAATGGAAGGAAATCAATTTCCAAAGTATCTCCAAATCTATGGATTTGATCCATACCAAATTTGATCAACAAATAATCACAAAGGATCAAGAAAGACCTTAGAGATTGGTTTCACTTAGTTTGGAACCATAGACAAAATCTTGTGAATATAATAAGATAAGGAAATTGAATTTCCAAAAGCTAATAAAGCCCTTACCAAAAGCCCATACCCTTTGGTGAACAAATAATCCTAAAGGGATTTATAAAGATAAACATTTTTTTTAAAAGGAAAATAAATTGTTTTGGAAATACCATTTTGGATCTTTTAATAAAAGACTTTGTTTTCAAATGAAAAGGTGAGCCAAATTAATTTTGGCCAAGCTTTTGTAATAAAATATTTTTGTTTTGATAAAATGAGTAAAGGTTTATTTAAATAAAATAATAAAGGATTTAAATATCCAATTTTATTTAAGTAAAAGCTTTTCCCATTTTAAATGAACACCAAGTATTTTATTACTACTTTGAAATCTTTTATTAAAAGGTTTTGCTTTGATTAAAATGAGTAAAGGATTATTTAAATAAAATAATAAGGATTTAAATATCCAATTTTATTTAAGTAAAGGCTTTCCCATTTTAATTAAAACACCAAAACTTATTTATTTATTTAAATAAGTTTCCAAGTATTCTTTTATTTTTCAAATTAAGCCTTCTGGTTTGGTTTTGAAAATAATTGGAATTCAAATGGAAATTTTATTTAAATAAACCAAACACTATTAAAACAACTAAAGATCCATTTTATTTAATTATTAAATGGATCCTAAATTAAATAAAAATAATATTTCATTTTGAGATTTGGATTATGTTGCCAAACAGAACCAAATTCAAAGTGAAGTTGAGTGATTGTTTGAATAATTGTTTGGAAATTGAAAACAGAAAAAGAATTAGAAAAAGAAAAAGGTTTAGACAGAAAAAAATAGAGCAACCCACTAAGGCCCAACAGCAGCCCAGTACCAGCCCAGCCTTTTCACTGCCCGAAGAAGACTTTTCGTACCAAATAACAGACCCACTGAGTCAATGACAGCCGGACCCACTTCTCCCTCTCACTCACTCGCTGACGAGATGACCCCACCTCCTCTTATTCTCCTTCCCGAACCGTTTTCCTCACTCAGAAACTAACCCGCGCGGAGTATGACAAGTGGACCCCATTCCCTCTCCATTTCCCACTGACCGGTGGACCCCGCACCACTGTGCATCCTCTTCACCCGCGCCAGCCGTTTCTTCCTCCCCTCAACGGCGTTCTGCCGATTTACTCCGGCGTTGAATTCGCCATAATGCCGGCCTTCACTCCCCCTGCGACGACGCCCATTTAACCGCCTCCCTCTCCTCTGTCATTTCCCACAGACATCGCCTCCCCTCTGCCCCCAGGCCCCAATTGCTCTCTATACCGCTGCTACTCCGGCGATGTTACGGTGGCGATTCAGCGAAGCCTCGCCGCCCCTTTGCCTCCTCGACCATCCTCTAGTGATCCACACCTCCTGGCGATCATCCCCGTAGCAACAGCTTGCCCCCGAGCGACCCAGAGCGTCGACAACCACCTCGACCACCGTCGCCACCGTCTGCCTCTTTCTCCGACGAGCCCCACAGGTAGATTCCGGTCACCCCTCTCCTCCCCGAGAACACGATGATGATCTCCAAGCTCAGACGAACCTAACAGCACTTTCCGTTTGTCTTAGGGCGCCCCCAATCTTCGCCTTCGCACGTAGCCGCCAGGTTCGCTTCTTCTCTTGACGGCGTCTCGGGTGAACCAGACGCGCCTTCTCATTCACGCACACACCTTCGCCGTGTCCTTGCGCTCCTGACTATGTGTTTTGTTTACCTCCTGGTGATCAACAGCGTCGTCCTCGACAGCAACCAGAAACAACCGCCGCCGTTCCCAACTCCGACGAGGAATTGCGACTGCCTCTGAGCGCCCCTTGTCAAGCCAGCAGTACCCTGAGCTTCGCCGTGACCTCCTGAGCCCGGTGAGCATCTCCTCTTTCTCTCTCGCTTTCTGCATCGCCGGCACCGTCATCGACCGATCACTCCGCCGCCAGCAGCCGCCGCATCGCCGCTCCTTTTAGGTCAAGCAAGCAGCGACCGTTAGATGCAGATCCATCGGACACGATTAGTTCACTTAACGCCGAAGAGGTACGCTACCTAAGCCGCACGATCCAATTTAGATCTAACGCACCGCAGCACTCGATCCGGCCGAACCGGTATCGACCAGTAAGAACACGCCGCGTGGCCAGTATTAGATCTGAATTAGAATTTGAAAACAGAAACTTTTGCCAATTTCAAACCCATGTATCTTTTGATCCACACGTCCAAATTTTACAAATTTGATGTCGTTGGAATCAGCAAGACAAGCCCTAGCCAACCCTGCCCTTAGTTTAGCAAATAGTATTTGTTAGCTTGTTTGATTTTGCAGATTCTTTTGTGTGCTTGCTAACATTAGAAAAATCATTTAAAAATGATATTTAGGTTAAAACCTTTGCAAATTGGTTTGTTGTGACCTTACTGACCCTAGGAACCAACCCATAGTTTGGAAAATGATTTTGGAAAAGAATAGGATGGATTAATTAGTTTAGTCCATTTCTAGCTAATTAAAAACCATTGTTTTGTTTATGAAAATGCTTTCATAAAGAAAACTTTGAGAAAATGTTTTGGACCAAACCTACTGACCCAAACACCAAGTTTTGCAATAGCAACTCATTTGGTGAACCCTATAGGTTAGTGCCTTAGTAAAAATATTTCTACACCACATAGAATGACACTTTGTTTTGAAAATGGTTTTATAGTGAAACCTTTTGCAAATGACTTAGCCACTTCACAAAATGACCAATAGGTGTGCCCAAATGTCTATGACCCATTAGGAACCCCTTTTTCAAACAAATCAAAGCTTGGCATGCTTGCATGCATTACTTGAACTTTGCCACTTTGGTAAATGACCAATTTGGATCTTACAAAGTTTAGGAATCTAATAGAGACCCTCTTTGCAAATGACTTTGCCATTTTGGTAAATGACCAATTTGGAACTTACAAAGTTAGAAGCCTAGTGAAGACCATCCTTACAATAGAACCAACCTTTGCATGCTTATGCATGACTTAGATCCCATTACTTTGTGTGTGAAAAATTGTTTGTTTGACTTTGTTATTTTATGTGTGTAGTTTTGCTTGATGGGTAGATTAAGTTTGTGCCTTGCTTAATTGAATTGTAGTGACTTGAAGAGTGTGAGTGTTGCAAGGACAAGGAGTGAACCTATACCCTCTACCAAAAAGGCAAGTGATATCATCATGAATATTCCATTCCTATATTTTATATATGCATTAGTATTATTTTTCTAAGTATAGGACTTGCATGGTTTTTGCTAAGTACAAGCTATTCTTGGGAAAACCTATTAGGTGAAACCTTAGTGAAAATTACCTAAGTCAAGATTCCTATTACTATCATGCTTAGCCTAGCTATTAGAAAACAAGGGTGGTTTATATATTCACACTATGGAAAAATATTCTAAGTCTAAGGACTTGTTTTTATTTAACAAAACAACTAAGTTAATGAATCACCTGGGTGGAATGGAAAGAATGGGATATGTTGAGTGGTTACACAAGGCCAGGGGTACTGGTGAACCTTGTGTATCTCACTTGTGGATGGCCACCCAGGAACAAAGAGATTTGAGTTGTCAAATGTTGAGAAGCTTCAAGTGCAACCACTTGGTAATATGGGCTCTGCCATGATCTTAGGATGCTGGAACTTAGTCTCTTGGACAGTGGGTGGTAGATGGGATGATAGGTTGGAGCGCGTCCATTTGACTAAGGAAAGGCTACTGAAGGATCATGTCTTGGGAAACCAAGGCTTGTGGGGAAAGTGCACCACCTCTGCAGAGTGTAAAACCTAAGTACTTACCCATGTCCCTGGTAAAGGATAATTTGAGCATCTAGACATGGAAACTTCAAGAATCTCATCACTCCAATTTCTAAATAAAACTTGTGGGTGAACAAGGGTTAAAAGGATCTTCAGTCATTGATTGGTAGATGCCCTGAGTGGATCTGGAGTCTTTGATTGATAGATGCCTTGGGTGTTTTGGCCAAACAAAACTTAGTATTTTCAAGAGTTAGGAAAAATCTATTTTGAGCAAAGCAAGCCTAAGCTCCACCAGCCAAATGCATATAGTATTATAGTCCACTTAAAATATACTAAGGTATCACTTGCCAATACAATTCAAATGTATTGACCCTTGTGGCTGTAACTTATGATGTTGCAGGTTTGATTGATTTAGTGAAGATTGATTGATTAGGATTACAAAGTCTACAACCAACATCTGCCTGTGGCACTTTGAAGATGAAGGACCCATGACTATAGTTATTCCGCTGCAATGTAATGTAAATAGCCAATGAGCTATGTTTGATGTAATAAAATTATTTTATTCCTGGTTATAAAGTTGTATATGACCTTTGTTTCTTGATATTACATCTAAACTGTGGATGCTAGCTATTGATCCAGGGACTAGCATTGCAATCACAGGGATCTTTTCCTTTAATAAGGAGGGATCTTACAGAATGGTATCAGAGCATTGTGTTGCCTGTAGGATTTGTAACCCTAGGATTGGACAAAAACCCTTAGAAAATAGGAGTTGTATTTATTCCAAAACTTATTTACAAAAACAAATCTTGTAAACTCTTTCCTCAATCATTTTTGGTTTCAACTCTACTTCTCTTCTACTTCAAAACTTGATGGAAAAGCCTACCCCATGACCAAAGACTTCATCATGAGCAAAAGACTTCTTCAACACTTCCAACTCTAATGACTTCAACTTCTTCAACTCCAATGACTTCAGCATTTTCAGCATGTTCACCAAGGACTTCCAACTTGGATCCCACTAAGGACTACAAGAGAGACAAGAAATTTTGCTCAAGAATTGAAGACTAAGGAAACACAACTTAGAAAGAACCATCATCACCTTTGAAGATTTGTGACCAAGACACAAAAATTCTCCAAGGAAACAAAGATCTCATTCAAGAAGAATCAACCAAGAAGGATGGAAAGATCACAAGTGAACCATATAGATGGACCACCATATTTTAGTTAAGTCAAACCCACCAACTTATGTGGTGTAACAAAAAAATTATTTTTGTTGCCTAAGTATGTGCTTGACCTTTGTTTGAGTGAAATGTTTGGTTTGTGATTGCTTGCATTTTTGCTTGTGTGAAATGTGAAGTGTGTGAATAGAATTGACTTCCTAGAAAAACCTTTTGCCTATTCTAATCCCAATCCAACCCCAAACAGATGACTTCTCCAAGAGACTCCAACATCAAGGATGGTGACAACAACAACAACCAAGAGGACAACATGAGAGAACAACTACTAGCAAACCAAACCCAGTTGAGCCAAGTGACAACTCAGCTTTTAGCCAACAACAATGGACTAGACCCAGCCATACAAAGGATTTTGAAACTTCAATCCCAATTGATGCAAGGATTGATTACTCAAATGATCAACATGAGAGAAAACTTTTCCCAAGGAGCTAATGACAACAAGGATGACAAAGATGTTATTCTAGAAGGAACCCAAGCTAGCAATACTTGTGTAGTCAAGGATCACACAACCAAGGAGCATGAAGATCAATGCCCCAAGAAGAGAGTAAGATCTCCCACTCATGAAGAGCATGAACTAGAATAACCCCTAGCTTTGGAGAGACCCAAAAAGAAGAAGAAGAAATGCCCCAACACTACCAAGAAGGATATTACACAAGTGCAATGTTTCAAATGCAAAGAGATGGGTCATTATGCTAATGAATGCCCAGAAAAGAAAAAGAGCCAAGAAGACAAAAAAAAGCTAGTGAAACCCAAGATGAGGAAGGATATTAGCCAAGTGATGTGCAAAGACTGCAAGGAGTTAGGACATTATGCATCATACTGTCTAGAGAAGCCACCTCAAGACCTCAAACTTATAACCTGTTTCAAATGCAAGGAACTAGGCCATTATGCAAACAATTGTCCAGAAAAGTTGAACAAGCCTATGGAAAATCTCAACCTTGGCCCATGAGTCAAGTGAGAAAATAAAGGACACGATGCAGAAGTTTTCCAAGATTCCAAGCAAGCCAAGATGTAGTTTAGTTTGAAAATTTTTAAGGGTGGTAGTACCCTAGTTGCTTTTGAGCCAACTTATAACCCCTAGCCTTCCCAAATCTCGGGACGAGATTTATTTTAAGGGTGGTAGCCTGTCACATCCCAAGATTTTCCAAATCTTGTAATGTGAAAAATAAAATAACAAAATAAATTTTTGTTGAAAATCAGGGTGAAAAGAAACTTTTGTTTCTAAAAGGAGACTTAAAATCCCATTCTGAACAAACTTTGGATAAAGTTTGAATTCAACAAAATCCAAATCAAGGGAAATGTATTCCTCAATGAATGTATCTGGAAATTTGAACACTTGGAAAGTAAATCCAAAATCCAAAACCCTAAGCCCTAATGGAAGGAAATCAATTTCCAAAGTATCTCCAAATCTATGGATTTGATCCATACCAAATTTGATCAACAAATAATCACAAAGGATCAAGAAAGACCTTAGAGATTGGTTTCACTTAGTTTGGAACCATAGACAAAATCTTGTGAATATAATAAGATAAGGAAATTGAATTTCCAAAAGCTAATAAAGCCCTTACCAAAAGCCCATACCCTTTGGTGAACAAATAATCCTAAAGGGATTTATAAAGATAAACATTTTTTTTAAAAGGAAAATAAATTGTTTTGGAAATACCATTTTGGATCTTTTAATAAAAGACTTTGTTTTCAAATGAAAAGGTGAGCCAAATTAATTTTGGCCAAGCTTTTGTAATAAAATATTTTTGTTTTGATAAAATGAGTAAAGGTTTATTTAAATAAAATAATAAAGGATTTAAATATCCAATTTTATTTAAGTAAAAGCTTTTCCCATTTTAAATGAACACCAAGTATTTTATTACTACTTTGAAATCTTTTATTAAAAGGTTTTGCTTTGATTAAAATGAGTAAAGGATTATTTAAATAAAATAATAAGGATTTAAATATCCAATTTTATTTAAGTAAAGGCTTTCCCATTTTAATTAAAACACCAAAACTTATTTATTTATTTAAATAAGTTTCCAAGTATTCTTTTATTTTTCAAATTAAGCCTTCTGGTTTGGTTTTGAAAATAATTGGAATTCAAATGGAAATTTTATTTAAATAAATCAAACACTATTAAAACAACTAAAGATCCATTTTATTTAATTATTAAATGGATCCTAAATTAAATAAAAATAATATTTCATTTTGAGATTTGGATTATGTTGCCAAACAGAACCAAATTCAAAGTGAAGTTGAGTGATTGTTTGAATAATTGTTTGGAAATTGAAAACAGAAAAAGAATTAGAAAAAGAAAAAGATTTAGACAGAAAAAAAATAGTGCAACAGACTAAGGCCCAACAGCAGCCCAGTACCAGCCCAGCCTTTTCACTGCCCGAAGAAGACTTTTCGTACCAAATAACAGACCCACTGAGTCAATGACAGCCGGACCCACTTCTCCCTCTCACTCACTCGCTGACGAGATGACCCCACCTCCTCTTATTCTCCTTCCCGAACCGTTTTCCTCACTCAGAAACTAACCCGCGCGGAGTATGACAAGTGGACCCCATTCCCTCTCCATTTCCCATCGACGGTGGACCCCACCACTGCATCCTCTTCACCCTGGCCAGCTGCTTTTTCCTCCTCAGCGGCGTTCGCGATTTACTCCGGCGTTGAATTCGCCATAATGCCGGCCTTCACTCCCCCTGCGACGACGCCCATTTAACCGCCTCCCTCTCCTCTGTCATTTCCCACAGACATCGCCTCCCCTCTGCCCCCAGGCCGCCCCAATTGCTCTCTATACCGCTGCTACTCCGACGATGTTCCGGTGACGATTCCGACGAAGCCTCGCCGCCCCTTTGCCTCCTCGACCATCCTCTAGTGATCCACACCTCCTGGCGATCATCCCCGTAGCAACAGCTTGCCCCCGAGCGACCCAGAGCGTCGACAACCACCTCGACCACCGTCGCCACCGTCTGCCTCTTTCTCCGACGAGCCCCACAGGTAGATTCCGTCACCCTCTCCTCCCGAGAACACGATGATGATCTCAAGCTCGACGAACCTAACAGCACTTTTCGTTTGTCTTAGGGCGCCCCAATCTTCGCCTTTCGAAAGCGCGCCGTGTACGCTTCTTCTCCGGCGACGTCTCCTGTGTGAACCAGACCGCTACGCTTCTCATTCACGCACACACCTTCGCCGTGTCCTTGCGCTCCTGACTATGTGTTTTGTTTACCTCCTGGTGATCAACAGCGTCGTCCTCGACAGCAACTAGAAACAACCGCCGCCGTTCCCAACTCCGACGAGGAATTGCGACTGCCTCTGAGCGCCCCTTGTCAAGCCAGCAGTACCCTGAGCTTCGCCATGACCTCCTGAGCCCGGTGAGCATCTCCTCTTTCTCTCTCGCTTTCTGCATCACCGGCACCGTCATCGACCGATCACTCCGCCGCCAGCAGCCGCCGCATCGCCACTCCTTTTAGGTCAAGCAAGCAGCGACCGTTAGATGCAGATCCATCGGACACGATTAGTTCACTTAACGCCGAAGAGGTACGCTACCTAAGCTGCACGATCCAATTTAGATCTAACGCACCGCAGCACTCGATCCGGCCGAACCGGTATCGACCAGTAAGAACACGCCGCGTGGCCAGTATTAGATCTGAATTAGAATTTGAAAAGTAAACTTTTGCCAATTTCAAACCCATGTATCTTTTGATCCACACGTCCAAATTTTACAAATTTGATGTCGTTGGAATCAGCAAGACAAGCCCTAGCCAACCCTGCCCTTAGTTTAGCAAATAGTATTTGTTAGCTTGTTTGATTTTGCAGATTCTTTTGTGTGCTTGCTAACATTAGAAAAATCATTTAAAAATGATATTTAGGTTAAAACCTTTGCAAATTGGTTTGTTGTGACCTTACTGACCCTAGGAACCAACCCATAGTTTGGAAAATGATTTTGGAAAAGAATAGGATGGATTAATTAGTTTAGTCCATTTCTAGCTAATTAAAAACCATTGTTTTGTTTATGAAAATGCTTTCATAAAGAAAACTTTGAGAAAATGTTTTGGACCAAACCTACTGACCCAAACACCAAGTTTTGCAATAGCAACTCATTTGGTGAACCCTATAGGTTAGTGCCTTAGTAAAAATATTTCTACACCACATAGAATGACACTTTGTTTTGAAAATGGTTTTATAGTGAAACCTTTTGCAAATGACTTAGCCACTTCACAAAATGACCAATAGGTGTGCCCAAATGTCTATGACCCATTAGGAACCCCTTTTCAAACAAATCAAAGCTTGGCATGCTTGCATGCATTACTTGAACTTTGCCACTTTGGTAAATGACCAATTTGGATCTTACAAAGTTTAGGAATCTAATAGAGACCCTCTTTGCAAATGACTTTGCCATTTTGGTAAATGACCAATTTGGAACTTACAAAGTTAGAAGCCTAGTGAATACCATCCTTACAATAGAACCAACCTTTGCATGCTTATGCATGACTTAGATCCCATTACTTTGTGTGTGAAAAATTGTTTGTTTGACTTTGTTATTTTATGTGTGTAGTTTTGCTTGATTGGTAGATTAAGTTTGTGCCTTGCTTGATTGAATTGTAGTGACTTGAAGAGTGTGAGTGTTGCAAGGACAAGGAGTGAACCTATACCCTCTACCAAAAAGGCAAGTGATATCATCATGAATATTCCATTCCTATATTTTATATATGCATTAGTATTATTTTTCTAAGTATAGGACTTGCATGGTTTTTGCTAAGTACAAGCTATTCTTGGGAAAACCTATTAGGTGAAACCTTAGTGAAAATTACCTAAGTCAAGATTCCTATTACTATCATGCTTAGCCTAGCTATTAGAAAACAAGGGTGGTTTATATATTCACACTATGGAAAAATATTCTAAGTCTAAGGACTTGTTTTTATTTAACAAAACAACTAAGTTAATGAATCACCTGGGTGGAATGGAAAGAATGGGATATGTTGAGTGGTTACACAAGGCCAGGGGTACTGGTGAACCTTGTGTATCTCACTTGTGGATGGCCACCCAGGAACAAAGAGATTTGAGTTGTCAAATGTTGAGAAGCTTCAAGTGCAACCACTTGGTAATATGGGCTCTGCCATGATCTTAGGATGCTGGAACTTAGTCTCTTGGACAGTGGGTGGTAGATGGGATGATAGGTTGGAGCGCGTCCATTTGACTAAGGAAAGGCTACTGAAGGATCATGTCTTGGGAAACCAAGGCTTGTGGGGAAAGTGCACCACCTCTACAGAGTCTAAAACCTAAGTACTTAGCCATGTCCCTGGTAAAGGACAATTTGAGCATCAAGACATGGAAACTTCAAGAATCTCATCACTCCAATTTCTAAATAAAACTTGTGGGTGAACAAGGGTTAAAAGGATCTTCAGTCATTGATTGGTAGATGCCCTGAGTGGATCTGGAGTCTTTGATTGATAGATGCCTTGGGTGTTTTTGCCAAACAAAACTTAGTATTTTCAAGAGTTAGGAAAAATCTATTTTGAGCAAAGCAAGCCTAAGCTCCACCAGCCAAATGCATATAGTATTATAGTCCACTTAAAATATATTAAGGTATCACTTGCCAATACAATTCAAATGTATTGACCCTTGTGGCTGTAACTTATGATGTTGCAGGTTTGATTGATTTAGTGAAGATTGATTGATTAGGATTACAAAGTCTACAACCAACATCTGCCTGTGGCACTTTGAAGATGAAGGACCCATGACTATAGTTATTCCGCTGCAATGTAATGTAAATAGCCAATGAGCTATGTTTGATGTAATAAAATTATTTTATTCCTGGTTATAAAGTTGTATATGACCTTTGTTTCTTGATATTACATCTAAACTGTGGATGCTAGCTATTGATCCAGGGACTAGCATTGCAATCACAGGGATCTTTTCCTTTAATAAGGAGGGATCTAACAGATAAGTAAGAGTGTCGAACCCAACGAGGAGCAGAAGGTGTTGACGAGTGGCTTGGATCCGGATTTCTCTGTAAATACTTAGCAAACGGATTTTTAGGTTTTTTTTGATAATGCAGATAAATAAAGTGCGAGTAAAAAAAGACAATAATTATAATTGCAGCAAGTGGCCCAATCCTTTCTTTAGCAAAGGACAAGCCGGTTGTATTACTTAAGATGACCAAACGTTCTCGAGGACACATGGGATTACTATCAAGTGCTTTCGCTTCATATAACTGATTAATCTTCTTTGGTTGGATAAGTATTGTATGGGTGAACCTGTGCTAATGTACTAACCTTCCTAGGACTAATACATACTTGTGATTAAACCCCTTGCAAGCATCCGCAACTACAAGAAAGTAATTAAGATAAAAACCTAACCATAGCCTTAAACTCTGAGATCCTACACTCCCTTGTGCAAAGGTTTCCTGACGGGGGTCAGGTTTCTGTCACTCCGGCAACCCCTACGATTAGCAGCCAAATACAGAATGCATTCCCCTAGGGCCATAAAGGTGAAGTATCATGTAGTCGACGTTCACATGACACCACTAGAACCATAACACCACAACTTAATTATCAAACCATTGAATTTTTCTCAACACAATTCCACTACTAACAACATGACTTCTCCCATGTCCTCAAGAACTAAACAAACTACTCACGAGACATCATATGGATCAAGATCAGATATGAAATAATGATAAGTAACAATTCAAACATAACAATAATTCAATGGTTCCACTCAATAGCATGAACTACAACAACTAATCAAGACCAGGAAAGTTTCTGCTAAGAACTATGCAAGATTCAACCCGATTGTTACAGCGGTATGAAGTGGTGATGATGGTGCTAGTGGATATGATGATGGTGATGATGATGATGATCCTGATGAAGTCCATCTTGATGATGGGTTTGTTGGCAACGATCTCCACTCTCCGAGAAGGAATTTCCCCGGTAGATTTTTGCCTGCCGGAGAGCTGTTTCTCTCTCTGTAATTTTCCGCCCCGTAGAGGCAGTGGAATCTTTCTGTGGTTGCTCCTTGAGTCTTAGGGTTTTGAGAGGATTATATGCGTCAGAGGGCGATGCCAGAGGTTGGCCAGGGTGGCCACTTCCCCTTATGGCTTCCTTCGTCTTCTGGAAAAATGGGATTTTCCATATATTTTCCGAGATTTTCTGATCTTCGTGAATGTTGCCTCCAAACAGTGCCTTTTCAATCAGAATCCTGACTCCGGTGGTTCATCCTCCCAAAATCATCAATCATGCAAAAATAGCTGAAATAACATAAGTACCATCTCTTAATATGAAATATATCGAAGAATAACAGTGAATTGTGATACAGAATGGTGATGTAAAATGGAGTTCAACTCCCCCCAAGCTTAGACTTTGCTTGTCCCTAAGCAAAAACTGAGCTCAATAAACATGTGCACAGGTTTATGGAGTGAAGTGTCGATAAAGAGAATACGGACAAGAAACATCACATTCATCAATACACAAATCATGATAGAAAACAACTCACTTATTATATAACTTAACTTGCAATGAGTAAGGGAAACACAATAAAGATGCATGAAGTAAATCGTAATTGGTAATGGCAAACTTTGTTCTTGGTCATAGAACGGTTAACAAGTTGCAGGAGTCAAACATAATGGGTTTTTAATGATAGCTTTCAAGGTAATATTCACTAAGGTAAGATCAATGTGCCCATATAAGAAACATGATTGAATAAATCGTCATATGAATGATTGAATCATAACAACTCAAATGCTTGCCTAAGATAGAAGGGAAGAGGTTTACTGACTCAACTGAAAAGTAAAAGATAGACCCTTTTTATAGAGAGAAGCAGGGATTTCAAGTTTCATAAAGAGCTTCCAAACATTATGGTACTTACTAGCTTTCATCTCTCATTGCCCCTATCATAAGCATCTTTTAGGTGATTAAGGCTAAAGTGAACAAATATGAGGATATGCTTGCATGTTATAAGTCGAAAATATCATGCCCCTTGCCTACGAGTCCCAGACCTCATGCTACTCAACTTTAGTCGCAAGTAAGTTCTTGTCATTGTAAGTACATGTGTATCATGGAGAACCGCCAACGGGGTACCCCTTGCCCCATGATACAGGAAATATCCCATATCAAAATGACAAGGCAACAGACAATGAGCATCTCAGCGATCTTTTTATTTGCTATTTGCATAGGTTTTTATTGAGGATGCTTCATAGAATGCTCACTATGGTTATGCTGCAAGTTTCCACCATGATTAGGCATGGCTTAGTCTAGCCGCCTAGGCGTTTCTCTAACACATATACAAACTCCATGAGCTTACATGCTCCCCTTTTATTTCACACCGTCGGGATCCATAAACAAAAGAATCATGTTATCAACTGAATAATAAGTGCAATGTTGAAAGCGTTCCCCATGACAGCATGGTTCTGCTAATTCCCAACTTATAAAGTGCAAGCATATACACAACATAGATGGACACAATGGTTCAATTTTATTAAGTGCAAGAAAGTAAAGTGTGCCATCAAGTTTGTGAGAGCTTTAATCACTAGTTTTCACATAATAATTTGGAAGGTAGATAAAAGCATGATTTTACATGGAGTAGCAATAATGCTATTAGGTAAGTATAGTGGACACAAATGGCATAGGTTTTGGTTTAAGGATTGGATGCACGAGAAGCATCCCCTCTCAGTACAGGTTTTTGGCTAGCAAGGCTGGGTAGCAAGCAATAAGAGTTGAAGGAAACAAACAAACATACAAATGATAGGAACAAACATGCAAACTTCCTTGGAAACACAAAAGATCTTAATTAGAGAATACTAAGGTTATGAGCCAAACAAGAAAGAAAGATGATGAAATTATATATCTAAAAGTACTTTTCTTTTTCTTTTTCATTCAATACTCAAATAGTATTACTACTGACCAGTGCTAAGTTTTCCAAAACCAATCTAAATTTACTTAATGATCCCAAAGTGATACCCATACTAATCAACAAGATCAATCATATAACAAAAAATTTCAAACTAAAATAAGATGTGCAAAAAAAGTAAATGATAGAACTTCTCATTAATATTCCATAATGGCAACTCACATCAAGGGATACATAGATATCTAACTAGAGGGGAGATACTTCCATAATGCAAACCATCCTATATGATAACTTCTCTATTCATGATATGACTCTACTAAAAAGGTAAAAAGATGAAAGATAATGATATGATACCGTGGCACTCCCCCAAGCTTGGAACAAACCAAGGGGATGCCAAAACCTGATGACAAATTACTCCTTCGGTGGTGGTGGTGATCTCTCGATGAGCTTTTCAATCAATTCCCTCAAATCCTCAATCTCAAAGGTGAGAGTACGAATCAACTCCGAATTGTGCTCAATGCGGTTCATGATCATGTCGGGCTGTGAATCCTAGCTCTTGCGATTCTTTCCCCACTCTTCCTCCTTGAAGTATTCTTTTCCTGCATGGTTAGAACGAGGCATATCCCAATTGGAGGGTAATTTTTCCTTGGGGATATTTTGGAATTGCTGCTCATGAATAAGGGTATGGAAGGGATTCTTGGTGCATAGAGGAGGTGACCATGAAGCCAAGCAATGACGCGGAACCTTCCCTTCAGTGGACATCCATGTAGTCCTTTTAAACTTAGCAGGATTTGCCACCACTCCAATGCTTGCAATGGTGGTGTTGGTGTGCGGATGCTGGTCTTACTTTGCCTCCTCTTCAACTTCACTCTCGATCTCCTCCTCCTGCTTAGAATCTTGGAGATTGTCTTACATAGGCTCCTTGCTCTTATCGTTGGCTGAGACCATCGTGCCTCTAAACTTGAGAACAGTTCCTGACAGAAACAGATCGAAACAAAAACACGACGAGAACACGATATATGGACCTCGGGGGATCCGGGGGATTATATATTACAAAGTTTAACAACAAAAGGAAAGTACTGGGCGAAAACGGGTCGGAGACAGGCTCCGGGGTGGCCACACCCCCTGGTGGCGCGACCTGGTGGGTCCGCACCACGGGGTGGTGTGAGCCACCCGGGCTCCGTTTCCGTCCCTTTTTCGACTCATTAATTTCCATATTGGATAAAAACTGCAAAAATATAAATTAAAAAGTTTTTCGCGGACCTTTTCTTACCAGAACTGTTACCTATTCAAAAACGGACTATGTAGGTCTCTGAACTTGGCCTTTAATAAATTCTTCTGGAGTCACCACTTGGATTATATCAATATCTTCATTATAAGAATCTCTAGATATATAGTGCTTGAGTCTTTGACCATTCACCACTTTTGTAGTGTTGTATCTTAGGAAATAAATTTTTATTGCGCTTGAATGATACACCTCTTCAATAACAAAAGGTCCTTCCCATTTTGAAAGTAGTTTTCCTTCAAAAAATCTGAGACGAGACCTATACAATAGAACTTTCTCACCAACATGGAACTCTCTCTTAAGAATTCTCTGGTCATGCCATTTTTAACTTTTTCTTTAAAGAGCCTAGCATTTTCATAAGCCTCACTTCTCCACTCATCTAAAGAACTCAAGTCAAACAATCTTTTCTTACTAGCAAGTTTGAAATCTCTATTAAATTCTTTCACTGCCCAATAAGCATTGTGTTCCAATTCTAGAGGCATGTGACAAGCTTTTCCATAAACCATTTTATAAGGACACATTCCCATAGGATTCTTATAAGCAGTTCTATAAGCCCATAAAGCATCATTCAACTTTTTAACCCAATTTTTTCTAGATCTATTGATAGTCTTTTGCAAGATGGATTTAATTTGTCTATTTGATAGTTCTACTTGCCCACTGGTTTGGGGATGATAAGCTGAAGCAATTCTATGATTAACGTCATATTTAGCAAGGGTCTTCCTAAAGCCACCATGAATGAAATGTGTACCTCCATCAGTCATAAGATACCTAGGAACTCCAAACCTAGGAAAGATAACATCCTTAAGAATTTTTTAAGAGGTCTCACCATCAGCACTTTTTGTAGGTATGGCTTCTACCCAATTAGTAACATAATCGACAACAACAAGAATATGAGTATAACCTTTTGAAGGAGGAAAAGGACCCATAAAGTCAAATCCCCAACAGTCAAATGGTTCAATAATAAGAGAGTAATTCATATGCATTTCATTGTGTCTAGAAATATTACCAACACGTTGACATTTATCACATGATAATATGAACTTTCTTGCATATTTAAAAAGGGTAGGCCAGTAAAAACCTGATTGTAGAACCTTTTGTGTGGTTCTATCCAGCGTGATGCCCTCCATAGGCACTACCATGACATTTCCGCAATATCTCTTTTTGTTCATATTTTGGGATGCATCTTCGCATAATACCATCAACTCCCTCTTTATATATATGTGGGTCGACCCAAAGTAATGCCTCAAATCATAAAAGAATTTCCTTCTCTACTGGGCTGTAAAAGTTGGAGGCAAATACTTGGAAACAATAAAGTTAGCATAATCAGCATAATAGGGACTCTCTCGCGAGCTTACCTCTACTATGGCTAACTGTTCATTTGGAAAACTATCATTAACAGGCACATGATCAAAAGAAATGTTTTCCAATCGAAATAAATTATCAGCAACAGGATTTTCAGCACCTTTCATATCTACAATATGTAGATCGAACTCTTGCAAAAGTAACAACCATCTAATAAGCCTAGGCTTAGCATCTTTCTTCGTCATAAGATATTTAATAGCAGCATGATTAGTATGAATTGTAAC
This sequence comes from Avena insularis, assembly GCA_023614405.1. NCBI lineage: Eukaryota > Viridiplantae > Streptophyta > Magnoliopsida > Poales > Poaceae > Avena > Avena insularis. The sequence continues at coordinate 413,319,939 of CM042692.1, read as the reverse complement.
TTTTGAATCAACAATATAAGGTCTAAACTTATCACAAGCAAACACAACAGCTAGGAACTCTTTTTCAGTAGTAGCATAATTCTTTTGGGCAGCATCAAGAGTCTTACCAGCATAATGGATAACATTCAACTTTTTTATCTATTCGTTGTCCAAGAATAGCACCTACAGCAAAATCACTAGAATCACACATAGTTTCAAAGGGTAAATTCAAATCAGGTGGTTGAACAATAGGAACGTTAATTAAAGCTTTCTTTAGAGTTTCAAAAGCTTCCTTACAATCATCATCAAAAACAAAAGGTACATCTTTTTGGAGAAGATTTGTAAGAGGTTTTGATATTTTGGAGAAATCTTTAATAAACCTTCTATAGAAACTAGCATGACCAAGGATACTACGAATACCTTTGACATCCCTAGGACAAGGCATTTTCTCAATTGCTTCAACTTTGGCTCTGTCAACTTCAATGCCTCTTTCAGAAATTTTATGTCCAAGGACAATTCCTTCATTAACCATGAAGTGGCATTTCTCCCAATTAAGAACAAGATTGATTTCTTCTGCAAAACTTTATCAAGGTTGTGCAGACAATTATCAAAAGAAGTTCCATAGACGGAAAAATCGTCCATGAATACTTCCACAATTTCCTCACAGAAACCATGAAAGATAGCAGACATGCATCTTTGAAAAGTAGCAGGAGCATTGCATAAACCAAAAGGCACACGCCTATAAGCATAAGTTCCATAAGGGCACGTAAAAGTGGTTTTCTCTTGATCTTGTTGTTTAACAGCAATTTGAGAGAACCAGAGTGTCCATTAAGAAAGCAAAAATGAGTCTTCTTAGACAACCTTTCTAACATTTGATCAATAAAAGGCAGCGGGTAATGATCTTTCTTAGTAACTTTGTTAACTTTTTTGAAATCAATGCACATTCTATAACCAACCACTACTCTTTGGGGAATAAGCTCATTATTCTCATTAGGCACAACAGTAATTCCTCCTTTCTTAGGGACACAATGAACAGGACTAACCCATTGACTATCAGCAATAGGATAAATAATACCAGCATCAAGGAGTTTTAATACCTCATTTCTTACCACTTCCTTCATCTTCGGATTTAAATGATGTTGATGTTCTACCATTGGTTTTGCATCAGGTTCTATGTTAATAGCATGCTAACATATAGTAGGAGAAATCCCTTTTAAATCATCAAGAGTATAACCAATAGCCCCTCCGTGTTTCTTCGACACATCTAGTAATCTTTCCTCTTCTTTTCCTGAAAGTTTAGAGCTAATAATAATAGGATATAATTTATTATCATCAATGTAAGCATATTTGAGATCGTCAGGTAAAGGTTTCAGATTGAAAAATGGATCCTTTTTAGGTGGTAGTGTGGTACCCAAATCTTCCACAGGTATGTTATGCTTAAGTATCTTGGGTTGACGAAGGAGAATCTCGTCAATCTCATTTCTTTCTTCCATGAAGATCTCACTTTCGTGGTCTTCCATATATTGCTGCAAAGCATTGTTAGGAGAAAGAGAAATAGAAGCAAGTTGTTCAACTCTAAAATCCTCATCAGGCAATTCATTTTTATAGGGAACTTTAGCAAATTTTGAAAAATTAAACTCATAAGATTCTCCATTGAATTTAGTTAAAATCTTCTCCCTCTTACAATCTATAATGGCTCCACAAGTGTACAAGAAAGGTTTCCCAAAAATGATAGGATAAGTTTTACTTGCAGCTGAACCGAGTACTAGAAAATCTGTAGGATATTTAATCTTACCACAAAGAACTTCCACTTCTCTTACAATACCAATTGGAGAGATTGTCTCTCTATTAGCAAGGTGAATAACCATGTCTATTTCTTCTAGTTCATAGGGACCAATTTCATGCATAATTTCTTTGTAAAGCTCAGAAGGAATAACACTTGAACTTGCATTAATATCATATAAACCATAATAGAAATGATCACCTATTCTACCAAAAAGCACAGGGATACTGGCTTTGCTAGATCTACTATGATGTGAAACAATATTAGAAGAATCCCCACAGAAGATAATGTGTCCATCTTCTACACTTTTAGTAACATGGTCTTTCACAATTTCTACTGCAGGTTCAACGTCTATTTGTTCATCAGGCTTTACAGCTCTCTTTGTACTTTTGTTAATTACACTAGTTATCATAGAATCCTCCTTTACCTTATCAGGGAAAGGTATTTTCTTGATATAAGGTTCAGGTAAAATATGATCAATGGTGCAAACCTCAGTACTTCTAGCAGGGACACAATCAACAATATCTTTATATGGTCATGATACTTGTTCCATTCGTTTTTGGGAATTTCAATATAAGAGGCAAAAACCTTAAAAAAATTGTAATAATTTGATAATCTAGACCATAAGCATTAATAATATTAAGAAAGTCATCCGTTCCCATAAAACATTCAATGCATTCATAATCATAATTTATACCTGACTTTCTTCCTTTGTCATTCTCCCATGCTTCAACATTTTCTTGAATACGGTCTGGAAGATCCCATTTAGCTTCTTCTTCCATACGTGTAAATGATCTAGAGCAAGAAGCATCCAATGAATCCTTATCATGAAGAGAAATCTTTTCATAAAAGTAATCGATAATAATATTATTAGGGAGCTCATCAGTAGGACATTTGAGCATTAGTGACTTCAATCTCCCCCAAGCTTGAGCTGTACTCTCTCCATCACGAGACCAAAAGTTATATATTTGATTCCGATCTTTATGAATCTCACTAGGAGGATAAAATTTGGAATAATAGAGAGGTACAATTTCCTCCCATTCAAGAGATTGGCCATTCTTTAGCAGCTTATACCATTCCTCAGCTCTTCCTTTTAGTGATAACGAGAATAACTTCTTCTTAACTTGATCCGTTGTAATACCTACACACTTGAACAACCCGCATAATTTGTGTATAAAAAGCAAATGATCACCGGGATGGACAATCCCATCTCCAAAATAGTAGTTATCCATAACACGATCAACAATTCTTGTAGGTATCTTAAAAGTATCATTTTCAGTAGGTGGAGGTTCATCTACTACCTTAGCAGTAGTAGTAGCATTATGAAATAAGAAACTAAGTGAATTATCCATATTGAGATAAACTAACTAGCAAAAATAAAAAATACTCATAGTAGAAGTTTCCTTTACCAGTTTCACCCTTCAATAGCGCTTCAATCCCCGGCAACGGTGCCAGAAAATAGTCTTGATGACCCACAAGTATAGGGGGTGTATCGCAATATTTTCAATAAGTAAGAGTGTCGAACCCAATGAGGAGCAGAAGGTGTTGATGAGTGGCTTGGATCAGGAATTCTCTGTAAATACTTAGCAAAATAATATTTAGGGGTTTTGATAATGTAGATAAATAAAGTGCGAGTAAATAAAAGACAATAATAATAATTGCAGCAAGTGGCCCAATCCTTTCTTTAGCAAAGGACAAGCCGGTTGTATTACTTAAGATGACCAAACATTCTCGAGGACACATGGGATTACTGTCAAGTGCTTCACTTCATATAGCTAAATTAATCTTCTTTGGTTGGATAAGTGTTGTGTGGGTGAACCTGTGCTAATGTATTGACCTTCCTAGGACTAATACATAATTGTGATTAAACACCTTGCAAGCATCCACAACTACAATAAAGTAATTAAGATAAAAACCTAACCATAGCCTTAAACTCTGAGATCCTACACTCCCTTGTGCAAAAGTTTAATAACGGGGGTTTAGGTTTCTGTCACTCTGACAACCCCTACGATTAGTAGCCAAATACACAATGCATTCCCCTAGGCCCATAAAGGTGAAGTATCATGTAGTCGATGTTCACATGACACCACTAGAAGAATAACACCACAACTTAATTATCAAACCATTGAATCTTTCTCAACACAATACCACTACTAACAACATGACTTCTCCCATGTCCTCAAGAACTAAATGAACTACTCACGAGACATCATATGGATCAAGATCAGAGATGAAATAATTATAAGTAACAATCTGAACATAAAAATAATTCAATGATTCCACTCAATAGCATCAACTACAACAAGTAATCAACACCGGGAAAGTTTCCCCTAATAACTATGCAAGATTCAACCCGATTGTTACAGCGGTATGAAGTGGTGATGATGGTGCTGGTGGAGATGATGATGGTGATGATGATGATGATCCCGATGAAGTCCAGTTTGATGATGGTGTTGTTGGCGACGATCTTCCCTCTCTGGGAAGGAATTTCCCCGACAGATTTCTGCCTGCCGGAGAGCTCTTTCTCTCTGTAGTTTTCCGCCCTGCAGATGCGGCGGAATCTTTCTGTCGTTGCTCCTCGAGTCTTAGGGTTTCGAGGGGATTATATGCATCAGAGGGCGATGCCAGAGGTGGGCCAAGGTGGCCACACCACCCGGTGGCTTGGCCAGGGATGGCCTGCGCTAGGGGGTGGTGTGGGCCCCCTATGGCCCATCTCCACTTCCCCTGATGGCTTCCTTCGTCTTCTGGAAAAATAGGATTTTCCATATATTTTCTGGGATTTTCTGATCTTCGCGAATTTTGCCTCCAAACAGTGCCTTTTTCCATCAGAATCCTGACTCCGGTGGTTCATCCTCCCAAAATCATCAATCATGCAAAAATAGATTAAATAACATAAGTACCATCTCTTAATATGAAATATATCAATGAATAACAGTGAATTGTGATATAGAATGGTGATGCAAAATGGACGTATCATGCCCGTAGAAGAAAAGTAACCCTCGCACAAACTTGTGGAGGGGGAGAGAGAGGCCCCGAATGACAAAAGCGAGAAACATCACCTAACATCCGGCATGGGGATCGGGGATTACCTCGTCCCCAAGAATTTGGCAATCGGCTTTAGTGGCCGGAAAAGTGCAATCCTGGTGCCAGTTGAAGAGCTCCATCTCCTTTATGGAGGACCGCCGCCATGATCCACTGGTTACATGCATGCCCGCACCCTTCTTCTTGGCAGCTGCAGCAGCAGTACCAGAGCGTGTAGTGGCGCCGGCCTTCTTCTTGGCCGCAACAGTGGCGGCCGCATATCCAGCAGTGGAAGCGCCCTTCTTCTTCCACATCTTTCGCTTGCGGTGGGAGCACAGAAAGTAGCTCGGGAAGGTTTTGAGGCCGTCCAACGCAGCAATGGAGGCGCGAGCAATGGAACAGAATTGGGCAGCAATGGAGGCAGCACGCAAGGGAGAAGATGAATTGTCGGGAAAATTACCGCACAGAGGTTCCTACTTAACCTCAGCATAGATCCAATTTAGAAATTGAGTCCCACCTTCGTCATGTCCCGTCAAAACCCCTCATACGGGCAAACGAGGTCATCTCATCGTCAGCACTGACGTCATCGACTCTAGCGGGAGCATCTTCCGACTAATCTAGTCCTCACTCGACTCTACGAGTCGATTAAGCACTCGGGGGTACTCCTAAAAGGAGCGCTGGCCGCGCACCCAAAAACTTCATGGACATGGACACATTTTGATAAGGTAATTGCAGTTAAACCCCTCACTCGAATCAACGATTCAATTGTGGTCTTGGGGGCTACTCCCATAGGGAGCACTGAAAGCATATTCGGCTGAAACAAGAAAAAGATGACAGCGGTCGAAAACATTGATAGTCCCCACTCGAGTCTACCACTCGAATAGGCACTCGGGGGCTACTCCCATAGGGAGCGCTGGCCGTGCACCCTATGATTTTCTTTCACTAAATGTTTGTTGACTACATCCACACTTGAAAGCATTGGCGACTCCGCCTTATATTTTCCCCACAAGGAGACTGCATCTCCTAGGCCACCCGAATCATCTCCGTGATGAAAAAATTTGGATGCCATGCTCACAACATGAAGATAAGACCTGAAAAAGGCTTGGCAACACACCTGCTGCGCTCTACCAGAAATAATATGTGCCTGTAGGTACGATGAAATAAGCCTTGACGGACGCATCCAGTGCTCACACTTATATATTGGAATTCGATTCTGTAAGACCTCCGCGGCATGACTCGAATTACGCCAGCACTTTTCCGAATTCGAGTCCAAGGACTCGAGTTTGAGTAGATTGCGTTGTTTTGCCCTAAGGCAGTTAACTAATCCTGATACATCGGATGAATCAGTCATTATATCAACAATCCCTATGACATAAACTAAAGCACCCGAAAACATATTTGGATATGCACTAGAAGGCTTCATAATCTCCACTCGAATCTGCGATTCGACCGGACACTCGGGGGCTACTGACGTGGGAATACCCTACAGATACTCATGATCAGCATATATGGTCAAGCCCGGAAGAAGCCCACAATGTTGCTAAGGCCCAGTCGAGTTTCGGTTGGCCTGGGAGACTTCGACTCCTTGTAGAACACGGCAAAGTACAATATAGAAGTTTAAATGGAAAACCCTAATATGTAACCGACTCGGCCTGCTATCCCGAGACCTAGACTATCTATATAAAGGCTAGGAGGGGCAGCGAGGAGGATATTCGCAATCCTAGTTTCCACGCCATCGCCAAATTTTATCTACGCACCCCTGTAACTTTCGACTCCTCGATATTTCCAAGAGCGGACAGGCAGGAGTAGGGTCCTCTATGAGGCCTGAACCTGGGTAAACCTCGTGTCACCTATGTGCTTGTTTGCTAGCCGATCGATGCCTCCTGTGCTCCCTACTTCCTCGAACCTAAGTCCATCAACGATGGGAATTGATGAGTTAACCCCTCGGCAGTGCTCCTTTTGTCCCTATCTCGTGGCTAGCCTATATATATGCCCCCACTCCTCCCTGAATCCCTAGAGATGATGATGAATTAAGGCATGTGCCTAACCCTAAATGGGAACCCTCTCTCAATAGTAGATCTATGAGTTGTACAAGGCCTTGGAGTCTGTGCCCTTCTCCAAGTCATCAAGAACCTCCTCAAGTGTTTAGTCTCTCCCTATAAAGGATTCTAGTAGTGCTTGGTCTCTCCCCTTTGGGATTCTACTTGGTTGCTACTCTCTCCTTGGTTTGGATTCTACCATCTGCTGCCGATCTCTCCTTTGGTGATTCTATCGCAAGGTCTCTCGCCGAGGATTCTATTGGATTGGTTGTTCGAACCAATGGGAGAAAATCGAATCGGGTGTGTTTTGGCGTGTGTTTGTATCTTTACCTTGCATTGGAGTTGCGTTCATCATGTTCATCGCCTGTTCCCTCGCTCCCCGCCTCAAATTCGTGAAGATCAGGCCACTCCAAGGGTAAATCCACAAGGAGACCCATAAAATTTTGTTTCTATCTGTATATATATGGAAAGCTTTCTTATAAATTGGGATGGCCATCAATTTGACCAGAAATTACACAAGAGATTTTTTGTTGGAAACTAGTACCACAAAAGAGCTTGAGAACGGGACAAAATATTATTACAGGTGATCGCAACTCCCACGGCTACCCTTGCATTCGAGTACTTAGCACTACTCTATTTTCATTTTACAAGAAAGCTTTATTGTGGAGGGAACGAGAGAAGAGTAGTACTATTCTGAAGGGAACTGGAGAAGAGGAACATGCGTCCGTTTTCATTTTATTCAACCTCGCCTATACGCTCTATCCCTAGTTCCTCATTACCCTACCTCTATGCCAAGCGCTGCCGTTCTTCTCCTCCACAATGCCACTTTCCGATCCTATTCACTGCACAATATGAGTGTGTTTGTTCTTCTCCCTGACCCGCCTGCTACCATCGATCTTCCCTCTTTTCTAGAAAACCAAATCAAGAAACCGTCCCAACTTCCATCAGCTCCCTTGTGATGGCAGGACCGAGCAAGGACAGTGATGATTCTGAGCTGTTCCAGGATGTTTTTACCGAAGGACCTCTTTAAGAACTCATAACCAGATGCGACATCATCACTGCCGTGAGCCTTGCTGGTTCATCCAAACATCTTCTTGACTTAGAAAAATATAGTGCAACTTTACATGCTTCTCAGCCGTTTGGCCTCCCCCATGTTCTTCATTCTCACCTGACTAAGAAACCATGGGAATGCAACGAGTACTTCAAGGGCAAGGGAACAACATGCAAGCTGACACTGCTGGACGGGTTCTCCTCCAATGCTATGTTCCCAAATTGTATGGGTAAGCACTGGGTAGGTGCCAATGGATATTGGATCACCACTATTGGGTCCGAGTGCAAGTGGGAGCATGTCAATGTGTACACTCATCAACGTGTTCCTCTCCCAGAAGTCAATGATTTTGTACCCACCAATGATCCGTTTACATTCATGCATAATGATCTCCCTATTCTCCTCCAAAAGATTGCTATTTGCCGAGCTCCCATGGCTGTGGTGGATTATTTATATTTCTCTCTTGTTGCTATCTTTGACTACTCAATTGCTACCCTTGATGGCGATGAGTATGCATGGACAGTTCTTGAGAACTAGTTCTAGTGCTATTTCAGATACAACAATGCACTTATCCACAAGGGTCTGGTGTTTACAGCCACTGAGAGTGGCAGAGTTTATGTCTAGAATCAACTGTATTTTGGTAAGTATGATATGTTCCTGTTCTAAACACTAGCTTCAGTTTCAATGGATGTAAACTAGTGTTGGCTGATTTGGCCGTCATTTCTTTTTCAAGGTCCTATTCTGCTCTCGTCGCCACCTGCCGCACATCTCGAGGAGGGCAACCTTGATGCCATAGATGATGACGAGCACGAACCTGGTTTATGGTTCTTAGCAATATCTGCAGATGAATCTCGCCTTCTGCTTATCCATACCGAGGGCATTACGGATGAGGAGTTTTATGGCGGTACTTATTATGGTCATGGCAATCCTATTGCTGATCATAGTGTTGATCGTTGAGGTCGCACTTGTGGCACCTATGCTCCTAGGTTTGGCTGCAAGGTGTACTCAAAGGACACTGGTTACTTGTATCCACCTAAGCCATGGATAGCGATTGTTGACCTGGGAGCATATTCCCTTTTCCTTGGATTGAACTATCCAATTAACATTGTGGTTGCGGTGAAGATGTTGCCCCAGGATATCTGACGAGAAGCAACCATGCAATAGGACTTGGATATACGCCGTTTCCTGAAATATGATGCTTCAGTCTAAATACCGACGAAGCAGCTGTTAGTTTCTCAACCAGCATTTCATGGAAATCTCCGGAGACTCCATTATGGTTCATCCCGGGCTTCGCCAATGCCCGTGATTGGAACCAAACTACCGTAAGTAATCGTAATACTATGTAATAGGATAGCTCAGTTTAGATCAAGTGTAGTAGATGGTCTTGCTTTTCTTTCGTAACATGGCCTTGTCATAAACTCATAATCTAGACGAGGCTTTGGGCATTTTGACTTGCCTTTGGAGGTCACACACAGGCAATGATGTGAGAAGAAGGCATGCACACAAAAGCAGACTTGATCATCAATTTTGTTTCTTCCAATGATGAGTGTTCGGAAAAAAGGGCAAATTTAATCTGTCACTTTGAAATGTTGGTCAATATGTCCAAGTGCCACTGAATGTGAACTTGTTATCTGTCGATATTTTCTTTCTTATTATGTACTATTGAATCTTTCAAATGCTAATGAACCTGTCAAAAGTTTTGTTCGGTACTTGTTCAGATTCACAGGACGAGTGCAGAATATGGTCTCACTTTCCTTTTGAATCAGGCCTTGCTACATCTATTGAATTTCAATGTCCACATTGTTGAATTTGTCAATTATTTTGGTCACTGTCTGTGTACTGCCAATTGGTCACTTTGAATGTTGTGTTGACTCTGCCAAGTGCTGCTGAATATGAACCAGGAGTCTGTCTGATATTTTCATGGTGTTATTCTGTACTGCTGGATCTTTCAAATGCTACTAAATCTGTCAAATGCTCTTTCGTTACTATTAGTACAATATTTTGTAGAACGAACTATGATGTACTGGTACTTGTTTAGATGAAGTGCATCAGATTGTCTTGCTTTTATTTTGAAACTTAGCATTGTCAAAATTATCTACATGAGACATGGGCATTTTGGGTTGCATACAGGGGTCACACAGGCATTGACGTGAGAAGAAGGTATTCAAAGCAGACTTGATCGTCAGTTTTGCTTGTTCCAATGGTCGAGTGTGTTTGGTGAAAAGGACAAACTGATCGCGTGACAAGGTTTTTAGAGCTAAAACAAGAACTAGTTCTCGTTGTACTGCTATTGTATTTCATTGTCTATATTGCTGAATTGGTCACTTTTGAGATGTTGCTGAATTGGTCAAGTGCTCCTGAATATGAACTTCGAATCTATTGATAACTTTTCTACTGCTGAATTTTGACATGAATAGCTGCCAAAAAGAATTATCGCTTTTCCCCCTCCCTCTCTGAGGTCTTTGTTTCGAATTCGGGTGAGCACATCACAATGCAACTTTTATTAACTAGGATAAGAAATATAGTAGCTCATTTGGCCCCTCTTTAGCCCGGAATATTTTTATTCGGTCTTTTAGGGGTCAAGGGACTGCTGACCACTGCCCAGTGAAATTTGATAAAGGAGTCCATGGAGCATAGCGGAGAACATATTAATTCGGCCTTTTAGGGGTCAGGGGACTGCTGAGCACAGCCTAGTAAAATTTGAGAATGAAGCATATGGAGTATAACCCATGTAGAGAAGCCTATGTAGAATAGCCAAACTCTTTTTAATTTGACCTTTTGGGCATTGCCCCCCACTTCTCAAAATAAAAGAACTCTGTCCAGCCATGTTTTTAAGAAAATGCTCCATTATGTGGCATTTTATAAATTGAGATGCCACGAGCACTGTCCTTTTATATTTTAAAAGAGATAAACATAGACACACAAAATATTTTTAAGAAGACTAATACATAAGTTGTAGTGCTAAAAAAAGTTCAATGATATTTATTCTATAAATATATTTGTTGTAGTGGCAACACACTCGGCTTACATTTGTTTGATTTGAAGGTCATTTGTTCGAATCGCCTATGTGTGTATCTTGGGTTTACATTTTTTTCTAGCAATATCGCATTACGGAGAGGCTGACATCACGACGCACCAGCATGCAGCGTCCTCGAGTTTGTTTTGAGGGTGGGTTCGAAAAAAGTTTAAATACTTATACAGAGAGGCTCGCAACGGGGACCCACCAGACAAAAGATACAAGGCTGCATCAGGGACCCGCAAGCCAGAACATGCTAGAGAGGCTGACATAAGGGCCCCAGCAGTAAGACCATACATGGATGCCATGGTGAAAATAGTGGACGCGGCCGAAAAAAGTCCATCATACACACATTGCACTTACAGAGAAGCTGACATGTCAGACCCAGCAGGCCCAAGCATAGCCCATGAAATTAACCTATCAGCCCCAAGCATAGCCCAATACCTTCTAATTCGGCCTTTTCGTGGTCTTGTGGCCACCGACCATAGCCCATTTAATTTAGGAGTGAGCCAATGGAATATAAGCCATGACGAATAGGGCATCCACCTCGAGTTAGCCCAGAATCTTTTTAATTCAGCCTTTATGAGCATTTTTTGTACTCTAAGGCTGACATCTGGGACCCGAAAAAACATTCTAACATACACACGTTTCTTTCAAATAGAGGCTGTCAGCTGGGACCTAGCATAGACATGTTTCCTGCACACAGAGGTGGTTGACATCTAGGACCCAGCAAGTTGCCAAGGTCAAAACAGCGGACATGGCCAAAAAAGTCCATCATACGCATGTTCCATTTATAGAGAGGCTGATATGTGGGACCTAGCAGCGCGACCTTATACAGATGCTGCATCGAGCAACGTTGCCAGTTTGAAATAGAGAGGCGCGAGCGCGAAAAAAGTTCAGCATGCACACGTTTATTGTAATAAGAGGTTGAAATGGGGAACCTAGCAGCGTGAGCAAATGGTAGATTCGTCGAGCAACGCTATCTAGTTCTGAATAAGGTAGCTACAGAAGAAAAAATCCATCATACCCACGATTCTTCTAATGTGAGGCTGAGATAGGAGACCCACCAGCTTGAATAAATGACTGATGCAGCAAGCAACGCTATCAAGTTCAGAACACGAAGGTGCGACTGAGGGCAAAAAATCCATCATACACACGTTTCATCTAATGAGTGGATGACATGTGGGGCCCAGGAGGTTGATTAAACGGTAGATGCATCGAGCAATGCTATCAACTCTAGAATAGGGTAGCGCGAGCGAAGGAAAAAATTCCATCATACACACGTTTCTTCTAATGAGAGGATGCCATGTGGGTCCCAACAACCTGATTAAATGGTAGATGCATCGAGTAACACTATCACCTTCAGAAAAGGGTAGTGCGAGCGAAGGAAAAAAATTCCATCAAACACACGATTCTTCTAATGAGAGGCTGACATGTGGGACCCAGCAGCCTGACTAAATGACAGACGCCTCGAGCAACGTTATCGAGTTCAAATCAGGGAGGCACGACCGAAATGTATGGTCTGCTAGAGACACTGACGTCTGGGACCCACATGCCTCAAAAGACTATAGCGAGTCAACATCGCATGAGGTACCGAAAATCTTGCTTCTGCCACGCGCCGGTCGAGCTTTCTCCATGTTTTTACTGGTTCTGTCGTAGTAGAGGGCCGCGAAACTGGAAAAAAAAGTTTTCCATCGGCCACGGCCGAGCCAAGAAATTCATCGAGGAAGACGCGCCTTCTACGACGACCATCGGGCCAAGTCATTATGGAAGGGAACTTTTCTTGTAGTGACCTTGAGCTTTTTCTTCTCCTTTTAGACATTTAAAGTATTTTATTTTGTCTTGTTTTTGTCTTTTTAAGTTTTCCCTTAAAACACAAAACACTTAAAAATTAGTATTACTTATTTGCAAACATGGGAGAAAGAACAAAACTTTGTGACTACACAAACACCCCTACTGATCAGTTCATGGCTAGACCCATTACCACTCCTGAAATTACTGCTGAAAGTTTTGAAGTAAGTCCTGGTCTTGTAAATCTTATAGCTAGAGAACAATTTAGGGGGGGGGTACTAGTGAGGATGCCTCTATGCATTTGCATGATTTTTGTCAAATTGGTGATACGCAAAAGTTTTAAAATGTGGAAAATGACATTGTCAAACTTAAACTATTCCCATTTTCACTAAGAGGTAGAGCTAAAGAATGGTTATTATCACTTTCGGCTGCTAGTATAAACTCTTGGGATGACCTAAAAGAAGCTTTCATTAAGAAATACTACCCACCGGTTAAGGTCCTACGAAACAGAAATAGTATCCTATCATTTAGACAAAATGATAATGAACATGTAGCAACAACTTGGGAGAGAGTTAAAAACATGCTTAGATCCTGCCCATCACATGGTGGTAAACGAATGGAGCATATTGCATTCTTTTTATAATGGTATAAATATCATGTCAATAAGCATTCTAGATTCTATTGCGGGGGGTGTATTTATGAGTAAAACTGTGTCTGAAGCTAAAATTATCATAGAAAGCATGCTCCACAACCATAGTCCATGGCACACTGAAAGATCACCAAACCCATCTAATAAAGTTAACTCCATTGAAGAACTAGACCCCACAGGAAGTAAACTCGATGCCATATTTGCCTACATATCAAAGCAAAATACTGATAATGTTCCTCTATAAGAGTTAGTAAGGAACACCAATGAAAGTGTAGATGTCACCTTCATAATAAGCTTTGGTAGTAATGGATATGGGAACAACTACAATAACTCATATAGTAGGCCACCGTATGCTCCAAACAACTCTGGTAGTCATCCCTTTGTTCCATATCCTAATGTTAATGAAAGTAAATGGAAACTTGCCACCATTCCACAAGCTAATGAGAACCTGGAGAAACAAGAGCCTAATAAAAATCTTAGTGAACAAGTAGCTCACCATGCCACCATGATAGAAGAACTACATAAGTCAGTTTCATCCATAAGATCTGATATTAAGGGTTTACAAAACCAAGTAGCTGGCTTGGACAAAGCATTATCAAAACTTGCTGATAATCAAGCAACCTTTTTAAGTATGTCTATAGGAAAACCACAAAGACCACCGGCCATAGGTATGAATTATATTACCATCACCACAAGTACACCATCTTTGGAAGAAACTTACCATGAACTAATGAATTATAATTGATATCCTTGAGCCACTATTATCACAACTCAAGATCCAAGTGGTAGAAGAACCATCAAAAGAGGATGAAGAATCTACTATGATTGAAAGTGAAAAAGAACCAACAAGAGATAAACAAGTAGAAGAAGTCAAAATATTAAGTGAAACAAAAGAACCTCTACTTGATCTTGATAAATATAGCTTGCATGAACTCATTCATTTATTGCAAAAAATTCTAATGATCCATCCTTTAATGGTCATGAAGCAGGATTTGGTTCCTACCTAACAAATTATGTTATAAAAGAAAAGATTGAAAGATACAATAGAGAAGATATGATACCACCTAAGCTTAGGGATGTATGGATCCCCAAGGTATTAATCACTATTGGAAAAGAGACGCACCATGCTATTCTAGATTTAAGATCTAGTGTCTCAGTTTTATCTAAAGATCTATATGACTTACTTGAATTGAAAGCTATGGAAAAATGCTCAATAGATCTTTTACTTGCTGATGATTCAACTAAACATGCTTTAGGAAAATTTAAAGATATTATGGTTGAATTACATATGACATTTGTGCCTGTTAATTTTATTGTCTTGGACATGGGGAGCAATACCTCAAGTCCTATAATACTTGGTAAACCTTTTTTGAGAACCACATGTGCAGTCATTGATGCAAAAGAAGGAAATGTGAAGTTTCAATTTCCTCACAAGAAGTGCATGGAACACTTTCCAACGAATAAGTAGGTAGCTAAGAAGCACAAGTTATCCCATGAGTTCCACATCACCTAAACCAAGTAACTAAAGCCTAGCTATATGGCTATAAAGAAAGCCTTTGCAGGAGGAAACCCAGTTATTTTTTCTTTTGAATTTTTGTTTTGAACTCTTGCTGTAGAAAGAGAGTTTTTTGTTTTATTTCTGTAGTTTTTAATAAAGTACCAAGTGGAACCCATTTTGGATGTTTTAAAAGTTGCTAAACACATGGAGTAGCAAATTTCTGCAGAACAGTTTTTAGTGCGTGAATTTTCTGATTTTTTGTAACTCTGATTACGCTCATATTCATACATCATTTACAACTTTTCATATGTATACAAAAAATGGCTAAAATTTCTGACATGTCTAAGTGGATGAAAATATTTTGTTTTGCTGTTGCTCAAAATCTGGACAAAGTCTGCCATGTTTTGTTTTAACCATTCCCAAATGTCCTAAGATAATTTGTATGAGTCATATTATATTCTAGGGATATGTAGGAACATTATATGCTTTCTATAGCATTTAGAAAGAATTTTGTATTTGATATATATGCAGCAACTTTTATATTCTTGTGCCACTAATGTCACCTCTCACAAAAGAGATGGGAGAAAAAGTTTTGTGTGGAAGTTTTTTGATAGGGAATAGAGGACCACCACACAAAGAGAAATCCAAGGATGGTGAAAGCCATAAGCTTGGGGATGCCCAACGCACCCCACTGGACCAACTCAACTCTCGGTTCGCAAACCTCTAAACATTGGTTTTTGAGCAACATAGAACTATCGTAGAAACTTGGAGCATCTATTTTGTCATTTTACTTTTTGTTTTGCATTAAAAAGACCACCACCACCATTATCATAAATGTTTATGATCATCTACTGAATAGGAACTCCACCTTAATGATATTAAAACTTAAAAGGAATGCCATGGAATACAAGAAAAGGGGAGATAAAAACAAAACATGAAATTCATGTTGTGTCTAGTTCTTAAGGTCAGGTATTTTATATGAAACATGATCTGTTTTATGCCTATTAATTTTTATCCTTTGCTTGTGCATATTTATGTTTAAACATTAAGAAGCAAGGTGAGAAAATAAATTTTGACATTATGAACTAGATGGCACACTCTTTAGATCTTTTTTTGCTAAGCCTTTTTCTGCACAAGCTAAGACTTGTTCCAAGCCCCTTAAAACTAGACTAGGCATATCCACCTACTTGTGGAAAAAGCTACTTTCAAGTATAGTATGTTTGTTAATCCTACAAACATTCTTAAAAACACCCTTTTCATGTATTTTAAAGCTCATAAGAAAGTAAGGTTGGGGTGATACCACTATGGAAATTTTTGTGCTTTACATATTATTAGTTGTTGTTGGCTAAACCATGCGGGCATGGAACATTCTTTCAATGTTGAATGTTGATAATCAATCATGTTTAAAATTCTACCTATGGATTGCATCTATGTGAAATGAAGTGTTCACATTGGATTAGGCATGTTGGTAGAAAACTCTCATGAATCGCTAGCCAAAGCCATGCTTGACATGGTGGAAACTTACAGCATGATGATCCTTGTTGATATGATTCTTATGTCTATTTTTATTGTCTTCTAAAGTAGAGATACTGCCCCCTCCCACCTTGAACACAATCGAGGAATTATATTATCTTTTATGGTAAATAAGCAAATAAACAAATGCCAAAAAGGGGGCATATAGGTACACAAGGGGAAAGAGGTACTTCAGTGATGCGGTTTCACATAACCAATGTGAGTATACAATGACAGGCCTAAGTTGAGTAGCATGAGGAGTGCAAGATCATAGACTAGGTGCATGAAACAATCAACTTGTAAGATGTTTAGCACATAAACCATACAATGCTTTAAAACAAAGTGAAAATAAAAAGATGCTAGGAACCCAATCCTTATTAGCATTGCTGACATGAATTACATAGCTCAAAATTCTATTTTTTATTTCTTATAGAGGATTAACATATGTATTAAGTGCTTACTTTTGGTACGGGATGCAAAACATCTCAAGGGAAGACATAAAACTAAGAAGTGAGTCTTCCAGTTAAGGGCATGAAACTAAAAAGTAGCCAAAAATAAAGGCATGAAAACACCAATGCTAATCATGAAAAGAGTCTCTTATTCTATAGGTTCATCACAATGTGCTTGAAAGTGTATTTTGTTCATCATTTGTTTTATCACACCATCACTTATTGTTTAGCATATTTATGCATGTGTAAAAGATACAACTTGATAGTACACTTACATATTATGTTTCATTGAAAGGAATTGATCCTATGAACTCTACATGATAATGAAGGAAGCTAAGGTAACAAACACCAAAGTCCATGTTTAGTTTTATCACCTTCATGTTCGAGGATGAGCATAGGTTAAGCTTGGGGATGTTGATGCATGTAAAATGGATACATGAACTTTGTAGTTTGTTAACATGGTTTCCCACATATTTGCATCATATATAATGTTATATCCCTATTTTATATTGATTTTTTGGGAGTTACCAATGATCCCCTTTATTTTGGTTATAACCATGCATGGCAGAAAAACCCTGGTTTGTATGTTTTTGATGTTTCAGGATCTAAACAAAGTCAAATGGACCTGTACTTTTGGGAATGCCAATATTTATCCACGAGAAGCATCTGGAGCACTGGAATCTCACCAGGAGGGCCAAAAGAGCCTAGGTGGCGCACCCAGGCCTGGTGGCGCGCCACCCATGCTATTTCCCTCCTCAACCGTCTGATCGCCTTGATTCTTTTGCCCACGAAGTTCTCTTGACCTAAAAACCCCTATATAAGGACCCCCCTGGGCATCCTCGGAGAGAGAGCCGCCAGAGATGAAAACACCACCAAACAGAGTCAGATCCAGTGAAGATTGGAGAGGAAAACTTCGTCAGAGCCACCTCCAGGGAGATCTCCACCCTCTCCAACATCTCCAGCTTCATCACCATGATGAAGAGGGAGTAGTCCACCTCCAGGCTATGGGTTTGTGGCAGTAGCTTAATCTATTTCTCTCTTGTTCTTCATAGATCTAGTACCATATGAGCTGCCCAACATGATTATGGTGATATTTGTAATTCCTATGTGGTGGATCTTTGTTCTATGATTTGATATTTTAGATTGGAATCTATTTTTTGTAAGATATTTTAATAGATGCATATCATGCACCCCATTCTTCATTGCTTGTTTTGATCCAACTTGTATGAAAGAACTTGTATGGGGAGAAGTGTGTGTTAGATGGAGTAGCATGGGGGTAGAGATTGAATTGTGACACATATTATTCAAGATCTACTTTGGTTTTGACTTTTATTTTGCTGCCTCACTAGGGGTAAAGTGAAATCATGTGCTATAGTTATCACGTGACGGTGTGATGACCTTGACTAGATCAAAGTAGCATATTTTGTATTTCAAACATCATATAATATTGCTTGAAGCTATACTCTGATCTATTCTTAAGTCAAGATTACATGGAGATTTCCCTTCTTGAGGAGTATAAGAGAGAGAGATGTATTCCATCTCAATATTAGAATGTGATGCCCATATTAATTCCTTTTATCAAGAACTTATAGAATTTTCGTGAACCTTTATCATTGATGAATTGTTTTGTGGTCACTACAACCTAAAAAGAGAGTAGACAAGTGAACCCATGAACCTCGGTCCAATTTTTATCATAAGAAATACCTTTCCATCGCATCTACTATCCTTTATAATTTCTGCAATTTATTATTTCAAAAATACAAAAAATACTTTCTCTACTTGCAATCACTTATAAAAACCCAAAAACAACTCTATTATCTTTCATATCATCTAGTTTGCATTACTTTACTTTCTTTACTTTAGTTTGTTTTATATTTTATTTCTTATTACTAATACGAATCCTTGTGCTTGACAACTACTTGGTGGAGTTGGGGACACAAAACAAATTATTTTACTTTACAGGTTGCTTGAAGAGGAAAAGACAAACATCCTTCCATAACCAATTCCCTAAGAGTTTGATATAAATCCTCGAGTCACCCTTGTGGGAAAAAGAAGCTTGCTACAACACTCTATACTTGGATTCCCAACAAAAAGTGGTTGCGTTTGTTGTCATTAGTGGTTTGGAGTTTGGAGGTAGAAGAAAGAGAAATTGTCATGTTTTGGAATTTTAGGGTTACCTCCTCCTAGGTGATATGGCGGCCACATACATGGTACGGACGGGCGGTACGGTCGGAGCCCACCCATACCGAGTGCATACCTTGGGGTCGAAGGACTCCTTCCGACGGCGCACTTGGTACGGGCGCGCGGTACGGTCACGCATGCCCGTACTGCTGGTCGTTATGAGAGCAGTATATGTGCTTGAATACTGATGCTTGCTCGAGGATACGATATGGGCAAGTGGTACGACCACCTCCAGTCGTACCAGTGCTTGTTATGGCCACTAAATCCTGTAGAAAAATCAATATTTCTATTTTCCAGAGCCTCAATGTAGTACGAGCGTGTGGTACGGGGCTTCCTAGTCGTACTAGTGGACAGTAAGATGTAAAACTTATAGAATTTTGATAGTAGCTTTATGCGCCTTTACACATCTTAACAAATGACAAAATAATAGCAAATAGACTTCATAAAAATCAGCAATACCTTTTAGGACATGTGTTAGTGAATGAAAGATCGAGGATTACCTTATTTGTTCTCCTCTCTCCAAAGGACTTCTTTAACACTCATTATTAAAAAAAATTAAAACAAAACAAAACAAACAAAAAAATAACACAAGAGTAAAAACTTTTATTTCACATGGGTTGCCTCCCATGAAGCCCTTCTAGTTAAGGTCAATTTTCTTAACCTAGATAGTGATCATTTAGCTTTGGTGAGTGGAATACCCACTCCAAAGTAATTGGTTTTCAATGTAGTTATACCATCATCATCACTATTAGATTTGGCCTTCTTCTTCCTAGGGAAGTGGACTATAAAAGGATCTCTAGACGGTAGTCCTATTCTCGCATTCCCTTCATTTAGATTGATTAAAGCTTTAATAGTTCTTAGGAATGGCCTACCTAGAATTATAGGTGCTATGGGATCTTCAGGCATGTCCACTATAACAAGATCAATAAGAGCGGGACTTCCTTTAATTTCAACAACTATGTTTTCTTTTATCCAAATAGCTTGTTTATAAGTTGAATCATCAAGATGGAGTCTCAATTTAGTGGTTGCAAAAGGCCCCAAGTTTAACTTATCAAATACACTTTTGGAAATTGTTGAGACGCTTGTACCAAGATCACAAAGTGCAGATATATCATTAACACCAATTCTAATTTTAATGGTGGGCTCAAATATGTCATCTAGCTTACCAGGAAGCTTATCAGCTAGTCTCTTATACTCCATCTCTAAATCACGAACTTTAGATTCTACTTGTTGAATAAATTGTTGGCACATAGCATCATTACCTTGCTCTAGACCAGGATTCTTTACGGTGATCATCTTTAATAGATCTTCCATGGTGTATTCAGGTGTTGGCATGTTTCTATAGTCCAGATCTTTAGGCTTCTCTTCATTCATTTTTGCCCTTACCATCTTGAGGTCTTCTACCAGATTTAGCTCGGGATTTCCGGCAAACTTTGCTAGTATGAGAGTTTGGCTCTCAGCCACTTTGCCCAATTGAGAATCCACGGTCTTTGTCCTTTCCTGTAGATCCTGCACATCATTTATAATTGCAACAACTTGGTTAGATAATTTACATATACTACTCTCATGATTCTCTATGATTTTAATAAGCATATTATTTTGCTTAGTTTGATCTTACATAAAGGTTCTAACAGTTTGTTCAAATGAGAGATTGCCATGATTTGCTCCATTATGATTGTCATAATTATTGTAAGGAGCTCCTACAAGATTATTAGAATAATGTTTTTGAACATTAGAAGCAAAATTTTGGTTCTTCCAAGTAGGATTATAAGGGGTGTGAGTTATAAAATTAATATCATTAGCATCGGTAGCGATATCATTAACTTGGATATCTTCCTTACCCTTTACTATGTTGAGTAGCTCATCTACCTTAGAAGTAAGCTCTTCATTGTTTACCTCGGTGACTGAATTCACCCTTTTTGTGGTTCTTTCCACATGCCATTGGGCATGGTTATTTTGCATGTCATTAAGTAATTTCTTTGCAACACTCACTTACTTTCCCATGATTGTTCCTCCTGTTGCAGTATCTAGCATAGACTTAAATATTGGGTTAAGACCATTTAAAATAAATGCAATATAAGCCATTTTCCATCCCATGACTAGCACAGTTCATTACGGCTTCTTTCATCCTTTCACATGCAAGCGCTAGTGGCTCACGATCTACTTGTCTAATGCTTGTAATGTTGGATCTTAGTTGCATAGTCTTAGTTGGGGGAAAATAGTCATAAAAAGATTAGTACATTCCTTCCAAGATTTAATAGTACCCTTAGGTAGAGCTAGCAACCAGTCCTTAGCCTTTCCTCTATGAGAGAAAGGAAACAAACATAATTTAACAACATTTGGATCTACATCCTTAATAGGCATCATGTCGCAATTTTTAGTAAAAATATTTAAGTGCATACCCGAATCCTCAGAAGATGAGCCCACAAATTGGTTTTGTTGAACCAAAATTAAAAGGTTAGGCTTAATTTCATATGCTTCCACATCAACAGCGGGCTGAGTGAAGGTGCATGAATAAAATCATCAATGGGAGTAGCATATACTCCAAGTCTCTTTTGAGCCATGGCTCTTATCTTTTTGGTATTTTTAAAGTAAAGGAAACAAATATCAAGTAACTAATTTTTTTGGGTTTTCAAATAGATAACAATAAAGTATACTAATAACAAGAAATAAAATACAAACAAATAATAAAACTAAAAACAAGGTCTCTAGTGACCTCACCAGGATAGCGAAATTGCTTCCCCAGCAACGGCGCTAGAAAAAAGGGTTGATACCTTCGATCTGGATTCACATATGTTGTATAATAGTCTTTTTTACTAGTAGACCTAGGTTTAATCGAACCTTGGGAAACAACGCTAAAAGGAATTAAAAAGGACATGTCTATAAGACTTTGTTTTTTCATTTTACCTTTGTTTACCAGACCAATCTAGTTTACTTTATATTGTGGGTTGATTAAATGGATGGAAATAGGCCGAGGTTGAAGATCCACCTACATCTTCACATCATATGGGATAAAAGATAGTAATAAGCATATTCATGTGTAATGTTTCAATAGAGATAATCTCTTGTAGGAAACACATCCTAATATACTAGAGCCCCTATGAGCATAAGGAATAGAAATAGTCTTTTGATCCAACTGAGTGCACCACGAAGCACGGGGCTACAAACGATTATTAAGTGTAAAACACAGATCAAAGCCTTGAGGGATGATGTTGCTGTGATAATGTGCCCATATTGTGCACATATGTGCATTTTGGGATGAAAAACAAAGTTGAAGGAGGAAGTTTTCCTTTTTGTCACACCAAAAAGCAATTTTCCATTTTCCAAGTGCCAAAAATGGGACATTTTATGAAGCAACCACCAAATGAAAAATTCAAAATGGTACCACTCCATTTTTCAAAAGTACTAGACCACCTTCCATGGACAATGTCCCAACCGGGATATCTTAAACCTTTCTGTCCACTCCTCGTGAAAAAGATAAATTCCTACCGAGTCGGTAGGAAGTCAGTCAGATTTGAACTATATGTATATGATCTAGGTTCACAATATGCTATTTCATCAGAGGACCACTCCAAGTTTGGCGAGGATCCCGAGCTAAGAATATTCATGCGCACTATTTTGACCATAGTTTGAAATGGGCATAAGAAATTCAAAAATGATCCAAACAATGTAAAACCTACGCGCGGTGTCATATTATGTGACATAGTTGCAAGGTAAAATATCAAACTTGGAATACTGCAAATATCTTAGAAAAACCTTCTCAGAAATGAGCTATCATGTTCAAGATTTCATGGTGTTCGGGCCAGACGACTAATGTTATGGTTAGAATCACAGCATAGTTGGTGAAATGTGTCCATATTGTGCACACATATGCATATTGGGATGTCAAACAATGTTGTTGGAGGAAGTTTTTCTTTTCATCGCAGCAAAAAGGCATTCTCCATTTTTCGAGTGCCAAAAAGGGGTGTTTACTTAAGTATTTGTTTGGAATTAAAAAAATAGAAAAGGACAAAAAAAGTAAAATCAAGAGGTTATTTGAATTCAAGATTATTATTTGTTTGGAATCAAAAAGACGAGGTGTTTACTTAAGTATTTGTTTGGACTTCATAAAAATAAAGAGGTGTGACATCATGGTCCAAGGGTTAATAGGATCGATATGGTACTATTATGAACAAAGTATAATTCTTTCTTGGAAGCTCATCCGGAAGGAACACATAAGTTAAGCGTGTTGGTGCTGGAGTAGTGTGAGGATGGGTCACCGACCAAAAAGTTTGACCATGAGTGCAATTTGACATGATATTAAAGGTGCCTAGAGTTAAAAATGTCCATTGTGAAATTAATAAGTCAAACAATTCAAAAAATTAAACGTGTTTAGAAGTCAAACAATGTCTAAGCACTAGGTTGGCCATGGATGCATTAATCAACCAAGTTCATGTGACCATAGAGTGCAACAAACACACGTGGAAGACCGGAGATTGAAGAGGAGCATGGTACCGACGACCCATATGTTTCACAGACGTCTCTCCGAATATGTACAACGCATCCATGGCCAACCTAGTGAAGAATCTTGGTGGCTGAGCAACAAATATGTCAACAAGGATTTACCACATGTAATAGGGGCCCTCTGCATCATCTCTACCACAGATTAGTTGGCGATTCGTGCAAAATCATAGCAGTCATCGCCGCTGCACTTTTGCATTTTAGCCCTCCCACTTTTTCGGATTTAGCCAGCTGTCCATGAGAGAGCATAACCATAGAACCCAGACCCCGAGCCCGACCCATCGCGTCGCCATGCCTCCTCCTCCTCCCCGATAGTCGCCCACCGCCCACCACCTCCTCCCCCTCCATGCCCCCGATGGGGGAGGCGCCATGGAGCAGCGGCGGCCGGCCATCGACGACCACGTGTGGTGGCCACGCCATCCACGCGCCGTGACCCTCCATGCCCATTGACGACCACGCGCGGCGGCTGCCCCTGCACACGCGGCGACCCTCCTGCGGTGGGCGCTGGACGAGGATCCCGCCGGTGACCTGCGGTGGGCGCTGGACGAGAATCCCGCCAGCGGCGCGGACCACACGGCCTCCTCGTACAGCCCCATCGAGCTCCTGCTCTAGCTTCGGTCGTCTCCCCAAGCACGAGCTCCGGCCGCCCCATCTCGCCCACCTTGCACCTCGGCGGCCACCCATCTCCAAGGTTGCATGGAGGACAGACCCGCACCATATCTGGTTCGACGACCGACAAGGAGGGCCTGGCAAGATCCGGATTTTTTTGGCCTAGCAAGATCCAGATTCGGAGCTCCATCTTTCCTTTTCGACCTTTTTTGCAAGATCCAGATTTTCTAGCTTTTGATATGAATCATATCTAGTTTTCGATTTTCCAGCTTTTTTTTGGCAAGATCCATATCCAGTTTTCGATGTGAACCATTATATTATTTGTGATACATCTTGAAAACTACTATGAATCTTAGTTGAATCAATGTTTATACACTTGATGTGCTTCTCGAATTAAATAGGCTACATGAATCTAGAAGCATTTTTATTCCAAAGTTTGTGTGAAACTTTATGAATCTTGTATGCATCGTCAAAAAAATTATGGATCCATAGTTATATGAAATATGTTGGATCATCAAAATCAATCTTCTTATTTTTCCAGATCGGATAGTGTATGAAGCTCTATGAATCTTGTTTGGATCATCAAAATTCCTATGAAACTTGTATGAATTTGCTATCAAACTTTAATGAAACATGTATCTTCTATGAATCTGGAATTCTTGATAATCTTCTATGAATCTGGAATTACTAGAAAAAATAATTATGTAAGAAAGTGTTGATTAATTCTATGAATCTGGAATATTCAGTGAATAATATATATATATATACTAATATTTATAAAGCTTGTATCAAGTTTCGTTGAATATTACCTGAAAATGTTATATGCATTTTGTATGAATCTTTTAATAAACCTGAGAACAATCAACGATGAAACCAAAAAATTATATGAATTTTTACTATTCTTTGAGGAAACATGTACAAAACTATACGTTTTTTACTAATAATTAGATCAGCTAATCAAATAAATAGATAAGGAATAAAGTATGTGAAACACCATCGTTCTATGTACACTAGTGCACACCCCCCCTCTAACACCGGTTTGGAGGGCCCTCTAACAGCGGTTGTAGAACCGCTGTTGAGGGTTCGGTGTTAGAGGGGTCCCCCCTTTAACACCGGTTCTAAAGGGTGGCGCACGTGGGGCTGCCGCAGGGCTCAGGGCCCCCCACTTTAACACCGGTTCGTAACACGAACCGGTGTTAAAGGTTCTGTGCCGCAGAAGGAAAAGGAGATAAATCTACGCCAGCGGCAGAGTTACGCCCTGCCCCGTTAAGGCGTATTTCTGGCGCAAGGGACGGGAGGGGGGGAGGGGGAATCGATCGGAAGCAGTATACACATACATCGTCATCGGTACATTCGAGTACATGAATAATTAAGCAACTATTATTATACACAACATCGTCATTGTGTGGTATTCTCCATAAACGTTGAAGCATCAAGTACAAGACAAACACGTTCAAGCATATATACAACGTTCATTTTGGTGGATATATAAAGAGTTCTCCGCCAGGCGTGACGACCTCATCAAGTATGAACCCCGCCAATTCCTCTTGAATGGCTCGTATGCGGTCAAATGGTAGGAGTTGGTCCCGCATCCGTTCGATCTGAATATATATGAAGAATGGGGTCAATATATATAAGAATAAAACTCAACACAATTGATGGTAATAAAATAATGTTGTGTACTTTGTTTACTTACTTTAAGTTGTTCTAGTGCGGCTTGGCCCGTCGCACATATTGTGTTGCGAATGAACTCGCAAACATAGTACCCACATAAGTTATTGTCGTGTCCCTGATGCGCGCACTTTACGAAAATAGAGAGTTCAATCAAAATAATAATCAATAAAGCATGATATAATGGAATTGGAAGCAGAATCAAAGAGATACGTAGACCTAGCTAGCTAGTATTACTTACATTTTGGTCTACAAATTTTAGTTCTTCTGACCATTCACCCACGGCCCTGCCCGTGAACCTTTTTCAAACCCTGTCCGGCAAAGAAAATGGATAAAGGAGTAATTAATTCCTTGTTGTCACGAAAGTTGCCGATCTAGTGCGACAATATGATTGAAATTACCTCTGGAGCATCTCTCTAAAGTCTGCCCATAGCTCTTTTTCTTTTCGTAACGAGTCCATGACAAGGACTTTTCTTGAGTCAGGTTGAATGACTAGAAGAATAAAGTGAAACCTACGCACGCATAACTCATCATCAGTTACACTTAACATCGAGTAAGCTGAAACAGAATGTGTACAAGAGAGGGTAACAGTACTCACGAG
Source organism: Avena insularis (assembly GCA_023614405.1). Lineage (NCBI taxonomy): Eukaryota > Viridiplantae > Streptophyta > Magnoliopsida > Poales > Poaceae > Avena > Avena insularis. Next base: position 413,293,592 of record CM042692.1, on the reverse strand, counting down.
AAGTTGTACGGCAATAGTATTTCTCTTTTGGTTTGTTGTCTCAGTAAAGACCTTAGCAATAAATCTTCTATTTGCCCGAGTTTGGTTCTTACCACTTCTTCATAAACTCTATTTGGGTCAACGAACCCAGTGTCAAAAGGTCCTCCTTTCATGCATTCCATAACCTTTTTCTTGCATAATAGTATATATACATATATGGTGAGCATATATATATATACATGCAATTAATGAAGTAAATGAGATAAGATAGAAAATACAGAAATAGTACTTACACACAATAAAGGCTGATGGCAGCTTTGTCGAGTTCCTTCTGATTGAATAGAAAATGCAAGTCTTGAATGTTGAAGTCGATCTCGTCGTCTCCGCACAAGAAAATCTCATCTCTTATATGCGCCATGATCCATTCTTCCTTTCTCGTCTTGCAGAAATCAAGGTACCACTTGTGCAATCTTCGCATCTTTGTTGGTAGATTCTTGAGCTCCTCTTTCTTGACGAGATTCTTCCCATACTTCCATGACTGTATGGGGTTGGCATCGCATTTGGGCAAGTTGTCTCCCATGGCGGGAAAAATGGCGGGAAAAATGGAGGGAAAAGTGGCGGGAAGAAAAATGGCGGGAAAAAATGGCGGGAAGAAAAATGGAGGGAAGAAATAGAAGGAAGAAAAATGGCTCATTTAATACATATACTATTAACAGAAGAAATATGACATTGATTTCCATGTTGAGATACATATGTGTGCCAAAAATGGCTCAATTAATACATATAGTCAATCTTATGATCGCGTCGGCCGTAACCATGGAGTATCAACACCGTTTAACAGGATGGTTGGGTCAGTCTTCACTCTGAAGGGCGGAATTTCATCAAACATATTATAATCTTCTGACATGTCTGTCTTGTCCTCCACTACCACGATGTTTCTTTTCCCTGAAAGAACTATGTGACGCTTTGGCTCATCGTGTGATGTATCTGTTTGCTTATTTTTTCTTTTCTTCGATTTGGTAGACATGTCCTTCACATAGAAAACCTGAGCCACATCATTGGCTAAGACGAATGGTTCGTCTAAGTTCTTGTCTACCTTCATAAGATTGTTGAGATCCACCGTTGTCATTCCGTACTTCTTGTCTACCTCAACCCCCTCTTGTTAGCTTGACCCATTTGCATCGAAACAAGGGGACCTTAAAATTAGGTCCATAGTCAAGTTCCCATATCTCCTCTATGAACCCATAATACGTGGTCTTTTGCCCATTGTCTTCTGCTGCATCGAGCGGACACCACTATTTTGGTTGGTGCTCTTTTTATCTTGGCCTATCATGTAAAATGTATTCCCATTTATCTCGTACCCTTGGAAAGTACATACAGTCGAAGATGGTGTCCTGGCCAACAAGTACAGCTGATCCCCAACAGTGGTGTTATTCGTGAGAAGTCTTTGCAGCCAGCCACCAAAACTCGCCATGTGTTCACTTATAATCCATTCATCAGACTGCCCCGGGTGTTTGAGGCGTATTAAATTCTTGTGTTCATTGATATACGGGGCAACCAAGATAGATCTTTGTAAAACCGTGTAGTGTGCTTGATTGAGAGAATGCCCGTCCCTACATATCATTGCTTTACATCCTAGGGTGCCTTTTCCATGCAGTCTCCCTCATGTCGTGATTCTGGAACACCAATCGCCTTAAGGTCAGGAATAAAATCAACACAGAACTCAATGACCTCCTCTGTTACATAGCCCTTGGAGATGCTTCCTTCTGGCCTAGCACGGTTATGAACATATTTCTTTAAGACTCCCATGTACCTCTCAAAGGGGAACATATTGTGTAGAAATACAGGACCGAGAATGGCAATCTCTTCTACTAGGTGAACCAGGAGATGCGTCATAATATTAAAGAAGGATGGTGGGAACACCAACTCAAAGCTGAAAAGACATTGGGCCACATCTGTCTGTAACCCTGGTAGGCTTTCTGGATCGATTACCTTCTGAGATATTGCATTGAGGAATGCACATAGCTTCACAATGGGTACTCAAACATTTTCAGGTAGAAGCCCCCTCAATGTAATCGGAAGCAATAGTGTCATAATCACGTGGCAGTCATGAGACTTCAGGTTTTGGAATTTTTTCTCTACCATATTTATTATTCCCTTTATATTCGACGAGAAGCCAGACGGGACCTTGATATTGCTCAGGCATTCAAAAAAGATTTCCTTCTCTTCTTTGGTAAGAGCGTAGCTGGCAGGAGTTAAGTGGCATCGTTTACCCTTCTCGTTCTCAGGATGCATAGGCTCTTCAGGGTCTTTCAGACGTTGCTGGTCCTGCCGTGCTTCCGGTGTATCTTTTGTCTTCCCATACACTCCTACGAAGCCTAGCAGGTTCACGCAAACATTCTTCGTCACGTGCATCACGTCGATTGAAGAGCGGACCTCTAAGACTTTCCAATAGGGTAGGTCCCAAAATATAGATTGCTTCTTCCACATGGGCGCGTGTCCGACATCGTCATTCGGAACAGATAGACTGCCAGGACCTTTTCCAAAGATTACTTCTAGGTCCTTGACCATACCAAATACCTCCTCTCCGATACGGAGGACGGGCTTCCTCCAGGGTTCTGCCAGACCTTTGAAATGCTTGCCTTTCTTTCTTCATCGGATGCAGGTTCGGAAGAAATCGACGATACCCTAGGTACACAACCTTCTTACATTTATCCAAATATACACTTTCAGTCTCATCTAAACAGTGTGTGCATGCATTGTATCCCTTGTTTGTCTGCCCTGAAATGTTACTAAGAGCAGGCCAATCATTGATGGTTACGAAAAGCAATGCTCGTAGGTCAAATGGCTCCCCTTTGTGCTCATCCCACATACGTACACCTGGTTTGGCCCACAGCTGTAAAAGTTCTTCAACTAATGGCCTTAGGTACACATCAATGTCGTTGCCGGGTTGCCTCGGGCCTTGGATGAGCACTGGCATCATAATGAACTTCCTCTTCATACACAACCAAGGAGGAGGTTATAGATACATAGAGTCACAAGCCAGGTGCTGTGACTGCAGCTCTGCTCACCAAAAGGATTCATGCCATCTATACTTAGACCAAACCTTAAGTTCCTTGCATCACGTGCGAAGTCCGGGTACTCTCGCTCGACTTTTCTCCACTGTGACCCATCAGCGGGGTGTCTCAACATCGCGTCTTTCTTACGGTCTTCCATGTGCCATCGCAACAACTTGGCATGCTCTTTATTTCTGAAGAGACGTTTTAACCGTGGTATTATAGGAGCATACCACATAACCTTGGCAGGAACCTTCTTCCTAGGGGCCTTGCTCTCAACATCGTTAGGATCGTATCGTCTGATCTTATACCGCAGTGCAGTGCATACCGGGCATGCATCCAAATTCTCGTACTTCTCACCGCGGTAGAGGATGCAGTCATTAATGCAGGCATGTATCTTCTGCACGTCTAATCCTAGAGGGCAGACAACCTTCTTTGCTTGGTATGTACTGTCGGGCAACTCATTATTTCTTGAAAGAAGATTCTTCATTTTTACCAACAACTTTGAAAATGCGCTATCAGTCACACCGTTCTCTGCCTTCCATTGCAGCAAATCCAGTGTGGTACCTAGCTTTTTGTGGCCATCTTCGCAAGTTGGGTACAACAATGTTTTGTGATCCTTTAACATCTGCTCCAGCTTCTCCTTCTCCTTTTCAGTTTCACATTCTTCCTTTGCATCAGTAATGGCCCGACCAAGATCGTCATCAGCAGGCCCATCTGCTGCCTCTTGATCTTCATTATCTACCCCCGTTGTAGTATCATCATATTCAGGATACATATTATGATAGTTGTCATCATCCTCTTCTTCTTCGTTGTCTTCCATCACAACCCCTTTTTCTCCGTGCTTGGTCCAACAATTATAGCTGGGCATGAAACCGGATCGAAGCAGGTGGGCGTGAATGGTTCTGGTATTTGAGTAGTCTTTCTTGTTCTGACAGTGAACACACGGACAACACATAAAACCATTGTGACCACGGTTTGCATTAGCCACAACGATGAAATTTTGGAGGCCCGTAATGTACTCGGAAGTGCGGCGGTCACCGTACATCCATTGTCGGTTCATCTGCATTAATATATAGTATATATCAAAAAATAATAGGGAGATGACCATTTATATATATAGTACATCAATGACACATGAAAGGATAGTTGCCGACCTCGACCGAGAAGGAAAGAGCAACGAGAAAACTTATTTTGAGCTCTCGGGCATTTCACCGAACACCTCTTGTGCATATGAAAAAAACACAAACTAGCACACTTCACACCCTCTTGCTAGGCTCCAAAATGAGATAGTGAAAAAATGGAAGAGTGGGGTGTGGGCTGCGGTCTTATATAGTTCTTTAACACCGGTTCAAGCCACGAACCGGTGTTAAAGGGGCTCTGTAACCACTGGTAGGGGCCTTTAACACCGGTTCGTGCCACGAACCGGTGTTAAAGGGGGGTTCCTTTTTGCTGCACGGGCCACGCTGGTACAGGAACCGGTGTTAAAGCCCATTTCCAGGCTCAACCAAAGGCCTCGTTTCCACTAGTGGTAAAAAATAAAAAACGTAGGAGGCATGCTGCAAAATGCAATGGACTTGAAAACATAGACAGTCCAGGTGGGACGGAAAATCTGCAAAGTGTTGCACGAATCTTCAACGAATAAACGGTTAAGACGATGCCGGGGCCCCTCTTATGGGGGAATGCATTTCCGCAAATATGTCCTTATGCCTAATTTTGTGGCCCGGCTGTTGAACCAAGGGGTGTGGTGCAGTGCATCGAAAATAAACATGGTTCTGACTATTGAAATTACTCTACTCTTTAATTTGTCCACCAAGGATGAACTCGATGTGTTTGATGTTTTATGTGCCTTATTATTAAAGTATGTCTATGTGCGCATCAATGATATATATATGGGTGCAACTGCAATGGGTTTTTGTTTGCCGGTGCCGCTTGTAGACATACGGCATCAATGTGTTTGTTACTGCAAAAATTCTAATATCATGTGACACATGTAAGACTATATAGCAAGCTAGATTTTCGAGACCTAAAAAAATAGTACTACTCCCGGTCACCTGTGTGATGACCAATCTTGACTTTGGGCATAATTAGCCAACGAATTTGGGCTGTCAATTATTTGGTCATGCATGTCTCCACTCCATATTTAAATTCCCGTCATTTGCTCGCAGCCTCTCTCACCAAACCGCATGAGCGCCCATATAACCAACGGCCTCCATGCACGACGGCCTACCCAACCCCCCTCCCCACCTCGTCCCCCTGTCGACGTACGACGCCGGCCTCTCGCTCGAAGCTTGCGCGGCGGCCGGCCGGAAAGGGACGTTGATCGTCGATATCGACCCCAGCTAGCTAGGAGTAGTAGCTACGCGTGCGTACATACTACCTAGCTTACTACTACTACTACTAATAATCACGCCATGGGGAAGCGCAGCGCCCCCCGCTACCCCGAGGACGAGAACAAAGGCTGCGGCTGCTGCTGCTGCCTGCTCGGGTGCTGCTGCTTCCTCTTCCTCATCCTCTTGTCGTTGGTCGGCACCGTGGCCTACTTCTACTACACCTACAAGCCCAAGGCGCCGTCCTACTCCGTCAACAACATGGCCGTCTCCAAGTTCGAGTTCAGCTCCTCCGACCTCACGCTCTACACCAAGCTCGTCGCCAGCGTGCGCGCCGAGAACCCCAACGAAGTGATCGGCATCAAGTACGCCGACGGCTCCCGCACCGTCGTCTCCTACCGCGGCACCACGCTGTGCTCCGGCAACCTCCCGACCTTCGTCCAGGGCCCCAAGAACATCACGGTCATGGAGATCGCCATGGAGGGCCGGAACGGGTTCGGGTCCGGCCTGCAGGACGCGCTCGAGGAGAGCGAGAAGGAAGGCAATGTGCCGCTCGACATATACGTCTCCGTGCCGGTGCAGCTTATCTTCGACGACGAAGATTCGCCGCTGATCAGAGTCAACGTGCACGCCGCTCTCGTCGTCGACAGCATCTCGCCCAAGAAGAAGCCTACCATCAAGTCCGCCACTTACCAGGGCAACGTACAGGCCGTCTGATCGATCGCCTGCTACTCTTTTTCATGTATTCATTCATTGGTTGATTAATTGTTCTGTGGAGCTGGGGAGGAACGAATACACCAACATTGTGTTGTAATCTATACCTAACAGCAGTGTAGTCAAATGGTGGGTTGCAAAACATATTATTTTTTGTTCACTTAATTGAAACTACTCCTTCCGTCCTGATTTACTTGTCACGGTGAGAAAAAAAATTCAGCACAAGTACATCTTAAGTGCAACCCTGCACAATTCAAATTCTAACGAAGCGATCAATCCTCGACGAAGGAGATTTTTGCACTTAAACACCACTTGTTGGGATGCTCTTTCAACAGAATCAGAACTCTAGCAATTTATTTCATAAAACACCAATATTTGGGGCGATTATTTGCACAAAACACACAAAAAATTGATAGCTTGTTTAACAACTAATTAGCTAGCCGGGCCCACAGTTAGGATGCCACCTGGCAGAGCTTCTTCCCCCAATGAACCGGTCTGGTCTGACCAGTTCGAATAGAGCGACGCGTGCGACCCGACGCCTTGAGCATGTGACGCACCGACTATGAGAATTCCATGCTCCATACCGGCGTGCTCTCCATGAACAAAGTCGAGCCCAACACCAACACTATTAGAAAACAGACCTCTAGTCCCGGTTCGTAAGGGTCTTTAGTCTCGATTGCCGAACCGCGACTGTCGAATCGGGACTATAGGTCCGACCTTTAGAACCGGGACTAGAGGTCCACCACGTGGCCCCACGTCGTGTGCTGGGCTGGAGGACATTTCGTCCCGTTTCGTAACACGAACCGGGACTAAAGGGTCCCTGCTGTGGCAGCTTTTTGGGCCATTTGGCTGCTTCGACAGGAGATGGGATTTTAGGGTTTTGTGTTTTCTTTTTCATTTTGTGTTTTGTGTTCAATTATTTTTTTATTATGTGTTTTCATTTCAAATAAGTTTTCATATACATACACGACGCTACTACAAAGTATTTGTACATGTTGATGCATATAATATAATTTCTCTTACGAGCATACATACATATATATATACAATTTGGTATGCGAGTCCCAATCAGGTCCAGAGCCCATCTATTTGATTACATGAAGATCATTACATAGATGCTTTAGGGTCTATCTAGACTGTATTCTCCGCATGGGTCTATGACCTCGTCAACCAAAAATCCTGCCAATTCCTCTTGGATTGCTAGTAGGCGGTCCTGTGGTAGGAGATTTTCCCACATCGCGGCCAACTATAAAGGAGATCAATATGAATATATCAATCATCATAAAAAATATGAATAGAACTCAACATAAATTATGGTAATAAAAATAAACTATGAATATATTGTTTACGTACTCGAAGAGTTTCCAAGTTCTGCTTAGTAGTCATAACGCGAATGAACTCACAAACATAGTATCCACATAGAGTAGTCCCATGTGGCTGCCTCGCGCACTTTACAAGAATAGAATTCAATCAAATAATAACTCAAGCATGATAATTGTATTGAAACTAGAATTAAAGGGATGTGTGGACCTAGCTCGTACTACTAACCGGGATAGGTTTAAAACTCAGCTACTCACACCATTAACCGTGGATCACAGTCTTGAACCATGTCCAAACACTACCCGGCAAAGAAAATAAATGAATGGGTTAATAATTACTTGATATCTCAGAAATCGAACGAAAGAGAACGATATAGTGCGATAATGATTGAAATTACTTCTGGAGCATAGCGATCAAGCTGCGGTACTCTTCCATGTCCTTTTGTAATGAGTCCATGATTTGAACTCTTTCCAAGTCAACGGAAATGCTTAGAAGAATCCAGTGAAAGCTACGCAAGGTTTATATACGTCAGTAACTCCTCGTTTATACTTAACATCGAGTAAGCAAAAGTTAATGTGTATAAGATAGTAACACTCTCACCCATCGTTGTAAGGAGTATTTCCTTACAGGAATGCTGCTTCTTGAGAAACCGGAGCAAGTTACGCTCTGTGTCCATGGGTTTCATCTTTAGCATAGCTTCATTAACTCGATTTGGATCAATGAACCCAAATGCATGGATTCTATCTTTTTACATTCGAGAATCTTCATTCTGCATCATAGTGTACAAAAGAATATTAGTGAGGATAATTATCGACAATGAATTGAACGAGCTGAGATAGAGAGTTAATTACATAAATAAATTAATCACTTACAGACAATAGCAACTGAGGATAGTTTTTTGAGATCCCTTTGATTGAATAACTGAAAGATTTCTGAAAGTTCAATATGGATCCCGTCTTTAATGAAGTAATGCTCCTCTCTAACTTTCGCTATGATCCATTCTCGTCCTTTTTTGCAAATTTAATGTATAATTCATGCAATTGTTGTATTTTTGTTGGAAGATCCCGGAGCCTCTCATAACTGACCATAGGCTCCCCGTAGACATATTGTCGTGCTACAGCAGCCGATGTGAAATCAACACTGCCAAGAATGTCATCAAGAGCAGAAACACTAGAAAAAGCACGCGCGTTCCAGAGCTCGCCTCACAATCGCTGCTATCCCTGCACGTGCCATCCTCGAAGTTCTTTGCGCGCTGTCCCGGCCCTTCCCTGCGTTACACGTGGTGTCTGGGGAGAGGGGGTCTCAGGTCCTTTTTCCCTTTCTCTTTTTATTCAAATACGAAAAATATGATATCTTTTAAACGAATTGGCCAAATTGAGATCCGTTTTCACGGTTGTACTAGTCATGTCGAGATCTATAAAACTAGATCCCATATTAATAGTTTTGACGAAGTTTTTTTGTACTGCCTTTTAACCCTACGTTGCACTGCCTTCGGTTGCGGTGCATGACACGATGTCTTGGCGGTGCACGGTCGATGCACTGCCTTTTTATTCTGCATTGCACTGTCTTCGACCGTGGTGTACGAAACGATGCCCTGGCAGTGCACTGTCTACGCACTGCCTTTTTGTATTACATTGCACTGCCTTCGAGCGCAGTGCACTACTCATGCACTGCCTTTTTGTGTTGCGTTGCACTACCTTCGGTTGCTGTGCACGGGACAATGTCCTGGCAGTGCACCGATTGTGCACTGCCTGTTTGTACTGTGTTGCACTGCCTTCAGGCGGGTGCACGACGAGGTATCCTGGCAGTGCACTACTTGTGCACTACCTTTTTCTGTTGTGTTGCACTGCCTTCGGTCGCAGTGCACGGGACGATGTCCTGGCAGTGCATGGTATACTATGTTACACTGCCTTCGGGTGTAGTGCACGACGAGGTATCCTGACAGTGTACTACTCGTGCACTGCCTTGTTGTGTTGCATTGCACTGCCTTTAGTCGCAGTGCACGAGACGATGTTCTAGCAGTGCACCGGTCATGCACTGCCTGTTTATACTGTGTTGTACTGCCTTCGATCGCAGTGCACGGAACGATCAAGTGGCAGCTCACAATTTTTTCTCTTTCTCTTTTTTTCCACAGTGCACTACACTTTTTGCTATACTGCTCACCTATTTTTCGTCGTGGATATTTTCTATACCACGTGCGCCCAATAGCAAAATATCAGTACAAGAGCAGAGCAGCAGCGTGGCCACGTGGCGATCAGGGAGAACAAGAGGGGCCTGCTGTGCGCATGCGCAAGCGGCCACGCATTGGCGTCCTTTGCAGAGAGCCCGCGTGCGCTAGTCATGACATATTACATTGTTCGGCCAATATAATAGTTGTTTGCATGTCCAAAGGTTCTCTCCCCATATAGTTGATGTTTGGATAACACCTTGAGCGGAGGGATCGATTGTTTTTCTTGTTCTCCAAGCCGGAGAATGTCTTTTTTAATGCTTCCTCTACCACTTGACATCTTATGTTTCGAATTCACTATCTTCACAAGACAGCATGTATAGCTTTCTAGCACATTTATCTAAGCTTGGGATGGCTCCTAAAGTGCTCCATGACTGGCGAATCTATTGGGACCTTTGGCTCGGGTTGTTTCTTTTTTTTAAAGGTACTTACTTCGGCATCTACGACCTCCTTGGTCTCCTCATTAGTCAGGTGGTAAGCTAACTTGGGAGGGGCGACGATTGTCGCTTTTCACGTAGGTTATCCATCGATGAAGAAGTGGTAATCTAACACTTTTGGCCCTTAGTGGGTGGAGGCGGCTGAGGCGGCGTAGATCGAGATGGACTCGCGCTGCGGTCCTTCTCGAGGAGGGGTGGACTTGGAGGTGGTGGACTTCTACTGGGAGGAGGTGGTGGACTCAGAGGAGACAGTGGCCTTGGAGGTGATGGATTGCTTCTCGGTGTAGATGGTGGCCTTGGCACCGAGCCTGAAAACTTGATGTATTCCTTTTTCCAAAGAATGAAGCCACTCGTGACTTCTCCTAGTGTCGTCTCCCCTTCACCTCCAGGGATGTCAAGTTGCAGTGGCTCAAATAACGGTTGAACTTCATCCACACCGACACGAGCATAGCCATCTGGAATCGGATTGCAATGGTAGGTCACTCCTGGTGTAGAAGGTAAAGCAAAGCCGACCGCCACCTTCATGGATATGTTCTTCAGTTCAACATGCAGCTCACAACTAGTCTTCTCCTTGGTTGCATCCACGGGTAGCAATCCATCGTTGCATCACTAGCCTGGACCTCCATGGAAGCCACACTGCTTTTCCACTGAGATGGGATGGTCGTACTGTCGATTGCAGGATCTTGCTGTCGGGCCAGTCCTCTAAGTTCATTAATCTGCTCCTGTTGCTGCTGCAACATGGCTTCAACCTTCGCCAACCGCTCTGCCTCCTCCGCCTGCTGCCGTTCATTTTTCTCGGTCAGCTTTTGTAAGTGTCAATGTCCTCGGGAAACCCAATAACCCATGGTTAAGAAGGTCCAAAGCCTCATGTTCGCCCGACCTTTTCAGGATTCCTGAGTGCCTTTGTCAGCTCATCATTCTCTCTATCGGGAATGAACTTTCCCTCTTGAACCTATTTTTATCACTTTAATAAGTTCATTCTTGGGTTTAAGCATTTCTTCATTTGCAACAATCTCCCTTGTTTCTGGGTCATACGATCCCCCATGCCTAAGTATCCAATTTCTTGACCTCAAGAGCCAACCACATGTAGATGGAGTGACCCCTTTAGCCGCTAGGTCGGCCTCATTTTTATCCCACTTAGGCATGGCACTCCTGTAGCCACATGTCCCCATATGATGGTGATATTTGTTTTTGGAAGCATTTAGCTTATTCTTTGCTGACCTTGCCTTAGCTTGTTCTGATTTCTTGTAATCCAAAAATGCGGCCCAGTTACCCTAATGCTTATCTAGTGCGCCAGTGAATTCAGGGGTTTTTTCTCCTTGACATAGTTTTGGTATAATCTTTTCTTCTAGTCCTTGAATTGTGTGCACATATTCTTAAGAGCCTACTCCTTGAATTTCAACCTCATTTTATGTGTGAGCTCATTTGTCGGCCAGACTGGTAGGGTGAAATGTGTCATGAGAGAATTCCAAAGACAATATTTGGCTTTGTCATCGACAAAACTAGCTCCAGCTGGATCCCTTTTCTTTCCTGGCTTATTCCACCTCCAAGTGGTGATTGGGATGGTGTCCCTGACAATCACTCTGCATTAATGTACAAATGTGGATACGCTCTCTATGGGCTCCAACAGTTGACCTAGCTCAGAGACTAAGTCAATTGTCAAACAAACATCAGTGGCCAACTTTTTGGCAAGGCCTCGTTTTCTTGCAGAAGATTAGCCCGATGCGGAGGTCTAAGAGAAGAAACATTCGTCAGTATATATATATGAATCAGTTAATGCATCTACTAGTGATCGACAGAGGCTTTATATACCTCACTGGACTTTGTTATTAAGGTGTCTCCACCATCGTCTCCATCGTCGTCTCCACTATAGTCTCCACCATCGTGTCCTCCAGACAAGTTAAGATACTGGGAGCCATCATCTCCACCGTCGTCTACTCCAACGTAATAACAACCTCCAGTACCCTCATCTATCATGTCGAGAACCACTTCTTCAAGGTCTCTACCGTTCATAGCTTAACTAATACAGAAGAAAGATAAAATAATTTTGCATTAAGTAAAAGAATATTACAATCATGCATTTACTGTAAGAAACATAAACTACTAATATTGAAATAATATAATATATCACGGATAATCTAGTTAATGCAACAATAATATAAGATAGGGATTTCTATTTTCGTACCCTCGGTTTGTTAGTTGTACTCAGTTTTCCCCATCCGCTTAGTTTTTCCTCACGTTTTCACATCTCCTTGTACAAAACTCTCACATGGTCTGAAACTCACCGTCCGTGAGCCTTGCCGTTACATACTGATAATTGGGGTCGCATTCAGTCGGGTCCCATAGTGTACCCTCGCATTACGTGCTGACGAGTAGGTCCGTGTTCTGTCGGATTCCGTAGTGTACCATTGCCGTTGCATGCTAACAAGTGGGTCCGTGTTCAGTAGGTTCCCGTAGTGGACACTGATACTTTCGATCCGGATTACGGATGTAGTATAGCTTCTTTTTCCCTAGTAGACCTCGGTTATCGAATCCTTGGGAAGCGAATGCGTAGTGAAGTTACTTTAACGGACCTTCGGGAGTTTTAGAATTCCTTTTGTGTTTTTACCAGACCAATAGCTTGCATCTTTTTATTATTATTGATGATGGAGAGAGAGGGTCTAGGGCGATCGGTTTCACCTATAGCTGTACAAAACATCTGATGGGAATAAAAGATAAAAATAAAGTACGTGTTACTTGTTAGAGCAATATAAATTATATGTGGGCAGTGCATCCATAATTGCTATTCCCTCCGCAACCCCTTATAGCAATAACCTACTAGTCTCATCCATAGAAGAAAGAGAACTAATGATATGCATAGTGATGTCACCGTTAATCCCAAGCAAATTCCTCACATACAGCCGTACTATCCCTTCTGTCACTCGGGTCCCTAACCTGTAGATCAGTCATCACTCATACTCCCTATACCTGACTCAACCTTCATTGTCTTGGGTACCTGACAAGTCCTTGGATTGAGGCAAGAGAGGATACAATAATCATCATGTCATACAAACTAATACACGATCCTATCTAAGATAAACAACATGCACAATTGCTACATGGCTAGGATGAAGCCCTTAGCCCAAGGAGAATTACTCACACATAGAGATGAGATCAACAATCACAAACATTGTAATGAAAATCATAAGATTGATAGAAATAGTCTTACAATGTCGCTAATCGAAGAAGAGATTTACTATTACAAGTGGTGGAATATGGCTATGGAGATGGAGAAGGGTTTGGAGATCTGGAGGCGGCTGGTGATCTATGGTAGAGACTTTTTGGCGAGGTCTGGCTTGTTTTCTTGTCGCTCGAGGATTCATTATATAGGGGTCCCTTGACGAAAGTTGTTCTATATGACCGGAATTTTTGCTCTGGTCGTATAGTTGGTCGTTAAAGCGGATGCCTCCGTTGTACGGCTCCTAGTTTCTTTTGGTTGTTGTAAATATCGTATCTTTGACTTGAATATAGTGATTCCCTCCTTTAAACGACATTATCTGTGCAGGAAAAATGTAAAAGAAAGGATTGCATACGCTCTGAATATTATCATTAGTGGCAGGGTTTAGAGAGATATTTCATCAAGAATATGAGTAATATCCAGTTTAAATATGGACGTAGATGGCTATATTTTAGAGCTATCAGACACCTCTCTCAACTTATCCAGATCAGCATCGGACCCACAGCTTATTCACATGAGCGCCCGACCCATAGCTTATCCACGTGAGCGTCGGACCCACATCTTACCTAGGTTGGCGTTGCAAGATGGGACCCTGAGCCATGCCCGCGCACGTGCCCTTTGTGTAGCTTCATTTTCATATAGTGAAATGTAATGCATATACGAAAATTATACACCTTTGAACTCTTTTAAATCGCACTTAGGACATGATAATATAGTGCTAATAAAATCCTAATCATTTATCATTTCCGTGGAATGAAATATAATGCATAAACTTTCGTATACGAAAATTATACACTTTTGAACTTTTTCAAATCACACTTAATATGTGATAATGTCATGCTAAGAAAATCTTGAGAGATTATCATTTTCATAGAGTATAATGTAATGCACAAACTTGCATATGCAAAAATTATAAACCTTTGAAACTTTTAAATCGCACTTAATACGTGATAATGATGTGCTAACAAAATTTTGGGAGATTATTATTTTCTCCCCCATTTTCATAGGGTGGAATGTAATGCATAAACTTGCATATAAGAAGTTTATACACCTTTGAACTCTTTGAAATTGCACTTGATATGTGATAATGTTGTGCTAAGGAAATCTTGAGATATTATTATTTTCATAGAGTGGAATGTAATGCATAAATTTGCATATACGGAAATTATACACCTTTGAACTTTTTGAAATCGCACTTAATACGTGATAAGGTTGTGCTAAGAAAATCTTAAGAGATTATCATTTTCATAAAGTGGAATGTAATGCATAAACTAGCATATACGAAAGTTATACACCTTTGGACTCTTTGAAATCACATTTAGGTCATGATAATGTTGTGCTAATAAAATCCGGATTATTTATCATTTCCATGGAGTGAAATATAATGCATAAACTTGCGTATACAAAAAATTTAAACCTCTGAACACTGTGAAATCGCACTTAATAACGAGATAATGATGTGCTAGCAAATATTTGAGAGATTATCATTTTCTCCCCCCATTTTCATAGAGTGGAATGTAATGTATAAACTTGCATATACGAAAATTATGCATATTTGAACTCTTTGAAATTGCACTTAATATGTGATAATATTGTGCTAAGAAAATCTTGAGAGATTATCATTTTCATAGAGTGAAATGTAATGCACAAATTATACACCTTTGAACATGTTCCATTCAAATTATATTCAAGTTCATTTGTTTATGGAGTTAAAGTACCGGTGACAAACTCGTTATTTTGCATGGATAGAGTGGTGCTCCCTGACAGATATAAGGGTTATCATGTCCGCTAGATCATAGAGGATCAACGGTTGGTGGGCACGATCCGCGTGACAACTGTCTCAACCAATCAGAGCATAGCAGCGAAGATAAGCACATGTGCGAGAGATTGATACTAAGAGAGGGGAAAACTGAGTAGAACTTAAGAACCAAGGGCAAAACTGAGTAGAATTTAAAAATCAAGGGCAAGACTAACAAAGGGATTCAAATAGAAAATAGAAAAAGATTTAAAAAATGGAAAATGCGTCTTTTATACAATAAAATACATATTGACATATATCAAACTATTTGCAATTCAAATATACACCAGTTTGACAATTATTGCCTCATTCAGACAAACTATGTTTTGGGGAGGGATGTTTTGGGAAGAGGCTTGAGAAGAAAGCCATGCACCTTCATAGATAGTAGGTGATTTGAGAAGTGGTGATTTAGGTTAAAACTTGATTTATATACATTTCTTATGGTGGTAGGTCACATAATAAGACTCCTTGGGTGGATGCCATTATGTTTTGCTCTTTTTGAATTTGTTGTGCATAAAATGACTCAATTAGCTAGCTAAAAACCTATTCATTGACTCTCTATTTACCAGCCACCAGAGGGTAAAACTGAGTATATTTCACACGGCGGTGTTAGTACTGGAGCGAAAAACTGAGTACAACCAACCTGCCAGTGTTA
Organism: Avena insularis; assembly: GCA_023614405.1. Lineage (NCBI taxonomy): Eukaryota > Viridiplantae > Streptophyta > Magnoliopsida > Poales > Poaceae > Avena > Avena insularis. Next base: position 413,277,859 of record CM042692.1, on the reverse strand, counting down.
CACTCGAGGGTAAAACTGAGCACAACTAAGTCGCCAAGGTTAGACACGAGGGAAAAACGTGACTCATGGTACGCGTGTGCGGTGCACGGGGCGATAGTGGACAAGTGTGGTCGTGAATGGTGCAGTAGCATACGCGGTTACGCGGTGCACGGTGGTGCAATGAAACATCGCTTCCCTTCTCCTTCAATAGCAGCCTCCTCAATCTCACTCACCACTCACTCGCTCACTCAACCATCTCCACTGTCCCATCACCTTTTGCAAACCCCCAAGAAAAGCACAACCATGCCGGTGATGGAGAAGAACAACGTGGTAGCCATCGGTGCCTCCAAGGCCACCAGCGAGGAGGCCCCCATCGCCATACATGCCCTCGTCTAGGCATCGAAGGCAGCTGCAATCCATGTCCCCGCATCCGCTGTAGCCGCCGGCGAGGAGGCCCCTGCTGGTCTCGGACAGATCTCGCCTTCCCTTGTTCTTCCCCCTTCCCATCGTTGGATGCTAGATCATATGTTATTAGGGTTTGGTTGTTCGTATTTTTATAGTAGCTAATCCTCTTGTGTTAGATCTTGTATTTCAATGAATCCCCCTGTTCGTATTTGAACCCCCCTGTTCTTAGTTGGGATCAGTATTCGATCTGGTTTGGGATTTGGGGAATAATCACGAGATCTCTATCGGTTAATTTATGCAAATAATCAATCCTGATAATCAAAGTTTCTCAATCATGTCCTTATTGCACTCTACTGTTTTTCCAACAGGAGGATAGCAACGATGTCCGCAGCGATGACGAGTCCAAGGACACCAAGACTCGTCATGTGCTGAGGAGGCTGAAGTCTGGCCAGTACAACAACTTCTTCGCCGGCGACATCTATAGGTGCCCCTTCTGCCCCACCAGGAAGCTCCGCGCCACGGACTTCAACTCCCCCGTTAAGCATGCTGAGGACGTGAGGTCCTGTTGCAAGTCCGTGAATGTCCACGGCTTCAGAGCCAAGCACCAGGCGCTCGGCCTTCACCTCCGCAACCTCCAGAAGGTGGCTATCGAGGAGGTTCGCATGCTCCCGATCAAGCCCAAGGCGCCCAAGGTCAAGGGACTAGGAAGCAAGAAGTGGAGGAGGCGCCAGAGGGAGGAGGCGGAGGCCATGAGGGGTCACTGATCTTGTGCTGCTGCTGCTACTGTAAAGCAGCTTGTCTGTGTTGAACTTGTCCGCTTCTGCTGTTGAGCAGCCTAATTGTTGAACCTCGTTAAGTACCATACTATATAACTTATATTAGATGCTTTATCTACATGTTCTCTGTTTACTGAATTTATTTATGGTGGTAGTTAGATTTGCTGCTCTAGATTTGCTACCAGATTGGGGAAAAAGAGGGTCAAAAGGAACAATGAATAAAGAGAGAAGCTGCTCTAGATTCGCTACCTTTTAAGGAAAAAAACACAACTATTAGCGAGAGAGAGGGGAAAAGGCGCTCTTAAAAAGGTCAATCATAAAAATAACAAAAAAGAAAACTTCCAATTTAGGCGACTGGGTGCATGTAACCACCAAACACGCCCCACATGGTCCCACACCATGTTCCCCCATAATCAGGGAGAGATGGATGGCTGGTCCACAGTGTATCCTGGCCCCACCTGTCAGCATGTAACGGTCGAGGCGACGTAACATAACGCTCAACACACGACCCGCTCCAACGCGGTCCCACTGGTCAGCATGTAACGGTCAAGCCTTTGACCTGACGGCATCCCCCTCCCCCCCCCCGTTCGAGCACCTGTGAGGGTTTCAGAATAGAGGGAGGGGGAAGTGAGGAAAAACAAAGAGGCTATGGAAACTGAGTACAACTAATGAACCGAAGCCATGAAAATAGAAAACCCTATAAGATAATATCACTAATATATTACATCTCGCTCATATCAAACTAGACATCGACTACCGGGTCCTGAGCCACGAGAGGTGAACACCCAAAGAGAAGGAACCATCACAGGAGCATAGCTCGGGTGAGATCCCTAAAGAAGCTGCCAGGTATTGGAGAACCTGACGTCCAAAACAGCCATATAGCAGCGGATATGCTCATCCTCCCTGACACGCCTCTCTACCATCTCCACGAGGGTCGGCTCCCTCTGCACCGATAGTGGACCACACGACCATCACCAAAGAAGGTCCGGGTCAACGACGATACCCGGATTCTTCACCAACCTATGCCTCCCGGCAGGTAGCACTTCCTAGTGCTAGCCCGGCGGAGCCCAGCCTCGGACATTCCTGATGGAGCCCAGTACTCCGTTGTTGTCACCGAGTAGACGACGAGGATGCGGGATGGGCATAATCTAAACACTAAATTAAACCTAAACAATTATAACCTAATTCAAACACTAAATTAAACCCTAAACACTAAACATTCCTAAATAAACTAAACATTCCTAAATACACTAAGCATTCCTAAATACTCCATTTCTAAATACACTTAACATTCCTAAATACACTAACTTAAACCCTAAAGTACTGAACATTCCTAAATAAACTAATCATTCCTAAACAATTTCTAAATACACTAAACATTCCTAAATTCTCCTTTTCTAAATACACTTAACATTCCTAAATACACTAAATTAAACCCTAAACACTAAACATTCCTAAACAATTCCTAAATACAGTAAAAATTCCTAAATACACTAAATTAAACATAAATACACACTAAACATTTAATTGGTGGTCGAAGGTCTCACCTACGAGAGACGGCATGGCCAAAGAACATCGGGGCCGGCACCGCCGGAGCATGCGGGCCGGCACGGGGGCCGCCGGAGCACCTTGGGAACAAACGGGATGGACGGGTGCTTCGGGGGGCGGCGGAGCGGGGCGACGCGGCGGTCTCCACGAGCGCAGGGTGGAAGGGCGCGACGTGACGGAACGGTGGACGGTGGGGATCCTCCTCCATGGGCACGAGCGGCGGCAATTCTTCTCGGGGGAGAAGATGAGTGCTCCAGTTCATGTCTAGAACTGGGGTGGAGGAGGATATTTATACCCCCACCCTTTAGCCCTGGTTTGGGATACAAGCCGTACCCTTTAGTCCCGGTTTATATCTCAAAGTGGGGCTAAAGGTACTTTTGGCCACCGCTTTTCGTGCCCGAGCTGCACCCCTTTAGCCCCGGTTTGTATCTCAAACCGGGGCTTAAGGTTCTTTTGGCGCCAAAATGAAAACCAATGCACATAATTAAGAAAATTATGTATTATATATCAAATAATTTAGAAAAAGGAGATCTATAATTTAATTCTATTATCATAATCTATTATACAACTTAAATGAAATAATTTATTGTTTAACAAATATTCTATTTAGTATAAATCTTGAAAAACATATTTTATTATTTTAAAAACAGAAAAATATATACATATAATATACCGAAATATTCACAAAAAAATAATCTACCCATTAAACATATAATATTTCATACTACAACTAGTAACTAGGACTAAAGATATTTTGGGGGCCTTTAGTCCTGGTTGGAGCCACTAACCGAGACTAAAGATATTTTCCGCCATTCTCAGAGCCATCAAGCCATGCTTTCCCGATATTTCCCTCCGCTTCCTGCCAAGTTTTCCTGCCCTTTCCCTCTATATCTAGTCCGACCACCATGGCCATCCACACATCCACACCTTCCTCTCTCACAATAATGGAAACCGCTTGCTGGGCCTTTCTGACCCTCGCTATGCGCCTCCAGCTACCCATGCCCGTTAGGGTACCGTCTTCCTGCTGGCTGGATGCTAAGCGCTAGAGAGGTTCCTGTCCCTCCTATGCCTCAAGGTTCCGCCCGCCAGGCGCCATCACAAACCACTTCTACCTCGGGCTAACACCGGAGCAGCGAATGGATCCCCATTGGTATCTCGACAACTATGACACCTGGAATGCCTTCTTTGCTAACCGGCGGGAAAGGGAGCTCGCCAAGTACGAGGGTGACGGCCCGCCCCTAGTGAACCACAATGAATCCGGCCGCCGCCTGGGTTGGGTGAATCGGACTATCACCAACGTGATGCGCTACATCGCCATGGGAGATCATCCTCGCCCGCGGTACCCACACTTTCACTAGTCGTAGAGCCACAAGAAGGGTGGTGGTGGTGAAGGCCTAGGGCATAGCGACGTCATCATTTGGGATCCCGCTCCCCCGCATGTCGTGAATCCAAGGCCGGAGTGGAAGGTGCCCTCGGAATATGCCATGGTTGACGGTCCCCGGTTCCCCCATGCACAAGTCAGGGAAGGGCTGAGGATCTAGCCGCGTGCTACTGATACGTCCAAAACGTATCTACTTTCCCGAACACTTTTGCTATTGTTTCTCCTCTATACTTGTGTGATTTGGATGCAACTAATGCAAACTGACGCTTTTTTCAGCAGAATTGCCTTGGTGTCTACTTTTTGTGTAGAAAATCAACTATCAGGAAAAATCCCGGAAAATATGCCAAAAATCCTATTTCACCCGAAGACTCTAGGAGCCAAAATACGAGACGGAGAAGACCCAGGGGTGGCCACCACACGGTGGCGCTAGGCCAGCCGGGTGGTGGGTGGGGCCCCAGTGCACCCTCGGCCTATCTCTTCGCCTATAAGGAGCCTTCGACCTAAAAACTTGGGTTCGGCGTTTTCAGAAGGAGTTCTGCTCGCCGCCACCACCAGATTCCATTTAAAGCACTGTAAACTCCGTTCGGCACCTCACGACAGGAATTGGAGGAGATCATCGCCATCATCATCACCATCGCTTCTCATCGACCATACATGTTTCCCCCATCTATGAGTGAGTAATCCCCCGCTGTAGGCTATGGGGATGGTAGGGATTGGATGAGATCGTTCATGTAATGGCATCAGATTGTTAGGGCATGGTGCCTAGTATCTTTTATTAGTGCTTTATGACTTTGTTGCGACTTGTTGTGCTTAATGCTTGTCACTAGGGCCCGAGTGCCATGATTTCAGATCTGAACATGTTATTGATTCATTATGATAGTATTGTTCTTGGTCTTATCTACAAGTTGTATACACACATCGTTGTCCGGAACCTATGGCCCCGAAGTGACAGAAATCGGGATAACCGGAAGGGAAAGGCTTTGATGTGAGGATCACATGTGTTCATGGAGTGTTAATGCTTTGCTCCGGTGCTCTATTAAAAGGAGCACCTTAATTGCAGTAGTTCCCTAGAGGCCCCGCTGCAAACGGGTTGGCAGGACAAAAGATGTTGTGCAAGTTCTCATTGTGAGCACGTATGACTATATATGGAACACATGCCTAGGATTGTCTAGTACTTGGATGCTTTATCTTATTTATCTGCATTTGCCCTATGTTCTGATTGCTATGTGAATTGTCTTGTCCATGCAACGCCCGTCCATCCATCCCAATGCCTACTGCACTCGAATCCCACTGTTTACTGCTTTTGTTACTATTGTCTTTGCTTTACTATGGTTGTTAGTTTGCTATTCCTACTACAAAACTGTTGCTACTGATAAACTATTGTGAGCAAGATTGTTTCCAGGTGCAGCTGAATTGACAACTCAGTTGTTAAGGCTTATAAATATTCTTTGGCTCCCCTTGTGTCGAATCAATAAATTGGGTTTCACTTCCCTCGAAAATACTACGATACACCCCCTATACTTGTGGGGCATCAAGACTATTTTCTGGCACCGTTGCCGGGGAGCATAGCTTTATTTATCAAGTTCACTTGGATTCTCTATTGTTGCCGGGGAGCATAGATGGAAATACCGAAACTCCTAATGAAGACACTACCACACCTATTAGCTCACCTGAGTCTAGTGAGAGTTATGATATTGAAGAAGATTATGTTGAGATGACCGATGAGTTTATTAAAGAATGTAAGAACACCCATGATAGGAGCGCTGCTAAGAGTCTCCTTGAGAGGCGTACTATTAGACCCAAATTATATCCTGCTGCTAAGTTTGCTGCTTCTCCCATAAACATTACAGATGAAGATTATGATTTCTCTCTCGATCTATCTTACATAGCTATTGTCGATAAAGGACCTTTTTGTGGGACTAAGAATGAAAGTGCGGTAGCACATATGAATGAACTTTCTACCATGAGTGGCTTGTTTTCTGATGATATTAAGATGCGTACTTACTTTGTTGCTAAGATTTTCCCCTTTTCACTGAAAGGAGAAGCTAAAACTTGGTTTAGTAATTTACCTCCTAGATCTATTGATAGCCCTGAGTGCTTGATTAGTACTTTCCTGCAGAAATATTTTCCCCCCAGTGCTAGACATGCTATTTTGCAGGAACTTTTTGATTTCAAACAGGGAGAAAAAGAGGTATTGCCCGAATCTTGGGCAAGGTTTTGTGCTTTGATTCATGCACAGGCTAGAAGTCCATTACCTAAGAATGAGCTTCTTGATATATTTTATAATGGACTAACCGAGGAATCTAGGACATACTTAGATAGTTGTGCTGATTGTGTTTTCAGGAACAGGACTCCTAAGGAAGCTGAGGAATTAATGGCTAAAATAAGCAAGAATTATGAAGATTGGACTCCTCCTAAACAAGCTATACCTGAAGTAATTGTACCTGAACCATCTATTCCTAAGCCTATTCCAACATCAAAGAAGAGGGGAGTTAATGAATTAAATGGTGAAGTGATGAAGGAAGCTAAGAAATGTCTTAAGGAGAAGGGAATTAAAGTTGCAGATGTCAAGAATTTACCTCCTATAGAAGAATTATGTAAGCCTATTTCCTACTCATCCACTATTGAGGTACACTCTCTCCAACACTTTGATGAAGGTGATATCCCTTACTCTAAACCTCCTGATCAATGCTTAGAAGAATTTGATATCTTTATTGTTAAGCAAGATAACTTTAATAAAAGGGTGCAAAATCATCTAATGGAAAACACTAGAGCTATTGTTGAGTTGAAAGATGTTGTGGAAAGAACCTCTAATGATGTTAAAATGATTGTTAAACACTTTCAAATGGTTCAAACTCAAATAGATCAACTCGTTAAAGTGCAAAATGACCTGCTAGTGAATGCTGCTAAAGAAAAACATGCTTATGAAATTAGAACTAGAAGTGGTGTTGCTACCCAGGATCCTCTATATCCTGAGGGAAATCCCAAAAGAATTGAGCAGGATTCTCAACAAGCTAAAAATAGTGGTTCTACTCGTAAGAAAAGGAAAAAGAAACATAAAACTATTGAAGAACCCTTTGAACCTGCTATAGATCCTAATAGTATATCTATCTCTGATGCTGAAACTGAAAGTGGTAATGAAGAAAATGAAGTTCCCAATGAAGAAAAAGTTGAAGAAGAACCTGAAAACCACACTAAGAATACTAAGTACACTAAAGAGGATTTTATTACTAAGAAACATGGTAGTGAAAGAGAGCCTTGGGTCCAAAAACCTATGCCTTTCCCTGATAAGAAACACAAGTCAAACGAAGATGAACACTATAATAAGTTCTGTGAGTGGATGAAGCCTTTATTCTTGCAAATTCTTTTCTCTGATGCTATTAAATTGCCTCCTTACTCAAAGTATATGACGGGCATTGTCTCGAATGAAAGGAAGATACCTAATGAAGAAATTTCTACTTTGCTTGCTAATTATTCCTTCAATGGTAAGGTTCCTAAGAATCTTGGAGACCCAGGGATTCCAACTATCCCTTGCTCTATTAAGAACAGTTATGTTAGAACTGCTTTGTGTGATTTGGGAGCTGGAGTTAGTGTTATGCCTTTCTCTCTCTATAAGAGGCTTCAGCTTGAAAAATTGATTCCAACTGATATATCTTTGCAAATGGATGATAAATCTACCACTATTCCTGTGGGTATATGTGAGGATGTACCTGTTCAGGTGGCTCACAATTGCTTGATATTAACTGATTTTGTTGTGCTTGAAATGCCTGAAGATGATAATATGTCTATTATTCTTGGGAGACCTTTTCTTAATACTGCAGGAGCTGTTATTAATTGTAATCAAGGAAAGGTGACCTTCAATATTAATGACAAGGAACATCTAGTCTATTTCCCCAAAAAGATTGAAAGGACTTATGGTTTGAATTCAATTGAACATGTTGAGGGCATTCAAGTTGGAGAAATATATTGTCCCATACCAAGAGAAAAATTTGAAACTATTATGATTGGGACTATTGCTATCAAGGTTAAGGTAACATAATCATTAGTGGAGTACAAAGTTTTGTCTCATATGCAATTGTTTTGGTAGCAAGACTTGATCAACCTTGCTAACAAAAGGATTCCATTGAACAAAACAATGTTTTCATTATGATTATCTCTGTCCTTTGCATTTTAATTTTTGCTTTCGTTTAGTTTTCTTTGTGTTGTTAGTTGCTTGCATGCTAGAACTTCTGTAGTTCTAGCCTTGTTTTGTCCTTGCATCATGTTTCCAAAAGAAAAAAATCTGTCTGTCAGAAAAATCATTCTTCTATTTCTAAAAAAAAGCCCAAAAATAAAGTGTCTCAAAAAATTCCAGAAAATTCATATTAAATTTTTACGTGAAAAAAGGGGCAGAGGAGTACGTGGTAGGTACCAGGGGGCCCACCAGGCAGGCACACCATGTGGTGGCGCGGCCAGCCCTGGGTGGCGCCATGCCCTGGTGTGGGCCACCCCTGCCCCCCCACCAACTCTCTCACCTGCCACTTTCTTCTCTCTCCCGAGTAAGCTCCAGTTCATAGCTCGAAATCGCGTTCTTTCTGTGCTTGCTCTCGATTTCTTCGATCTCCTTGCTCAGCCCATCTTTCTTGCTGAAATTTGGAGCATTTGTTCCCTGGTATGTGACTCCTCCCCTTGTCCATGTAGATTTGTGTTTAGTGGATTATATGTTGAGTATTTTGCTGCTGTAGGTGACTGGTTTTGAGAGATTGTAAGCTTGTTTGATGCTTAGAGATATAGTTTTGATGCATGTTTAGGCCTCTTGCAAGTCCCTATGAGTAGATTCCTTCATTATATTTACTTTGCAATCACTTGTGTAATAGGTGTTTAAATTTCAAAATAGAAGATGAGTGAACACCACCTAAACCAACATGAGCTTTGGGTTCCTGAGGTCATGAAGATCCACCGGGAGGAGGAAGTTTTTCCCTCCATTTATCCATGCTCTGACTTCATGAGAGCTGCAGGAATTCTACAAGATTTCCACACTTTGGTTTCTAATGCAGGGTTAGAACACTTGTTGGAAGATGAACCTTGTCAATTTGTGAAGCTAACCATGTATGTGGTGCAGGACTTCAAATTTAGTCACTCTTTGCCTAACCCCATGGTCCATTACAAAATTTACAATATAGTTGTCGACCTTTCTCTTGATGATTTTTGTGCAGCTATTAAGGTACCTCAATGGGGATCATGTAGGAAGATTAAGGAGAGACCTGAACCACTCATGGATTTATACGCAGAAATTTGCCAAGGGGGTAGCTTCTTGAAGGAGAGTGGAAAATCCGTAACATTCATCTTCCCTCCATTCGCTACTTTGCCTACTTTATTGCCAAGTGTGTTCTTGCTAGGAAAACTGCTAATAAGTTATCTTCGTTTGATCTAGCATTTATCTCTGCTGCTCTTAGACGAGATATGTCTTACAACTTGGGTGCTTTGATAGCTTTCCGTCTTGCTGCTAACCGTGAGAAAGGTGGAATTTGTGGAGGCCTCATTGCTTCTCGTTTACTAGCATTGCATGGTTTAGTGCCTCATCATCTAGACCTACAGTTTCCCATAGAGAGGCTTGATTTTAATTCCATGATACATCATAAATTTATTTCCTCGTGGGCTAGTTTGAGTGAGTTGTCTTATGAAATAACCTTTCTCAAAGCTGGTTGGAGAAAGAGCAAGTCCGAGCGTGTTGTTCTTTTGCCTGCACCTGTTTTGTTTAACCTTGATAATAGGGAAGGATGGTCCCTCACTGAGGAGGAGCTTGACACGTACTTGGGAGAGCTCTCCCAACAGGAGCAGGACACTAGAAGGAAGGTCACGGATGATTCGGTTCAGCCATCGAATGAGGGAGAATCTTCATATCAGTAGCCCGCTTATGATTGGGGAGCTTCTTCTTCTCATGGGCCCAGCTACGACCATTCTTACCAAGATCCGCCCGCTTGGAACCCCTATTCGTACATGGATTGATACCCACTTAGGCGAAAAGCCTAAGCTTGGGGGGAGGTACGCCGACACCGCACTCATCTCCATATCATGTTGCGTCGGTACTTTGTATATTCATGTTTTCGTTCTCTTTTTAGTTTTCATTCTTCTTTGCTTTTGCTTTCTAAAAACACAAAAAGACCAAAAATATTTTTGTTGTTTCTCTTTGGTTTGCTTCTTCTTTTTTTTTTCCTTGGTTTGTTTTTCCCTTTTTGCTTTGTTTGAACTATTCGAAAAATCCAAAAAGATTTTGCTTTGTTTGTTTTTCCCTTTTGGTTCTTGTTTAAAAATCAAAAACACCAAAAACATTTGTCATTCTTCTTTGGTTTTTGCGAGTTTGCTTTAGGGTTCGGCAGTCTTCAGTGGATATTGGTTTCATATTATTATTCAAGCCACACAAGCGAAGAGCAATAATGAGGATTAATGACAACTTGAGGCGTGGTAAGAGGCTGGTAACGAACTCTATTTGTTTTCATTTTTGTGCATATACTCATCATTGTGAGCTTGCTTAGTCCGTTCATGTAGAGTGTATGTCTTCTTTGGATGCTTAATAGTTCTTGCTTTCTCATGATTAGCTCCACCTCGCTAATAGTTTGTAGCATGTCTTATGAATGTTTGCTTGCATTTATCTATTCATAAATTGGTATGACACCGTGGTATCCTCCCCTGAATGTTTCATTTGATTGACTTGGCACATGCTCACGCATGCACATGACTGTAATAATCAGTTAAGCCTTGACGAATTATTTTGCCTTGAGGATCTTGAATCACTTTCATGCCATGAGTAGTCTTGTTTTGTTGCAAGCATGATAATGACAACTATTGCTCTCTCGTTTGTCGCTCCCTTACTATTGCTGGCCTTCACTTCCACTGAGTGTTTTACTCATGTTTCCAACTCCCTAAACCAAATATTTCCAAAGTGTCCACCATACCTACCTATTAGCATCATTTGCTACTTCCGTGCATATTCAATATGCCTTGTTTTCTTCCGAATAAAATGTTTGCTTGTTATGAGAAAGTTAGTTAGTAAAGCTCTCACGAACTTGATGGCACACTTTATTTCCTGCACTTAATAAACCTAAACCATTGTGAACTCTCCATGAAAGTTATATGGTTGCAAATTATAGGCTGGGGATTAGCAGAACCGTGCTGTCACGGGGAACGCTTTCAACACTTGTAAATATATACCCATTTGATACCTTGCTCTTTTGTTTGCGGATGTCGTCGCTATGAAATAAAAGGGGAGCTTGTAAGTCCATGGAGTTATGTATGTGTGTTAGAGAAACGCCTGGGCCGCTGGTCTAATCCATGCTGACATGGTGGAAACCTGCAGCGTAACCATAATGATATCTATGAAGCATTCTTCTTATAAAAAAAAGAGAGATAGCTATTGAGAAAAAGAAAAAAAGAGACTTATGACAAGAGGAAAGAGAGAAAAAATCACCATTTTCCCATGGTAAATAAGAAGATTGCTGAGATACTCATTGTCTGCTTGCCTTGTCATTTTGATATGGGGATTCTTCCGTATCATCGGGTAAGGGGTACCCCGTTGGCAGTTCTCTATGATACGCACATACTTACGATGCCATGAACTTACCAGTAACTAAAGTTGAGTAGCATGAGGAGCGGCCCTCGTACTCAAGGGACTTGGGATTTTCAGTTTATAGTCTGTCAAGCATATAACTCAGATTGGACCTCACTTTCACCTTAACCACATTAAAGATGCTTATGATAGGGGCAATGAGAGCTCAAAGCTAACGAGTACCATACTTTCAGCATTTGGAAGCCTTTCAAAATTATTCAAAACCTTTTTATTCTACTTGTTGAGTCTCCACATATTCTTTGAGCACCTTCTTGAGAGCATAGTTGTCATTCTTTGTGTCTGTTCCATTACTTGATTATTTGTGTTATGACTTTGATGCTTGTATCCTTGATATCATTACTTCTAGTCATCACTTGAACTTCCGAGGTGCCTTGATATTCATAATCAAAGGGCAAGCGAGATACCACTCTATCAAACCTTTTTATGATCATTGTAATGTTGCTTATGTTTGTGCTTCAGGCTACTTATTATTCTTGAGTTGGAATCTCTTCATAGCTTGCAATGACTATTAAGTAGACTCAGTTGCATACTGTTTATTATGAACTGTCTGAGTAGTTGATCACATTGCTGAGAATATTTACATCATATGAAGCAAATGTGTTCGTGAAAGTTCTTTTATCGCACTCAGTTTTCAACTGAATTGCTTGAGGACAAGCAATAAGCTAAGCTTGGGGGAGTTGATACGTCCAAAACGTATCTACTTTCCTGAACACTTTTGCTATTGTTTCTCCTCTATAATTGTGTGATTTGGATGCAACTAATGCAAACTGACGATGTTATCAGCAGAATTGCCTTGGTGTCTACTTTTTGTGTAGAAAATCAACTATCAGGAAAAATCCCGGAAAATATGCCAAAAATCCTATTTCACCCGAAGACTCCAGAAGCTAGAATACGAGACGGAGAAGAGCCAGGGGGTGGCCACACCACCTGCTGGCGCGGGCCAGGCTAGGCCGCGCCAGGGGGTGGTGTGGGCCCCCCAGGCACCCCCTCGGCCTCTCTCTTCGCCTATAAGGAGCCTTCTGACCTAAAAACTTCGGGGGGGTCGACGTTTTTCCAGAAGGAGTTCCGCTCCGCCGCCACCACCAGATTCCACGAAACAGCACCAGAAACTCCGTTCTGGCACCTTGCCGGGACAGGCAATTGGAGGAGATCATCGCCATCATCATCACTATCGCTTCTCCATCGACCATCCATGTTTCCCCCATCTATGAGTGAGTAATCCCTTGCTGTAGGCTATGGGGATGGTAGGGATTGGATGAGATCGTTCATGTAATGGCATCAGATTATTAGGGCATGGAGCCTAGTATCTTTTATTAGTGCTGTATGACTTTGTTGCGACTTGTTGTGCTTAATGCTTGTCACTAGGGCCCGAGTGCCATGATTTCAGATCTTAACATGTTATTGATTCATTATGATAGTATTGTTCTTGGTCTTATCTACAAGTTGTATACACACGTCGTTGTCCGGAACCTATGGCCCCGAAGTGATAGAAATCGGGATAACTAGAAGGGAAAGGCTTTGATGTGAGGATCACATGTGTTCACGGAGTGTTAATGCTTTGCTCCGGTGCTCTATTAAAAGGAGCACCTTAATTTCCAGTAGTTCCCTAGAGGCCCCGCTGCAAACGGGCTGGTAGGACAAAAGATGTTGTGCAAGTTCTCATTGCGAGCACGTATGACTATATATGGAACACATGCTTAGGATTGTCTAGTACTTGGATGCTTTATCTTATTTATCTGCAATTGCCCTATATTATGATTGCTATGTGAATTTTCTTGTCCATGCAACGCCCGTCCATCCATCCCTATGCCTCACTTTCGAATCCCATTTCGCTTGCTTTTGTTACTATTGTCTTTGCTTTACTCTTGTTACTTTGCTATTCCTACTACAAAAGGTTACTCTTGATGAACTTTGTGAGCAAGATTGTTTCAGTGCAGCTGAATTGACAACTCAGTTGTTAAGGCTTATAAATATTCTTTGGCTCCCCTTGTGTCGAATCAATAAATTGGGTTTCACTTCCCTCGAAAATACTGTGATACACCCCCTATACTTGTGGGTCATCAGCTACTAGCGACGACAACGACAATGACGATTCTGAAGATGACCCTGAAGTTGTGTACTATAGGGCTAGACATGATTATGACTAATTTTTATTTTTTTAATATTGATAAATGTATTGGGTGTTGGCCACAACAAGTTGCAATACTACCTATTTATATCGAGACAATTCATATCCATATAAGAAGATCACTAAAAATAAAGGTTTAAATACATTATTATACATCACCAACATCCACATCTAGTGTTGGGGTTTTCTTCTAGTCTGTAACCAAGGAGCATCTTCCTTATTTAATGGGATGCTTGGGTCAGTGTGCACTGTGAATGGCGGAATTTCATGAAACTTATTATAATCTTCTGAGATGTCTGTCTTGTCCTACACTCCCACGATGTTTCTTTTTCCTAAAAGAACTATGTGGTGCTTTGGCTCATTGTATGGTGTATTCTTTTGCTTAACTTTCCTTTTTCTCTGTTTGGTAGACATGTCCTTCACATAGAAAACCTGAGCCACATCATTGGCTAGGACGAGTGGTTCATCTCTATATGCAAGATTGTTGGCATCCACTATTGTCATTCCATACTTCTTTTCTACCTTAAACCCGCCTCATGTTAAGATACTGAGTGCCTTTGTCAGCTCATCGTTCTCTCTATCGGGAATGAACTTTCCCTCTTGAACCTATTCTTATCACTTTAATAAGTTCATTCTTGGGTTTAAGCATTTCTTCATTTGCAACAATCTCCCTTGTTTCTGGGTCATACGATCCCCCATGCCCAAGTATCCAATTTCTTGACCTCAAGGGCCAACCACTTGTATATGGAGTGACCCCTTTAGCCGCTAGGTCGGCCTTAGTTTTATCCCACTTAGGCATGGCACTCCTGTAGCCACTTGTCCCCATATGATGGTGATATTTGTTTTTGGAAGCATTTAGCTTATTCTTTGCTGACCTTGCCTTAGCTTGTTCTGATTTCTTGTAATCCAAAAATGCGGCCCAGTTACCCTGATGCTTATCTAGTGCGCCAGTGAATTCAGGGGTTTTTTCTCCTTGACATAGTTTTGGTATAATCTTTTATTCTAGTCTTTAAATTGTGTGCACATATTCTTAAGAGCCTACTCCTTGAATTTCAACCTCATTTTATGTGTGAGCTCATTTGTCGGCCAGACTGGTAGGGTGAAATGTGTCATGAGAGAATTCAAAAGACAATATTTGGCTTTGTCATCGACAAAACTAGCTCCAGCTGGATCCCTTTTCTTTCCTGGCTTATTCCACCTCCAAGTGGTGATCGGGATGGCGTCCCTAAAAATCACTCTGCATTAATGTACAAATGTAGATACGCTCTCTATGGGCTCCAACGATTGACCTAGCTCAGAGACTAAGTCAATTGTCAAACAAACATCAGTGGCCAACTTTTTGGCAAGGCCTCGTTTTCTTGCAGAAGATTGGCCCGATGCGGAGGTCTAAGAGAAGAAACATTCGTCACTATATATATATATATATGAATCAGGTAATGCATCTACTAGTGATCGGCAGAGGCTTTATATACCTCGCTAGACTTTGTTATTAAGATGTCTCCACCATCGTCTCCATCGTCGTCTCCACTATAGTCTCCACCATCGTGTCCTCCAGACAAGTTAAGATACTGGGAGCCATCATCTCCACCGTCGGCTACTCCAACATTATAACAACCTCCAGTACCCTCATCTATCATGTCGAGAACCACTTCTTCAAGGTCTCTACCGTCCATAGCTTAACTAATACAGAAGAAAGATAAAATAATTTTGCATTAAGTAAAAGAATATTACAATTGCGACGACTCGTGTACAGAAGAAACATAAACTACTAATATTGAAATAATATAATATATCACGGATAATCCAGTTAACGCAACAATAATATAAGATAGGGATTTCTATTTTCGTACCCTCGGTTTGTTAGTTGTACTCAGTTTTCCCCATCCGCTTAGTTTTTCCTCACTTTTTCCCATCTCCTTGTACAAAACTCTCACATGGTCTGAAACTCGCCATCCGTCAGCCTTGCCGTTACATACTGACAAGTGGGGTCGCATTCAGTCGGGTCCCATAGTGGACCCTCGCATTACGTGCTGACGAGTAGGTCCGCGTTCTGTCAGGTCCCGTAGTGTACCCTTGCCGTTGCATGCTAACAAGTGGGGCCGTGTTCAGTAGGTTCCCGCAGTGGACACTGATACTTTCGATCCGGATTACGGATGTAGTATAGCTTCTTTTTCCCTAGTAGACCTCGGTTATTGAATCCTTGGGAAGCGAATGCGTAGTGAAGTTACTTTAACGGACCTTCGGGAGTTTTAGAATTCCTTTTGTGTTTTTACCGGACCAATAGCTTGCATCGTTTTATTATTATTGATGATGGAGAGAGAGGGCCTAGGGCGATCGGTTTCACCTATAGCTGTGCAAAACATCTGATGGGAATAAAAGATAAAAATAAAGTACGTGTTACTTGTTAGAGCAATATAAATTATATGTGGGCAGTGCATCCATAATTGCTATTCCCTCCGCAACCGCTTATAGCAATAACCTACTAGTCTCATCCATAGAAGAAAGAGAACTAATGATATGCATAGTGATGTCACCGTTAATCCTAAGCAAATCCCTCACATACAGCCGTACTATCCCTTCTGTCACTCGGGTCCCTAACCTATAGATCAGTCATCACTCATACTCCCTATACCTGACTCAACCTTCAGGGTCTTGGGTACCTGACAAGTCCTTGGATTGAGGCAAGAGAGGGTACAATAATCATCATGTCATACAAACTAATACACGATCCTATCTATGATAAACAACATGCACATTACTACATGGCTAGGATGAAGCCCCTAGCCCAAGGAGAATTACTCGCACATAGAGATGAGATCAACAATCACAAACATTGTAATGAAAATCATAAGATTGATAGAAATAGTCTTACAATGTCACCAATCGAAGAAGAGATTTACTATTACAAGTGGTGGAATATGGCTATGGAGATGGAGAAGGGTTTGGAGATCTGGAGGCGGGTGGTGATATGTGGTAGAGACTTTTTGGCGAGGTCTGGCTTGTTTTCTCATCGCCCGAGGCTTCTTTATATAGGGGTCCCTTCACAAAAGTTGTTCTATTTGACCTAACGGTGGCGGTGCCAACTATACGACCGGATCTATACGGCCGGAATTTTTGCTCCGGTCGTATAGTTGGTCGTTAAAGTGTCTGCCTCTATTGTACAGCTCCTGGTTTCTTCTGGTTGTTGGAAATCTCGTATCTTTGACTTGAATATAGTGATTCCCTCCTTTAAACGACATTATCTATGCAGGAAAAATATAAAAGAAAGGATTGCATACCCCTCTGAATATTAGCATTAGTGGCAGGGTTTAGAGAGATATTTCATCAAGAATATGAGTGATATCCAGTTTAAATGTGGACATAGATGGCTATATTTGAGAGCCATCAACCTCCCAAGATTAAACTTGATCGTTCCCGAGCAAGAAAACCAAAATCAAAAAGGAACTCAGCATTTAAACTGAAATAACGAGATGGTGATCTTACTCATGATTAGTAGTCTCATGTTTCCTCCACTTCATAAATCTAAAAAACTTCAGCATAGATAGAGTAGTGGCAAGCATATCATACGGGTTTCATGCATCCTTATAGTGCAGCAAAATTATTGTAAACATGGATGATTCAAATGAGTAAACTGTATTCCATGTCAAGTAATCAACTCATAGGCTTGCCTTTGAACGATAAAGTATAATCATGTAAATTAAGAGTGTGAGAGTTGTCATGAAAAGCATATACACTAGAGTATCTCAATTCTCCCACATCAATAAATCAAGACTTTTCAAGCACTACTTTTCTATTCATTGTCCTTCATGAATTTCAGTTTTTAAGTAATTGAGAGCATGCCAAAAAATATATTAGTTTATCAGGATGTGATGGTCACTCGTGGCATCACTAAGGTTTTGTTCCTTTCGTATAATGATTTCTCATAACATCCAAAGGAGTGATTCCATCATGATTACATCTACCCGGGAGTGCCAAGAATCTTACCCACTATAGCATTGCTGCTACAATTGTTTAATCAACTCATAACTGAAATCTAGGAGTTTCCTCCATGAAGATCGTTCGTAGGCCAGCGGAGTTGTTGGCATCCCATGAAGTTTGACACGCATAAAGATATATCATTCTTATGATTAACAAGTCAAACTTTGGCATGCTCACAAAAACCGCTAAACATTAATTCAATCGAACTAATCCTTTCAAAGAGAACTATCAAGTCAATCAACATTTTTAGTGGTGTTGAGTGTCTCTAGAAATAAGCCTTCAAGACTAAGAACTACAACACCCAAGCCTTCAATTGTGAGACTTTTTCTTATTACAATTCTTTAGCAATTTTAGGCAAGACTTGGTTAATTACGAGAGCTAGAACAAAACGTACCCAATTAAATACCCATGCAAACTAAAATCTTACTACAATACAAAGACTCACTCCACCAATATAACATCTCAACATTTACTACTAACTAGCATGGGTTTCTCAAACTTCAAAAGTGGGAAGTCATAAGGCATACCTCTCATGTTTGGTTCCACTTCTCTCTTCCTTTTTTATTTGTTTCTTGGAAACTCGAAGTCGATCACTCTCCTGCAAATATATGAAGACCTCGAGGCAGAAAGAAAAGAAAGAGAGAAAATAAGGAAAAATGGAGAAATATTTTTGTGATTTTTTAAGAAAGGAACTTTAAAGAATAGAAAATTGGTGGCAAAGATTGGCTAGAAAATTTCGAAATCAAATAGAAAGAACTAAAAATAAGGTGTTAGTGAAACCAACACGAGTGTTTATAAAATCAAAGAAAAACACAACCTCTAAATAAAAGCAAATAAATGCCAAATAAAGATACATGAGGAAACTTCCCCAAGCTTAGGCTTTTGCAAGCCCTTCAAATCATTGTGGTGGCGGGAAAAAGTCGTTACTCCAGTTCGCAAATTGAGTTGAGAGGTTACTTGTTGATTCTCGGAGGTTCAAAGAGAGGCTATGCATCCTCTCCACGGTCCCTCCAAGTTCTTGGAAATCTTGGTATGTGGCGAACCGAGTTTGTGGCTGCTCCTCTTGATAAGGAACTTCTTGCTCCTCCTCTTGGTCCTCATCCTCCTCCGGAATCTCCTCCTCGGGTTGGTGTTTCTCAACCTGAGAATCATATAGCAAACATCCTTCCTCGATAGAGAAAAGACCATTGGGCATAGGAGCGGGGTAGATACGCCTAGCTCCATCAATATGCAGGTAATAAGCACCACCTCTACTAGTGAGCATTCCACAGGATCTCAAAGTGGAGAAACCAACACGTGTCTCACCTAGTACGGGTTGCAAATCACCTAGATCAAGGTCTAGGGCAGTGGCAAGCGCGGTGATGATGCCTCAACCTGTGATTGGCCCTTGGCTTTGGGAGGCTTGGTGCTCCAAGTAGCGCACAAGGATGGCGCCCAAGTTAAGTGACAAGCCGTAGTTGATGTAAGCAACCTTTGCGAGGATTAGGATGTCCTCCTCGTTGAGTCTCGTGAACTCATTACGTGCCTGCAAGGTACTAGCAATAACATAGAACAAATAGCGAATTGCAGGATGTTGAATATTCTTCCCCTTGTTCACTCTACTAGTGAAACTCATTCCATTATAGTATTGTTCAGGGGTAGGTTCTAAGCCAGTAAAGGATGCGTGTAAAGCATGAATATCATTGTTTGGTAAATTAAAACATGTGCACCATTCGTCTAATGTTAAGGTGTTGTTGTTCATCAGTCGGAAAGAAATAGTGTCATATCCTTGCCATTGTTTAACGAGGCTTTGCAACGAACTAAGAAATTCAATGGTTAAGCGGCGATAAGTAGGTACATCATTGTACACAAAGTTTTGCAGGCCAGCTCTATTGCAAAGTAAATTAAATTCATCAGAAATACCAAGTTGGTTCAATATAATGGGGCAAGCCCACTTGGTGGCCTTCACTTCGCGGTTTTTGATCCTGTTGAAGTGATCACGACGGGCCTCATCCCTGAACCGTATGCCCATGTGTTCCTGAGTGGCAGCCCGAGAAGCGCTAGCGGTGGCACGAGCACGAGTTTGGCTCCTTGTGTTCATCATCTAAAACATTGAAGAAAGGCAAAAATAAAACTTTTTGATCCAACAACAGTAAGTGCATCATATTCCTCATCATAGCACACTAAATATTTCTCCTCAAACTAGCAATCTAGGTAAGAAAATCATGGGAATTAGTTCATAGTAGGTCTCACCCTAGATTGATAATGGCAATAGATTGAAGATGTAAAAGTAATTGGAAGATCGGAGGAGAAACATACCGTAGATCACTCGTGTGCGAGGAAATTGAACGAAATTGAGTAGAGATGAAGATCCCTAGAGGTTTTGAGACAGTTTGGAGGTAGAAAAAAGAAAAAGGATTGAAGTTTTGGAGTTTAAAGTACCTTCCCATGCGATTTTGTGGTCGGACGCAACTATACAGTTGGAACAATGTGTTCCAGCCGTATAGTCGGCCTTTTGTCAAAATTTTAGGGTTCCTCCTGGTGGCGCATCTATACGGACGCAACTATACTGCCGGAACAAAATGTTCTCGCCGTATAGTTGGTTGTTAAACTGTCTGTCCCTGCGAAAGAAAATATACAAAGGCATCGATATCTATACGACCGGAACTATACGGTTAGAATTTTTATTCCCGCCTTATAGTTGGTCGTTAAACTCTCAGAACATTAGAAAAGAAATTGTATGGAGACACCGATATCTATACGACTAGAGCTATACGGCCGGAATTTTTATTCCTGCCGTATAGTTGGTCGTTAAACTCTCAGTACATATTACAGAAAAAAAATTGATGGCAAAGATATCTATACGGCCGGAATTTTTATTCCCACCGTATAGTTGGTCGTTAAACTCTCTGTGTCCATAAAAAAAATTGTTTCTTCGAAAACTATTTATTTTCCTGTAATTTAGTGATATACCTTCTTTTTGAAAGAAAATTGATAGTAAATATTATCGACCAACAATAGCATGAATAAAGCAGAATTTCAAGTACTACCAAACTTCTTCTCCTCAACTGGAGTTTTCTAGCACTCTTTATTAAACATAAACTTAAAATAAAACTAAAAACTTTACTCAAACCTTTATTTCACATGGGTTTCCTCCCATGAAGCGCTCTTTTATGGTCGATAGCTTGACCTTGCTGATACTCACTTAGGCCAGATGAGTGGAACACCCACTCCAAAGTAGTTGGCCTTGAAAGTGATGGCCTCCTTTTCATCATGCTTGGCTTTCTTCTTCCTGGGGAAATGAATAATAAAAGGATCCCGTGAAGGCAATTACAGCTTCACGTTCCCTTCATGCAGATTAATCAAAGCCTTAATAGTTCTTAAGAAAGGACGGCCTAATATAATAGGAGCAGTAGCATCTTCAGGCATGTCAACAATAACAAAATCAATGAGAGCAGGATAGCCTTTAATGTATACTAAAGTGTTCTCCTTAATTCCTACAGCTTGTTTATAGGTAGAATCTGCTAGATGCAATTTTAACTTACTAATTTCAAAGGAGCCAAGATTTAACTTGTTAAAAAGACTCTTTGGAATTGTTGAGACGCTTGCACCTAGATCACAAAGTGCAGCTATCTCATTGGTTCCAATTTTAATCTTAATAGTAGGCTCAAATATGTCATCTAGTTTAACAGGTAATTTTTCAGCAATTTGCTTGTATTCTTCCTCAAGCTCACGATCCTTTATTGCTACTTGATTGACAAAGTGTTTGTATATAGCTTCCTCACTACCTTCACTTACCGGAATCTTGACGTTGATCCTTTTTACGAGATCTTCAACGGTGTAGCTTGGTGAAGGAGCATTACTAGAGTCAAGTTCTTCAGGCTCCTCCCTTTGGATCCTCATCATTTTGAGTTGTTCAACAGGATTGGGCTCAGCTTTACCTGTAAATTTAGTAAAATCAGAGTTTGACTCTCGGTTATCTTACCTAGCTATGCCTCAATGATCCTCGTTCTTTCTTGGAGGGCCTGCAAATCATTTCTCAAACTAACAGCTTGGTTAGATAATTTACCAAGCATGGCATCATGGTTCTCCGTTATTTTAACAAGAATATTATTTTGTTCATTTTGTGAGTCTATAAAAGACTTAAGTGTTTCTTGGAGACTACCATTACTAGTTCCAATATTATTTTTAGAGTTACCTGCCGGACTAGCATAATGTTTCTGAAAGTTAGGATTGTAACTCTTTTTCCAAGCAGGGTTATAATCATTATGAGCTATAAAGTCTATATTTTCAATATTTGTTTCAGGGGTGGTGCTTACGTGGGTTTCCTTACCTTTTACTACTAGTATGAGCTCATCCAACTTGGCATTCAGTTCTTCGTTCTCTTGTGGTGAGATAGAGTTCACCTTCTTCGTGTTTGATCTTTCCACATGCCATTGGGCATGGTTGTCTTGCATATTTTCTAGCAGCTGCTTCGCTTTGGTAATATGTTTCCCCATAAATGTTCCTCCAGCTGTAGTATCAAGCATAGACTTAGACATAGGATTAAGAGCATTGTAAAATAAATTGAGGATTAACCAATCTTCCATCCCATGACTAGGACAGTTTCTTAGGCTTTCTTTCATCCTCTCACATGCAAGCGCTAGTGGCTCACGCTCTTCCTGTCTAAAGCCAATAATATTAGATCGGAGTTGCATAGTCTTTGCAGGTGGGAAAATTTTAGTCATAAATAAAGAAGTATATCCCACCCATGATGTAATATTATTTCTAGGCAAAGATAGCAACCATTCTTTTGCTCTTCCTCTTAGAGAGAAAGGAAATAAATGCAATTTGACCGCATCAGGGTCAACGTCTTTAATACGCATCATATCACATATTTCAGTGAAAGTATTAAATTCATACATGCGCCTTCAATAGCAGAGCCTCCAAATTGATTTTATTGAACCAAACTTAAGTAATGGGGCTTAATTTCATAGTCATCAACAACGATTACTGGCTGAGTAATAGGAGTACGCAAATAACCATTGTTGGGAGAAGCAAACTCCCCAAGCTTATTTTTAGCCATATTTCCTATGTTTTGGGGTTTTCTTAACCAAAGAATTATAATAGTAAAAACAATAATTTAAAGTCTAACTAATTTTTTTGGTTTGTCAAATAAAGACTGAAAGCAAACTAACAAAATTAAAAAAAAGAATTAAAACTAGCAAGGTTCCTAATAATCTCAGCAGGGTAGCTATTGCTTCCCTGGGAACGATGCTAGAAAAAGGGTTGATACCTTTGATCCTGATTACAGATGTAGTATAGCTTCTTTTTCCCTAGTAGACCTAGGTTATCGAATCCTCGGGAAGCGAATGGATGGTGAAGTTACTTTAACGGACCTTCGGGAGTTTTAGAATTCCTTTTGTATTTTTACCGGACCAATAGCTGGCGTCTTTTTGTTGTTGTTGATGATGGAGAGAGAGGGCCTAGGGCCTTTGGTTTCACCTGTAGCTGTGCAAAACATCTGATGGGAATAAAAGATAGAAATAAAGTATGCATGTACTTGTTAGAGCAAGATAAATTATATGTGGGCAGTGCATCCATAATTGCTATTGCCTCCGCAACCGCTTATAGCAATAACCTACTAGTCTCATCCATACAAGAAAGAGAACTAATGATATGCATAGTGATGTCACCGTTAATCCCAAGCAAATCCCTCACATACAGCCATACTACCCCTTCTGTCACTAGGGTTCCCAACCTGCAGATCAGTCATCACTCATACTCCCTATACCTAGCTCAACCTTCGGGGTCTTGGGTACCTGACAGGTCCTTGGATTGAGGCAAGAGAGGATACAATAATCATTATGTCATACGAACTAATACATGATCCCATCTATGATAAATAACATGCACAATTGCTACATGGCTAGGTTAAAGCCCTTAGCCCAAGGCGGATTACTCACACATAAAGATGAGATCAACAATCACAAACATTGTAATGAAAATCATAAGATTAATAGCAACAGTCTTACAATGTCGCTAATCGAAGAAGAGATCTACTATTACAAGTGGTGGAATATGGCTATGGAGATGGAGAAGGGTTTGGAGATCTGGAGGCGGCTGGTGATCTATGGTAGAGACTTTTTGGCGAGGTCTGGCTTGTTTTCTTGTTGCTCGAGGATTCTTTATATAGGGGTCCCTTGACGAAAGTTGTTCTGTTTGACCCAACGGTGGCGGCGCCAACTATATGACTGGAATTTTTGCTCCGGTCGTATAGTTGGTCGTTAAAGCGGATGCCTCCGTTGTACGGCTCCTAGTTTCTTTTGGTTGTTGGAAATATCGTATCTTTGACTTGAATATAGTGATTCCCTCCTTTAAATGACATTATCTGTGCAGGAAAAATGTAAAAGAAAGGATTGCATACCCTCTGAATATTATCATTAGTGGCAGGGTTTAGAGAGATATTTCATCAAGAATATGAGTAATATCCAGTTTAAATATAGACGTAGATGGCTATATTTTAGAGCTATCAGACACCTCTCTCAACTTATCCAGATCAGCATCGGACCCACAGCTTATCCACATGTGCGCCCGACCCACAGCTTATCCACATGAGCGTCGGACCCACAACTTACCTAGGTTGGCGTTGCAAGATGGGACCCTGAGCCATGCCCACGCACGTGCCCTTTGTGTAGCTTCATTTTCATATAGTGATAATGTAATGCATATACGAAAATTATACACCTTTCAACTCTTTTAAATCGCACTTAGGACATGATAATATAGTGCTAATAAAATCCTGATCATTTATCATTTCCGTGGAGTGAAATATAATGCATAAACTTTCGTATACGAAAATTATACACTTTTGAACTCTTTGAAATCACACTTAATATGTGATAATGTCATGCTAAGAAAATCTTGAGAGATTGTCATTTTCATAGAGTATAATGTAATGCACAAACTTGCATATGCAAAAATTATAAACCTTTGAACACTTTTAAATCGCACTTAATACGTGATAATGATGTGCTAACAAAATTTTGAGAGATTATTATTTTCTCCCCCATTTTCATAGAGTGGAATGTAATGCATAAACTTGCATATAAGAAGTTTATACACCTTTGAACTCTTTGAAATCGCACTTGATACGTGATAATGTTGTGCTAAGGAAATCTTGAGATATTATTATTTTCATAGAGTGGAATGTAATGCATAAATTTGAATATACGAAAATTATACACCATTGAACTCTTTGAAATCGCACTTAATACGTGATAAGGTTGTGCTAAGAAAATCTTAAGTGATTATCATTTTCATAAAGTGGAATGTAATGCATAAACTAGCATATACGAAAGTTATACACCTTTGGACTCTTTGAAATCACACTTAGGTCATGATAATGTTGTGCTAATAAAATCCTGATTATTTATCATTTCCATGGAGTGAAATATAATGCATAAACTTGCGTATACGAAAATTTTAAACCTCTGAACACTGTGAAATCGCACTTAATAACGAGATAATGATGTGCTAGCAAATATTTGAGAGATTATCATTTTCTCCCCCCATTTTCATAGAGTGGAATGTAATGTATAAACTTGCATATACGAAAATTATGCACATTTGAACTCTTTGAAATTGCACTTAATATGTGATAATATTGTGCTAAGAAAATCTTGAGAGATTATCATTTTCATAGAGTGAAATGTAATGCACAAATTATACACCTTTGAACATGTTCCATTCAAATTATATTCAAGTTCATTTGTTTATGGAGTTAAAGTACCGGTGACAAACTCGTTATTTTGCATGGATAGAGTGGTGCTCCCTGACAGATATAAGGGTTATCATGTTCGCTAGATCATAGAGGATCAACGGTTGGTGGGCACGATCCGCGTGACAACTGTCTCAACCAATCAGAGCATAGCAGCGAAGATAAGCACATGTGCGAGAGATTGATACTAAGAGAGGGGAAAACTGAGTAGAACTTAAGAACCAAGGGCAAAACTGAGTAGAATTTAAAAATCAAGGGCAAGACTAACAAAGGGATTCAAATAGAAAATAGAAAAAGATTTAAAAAATAGAAAATGCGTATTTTATACAATAAAATACATATTGACATATATCAAACTATTTGCAATTCAAATATACACCAGTTTGACAATTATTGCCTCATTCAGACAAACTATGTTTTGGGGAGGGATGTTTTGGGAAGAGGCTTGAGAAGAAAGCCATGCACCTTGATAGATAGTAGGTGATTTGAGAAGTGGTGATTTAGGTTAAAACTTGATTTATATACATTTCTTATGGTGGTAGGTCACATAATAAGACTCCTTGGGTGGATGCCATTATGTTTTGATCTTTTTGAATTTGTTGTGCATAAAATGACTCAATTAGCTAGCTAAAAACCTATTCATTGACTCTCTATTTACCAGCCACCGGAGGGTAAAACTGAGTATATTTCACACGGCGGTGTTAGTACTGGAGGGAAAAACTAAGTACAACCAACCTGCCAGTGTTACACTCGAGGGTAAAACTGAGCACAACTAAGTCGCCAGGGTTAGACACGAGGGAAAAAACGTGACTCATGGTACGCGTGTGCGGTGCACGGGACGGTAGCGGGCAAGTGTGGTCGTGAACGGTGCAGTAGCGTACGCGGTTACGCGGTGCACGGTGGTGCAATGAAACATCGCTTCCCTTCTCCTTCAATAGCGGCCTCCTCAATCTCACTCACTACTCACTCGCTCACTCAACCATCTCCACTGTCCCATCACCTTTTGCAAACCCCCAAGAAAAGCCCAACCATGCCGGTGATGGAGAAGAACAACATGGTAGCCATCGGTGCCTCCAAGGCCACCAGCGAGGAGGCCCCCATCACCATACATGCCCCCGTCTAGGCATCGAAGGCAGCTGCAATCCATGTCCCCGCATCCGCTGTAGCCGCCGGCGAGGAGGCCCCTGCTGGTCTTGGGCAGATCTCGCTCGGCTGGGACCCCTACGAGGAGGTTGATTACATAAGGTCGGAGAACCCCTACGACACCAGCATCGCCGACCCATGGTTGGAGGTAACCAGGGTTTTCTTCCCTTCCCTTGTTCTTCCCCCTTCCCATTGTTGGATGCTAGATCATATGTTATTAGGGTTTGGTTGTTCGTATTTTTATAGTAGCTAATCCTCTTGTGTTAGATCTTGTATTTCGAGGAATCCCCCTGTTCATATTTGAACCCCCCTGTTCTTAGTTGGGATCAGTATTCGATCTGGTTTGGGATTTGGGGAATAATCACGAGATCTCAATCGGTTAATTTATGCAAATAATCAATCCTGATAATCAAAGTTTCTCAATCATGTCCTTATTGCACTCTACTGTTATTCCAACAGGAGGATAGCAACGATGTCCGCAGCGATGACGAGTCCAAAGACACCAAGACTCGTCATGTGCTAAGGAGGCTGAAGTCTGGCCAGTACAACAACTTCTTCGCCGGCGACATCTACAGGTGCCCCTTCTGCCCCACCAGGAGGCTCCGCGCCACGGACTTCAACTCCCCCGTGAAGCATGCTGAGGACGTGAGGTCCTGTTGCGAGTTCGTGAATGTCCACGACTTCAGAGCCATCCACCAGGCGTTCGGCCTTCACCTCCGCAACCTCTAGAAGGTGGCTATCGAGGAGGTTCGCATGCTCCTGATCAAGCCCAAGGCGCCCAAGGTCAAGGGACTAGGAAGCAAGAAGTGGAGGAGGCACCAGAGGGAGGAGGCGGAGGCCATGAGGGGTCACTGATCTTGTGCTGCTGCTGCTATTGTAAAGCAGCTTGTTTGTGTTGAACTTGTCCGCTTCTGCTGTTGAGCAGCCTAATTGTCGAACCTCGTTAAGTACCATACTATATAACTTATATTAGATGCTTTATCTACATGTTCTATGTTTACTGAATTTATTTATGGTGGTAGTTAGATTTGCTGCTCTAGATTTGCTACCAGATTGGGGAAAAAGAGGGTCAAAAGGAACAATGAATAAAGAGAGAAGCTGCTCTAGATTCGCTACCTTTTAAGAAAAAACACAACTATTAGCAAGAGAGAGGGGAAAATGCGCTCTTAAAAAGCCCAATCATAAAAATAACAAAAAAGAAAACTTCCAATTTAGGCGACTGGGTGCACGTAACCACCAAACACGCCCCACATGGTCCCACACCATGTTCCCCCATAATCAGGGAGAGATGGATGGCTGGTCCACGGTGTATCCTGGCCCCACCTGTCAGCATGTAACGGTCGAGGCGACGTAACATAACGCTCAACACACGACCCGCTCCAACGCGGTCCCACCGGTCAGCATGTAACTGTCAAGGCTTTGACCTGACGGCATCGCCCCCCTCCCCCCGTCCGAGAGCCTGTGAGGGTTTCAGAATAGAGGAAGGGGAAAATGAGGAAAAAAAAGAGGCTGGGAAAAACTGAGTACAACTAATGAACCGAAGCCATGAAAATAGAAAACCCTATAAGATAATATCACTAATATATTACATCTCGCTCATATCAAACTAGACATCGACTACCGGGTCCTGAGCCACGAGAGATGAACACCCAAAGAGAAGGAACCATCATAGGAGCATAGCTCGGGTGAGATCCCTAAAGAAGCTGCCAGGTATTGGAGAACCTGACGTCCAAAACAGCCATATAGCAGCAGATATGCCCATCCTCCTCCCTGACATGCCTCTGTACCATCTCCACGGGGGTCGGCTCCCTCTGCACCGATAGTGGACCACACGACCATCACCAGAGAAGGTCCGGGTCGATGACGATACCCGGATTCTTCACCAACCTATGCCTCTCGGCAGGTAGCACCTCCTAGTGCTAGCCCGGCGGAGCCCAGTCTCGGACATTCCTGATGGAGCCCAGTACTCCGTTGTTGTCACCGAGTAGACGACGAGGATGCGGGATGGGCATAATCTAAACACTAAATTAAACCTAAACAATTATAACCTAATTCAAACACTAAATTAAACCCTAAACACTAAACATTCCTAAATAAACTAAACATTCCTAAACAATTCCTAAATACACTAAGCATTCCTAAATACTCCATTTCTAAATACACTTAACATTCCTAAATACACTAACTTAAACCCTAAAGTACTGAACATTCCTAAATAAACTAAACATTCCTAAACAATTTCTAAATACACTAAACATTCCTAAATTCTCCTTTTCTAAATACACTTAACATTCCTAAATACACTAAATTAAACCCTAAACACTAAACATTCCTAAAAAATTCCTAAATATAGTAAAAATTCCTAAATACACTAAATTAAACATAAATACACACTAAACATTTAACTGGTGGTCGAAGGTCTCACCTACGAGAGATGGCGTGGCCAAAGAACATCGGGGGCGGCACCGCCGGAGCATGCGGGGCGGCCGGAGCACCTCGGGAACAAACGGGATGGACGGGTGCTGCGGGGGGCGGCGGAGCGGGGCGACGCGGCGGTCTCCACGAGTGCAGGGTGGAACGGCGCGGCGTGACGGAACAGTGGACGGTGGGAATCCTCCTCCATGGGCACGAGCAGCGGCAATTCTTCTCGGGGGAGAAGATGAGTGCTCCAGTTCATGTCTAGAACCGGGGTGGAGGAGGAGGATATTTATACCCCCACCCTTTAGCCCCGGTTTGAGATACAAACCGTACCCTTTAGTCCCGGTTTATATCTCAAACTGGGGCTAAAGGTACTTTCAGCCACCGCTTTTCGTGCCCGAGCCGCACCCCTTTAGCCCCGGTTTGTATCTCAAACCGGGGCTTAATGTTCTTTTGGCGCCAAAATGAAAACCAATGCACATAATTAAGAAAATTATGTATTATATATCAAATAATTTAGAAAAAGGAGATCTATAATTCAAATCTATTATCATAATCTATTATACAACTTAAATGAAATAATTTATTGTTTAACAAATATTTTATTTAGTATAAATCTTGAAAAACATATTTTATTATTTTAAAAATAGAAAAATATATACATATAATATATCGAAATATTCAGAAAAAAATAATCTACCCATTAAACATATAATATTTCATACTACAACTAGTAACTAGGACTAAAGATATTTTGGGAGCCTTTAGTCCCGGTTGGAGCCACTAACCGAGACTAAAGATATTTTCCGCCATTCTCAGAGCCATCAAGCCATGCTTTCCCGATATTTCCCTCCGCTTCCCGCCCTTTCCCTCTATATCTAGGCCGACCTCCATGGCCATCCACACATCCACACCTTCCTCTCACAATAATGGAAACCGCTTGTTGGGCCTTTCTGACCCTCGCTATGCGCCTCCAGCTACCCATGCCCGTTAGGGTACCGTCTTCCTGCTGGCTGGATGCTAAGCGCTAGAGAGGTTCCTGTCCCTCCTATGCCTCAAGGTTCTGCCCGCCAGGCGCCATCACAAACCACTTCTACCTCGGGCTAACACCGGAGCAGCGAATGGATCCCCATTGGTATCTCGACAACTACGACACCTGGAATGCCTTCTTCGCTAACCAGCAGGAAAGGGAGCTCGCCAAGTACGAGGGTGACGGCCCGCCCCTAGTGAACCACAACGAATCCGACCGCCGCCTGGGTTGGGTGAATCGGACTTTCACCAACGTGATGCGCTACATCGCCATGGGAGATCATCTTCGCCCGCGGTACCCACACTTTCACTAGCCGTAGAGCCACAAGAAGGGTGGTGGTGGTGAAGGCCTAGGGCATAGCGACGTCATCATTTGGGATCCCGCTCCCCGTATGTCGTGAATCCAAGGCCGGAGTGGCAGGTGCCCTCGGAATATGCCATGGTTGACGGTCCCCGGTTCCCCCGTGCACAAGTCAGGGAAGGGCTGAGGATCTAGCCGCGTGCTACTGATACGTCCAAAACGTATCTACTTTCCCGAATAGTTTTGCTATTGTTTCTCCTCTATACTTGTGTGCTTTGGATGCAACTAATGCAAACTGACGCTGTTTTCAGCAGAATTGCCTTGGTGTCTACTTTTTGTGCAGAAAATCAACTATCAGGAAAAATCCCGGAAAATATACCAAAAATCCTTTTTCACCCGAAGACTCCGGGAGCCAGAATACGAGACGGAGAAGAGCCAGGGGGTGGCCACACCACCTGGTGGCGCGGGCCAGGCCAGGTCGCGCAAGGGGGTGGTGTGGGCCCCCCAGGCACCCTCGGCCTCTCTCTTCGCCTATAAGGAGCCTTCTGACCTAAAAACTTCGGGGGGTTCGACGTTTTTCTAGAAGGAGTTCTGCTCCGCCGCCACGACCAGATTCCACGAAACAGCACCAGAAACTCCGTTCTGGCACCCTGTCGGGATGGGGAATTGGAGGAGATCATCGCCATCATCATCACCATCGCTTCTCATCGACCATCCATGTTTCCCCCATCTATGAGTGAGTAATCCCCCACTGTAGGCTATGGGGATGGTAGGGATTGGATGAGATCGTTCATGTAATGGCATCAGATTGTTAGGGCATGGTGCCTAGTATCTTTTATTAGTGCTTTATGACTTTGTTGCGACTTGTTGTGCTTAATGCTTGTCACTAGGGCCCGAGTGCCATGATTTCAGATCTGAACATGTTATTGATTCATTATGATAGTATTGTTCTTGGTCTTATCTACAAGTTGTATACACACGTTGTTGTCCGGAACCTATGGCCCGGCGATGTAAATCGGGATAACTGGAAGGGAAAGGCTTTGATGTGAGGATCACATGTGTTCACGGAGTGTTAATGCTTTGCTCTGGTGCTCTATTAAAAGGAGCACCTTAATTGCCAGTAGTTCCCTAGAGGCCCCGCTGCAAACGGGTTGGCAGGACAAAAGATGTTGTGCAAGTTCTCATTGCGAGCACGTATGACTATATATGGAACACATGCCTAGGATTGTCTAGTACTTGGATGCTTTATCTTGTTTATCTGCAATTGCCCTATGTTCTGATTGCTATGTGAATTGTCTTGTCCATGCAACGCCCGTCCATCCATCCTTATGCCTACCGCACTCGAATCCCACTATTTACTGCATTTGTTACTATTGTCTTTGCTTTACTACGGTTGTTAGTTTGCTATTCCTACTACAAAACTATTGCTACTGATAAACTGTTGTGAGCAAGATTGTTTCCAGGTGCAGCTGAATTGACAACTCAGTTGTTAAGGCTTATAAATATTCTTTGGCTCCCCTTGTGTTGAATCAATAAATTGGGTTTCACTTCCCTCGAAGATACTGCGAGACACCCCTATACTTGTGGGTCATCAAGACTATTTTCTGGCGCTGTTGCCGGGGAGCATAGCTTTATTTATCAAGTTCACTTGGATTCTCTATTGTTCGCTGCTATCCATCCACCCTGGGTAAGTCTCGTGATGGCAAGGTTCCTATTTTACTATCCACTACAAGAAGAGGTACGGTTCTAAACACCTCTGCTGCTCTTGATTCACCGTCTGTTAAAAGTAAGCTCGTTACACCACCACATACACATGTTGCACACACTGCTACTACCGCTGAATCTGAAACTTCTAATACTTATGATACTGCTTCTACTATGCTTGATAAGAGTGGTTCATTAGGTCCTTTCCTAGATGCTACGATTGCTAGAACTATAGCTGGAAATACCGAAACTCCTAATGAAGACACTACCACACCTATTAGCTCACCTGAGTCTATTGAGAGTTATGATATTGAAGAAGATTATGTTGAGATGACCGATGAGTTTATCAAAGAATGTAAGAACACCCATGATAGCAGCGCTACTAAGAGTCTCCTTGAGAGGCGTACTATTAGACCCAAATTATATCCTGCTGCTAAGTTTGCTGCTTCTCCCATAAAGATTACAGATGAAGATTATGATTTCTCTCTCGATCTATCTTACATAGCTATTGTCGAGAAAGGACCTTTTTGTGGGACTAAGAATGAAAGTGCGGTAGCACATATGAATGAACTTTCTACCATGAGTGGCTTGTTTTCTGATGATATTAAGATGCGTACTTACTTTGTTGCTAAGATTTTCCCCTTTTCGCTGAAAGGAGAAGCTAAAACTTGGTTTAGTAATTTACCTCCTGGATCTATTGATAGCCCTGAGTGCTTGATTAGTACTTTCCTGCAGAAATATTTTCCCCCCAGTGCTAGACATGCTATTTTGCAGGAACTTTTTGATTTCAAACAGGGAGAAAAAGAGGTATTGCCCGAATCTTGGGCAAGGTTTTGTGCTTTGATTCATGCACAGGCTAGAAGTCCATTACCTAAGAATGAGCTTCTTGATATATTTTATAATGGACTAACCGAGGAATCTAGGACATACCTAGATAGTTGTGCTGATTGTGTTTTCAGGAACAGGACTCCTAAGGAAGCTGAGGAATTAATGGCTAAAATAAGCAAGAATTATGAAGATTGGACTCCTCCTAAACAAGCTATACCTGAAGTAATTGTACCTGAACCATCTATTCCTAAGCCTATTCCAACATCAAAGAAGAGGGGAGTTATTGAATTAAATGGTGAAGTGATGAAGGAAGCTAAGAAATGTCTTAAGGAGAAGGGAATTAAAGTTGCAGATGTCAAGAATTTACCTCCTATAGAAGAATTATGTAAGCCTATTTCCTACTCATCCACTATTGAGGTACACTCTCTCCAACACTTTGATGAAGGTGATATCCCTTACTCTAAACCTCCTGATCAATGCTTAGAAGAATTTGATATCTTTATTGTTAAGCAAGATAACTTTAATAAAAGGGTGCAAAATCATCTAATGGAAAACACTAGAGCTATTGTTGAGTTGAAAGATGTTGTGGAAAGAACCTCTAATGATGTTAAAATGATTGTTAAACACTTTCAAATGGTTCAAACTCAAATAGATCAACTCGTTAAAGTGCAAAACGACCTGCTAGTGAATGCTGCTAAAGAAAAACATGCTTATGAAATTAGAACTAGAAGTGGTGCTGCTACCCAGGATCCTCTATATCCTGAGGGGCATCCCAAAAGAATTGAGCAGGATTCTCAACAAGCTAAAAATAGTGGTTCTACTCGTAAGAAAAGGAAAAAGAAACATAAAACTATTGAAGAACCCTTTGAACCTGCTATAGATCCTAATAGTATATCTATCTCTGATGCTGAAACTGAAAGTGGCAACAAAGAAAATGAAGTTCCCAATGAAGAAAAAGTTGAAGAAGAACCTAAAAACCACACTAAGAATACTAAGTACACTAAAGAGGATTTTATTGCTAAGAAACATGGTAGTGAAAGAGAGCCTTGGGTCCAAAAACCTATGCCTTTCCCTGATAAGAAACACAAGTCAAAGGAAGATTAACACTATAATAAGTTTTGTGAGTGGATGAAGCCTTTATTCTTGCAAATTCTTTTCACTGATGCTATTAAATTGCCTCCTTACTCAAAGTATATGAAGGACATTGTCTCGAATGAAAGGAAGATCCCTAATGAAGAAATTTCTACTTTGCTTGCTAATTATTCCTTCAATGGTAAGGTTCCTAAGAAACTTGGAGACCCAGGGATTCCAACTATCCCTTGCTCTATTAAGAACAGTTATGTTAGAACTGCTTTGTGTGATTTGGGAGCTGGAGTTAGTGTTATGCCTTTCTCTCTCTATAAGAGGCTTCAGCTTGAAAAATTGATTCCAACTGATATATATTTGCAAATGGATGATAAATCTACCACTATTCCTGTGGGTATATGTGAGGATGTACCTGTTCAGGTGGCTCACAATTGCTTGATATTAACTGAGTTTGTTGTGCATGAAATGCCTGAAGATGATAATATGTCTATTATTCTTGGGAGACCTTTTCTTAATACTGCAGGAGCTGTTATTAATTGTAATCAAGGAAAGGTGACCTTCAATGTTAATGACAAGGAACATCTAGTATATTTCCCCAAAAAGATTGAAAGGACTTATGGTTTGAATTCAATTGAACATGTTGAGGGCATTCAAGTTGGAGAAATATATTGTCCCATACCAAGAGAAAATTTGAAACTATTATGATTGGGACTATTGCTATCAAGGTTAAGGTAACATAATCATTAGTGGAGTACAAAGTTTTGTCTCATATGCAATTGTTTTGGTAGCAAGACTTGATCAACCTTGCTAACAAAAGGATTCCATTGAACAAAACAATGTTTTCGTTATGATTATCTCCGTCCTTTGCATTTTAATTTTTGCTTTCGTTTAGTTTTCTTTGTGTTGTTAGTTGCTTGCATGCTAGAACTTCTGTAGTTCTAGCCTTGTTTTGTCCTTGCATCATGTTTCCAAAAGAAAAAAAAATCTGTCTGTCAGAAAAATCATTCTTCTATTTCTAAAAAAAAGCCCAAAAATAAAGTGTCTCGAAAAATTCCAGAAAATTCATATTAAATTTTTACGTGAAAAAAGGGGCAGAGCAGTACCTGGTAGGTACCAAGGGGCCCACCAGGCAGGCACACCATGTGGTGGCGCGGCTAGCCCTGGGTGGCGCCATGCCCTGGTGTGGGCCACCCCTGGCCCCCCACCAACTCTCTCACCTGCCACTTTCTTCTCTCTCCCGAGTAAGCTCTAGTTCATAGCTCGAAATCACGTTCTTTCTGTGCTTGCTCTCGATTTCTTCGATCTCCTTGCTCAGCCCATCTTTCTTGCTGAAATTTGGAGCATTTGTTCCCTGGTATGTGACTCCTCCCCTTGTCCAAGTAGATTTGTGTTTAGTGGATTATATGTTGAGTATTTTGCTGCTGTAGGTGACTGGTTTTGAGAGCTTGTAAGCTTGTTTGATGCTTAGAGATATAGTTTTGATGCATGTTTAGGCCTCTTGCAAGTCCCTATGAGTAGATTCCTTCATTATATTTACTTTGCAATCACTTGTGTAATAGGTGTTTAAATTTCAAAATAGAAGATGAGTGAACACCACCTAAACCAACATGAGCTTTGGGTTCCTGAGGTCATGAAGATCCACCGGGAGGAGGAAGTTTTTCCCTCCATTTATCCATGCTCTGACTTCATGAGAGCTGCAGGAATTCTACAAGATTTCCACACTTTGGTTTCTAATGCAGGGTTAGAGCACTTTTTGGAAGATGAACCTTGTCAATTTGTGAAGCTAACCATGTCTGTGGTGCAGGACTTCAAATTTAGTCACTCTTTGCCTAACCCCATGGTCCATTACAAAATTTACAATATAGTTGTCGACCTTTCTCTTGATGATTTTTGTGCAGCTATTAAGGTACCTCAATGGGGATCATGTAGGAAGATTAAGGAGAGACCTGAACCACTCATGGATTTATACGCAGAAATTTGCCAAGGGGGTAGCTTCTCGAAGGAGAGTGGAAAATCCGTAACATTCATCTTCCCTCCATTCGCTACTTTGCCTACTTTATTGCCAAGTGTGTTCTTGCTAGGAAAACTGCTAATAAGTTATCTTTGTTTGATCTAGCATTTATCTCTGCTGCTCTTAGACGAGATATGTCTTACAACTTGGGTGCTTTGATAGCTTTCCGTATTGCTGCTAACCGTGAGAAAGGTGGAATTTGTGGAGGCATCATTGCTTCTCGTTTACTAGCATTGCATGGTTTAGTGCCTCATCATCTAGACCTACAGTTTCCCATAGAGAGGCTTGATTTTAATTCCATGATACAGCATAAATTTATTTCCTCGTGGCCTAGTTTGAGTGAGTTGTCTTATGAAATAACCTTTCTCAAAGCTGGTTGGAGAAAGAGCAAGTCCGAGCGTGTTGTTATGTTGCCTGCACCTGTTTTGTTTAACCTTGATAATAGGGAAGGATGGTCCCTCACTGAGGAGGAGCTTGACACGTACTTGGGAGAGCTCTCCCAACAGGAGCAGGACACTAGAAGGGAGGTCACGGATGATTCGGTTCAGCCATCGAATGAGGGAGAATCTTCATATCAGCAGCCCGCTTATGATTGGGGAGCTTCTTCTTCTCATGGGCCCAGCTACGACCATTCTTACCAAGATCCGCCCGCTTGGAACCCCTATTCGTACATGGATTGATACCCATTTAGGCGAAAAGCCTAAGCTTGGGGGGAGGTACGCCGACACCGCACTCATCTCCATATCATGTTGCGTCGGTACTTTGTATATTCATGTTTTCGTTCTCTTTTTAGTTTTCATTCTTCTTTGCTTTTGCTTTCTAAAAACACAAAAAGACCAAAAATATTTTTGTTGTTTCTCTTTGGTTTGCTTCTTCTTTTTTTTTGCCTTGGTTTGTTTTTCCCTTTTTGCTTTGTTTGAACTATTCGAAAAATCCAAAAAGATTTTGCTTTGTTTGTTTTTCCCTTTTGGTTCTTGTTTAAAAATCGAAAACACCAAAAACATTTGTCGTTCTTCTTTGGTTTTTGCGAGTTTGCTTCAGGGTTCGGCAGTCTTCAGTGGATATTGTTTTCATATTATTATTCAATCCACACAAGCGAAGAGCAATAATGAGGATTAATGACAACTTGAGGCGTGGTAAGAGGCTGGTAACGAACTCTATTTGTTTTCATTTTTGTGCATATACTCATCATTGTGAGCTTGCTTAGTCCGTTCATGTAGAGTGTATGTCTTCTTTGGATGCTTAATAGTTCTTGCTTTCTCATGATTAGCTCCACCTCGCTAATAGTTTGTAGCATGTCTTATGAATGTTTGCTTGCATTGATCTATTCATAAATTGGTATGACACCGTGGTATCCTCCCCTGAATGTTTCATTTGATTGACTTGGCACATGCTCACGCATGCACATGACTGTAATAATCAGTTAAGCCTTGACGAATTATTTTGCCTTGAGGATCTTGAATCACTTTCATGCCATGAGTAGTCTTGTTTTGTTGCAAGCATGATAATGACAACTATTGCTCTCTTGTTTGTCGCTCCCTTACTATTGCTGGCCTTCACTTCCACTGAGTGTTTTACTCATGTTTCCAACTCCCTAAACCAAATATTTCCAAAGTGTCCACCATACCTACCTATTACCATCATTTGCTACTTCTGTGCATATTCAATATGCCTTGTTTTCTTCCGAATAAAATGTTTGCTTGTTATGAGAAAGTTAGTTAGTAAAGCTCTCACGAACTTGATGGCACACTTTATTTCCTGCACTTAATAAACCTAAACCATTGTGAACTCTCCATGAAAGTTATATGGTTGCAAATTATAGGGGATTAGCGTAACTGTTGTCACGGGGAACGCTTTCAACACTTGTAAATATATACCCATTTGATACCTTGCTCTTTTGTTTGCGGATGTCGTCGCTATGAAATAAAAGGGGAGCTTGTAAGTCCATGGAGTTATGTATGTGTGTTAGAGAAACGCCTAGGCCGCTGGTCTAATCCATGCTGACATGGTGGAAACCTGCAGCGTAACCATAATGATATCTATGAAGCATTCTTCTTATAAAAAAAGAGGTAGTAGCTATTAAGAAAAAGAAAAAAAAGAGACTTATGACAAGAGGAAAGAGAGAAAAAAGCACCATTTTCCCATGGTAAATAAGAAGATTGCTGAGATACTCATTGTCTGCTTGCCTTATCATTTTGATATGGGGATTCTTCCGTATCATCGGGTAAGGGGTACCCCGTTGGTAGTTCTCTATGATACGCACATACTTACGATGACATGAACTTACCGGTAACTAAAGTTGAGTAGCATGAGGAGCGGCCCTCGTACTCAAGGGACATGGGATTTTCAGTTTATAGTCTGTCAAGCATATAACTCAGATTGGACCTCACTTTCACCTTAACCACATTAAAGATGCTTATGATAGGGGCAATGAGAGCTCAAAGCTAACGAGTACCATACTTTCAGCATTTGGAAGCCTTTCAAAATTATTCAAAACCTTTTTGTTCTACTTGTTGAGTCTCCACATATTCTTTGAGCACCTTCTTGAGAGCATAGTTGTCATTATTTGTGTTTGTTCCATTACTTGATTATTTGTGTTATGAATTTGATGCTTGTATCCTTGATATCTTTACTTCTAGTCATCACTTGAACTTCCGAGGTGCCTTGATATTCATAATCAAAGGGCAAGCGAGATACCACTCTATCATACCTTTTTATGAGCATTGTAATGTTGCTTATGTTTGTGCTTCATGCTACTTATTATTCTTGAGTTGGAATCTCTTCATAGCTTGCAATGACTATTAAGTAGACTCAGTTGCATACTCTTTATTATGAACTGTCTGAGTAGTTGATCACATTGCTGAGAATATTTACATCATATGAAGCAAATGTGTTCGTGAAAGTTCTTTTATCGCACTCAGTTTTCACCTGAATTGCTTGAGGACAAGCAATAAGCTAATCTTGGGGGAGTTGATACGTCCAAAACGTATCTACTTTCCCGAAAACTTTTGCTATTGTTTCTCCTCTATACTTGTGTAATTTGGATGCAACTAATGCGAACTGACGATGTTTTCAGCAGAATTACCTTGGTGTCTACTTTTTGTGTAGAAAATCAACTATCAGGAAAAATCCCGGAAAATATGCCAAAAATCCTATTTCACCCGAAGACTCCAGGAGCTAGAATACGAGACGGAGAAGAGCCAGGGGGTGGCCACACCACTGTGGCGGGCTAGGCAGCCGCCAGGTGGTGTGGGCCCTGTGCATCCTCGGCCTCTCTTCGCCTATAAGGAGCCTTCTGACCTAAAAACTTCGGGGGGTTCGACGTTTTTCCAGAAGGAGTTCCGCTCCGCCGCCACCACCAGATTCCACGAAACAGCACCAGAAACTCTGTTCTGGCACCCTGCCGGGATAGGGAATTGGAGGAGATCATCGCCATCATCATCACCATCGCTTCTCCATCGACCATCCATGTTTCCCCCATCTATGAGTGAGTAATCCCCCGCTGTAGGCTATGGGGATGGTAGGGATTGGATGAGATCGTTCATGTAATGGCATCAGTTTTTTAGGGCATGGTGCCTAGTATCTTTTATTAGTGCTTTATGACTTTGTTACGACTGGTTGTGCTTAATGCTTGTCACTAGGGCCCGAGTGCCATGATTTCATATCTGAACATGTTATTGATTCATTATGATAGTATTGTTCTTGGTCTTATCTACAAGTTGTATACACATGTTGTTGTCCGGAACCTATGGCCCAGTGGCGATGTAAATCGGGATAACCGGAAGGGAAAGGCTTTGATGTGAGGATCACATGTGTTCACGGAGTGCTAATTCTTTGCTCCGGTGCTCTATTAAAAGGAGCACCTTAATTGCCAGTAGTTCCCTAGAGGCCCCGCTGCAAACGAGCTGGCAGGACAAAAGATGTTGTGCAAGTTCTCATTGCGAGCATGTATGACTATATATGGAACACATGCCTAGGATTGTCTAGTACTTGGATGCTTTATCTTATTTATCTGCAATTGCCCTATGTTTTGATTGCTATGTGAATTGTCTTGTCCATGCAACGCCCGTCCATCCATCCCTATGCCTACCGCACTCGAATCCCACTGTTTACTGCTTTTGTTACTATTGTCTTTGCTTTACTACTGTTGTTACTTTGCTATTCCTACTACAAAACTGTTGCTACTGATAAACTGCTGTGAGCAAGATTGTTTCCAGGTGCAGCTGAATTGACAACTCAGTTGTTAAGGCTTATAAATATTCTTTGGCTCCCCTTGTGTCGAATCAATAAATTGGGTTTCACTTCCCTCGAAAATACTGCGATACACCCCCTATACTTGTGGGTCATCAGCTACTAGCGACGACAACGACAATGACGATTCTGAAGATGACCCTGAAGTTGTGTACTATAGGGCTAGACATGATTATGACTAATTTTTATTTTTTTAATATTGATAAATGTATTGGGTGTTGGCCACAACAAGTTGCAATACTACCTATTTATATCGAGACAATTCATATCCATATAAGAAGATCACTAAAAATAAAGGTTTAAATACATTATTATACATCACCAACATCCACATCTAGTGTTGGGGTTTTCTTCTAGTCTGTAACTAAGGAGCATCTTCCTTATTTAATGGGATGCTTGGGTCAGTGTTCACTGTGAATGGCAGAATTTCATGAAACTTATTATAATCTTCTGAGATGTCTGTCTTGTCCTACACTCCCACGATGTTTCTTTTTCCTAAAAGAACTATGTGGTGCTTTGGCTCATTGTATGGTGTTCTTTTGCTTATCTTTCCTTTTCTCGGTTTGGTAGATATGTCCTTCACATAGAAAACCTGAGCCACATCATTGGCTAGGACGAATGGTTCGTCTCTATATGCAAGATTGTTGGCATCCACTATTGTCATTCCGTACTTCTTTTCTACCTTAAACCCGCCTCATGTTAGCTTGAACCATTTGCACCAAAACAAAGGGACCCTAAAATAAGGTCCATAGTCAAGTTCCCATATCTCCTCTATGTAACCATAATATGTGTCTTTTTGCCCATTCTCTTATGTTGCATCAAATTGGACACCACTATTTTGGTTGGTGCTCTTTTTATCTTGGGCGATCGTGTAAAATGTATTCCCATTTATCTCATACCCTTGGAAAGTCGATATAGTCGAAGATGGTGATCTGGCCAACAAGTACAGCTGATCTCCAATAGTGATGTCATTCATGAGATGTGTCTGCAACCAACCGTCGAAAGTCTTCATGTGTTCATCTCTAATCCAGGAGTCAGGCTTCCCCGGGTTGTTGGAGCATACAATATTCTTGTGTTCCTCGATATACGGAGCCACCAAGGTGGAATTTTGCAGAACTGTGTAGTGTGCTTTAGTGAAAGAATGTCGGTCCATACATATCCTTGCTTTATTTACTATCTTGCCTTTTCCACTTAGTCTATCCTCATGCCGTGATTCAGGAACACCTATGGGCTTAACCTCAGGAATAAAGTCAACACAAAACTCAATGACCTCCTCTGTTCCATATCCCTTGGAGATGCTTCCTTCTGGCCTAGCACGGTTATGAACAAATTTCTTTAAGACTCCCATGAACCTCTCAAAGGGGAACATATTATGTAGAAATACATGATCGAGAATGTTAATCTCTTCGACTAGGTGAACTAGGAGGTGCGTCATAATATTGAAGAAGGGTGGTGGGAACACCAACTCAAAGTTGACAAGACATTGGACGACATATTTTTGTAACCTTGGTAGACTATCTAGATTGATTACCTTCTAAGAAATTGCATTGAGGAACACAAATAGCTTCACCATGGGCACTCGAACATTTTCCGGTAGAAGCCCCTCAATGCAACCAGAAGCAACTACGTCATAAGCACTTGGCAGTCATGAGACTTTAGGTTTTGGAATTTTTTCTTTGCCATATTTATTATTCCCTTTATATTCGAAGAGAAGCCAGACGGGACCTTGATACTACTCAGGCATTCAAATAAGATTTCGTTATCTTCTTTGGTAAGAGCATAGCTAGCAGTACCTTGAAACAACTCTGGATGCATGTCGTCTCGGTCTTTTATACGTTGTTGGTCCTGTCATGCTTCTGGTGTATCTTTATTTTCCCTTACATGCCCAAGAAGCCTAGAAGTATCACGTAAAGATTCTTTGTTAGGTGCATCATGTCATTTGCAGAGCGGACTCTAGGACTTTCCAATAGGGTAGCTCCCAAAATATAGATTTCTTCTTCCACATGGGTGCGTGTCCACTAGTGCCATTCGGAACAGATTGTCTACCAAGACCCTTTCCAAAGATTACTTTTAAATCCTTCACCATATCAAATACATAATCACCAGTACAGTGGATAGGCTTACTCTTGTGATCTGCCTCACCATTGAAATGCTTACCTTTCTTAGGGAATTCGTGGGCGGAAGAAAACGACGATTCCCCAGGTAAACATTCTTTTTACATTTATCCAAATATATACTTTCAGTCTCACCTAAACAGTGTGTGCAAGCATTGTATCCCTTGTTTGTATGTCCTGAAATGTTACTAAGAGCAGGCCAATCATTTATGGTTATGAATAGCAACGCTCGTAGATCAAATTACTCCTGTTTGTCCTCATCCCACACACGTACACCTTGTCTGTGCCACAACTGTAAAAGTCCTCAACTAATGGCCTTAGGTACACATCAATGTCGTTGTCGGGTTGCATCGGGCCTTGGATGAGCACTGGCATTAGAATGAACTTTCGCTTCATGCACAATCAAGGAGGAAGGTTATAGATACACAGAGTCACATGTCAGGTGCTATGACTACAACTCTGCTCCCCAAGAGGAATCATGCCATCTGTACTTAGACCAAACCATAAGTTCCTTGCATCACTTGCAAACTCCAGGAATTCTCTCTCGATATTTCTCCACTGTGACCCATCAGTGGGGTGTCTCAACATCTCGTATTTCTTACGGTCTTCCATGTGCCATCACAACAACTTGGCATGCTCTTTGTTACTAAACAAACGTTTCAACCATGGTACTATAGGATCATACCACATCACCTTGGCAGGAACCCTCTTCCTAGGGATCTCGCCCTCAACATCACAAGGGTCATCTCGTCTGATCTTATACCGCAATGCAGTGCATACCGGTCGTGCATCCAAATTCTTGTACTCATCACCATGGCAGAGGATACAGTCATTAGTGCATGCATGTATCTTCTGCACCTCTAATCCTAGAGGGCAGACAACCTTCTTTGCTTCGTATGTACTGGCAGGAAATTCGTTATCCTTTGGAAGCAGCTTCTTCATTATTTTTAGCAACTTTTCAAATCCCTTGTCAGTCACACCGTTCTCTGCCTTCCATTGCAGCAATTCTAGTGCGCTATCTAGCTTTTTGTGGCCATCTTCGCAATTTGGGTACAAAAATTTGTTGTGGTCCTCTAACATCTGCTCGAACTTCAACCTCTCCCTTTCACTTTCGCATTCTCCCTTTGCATCAGCAATGGCCCGACCAAGATCATCATCGGGCTCATCTGATGCCTGTTCTTCAGCTTCTTCTTCATCACTGTCTTCCATTGTAGTACCAACATATTTAGGGGACATAGTAGGGTAGTGGTTATCATTCTATTCTTCTTTGTTGTCTTCCATCATAACCCCTCTTTCTTCGTGCTTGGTGATGACCCACAAGTATAGGGGGTGTATCGCAGTATTTTCGAGGGAAGTGAAACCCAATTTATTGATTCGACACAAGGGGAGCCAAAGAATATTTATAAGCCTTAACAACTGAGTTGTCAATTCAGCTACACCTGGAAACAATCTTGCTCACAGCAGTTTATCAGTAGCAACAGTTTTGTAGTAGGAATAGCAAAGTAACAACAGTAGTAAAGCAAAGACAATAGTAACAAAAGCAGTAAACAGTGGGATTCGAGTGCGGTAGGCATAGGGATGGATGGACGGGCGTTGCATGGACAAGACAATTCACATAGCAATCAAAACATAGGGCAATTGCAGATAAATAAGATAAAGCATCCAAGTACTAGACAATCCTAGGCATGTGTTCCATATATAGTCATACATGCTCGCAATGAGAACTTGCACAACATCTTTTGTCCTGCCAGCTCGTTTGCAGCGGGGCCTCTAGGGAACTATTGGCAATTAAGGTGCTCCTTTTAATAGAGCACCGGAGCAAAGAATTAGCACTCCGTGAACACATGTGATCCTCACATCAAAGCCTTCCTTCCGTTATCCCGATTTCGCCACTGGGGCCATAGGTTCCGGACAACAACGTGTGTATACAACTTGTAGATAAGACCAAGAACAATACTATCATAATGAATCAATAACATGTTCAGATATGAAATCATGGCACTCGGGCCCTAGTGACAAGCATTAAGCACAACAAGTCGCAACAAAGTCATAAAGCACTAATAAAAGATACTAGGAACCATGCCCTAACAATCTGATGCCATTACATGAACGATCTCATCCAATCCCTACCATCCCCATAGCCTACAGGAGGGGATTACTCACTCATAGATGGGGGAAACATGGATGGTCGATGGAGAAGCGATGGTGATGATGATGGTGATGATCTCCTGCAATTCCCCGTCCCGGCAGGGTGCCAGAACGGAGTTTCTGGTGCTGTTTCGTGAAATCTGGTGGTGGCGGCGGAGCAGAACTCCTTCCGAAAACGCCCCGAAGTTTTTAGGTCAAGGCTCCTTATAGCGAAGAGAGACCGAGGGGTG
Organism: Avena insularis; assembly: GCA_023614405.1. Lineage (NCBI taxonomy): Eukaryota > Viridiplantae > Streptophyta > Magnoliopsida > Poales > Poaceae > Avena > Avena insularis. The sequence goes on along the minus strand of CM042692.1, from coordinate 413,233,057 downwards.
CCTGGGGCCCACACCACCCCTGGCGCACTGCCTGGCCCACGCCAGGTGGTGTGGCCACCCAGGCTCTTCTCCGCCTCAGATTCGCTCCTGAGTCTTCGGGTGAAATAGGATTTTGGCATATTTTCTGGGATTTTTCCTGCTAGTTGATTTTCTGCACAAAAAGTAGACACCAAGGCAATTCTGCTGAAAACAGCGTCAGTTCGCATTAGTTGCATCCAAATCACACAAGTATAGAGGAGAAACAATAGCAAAAGTGTTCGGGAAAGTAGATACGTTTTGGACGTATCAACTCCCCCCAAGCTTGGCTTATTGCTTGTCCTCAAGCAATTCAGTTGAAAACTGAGTGCGATAAAAGAACTTTCACGAACACATTTGCTTCATATGATGTAAATATTCTCAGCAATGTGATCAACTACCTAGACAATTCATAATAAAGAGTATGCAACTGATTCTACTTAATAGTCATTGCAAGCTATGAAGAGATTCCAACTCAAGAATAATAAGTAGCATGAAGCACAAACATAAGCAACATTACAATGCTCATAGAAAGGTATGATAGAGTGGTATCTCGCTTGCCTTTGATTATGAATGCCAAGGCACCTCTGAAGTTCAAGTGATGACTAGAAGTAAAGATATCAAAGATACAAGCATCCAAGTCATAACACAAATAATCAAGTATTGGAACAAACACAAAGGATGACAACTATGCTCTCAAGAAGGTGCTCAAAGAATAAGTGGAGACTCAACAAGTAGAAGAAAAGGTTTTGAATAATTTGAAAGGCTTCCAAATGCTGAAAGTATGGTACTTGTTAGCTTTGAGCTCTCATTGCCCCTATCATAAGCATCTTTAATGTGGTTAAGGTGAAAGTGACACGACTAAGAGGATATGCTTGACAAGTTATAAATTCAAGTATCATGCCCCTTACTTACGAAGACTGATCCTCATGCTACTCAACTTCAGTCACAAGTAAGCTCTTGTCATTGTAAGTACATACGTATCATGGAGAACCGCCAACGGGGTACCCCTTGCACATGACACGGGAGCTATCCCATGATCAAAATACAAGGAAAGCGGACAATGAGCATCTTGGCAATCTTTTTATTTACTATGTTCATAGATTTTTATTGAGGATGCTTCATAGAATGCTCATTACGGTTATGCTGCAAGTTTCCACCATGATTAGGCATGGCTTAGGCTAGCGGCCCAGGCGTTTCTCTAACATACATACAAACTCCATGATCTTACAAGTTCCACTTTTATTTCACACCGCCGGGATCCATAAGCAAAAGAACATGATATCAACTAGGTACAAAGTACCTATGAAGCATTGAAAGCGGTCCCATGATACATGGTTCTGCTAACTTCAACTCATAAAGCGCAAGCATATGCACAACCAAAGAAGGACGCAATGGTTCAGGTTTATTAAGTGCAAGAAAATAAAGTGTGCCATCAAGTTCGTGAGAGCTTTACTAACTAACTTTCTCATAACAAGCAAACATTTTATTTGGAAGAAAACAAGGCATATTGAATATGCACGGAGATAGCAAATGATGCTAATAGGTAGGTATGGTGGACACTTTGGAAATATTTGGTTTAGGGAGTTGGAAACATGAGTAAAACACTAAGTGGAAGTGAGGGCTAGCAAAAGTGAGGGATCAACAAATGAGAGAGCAATAACTGTCATTATCATGCTTGCAACAAAACAGGACTACTCATGTCATGAAAGTGATTCAAGATCCTCAAGGCAAAATAATTCATCGAGGCTTAACTGATTATTACAGTCATGTACATGCGTGAGCATGTGCCAAGTCAATCAAATGAAACATTCGGAGGAGGATACCACGGTGTCATACCAATTTATGAATAGAGTAATGCAAGAAAACATTCATGAGACATGCTACAAACTATTAGCGGGCTAGAGCTAATCACAAGAAAGCAAGAACCACTAAGCATCCAAAGATAACAAACACCCTACATGAACGGACTAAGCAAGCTCACAATGATGAGTATATGTACAAAAATGAAGACAAATAGAGTTCGTTACCAGCCTCTTACCACGCCTCAAGTTGTCATTAATCCTCATTATTGCTCTTCACTTATGTGGCTTGAATAATAATATGAAACCAATAATCCACTGAGAACTGCCGAACCCTGTAGCAAACTCACAAAAACCAAGGAAGAACGACAAATATTTTTGGTTTTTTCGATTTTTAAATAAGAACCAAAAGAGAAAAACAAGCAAAGCAAAATCTTCTTGGGTTTTTTGAATAGTTCAAACAAAGCAAAAAAAGGGAAAAACAAACCAAGGCAAAAATAAGAAGCAAACCAAAGAGAAACAACAAAAATATTTTCGGTCTTTTTATGTTTTTAGAAAGCAAAAGCAAAGAAGAACAAACACTAAAAAGAGAACGAAAACATGAATATACAAAGTACCAACGCAACATGATATGAAGATGAGTGTGGTGTTGGCGTACCTCCCCCCAAGCTTAGGCTTTTGGCCTAAGTGGGTATCAATCCCAAGCTGGCCATGATGAAGTGTCACCGGGGTATGACGAGGAGGTACCCTCGTCCTAGTGCGAGCCCGAGTACGCCCCTCCGTAATATGCGGAGTAATCATAGGAGGGTGCATCCTCCTGGTGCTGCTCGTGGAAACCCAACAAGCGAAGCTGCTCGTCCACCTCCTCCTTGGAGCGCGACCACGGTCTCTTGTCAACACTAAACAAAGCAGGCTGTGGCAAGAGGATCTCCCTCTCATCGCCGTCAGTGGAAAGCATCCTATATACTAGATTGTTCAAATCAGAGGTAGCAGTGATAAAGTGATGAGTTTTCATGGCAACAAGGTTGAGCCTCTGTGGTGCTAGCATAGCATCATCAGGAGCCACTGAAAGATCTAATGCATCGACTATACACGAGGCAATGATGCCCCCCAGATAGGCCCCCTAGCAGCTAGGCGGCGAGCAATAAGCGAGCCAAGATTGTACCGAGTATCATTGTTGAGCGTAGCAGCAAGGAAAGCTAAGTGATAGTTGGAGATATTACTAGTGTTCTCCCTACCCAATACACTAGTGGCAAGATAGTATGCAAAGTATCTAAGAGCAGGCAGTTGGATATTTCTTATCTTTCCGCGCTGCGCCACGCGGTCATCATCATTGGTCACCCCTCGGTAAAGCTCCAACAAATCAGTGGGTCGCCCTTGAATTTTCTTCACGGTCCCTGTCATACGCACACCTACAATACTGCAAAATCTCTCCAAAGGCATGGTGAAGGTCATATCATAGATTTTAAAGGAGACAGTGGAATGATAGGATGTGTTAGTAAATGAGAAGCTCTCAACAAAAGTATTTGTGAGCATAGCATATTGTGCACTCTCATCTTGCATATAAGAGGTCAAGCCAACCCTCTCAATCAGTAGCAAGAAATTATCAAGAATACCTGCAGCTTGCAAGAAAGTAAAACAAGGAAAAGAGGATGGGTGAGCGTCTCCATCATCCCTATCACTGCCAATACGTGTTGCAATGAGGTCTTCATTATATGAAGGCCTAGCTTGAGAGGCTGTTCTTAGGGCCTCGACCTCCTAGGTGCATCACTCTCAAATATCTCTCCAAAAGTATGGTTGTTCATGCTTGGTATTCTGAAATTTAAACACCTATTAAACAAGTGATTGCAAAGTAAATATAATGAAGGATTCTACTCATAGGGACTTGCAAGAGGCCTAAACATGCATCAAAACTATATCTCTAAGCATCAAACAAGCTTACAAGCTCTCATAACCAGTCACCTATAGCAGCAAAATACTCAACATATAAACCACTAAACACAAATCTACTTGGACAAGGGGAGGAGTCACATACCAAGGAACAATTTCTCCAAATTTCAGCAAGAAAGATGGGCTGAGCAAAGAGATCGAAGAAATTGAGAGCAACCACAGAAAGAACGTGATTTTGAGCTATGAACTGGAGCTTACTCAGGAGAGAGAAGAAAGTGGCAGGTGAGAGAGGTAGTGGGGGCCAGGGGTGTCCCACACCAGGCCTATCTTTGCAAATGGCTGATAAATCTACCACTATTCCTGTGGGTAGAAAAGCGTGCAACCATTCTCGGAATCAGACTGAAGATCTCGACAATCGAGGTTTGGAAACAAAGGAGTGATGCAGACTCTGCATCGGATCTGGCGTAGATGATGTCGTCGCGTCAGAAAACAACGGAAGGCACAAACAAGGAACAAAGAATGGTACCTCAGATAAAGGATCACTCAGATAGCATGAAGGCCGGATGTAGAAACACCGTTACCAAAGGAGGAGGCGAAACCCTGAAGGTATGATGGAAAACCCAACCACGAGAAACCCTAGACTCGAAGAAAAGATAAGAGAGCAGATTCAAAACACGCAGGGGTAAGAGGAGAACAGCAGAGGGGTAAGAAGTAAAATCAGACCTAATCAGATCTATCTAACCGATTTTTGCAAAATAGTTTTGACACTCTACATCGGCCATTATCTAGGTTATCCTACAGGCTGGACTTGTGGGGTATCACAACTACTGAGCTCTGATACCACTCTGTAACACCCTCGAATCGGCCCTATGCAAGTTTTAGCCCTTTCCGCCAAACCCGCATAGAAACAATTCAAGGACACCCACCAGGCACTTTCGTGCGGGTGGGAAACGAAGTAATACCACTACACAACAGTCCTCGATGGGAACCACAGAACAGATATATATACAGCACGACTCCAAGAGTCAAGAATACAGATATACACTACAAAGATCCAAATCACCTTGAAAACGATACAGCGTCCGAGTACGAACAAGATGCAAATTGGGCTAAGAGCCCTGAAGAATAACCAATGGCATCCATAACCCTGCCTAGGCCAAGCCGGAAGGGTAACCCTGCTAACAACGTCAATCTCAAACCTGCTAAAACAAAAGGGGTGCCAACAAAGGCGAAGGAAAAGAGGAGCATCAGTACTGAGGCCAGTACACGACGAGGCTAGAATTTGGCGGCTCTCGCCTACATAGGTATGGTGGACTGAAGCGGTAGCGCAGCATGCACTAAACAACCTATAGAGACTTAGTACAACTAGCGGTTATCAGAGAGGGATAAGAAAGACCTATCCGGATCCAACCTGAAGCTAACACCAGACAAACCCATCCTGGTATTTCCCCCTCGAGACCAAACGAGGAAGTCGGACCGAGGAACTCACACCGTTGGCAATTTTACGCATTCCGTTATAGTTGCAGCACTTACTAATCAGATATAGATAGCATGAGTCACCCTGAAGCATAAGTAGTGGGCATTTTTAATTAACCATTCTGTGGTGGTTGGAACATTTACTAGTCAGATTTAATTGTCCAGAGGAATCCCAAAACCCAGTAGTTGTTGGCACTTTTATCACATTCCATTGGAGTTGTAATACTTACTAGGCAGGTATAGCATGTCACAAAACAACCCAGATCCACCAGTTGTTGACATTTTTAATACCCATTCCGTTATAGTTGCATCTGATTACTAGTCACATATTAAGTCAAATTTATAGCACTACTTTAGTTATGCTTGTCTATGATCGAGATACTGTGCTCCAAGTCATCCATAATTGCGGACACGGCTTTCAGAAAGTTTTACCCTGCAGGGGTGCACAAATAGCAACACACTCGATCAACCTCAGAAAAACCAACTCAAAACCCAACGAGGCATTCACGACAAAGCGATCACAGGATTCATAAAATATTTCAGGGGGCCACCCCACTAAGCTACCCGCAACGAAGTTGGCCGGCTCCGGAATGGACCTGGGGTTTGCGTCAATGTCTGTAAACGACTGGGAACCCGAAAGTGTGACTGGGCTTGTCGATACCGCGAAAACACTCCGCATCCAAAACAGTATAGGTGCTCCACGCACAATCTTAAATAAAGCAGTAAAGCATGGCATAAGTACAGAATAGTAATAAGGCCCCAAACTACTTGTGGCCCCAAGAAATAGAAATGAATCAAGCTCTGGCTCAGGAGGGGTCCATAAGGCCTCCCGGATGTTGATAGTGCGAAAAATCAAGGAACATGTATCAAGTACTCGGGGTCCTACGGGACACAAGTGAGCGTGGAAGAACCAAATAACATCTATTTCCCACCGATGCCTCTGCATTAGTTATATCTAGCATTTTAATAGTTGTATTTAAAGTCATGATCAACTCCACCATAAACATCTACCAGCATTCCAACAACTGTGGTACTCGACAACACAAGATCGCACCTGAGCAAGCAACTACAACTCGCAAGGCCAGCTATCTACCAAACAACAGGTAATAGGAGGTGTCCAAGGCAATATAGAGGCTGTACGGGATATATCTGGTACGGAACACTAAAGCATCGAGACACAGATAGCAAAAGATCAATGGGAGGAAATAAAGACTATAAATGCAAAATAGGCAGAAGGGGGAGAGATGCTCGCCTGGGAAACACTGCCGAAGGTTCATATCCAGAGAACTTGTCGATACTCGCATCAACTCATCGGCCTAATCCGCGAAGAAAACACTAGAAGAAACACCGGATGCAATATTTAATACTACGGCAGAAGATCTGGCATGATTATGATATGATGCATGGCATGACACAGATACGGTGCAATTAGGCAATATTAAGCGGAACCGGGGGTCCGATAATTAATTAGATGGTTCAAGTTATTTAGAACCCCCACAATTTAAATGTTGCATTAACACGACAAAACATAGCATCGATTCGCTACACCAATTTAAATGGAGTCTGGAATAAGACAAAGATATCCCGCATAAACACTCCATATTTAATTATGAGGTGAATTGGCATAATGCCCCCAAACCACAGACAGATGTGCATGCGTGAACAATTTACTATGCGACAGTTTTATATATAGCATTTATAAAATAGGGGCTTGGGGAAAAGGTTCACACATCGGGGTTCGGAAGATCTTGGTTCTGGGGTTCGGGGTTTGATAGGGTCTCAGGGTTCGACATGATCGGTCTTCGGAGGTCGTCGCAGGTCTTGGCGTGGCGTCGGCGGCTCATCGGACTCGCCCTGGTCAGGTACCAGGGTCTTCGGATCCGTGAAGTAGATCTTGTCGTTCGGGTCTCGGGTTGGAGAACTTGCCATCCGAGGGATCGGTCTTCACAGCCGGAAAGAAGATCATGGCGTACGGGTCGAAGATCTTGGCGCTCGAGAGGAAGAACTTGTCGTCCTCCAATTCCATGTCGACGTGCTCGTTTTCCTCGATGGAGAAATCGGTGTATCCGTGTCGGCGACCTTGGTGTCCGGGCTCTCCGGCACCGGATCAGGGAAGAAGAACTTGGTGTAGCATCGTGTTCGGGATCGGCCTTGTCGGTGCGGAACTTGGTCTCGACATCGGTAGTTCTCGGAGCCATCATCACCTCCAAGGAGACCTTGTCGTATCTTGTCACCTCACGAGTACACGGCGTTGATGTAGGTCTTGTCGAGGTCGGACTTGTGCGGCAACCAGAGGAAGCTGGGCTCAGAAAACAGACAGGCAACCAGGATATCACCAAGCCACAACCAAGCGGTGAGGTGGATTGAAGCCAACGGGACACGAACAGAAAACATAAGGACACATGTGCACTGCGACGAGGCATCTCCCAGGCGGTTAACAGCGGCAAAAAGCGGCCACAAACAAGGGCGAGGTGGAGGAGGCGGCAAGGCGCTCGGGGCGGTGGCTGTGCACACGGACGGCGGAAGAGGGTCGCAAAGGTGGAGCGGCGGCGGCAGGCCGCGAGGGGTCGATGGCAGACGCAGGGGATCCCAGGGCGGTGGGCAGAGCACAAGGAGGTGCTCGGGATGGAGGAACTCGTCGGCACGGGGAGGCTCGTCGAGGCAGTGAGTCGAGGCCACGGCTGGAGGAGGCGAGGCAGAACCGAAGCAGCGGCTCTGGGCGGCGGAGGTGGACGATGGCGAGGCTCTGCCTGGGGAGGCGGAGGTGGACGACGGTGAGGCTCTGCCTAGGGAGGCGGAGGTGCTCGGGCGAGGGAACTGGGCGGCACGAACAGATGGGCAGAACGGCGGCAAGGTCCGGAGGTCAGGGACAGCGGGAGGCGTCGGATGGCGCTCGCATAGAGGGCGGCGTCGTGGGACAGAGAGGCAGCAGGGCGACAGAGAGACGAGGAGACGAGAGGCGGCTGCTGGCGGCCGGAGACGAGCTGGGCGATGGCTCTGGAGGCCAGCGATGGGCGCAGCCGGAGATGGGCGGCAGGGACGACGGGCCGAGGCGGCGCACGGAGGGAGACGGGAGCAGAGGCGGCGGGGACCTCAGCGGGGACGGGCGACGCGGGGGCCCGCGGCGGCGCGGCAGCCAGGCGAGGAAGGAAAGGAGGCGCGGGAGAGAGAGCTTGCGGGTGGACGGGGGTGACCGGTGACGAGGTTGGCCGGCGAGATCGGCGTGCAGCCGCGAGCTCCGGGCGGCGAGGAGGACGGCCATAGGAGGAGGCGGCCGAGGCGCGGGGGACGGGCGCCTGTGGGCCGGGGAGCTGGGGTGGAAGCGACGCTGCCTGTGGGGCCTGTGTGGATAGGCGGACAGGGGAGGTGGGGCTGCGTGCAGGGATGGTAACGGGTCAGGAGGGAGTTAGCTGGCGACGGGGTGGAGGATCAGGTGGGGGTGTGGTCTGCTGGGATGGGGAGAGGGAGTGGTGAGGTGGAGGGATGCGGTGAGGTCGCGAGCTGTGACAGGACGGGGTGAGGTGGAGGGATGGAGGAAGTGGCTGGGTAGATTAGGGTTGGGTACATTAGGGATTTCGGAGGTGGCCGGCCAGGGTTTTGGGCCTGGCTGGCTGCCTCCTAAAAACAACTGGAAATATTTATTTAATTAAAACGGGATTTTTGCAAACCGTATTTAGACAAACCAAAATATTCCGGAGACCCGAGTTTGATTTTAAATAAAGGCGAGGACTATTTAGAAAACAAAGTAGGCTTTTCGAAATAGTTTTGAGACAAACCATGCAAAATGATGACGATGCTCAAATGCAATGTGGCATGATGACATGAGCATGCAGTCATGATGATGCAATGCACAAAAACACCGCGATTTTCTAGTAGTGGTTTTAGCGGGGCGCCACAGCCTCTAGCCACGAAAAGTTCCGCAGCGCCGCCGCCACCGAAGGGGAGATTCGGGGGACAGAAAGTCTCTGTTCCGGCACCCTGCCGGGACGAGGAAGTGCCCCCGGAGCCATCTCCATCGATCTCCACCGCCATCTCCATCACCATTGCTGATTCCCATGACGAGGAGGGAGTAGTTCTCTCTCGAGGCTAAGGGTTCTACCGGTATCTATGTGTTCATCTCTCTCTCTATGCATGATCTTATTGAGATCATGAGCTTGTAATCTATAGATCTACCTTGCTACTCAAGTGCTTTAATAGATCTCTGCTCTCCCCATGTGTGTGAAAGTGACAGCGTGCACACCATGGTGGCACTTAGTCTAGAGATTGCAAATAATTGTTATGAGTTATATTTGGAGTTGGATGTCTTTATGAAATTGTGGTGTTTGTTGGAACCATCTAGTGCTCAAGGTGACAGTGTGGGGTTTCCAGATGGGACAGACTTACTTTGAGGTGTGTTGTTATAGCCCTACCATCGATTAGAGTGTCCAACCGGAGAGTAGTTAAGAGTAGTATCATAAAGAAGAATATATCTATATGAGAGTGTTCACTAGTGAAAGTATGATCCCTAGGCCTTGTTTCTAAGCACTGAAACACCGTTTTCTATTAGATCTGTTACATGTTTGCTTGCTACTATCTTTATTTCAGTTTGCCTTTAGTCTCTTCCACGCCATCAAGCTATTTTCTATCACCGTTACCACTTATAATTATCCATACCACTTGTATTTCACTATCTCTTCGCCGAGCTAGTGCATCTATACACCTGACAAGTGTATTGGGTGTGTTGGGGACACAAGAGACTTCTTGTATCTTGATTGCAGGGTTGCTTGAGAGGGGATACCTTTGACCACTTCCTCCCTGAGTTCGATAAACCTTGGGTGATCCACTTAAGGGAAAACTTGCTGCTATTCTACAAACGTCTGCACTTGGAGGCCCAACAACTGTCTACAAGAATAGAAGTGCGTAGACATCAAGCTATTTTCTGGCACCGTAGCCGGGGAGGTATGGTAAAAGGTATTCACATTGGAGGATTAAAGAAGAGGAACCTCCCATGGCAAATGCCTATTTTCTGGCGCCGTTGTCGGGGAGGTAAGGTAAAAGGTACTCACATCCTCCGGTGTGAGTGCTCGAAGTTATTTACTTTAGATTCTGCAATTTTGTCTTTTTGTTTCTTGTTTTCACTATTTAGGCTTAATGGAAAACAACAACAAAATTAGAGAGCTTTACAGTATTTATCTTGAGTTAGGACATGAAGTGTTTGAAGAGAAAATTAGAAAACCTATGGAACTTTATTTGCATGCTAATAGCAATGTTATTAGTATGAATTCTTTGAACACCATTATTACTAATGCTATGGAAAAGTCTAAGCTTGGGGAAGCTGTTTTTGATGAGCATGATATTTTTTAGTCCCCCGAGCACGGAGGAGAAAGTTTACTTTGATGATACTATACCTCCGATATATGATGATTACAATGATGAGTATGATATTTTCAGTCCACCTACTATTGAGGATAAAATTAATTATGATTACGATATTCCTCCTATATTTGATGATTATGGTAATGAGAATAATAATGATAGCTATTTTGTTCAATTTGCTCCCACTATGATTAATAAGAATGACTATTCTTATAGGGAGAGTAATAATTTTTTTATGCATGTGTCTCATGATAAGAATGTTTTATGTGATAGTTATATTGTTAATTTTATTCATGATGCTACTGAAAGTTATTATGAGAGAGGGAAACATGGTTTTATACATCTCAATAATATTAAGTTTCCCCTCTTTATGTTGAAAGTCTTGAAGTTGCACTTGTTTTGCTTTACTATGTTTGTTTCTTTGTGCTTTCATGACTTGTTTCTTTACAAGATTCCTATGCATAGGAAGTGGGTTAGACTTAACTGTGCTTTGAATTTTCTTCTTGATGCTCTCTTTTACTTCAATTCATATTTCTTATGTGAGCATCTTCTCAAACTATCATGCCTAACTTAAAGGCATTAAAGAAAAGTACTTATTGGGAGATAATCCAAAAGTTTTAGATGAGTCTTGGAAGTTATTACCTCTGTAATAACCACTCCTTATCATTTTTATTTGCTTTTTGTGCCAAGAGTAATCTCTAATGAGAGAGAAGTAATGATTGGGAAAGTTGCTGTCCCAAAACGAATTTTTGTGCTTCACCGTAAAAATTCACGTAAAATCTCCGTACGTCCCTTTGAGGCGTGAATTTTTTTGCTTCTGCCCCAGGTTATTATCTAACTTTAGTTAGTTCAACACGTTTCGATTTGAGCAACAGAAGGTCTTCGAAAAAATTCGTCTTTACCTGCTGGTCTGTTTTGATAGATTTCTGCCATTATTTGCATTTGCTTCTTGTTGGTTCCTTTTTGAGTTCTTTTGGGAAACTGAGCTTTTTGAGGGAAGTGCTACAGTAGTTAGTGTTTTAATGGAAGTTTTATTGGTGTTGGAACTGAACCTAAAGACTTATTATCTTGAGTGCACTAATGTTGCTAATAAAGATTGTGTGAAGTTTTGTATGAAGGAAAAATTTCAGGTGTATGGAAGGAATGAGTAATGACATGAAGGATGGACTAAAGCTCAAGCTTGGGGATGCCACGCATGTCACCCCAAGAAATATCCAAGAAGTATAAGCGTCAAAGCTTGGGGATGCCCAAGGCATCCCCTTCTTCATCAATAAAAATCTCAGGTTTCTTCCAAACACTTCATTTTTATTGTTTCATGCACAATTGTGTTGTCCTTGGAGCGTCTTCTTTTTCGGTTTCTGATGGCTCAGTGTATGGCGCCAGAAAAGTGCTGGTGCGGTGTTGATGTAGAGCTTGTTGGGAACCCCAAGAGGAAGGTATGATGAGCACAGCATCAAGTTTCCCTCAGTTATGAAACCAAGGTTTAATCGAACCAATAGGAGCAAGGAAACACCCCAAAGGTGTTGCTAGCTGAGCCTTGGCAGGGCGCACTACCATTGCTAGTAGCAACGTAGAGACCTGCACAACACAACCACAGAACTTTGTCCCCAACTTGCGATGAGGTTGTCAATCTCACCGTGTTTTGCGGAAAACAAAGGATTAAACGTATCGAATGGAAAGAAGTAATAGTTTGCAGAAAGTAAACACAAAGCAGTAAAGAGTTTGTAGATTGTATGTAAAAGAAAAGGACCAGGATCCATAGTTCACTAGAGGTGGCTCTCCTTAAGAGATATAACATGCTGGGTGAACAAATTATAGCGAGGCAATTGACAAACACCGAGAAAGCAATACATGCATATACTAATCATCTTGACTCCTTTGGAACTTGATTGGGCATTACAACATTATACATAGACCGCCATCCAACTGCATCTATGACTAATAATCCACCTTCAGGTTATCATCCGAACCCCCTCCAGTATTAAGTTGCAAGCAACATATTATTGCTTTACGAATTGCGTGTAAAGTAAACAATACGATTGTTCTATGAACAAAGGATTGTTGTTTTCTCCCTAGTAGCAACAGCACATCTAGTACCTTAGAGATTTCTGTCACTTCCCCAGATTACCAGAGGCATGAACCCACTATCGAGCATAAATACTAACTCTTGGAGTTGCTAGCATCTACTTGGCCAAGGTAGCTACTAACAACGGAAAGCATGCAAGATCACAAATAACAAAGACATGATAGAATCAATAATCAATCTGAAATAGCATCTCAATATCCATCGGATCCCCGCAAACACAACATGCAGAATTACAAATAGATGATATTGATCATGAACGGAACTCACAAGATCTAGACATGAAAGCACAAAGGAGGAGAACCAGCCATCTAGCTACTACATGGATCCGTAGTCCAAGGATGAACTACTCACGCATCACACTGGAGGCTTGCATGGTGATGAAGAAGGCCTGTGGTGAATTCCCTCTCCAGGTGGTGCCGGAAGAGCTTCAGATCCCTCTCGATCTAGGGATGGAGATGACGGCGGCTACAGACTCTTTCGTGGATATTTTGATCGGGCCCCTAGGGTTTTCGTCCCGAGGGCATCATATAGGCGAAAGGGGAGGACGAGGGGGTGCTGTGGCAGACCACCCCAGCACGGTCAGTGATGGGCAGCGTGGCTGTAGTGTGGTGGCCCCTCGGCCCCTCTCCTCAGATCGATTCGGCATCCGATGACTTCCTAAAAAATAGGCACTTTGGCTTTTGTCCCATCCAATTCCAAGAATATTCATTTTCGACTTTCCGAACCAAAACAGCAGAAACAGCAAATGCAATCGTGGCTCTTGTTAATAGGTTAGTCCAAGAAATCATATGAAAAGTACTCCAAAGTGTGGACAAAACACAAGAAAGTGGATTAAACCAAGCATGGAACATCAAAAATTATAGATACATTTGCAATGTATCAGTTTCGTTTTGGTTTTTCGCTTGCTTTGTTTTCTTAGTTTGCTGAATAAATTGGTGGACCCCCTCTTTCATGCATTGGTTTTCAAATAGTTTGGTTTGGGATGGAAAAGAGTAGGAAAGTTCATGCTTAAGTGGTAAAGAGAGCTTGTTTTTGACTGTGGTCTATGCTTTGTCATGCCATGCTTGATATTGTTTTGGCTTTATGCTTAGTATTCTCTGTTGTAGCATGACTTGTTATAAACAATTGAGATTGCTTAATGTGACTTTGAAGAATCATGCGTTGTTGTAGCATATTAAAGCATAGTATTGTGGTATTCTCCTTTGATGCTTTATTTGGGTTGACTTGGCACATGCTCACACCATGTTATGACTATCCCAAGTCACCATAAGCCTTTATGATCCTTTAGTTTTCAACTTGCAGTATCACTTTATGCTTTGATCAATGATGTTTTGTCGCTCTGCATGATTATGGACATTATTGCTCTCTTAGTTTGTCGCTCCTAGTCTTTTGCTAGCCTCCGCAACCAAGTATGAGTTCCACTCATGCATCCAACTCCCTAAACCAAGTTATTCCAAAGAGTGCACCATACCTACCTACTAGCATATGCTATTCCAAGTATATTCATGTTTTTGTTTACCTTCCGAATTAAACTTGTTATGAGAAAACTAGTGATTAAAGCTCTCACGAACTTGATGGCACACTTTACTTTTCTTGCCCTTAATAAACTTGAACCATTGTGTCGTCTATGTTGTATATGCTTGCACTTATTTGTTTGGGATTAGCAAAACCATGCTGTCATGGGGAACGCTTTCAACATTGCACTGGTACTTTGTACCTAGTTGATATCATGCTCTTTTGTCTATGGATGTCGTTGGTGTGAAATGAAAGGGGAGCTTGTAAGTCCATGGAGTTATGTATATGTGTTAGAGAAACGCCTGGGCCGCTGGTCTAATCCATGCTGACATGGTGGAAACCTATAGCGTAACCATAATGAGCTGTCTATGAAGCATTCTTCTTATAAAAAAAGAGTCCTATATTGAGAAAAAGGAGAAAAATAAAAAAAAGAGATTATGAAAAGAGGAAAGAGAGGAAAAAGCACCATATTCCCATGGTAAATAAGAAGATTGCTGAGATGCTTGTTGTCTGCTTGCCTTGTCATTTTGATATGGGGATTCTTCCGTATCATCGGGCAAGGGGTACCCCGTTGGCGGTTCTCTATGATACACATGTACTTAAAATGACAAGAACTTACCGGTGACTAAACTTGAGTAGCATGAGGAGCGGCCCTCTTATTCAAGGGACATGAGATTTCCAACTTATACTTCGTCAAGCATATACACCATAGTTTGTTCACTTTAACCTTAATCACTTCAAGATGCTTATGATAGGGGCAATGAGAGCTGAAAGCTATTAAGTACCATAATTTTTGGAAGCTCTTTATGAAACTTGAATCCCTACTTCCTTCTATGAAGGCCTTTCTTCCACTTATATATTGAGTCTCCACCTTCTATCTTTATGCACCTACTTTGAGAGCATAGTGGCCATTCTTAGTTCCATGTGCATTGTCCCAAGACTAGTTGATTGATGCATAACTTGATATTGCTTGTTTTAAACTATTTGTATCTAGTCACTCTTATGAACTTTGAAGGTGTCCTATGCATTTATATTTGCTACTCTGTGAGGGACAAGCTGAATACTACTATGCTATGTTTTCTTTATGTGAAACAAACAAATGTCTTGCAAAGCATTGTTATTCATGAATCTTTTGTTTGTGCCTTTTCATGTTGCATCATAGTTTCTTTGTCTTATTGCTAGAATTTTGTCTTTCATGTTATGATTGAAGTACTAATATCCCAGCTTTGAATGTTTTACAAATACTTTGATCAAGTCTTTGATGGTGCATGTCACCTCAAAAATTATTCTTTCTTTTTATCACTTGCCTACTCGAGGACGAGCAGGAGTTAAGCTTGGGGATGTTGATACATTGCAAATGTATCTATAATTTTTGATGTTACATGCTTGGTTTTATCTACTTTCTTATGTTTTGTACACACTTTGGAGTACTTTTTATATGATTTCTTAGACTAACCTATTAACAAGAGCCACGGTGCTAGTTGCCTGTTTTCTGTTGTTTTTGGTTCCAGGAAAGTTAGAAAATCAATATTCTCGGAATTGGACCAGACAAAAGCCAAAGTTGATATTTTACCGGAAGACTCACGGAGCAGTAAGACGAGATCGAGAGGGGCCAGGTGGCCACACCATATAGTGGCGCTGAGCCTGGCAAGGCCACTGTGTGGTGTGGGCCCCCGTCACCTCAACCTTGCCTCTTCGCCTATAAGAAGCCTCCCGATGCGAAAACCCAAAAGAGTTAAGCCTCCAGCCACCGAAGGGGAGATTCGGGGGACAGAAAGTCTCTGTTCCAGCACCCTGCCGGGACGAGGAAGTCCCCCGAAGCCATCTCCATCGATCTCCACCACCATCTCCATCACCATTGCTAATTACCATGATGAGGAGGGAGTAGTTCTCTCTCGAGTCTAAGGGTTCTACTGGTAGCTATGTGTTCATATCTCTCTCTATGCATGATCTTATTGAGATCATGAGCTTGTAATCTATAGATCTACCTTGCTACTCAAGTGTTTTAATAGATCTCTGCTCTCCCCATGTGTGTGAAAGTGACAGCGTGCACACCATGGTGGCACTTAGGCTAGAGATTACAAGTACTTGTTATGAGTTATATTTGGAGTTGGATGTCTTTATGAAATTGTGGTGTTTGTTGGAACCATCTAGTGCTCAAGGTGACAATGTGGGGTTTTCTAGATGGGAAAGACTTACTTTGAGGTGTGTTGTTATAGCCCTACCATCGATTAGAGTGTCCAACCGGAGAGTAGTATCATAAAGAAGAATATATCTATATGAGAGTGTTCACTAGTGAAAGTATGATCCCTAGGCCTTGTTTCTAAGCACTGAAACACCATTTGCTATTAGATCTGTTACATGTTTGATTGCTACTATCTTTATTTGAGTTTGCCTTTAGTCTCTTCCACGCCATAAAGCTATTTTCTATCACCGTTACCACTTATAATTATCCATACCACTTGTATTTCACTATCTCTTCGCCGAACTAGTGCATCTATACACCCGACAAGTGTATGGGGGACACAAGAGACTTCTTGTATCTTGATTGCAGGGTTGCTTGAGAGGGGATACCTTTAACCACTTCCTCCTTGAGTTCGATAAACCTTGGGTGATCCACTTAAGGGAAAACTTGCTGCTGTTCTACAAACCTCTACACTTGGCGGCCCAACAACTGTCTACAAGAATAGAAGTGTGTAGACATCAGCAACACTATGACAGGGGTGAGTGTCGACATTATGTTGTGCGGCTTAATCTATAAATAGGCAAGATGCATCCTTGTGATGTTATAAACTGCAAGATGGTGTGCGAGAGCAGGGACACCACTACGGCAGAGCTTCTCGAAGATGTCTTAGGATCCCGTCCTCAGACATCTTCGAGGAGCTCGCCATAGAGGCACTCCCTAATATCTGAAATTTGTTAGCTACCCGGCGTATTAATCTATAGCTAGAGAAGTTATAAACTGCAAGATGGTGTGAGAGAGGGACACCACTATGGTGGAACTTCTCGAAGATGTCTTAGGATCCCGTCCTCAGACATCTTTGAGGAGCTCACCATAGAGGAGCTTCTCGAAGATGTACTGTGATGTCTTCTTATGAAGCTTTTGTGAATTAACCCTATTTTGTTACAATGTTTGTTAGTTTGTTGAAGGCAAGTAGAAGAAGAAGGGCATTTTGTTATTGGATGGTGGCATGATGCATCTGTGAGTTTGTCACTAACAGTTGTGGTATGGGATGAACCCATGTATCTTAATGCTATGTAGTATAGTTCTAGTACGATGAACCATTTTTTCTCTGTGATGTAGTAGTTTTAGTATCTAGCTAGGATGAACTCATGCATGTATCTCTGTGCTTCTATGAATCAAATGAATTTTGAGACTATGTGCCAAAACAAGATATAGATAGAATCCACATATTGAAAATGATATTTACCTTGGAGTTCATTCCATTAATACAAGATAGATAGAATCCAAATTAATACAATTTCATCGATCTCATGTTATTATTGCAAAAATTACTTCCAAACTAAACCCACAAATCCATCTACTTATAGAGCATGAAATGAGCTAATCTAGCAATGAGAGTTTAAAGGATGAAGTTGCTAACGTTTTAGAACCCTTGGATAGATGGGGTGCCGCAAAATCTTGACAAATCTTGAGAAAAAATGGGCATGAACTTGAGCTTGAAGGAAGAAGAGAGAGGAGCCACCAACTTGAAATGGAGTATGGCTCGGACAGGGAGGAAGATGATACAGCTGGGACATTAGTCCCAGTTGGTGTCTAGAACCGGGACTAAAGGGCAATCTTTAGTCCTGGTTCGTGTAACAAACCGGGACTAAAGGGTTTGGCGCCGGCCCCAGCCTGCCTGAAACCTTTTAGTCACGGTTTGTTACATTAACCAGACTAAAGGGCCCGTTCGAACCGGGACTAGTGTCCGTCGCCTCCTGTGGCTAGTTCTAGCCGTTGGGAGCGGGGCATTAGTACCAATTTGTAGCAAAACTGAGACTAATACCCGTGAACCAAAGGCCAGTTTTCTACTAGTGCATTGAGCAAAACAGACCGGGTTAGCAAACGAACCTGCAATAGCGCTGCCCAATCAACACAAAAAATTTGGGTTCTTCTCGTCTAGAACAACATCCACTAGAGAAATTCCAAATAATATTAGTAGTGTAGATGTGAGTTTACCTCTGTCTCTCTCTTCAATGGATCGAACTAGGTCTACTTTAGGTGCAGACGTGTTGTCAAAAGTGGGCCTATGTAGCCAATTAGTTGTCAAAACGAGTTCACAATAGTTTTTGAGTTTTGTGCAAACAATTACCTCCAAAGTTTGGTGTTTTGTAAAAAAAAATTACTAGGTTTGTGGTTTTGTGGAAAATCTCTTGACGAAGCGATCCATCCATTACGAGCTCCGCCTCTCTCTCTGCCAGGGGCAGACCGATGTTGTACCGAGTGGGGGCCTAGGACCCCAATTAATTTTGGATTTCCCCCTTTCAAGCCTAAGATTTTACAAAATAGCCCCTCACTTAGACTAATAGTCCCCCCCCTCATTTTGGCCTCCACTTGATATTTGGGCTAGGTCAGCCAACGTGACCGCATCTCAATATGCCCCAACAGAGGCGTGTCCACGTCAATACCCTTATCGCGCGCACTTCCTTCCCACTCGCTCCGCTCTAGATCCTTGTCAGTCCAGCTACTATTCCGTCGGCTGATCCCACTCTAGTCTAGAGAGTCAGGCTCCTACAGGGCAGGGAAGAAGAAGCTCCTCCGCCGTCGATCACCTCCAGGCTGAGGAAGCTCCACCAACGCAAGACGGGCTCTAGCTCCTTCTCTGGCATGTTTCCTATGTTGTACACCACTAGTACATAATCCGTTGTTGTTGACAGATGCTTAAATCCCTGTTGTGGTAGGCTAGCCGCCAGTTAGAGCGTGTCAGTCAGTCATGACTTCAGGCGTAACATTCTCCTCTGACGGGCATTAGGAGACGCCCATGGAAATTATGTCTGTCGTGCGGTGGGCCTCAGAGGATAACCCTCGAAACAGGTTTGCGCCCCGCATTATAAATAAAGCAACATCCAGATACAACAAGTTCCAACATAACACAAGGCCAGGCAGAGCCAAAGAAAGAGAAAAAACGATGGAAGTCCACTAGCTCCTCATCACAAGATAGCCCAAAGAAAATAAAGAGAGCTACACCAACAGAGCAAGCTGAAAGGCACGAAAGACGCCTGGATCACGTGCGGGATGGGGCCGAGAAGAGGTGCGCCATCTCCCTCAGAGCCCGAAAGATGTCGTCCAAGTGCTCCCAATCCCACTGCCTAGCTAGTGGGAACCATTGCTGATGGTAGGCGAGAAAGGCAAAAATAGAGTAAGAAGCATGGTTGGGGAAGATCTGCTCAATCGCCATCTTTTTCCGCACATTTTATAAGGTCCATGCTAAGTCTGGAAACACTAGCCAGAAGAGGCGGCGCCTCCTTCCAACACGGTTTGCCTTAGTTTGTAGGAACTCCTCGAGGTCCTAGGCCTGCCAAGCATCCCAAGGGCATCCCGGGCAAAGCTCCACAGGAACTGAGCCCCAGTGTGGGTGAACATAATGTGGGCGCATGTCTTGGGAGTCCCACATAGCGGACACATGCCATTGCCAGGACCATTACGCTTCACCACCTCAACGCCCGAGGGTAGGCGATCAGAGAGGAGTTGCCATACAAAGATATGAATACTAAGAGGGAGGGGGCCTTCTAGAGGGGTGTGGTCCAGCCTAGCTCTGGGACCTGGAAGAGGGCCCTATACGCCAAGCTAACCAAAAACTCTCCTGCCGGGGTCAAAAACCATGAGACCGAGTCCCTCTCTTCAAAGAGAGAAACTAGGAGAGATGACATCAGTCTCTAGTGCTCCGTAGCCTCAGCTAGGCTAAGGGTCTGGCGGAACAAGGTGTTCCAGTGTCCCTCTAGGAAGGCCTCATCCACCAGCATCGAGGGGGGTGCTAATGGAAAACAGGGTCGGGAACTCCTCGCAAAAGGTGAATCCAACAGCCACGGGTCTAGCCATAGGTGCACCCCCTCCTGTCACCAATACTAAAGGCAGTCCCCTGCCGAATGAACTCCTTGATTTACTGAATGCTCACCAGAATTGGGAGCCCTCTCGACCTGCATGCTAACAAAGGTCGTCCCCAAAGATATTTGGCTTTGATAAGTTGCAGCCAAATACCTCCATCGTCCCTAAGGATACGCCAGACCCATTTTAGCATCCGGGCCACATTAAAGCGGGACGAGTGAAGGATACCTATGATCCCAAGAATCTTGGGGGCGCACAAGTCTGCCCATTTAACCATGTGGTATTTCTGGCGATCGGATTCAAAGAAGAGGAGCAGGAACTTGAGGTTGATGATATCAAGATCCGCCATACATGGTATCGTCCGCATATTGGAGGTGTGAGATACCACCTCCGGGGATAATATGCCCAACCACACCAGATATGTGTCCATCTATTTTGTCTCTATCCAAAATCTCTGTAAGGGCATCCACCGCTGAGTTAAACAGGAGAGGCAAGATGGGATCCCCCTGTCTCACTCCACAGGATGGTCTAAAGTAGGGACCAATCTCCCCATTGACATTGATCGCGGTGTTACCACTCATAAAGAACTGCATGATCCAGCATATCAAAATGTCACCAAGTCCCCTCCTCTCTAGGACTAATCAAAGGAAAGTTCAATCCAGCATGTCATAGGCCTTCTAGAAGTTTAGCTTCAGGAACACCCCCTTCTATTGGCGAACCTTGAACTCATGAATAATTTCATGAAGGGCAAGGAACCTGATACATCAAAAACGTATCTACTTTCCCGAACACTTTTGCTATTGTTTTTTATCTAAACTTGTGTGATTTGGATACAACTAACACAAACTGACGCTGTTTTCAGCAGAATTACCTTGGTGTCTAGTTTTTGTGTAGAAAGTCAACTATCGGGAAAAATCTCGGAAAATATGCCAAAAATCCTATTTCACCAGAAGACTTATGGAGCCAGAAGACGAGACGGAGTAGGGCCATGTGGGTCCCACACCACCTGGCCGCATGGGCTAGGCCAGGCCGCGCCTGGGGGTGGTGTGTCTGCCTCGGCTGCCCCCTCAGCCTCCCTCTTCGCCTATAAGTTGCCTCTTGACCTAAAAACCAGGGGGGTTTGACTTTTTCCAGAAAGAGTTCCGCTGCGCCGCCACCACCAGATTCCGTGATTCGGAACCAGAAACTCCGTTCTGGCACCCTGCTGGGACAAGGAATTGGAGGAGATCATGGCCATCATCATCACCATCGCTTCTCCATCGACCATCCATGTTTCCCCCATCTATGAGTGAGTAATCCCCACTGTAGGCTATGGGGATGGTAGGGATTGGATGAGATCGTTCATGTAAAGGCATCAAATTGTTAGGGCATGGTGCCTAGTATCTATTATTAGTGTCTTTTGACTTTGTTACAACTTGTTATGCTTAATGCTTGCCACTAGGGCCCGAGTGCCATGATTTCAGATCTGAACATGTTATTGATTCATTATGATAGTATTGTTTATGGTCTTACCTGCAAGTTGTATACACACATTGTTGTCCAGAACCAAAGGCCCCGAAGTGATAGCAATCGGGATAACCGGAGGGAATCGCTTTGATATGAGGATCACATGTGTTCACAGAGTGTTAATGCTTTGCTCCGGTGCTCTATTAAAAGGAGCACCTTAATTGCCAGTAGTTCCCTTGAGGCCCCACTGCAAACGGGCTGGCAGGACAAAATATGTTGTGCAAGTTCTCATTGCGAGCACGTATGACTATATATGGAACACATGCCTATGATTATTTACTACTTGGATGCTTTATCTTATTTATCTGCAAATGCCCTATGTCTTGATTGCTATGTGAATTGTCTTGTCCATGCAACGCCCGTCCATCCATCCCTATGCCTACCACGCTTTAATCCTACTGTTTACTGCAATTGTTACTATTGTCTTTACTTTTACTACTGTTATTGCTACTACAAAACTATTGCTACTGATAAACTCCTGTGAGCAAGATTGTTTCTAGGTGCCGCTGAATTGACAACTCAGTTGTTAAGGCTTATAAATATTCTTTGGCTCCCCTTGTGTTGAATCAATAAATTGGGTTTCACTTCCCTCGAAAATACTGCGATACACCCCCTATACTTGTGGGTCATCAAGACTATTTTCTGGAACCATTGCCGAGGAGCATAGCTTTATTTATCAAGTTCACTTGGAATCATTATTGTTCGCTGCCATCCATCCATCATGGGTAAGTCTCGTGATGGCAAGGTTCCTATTTTACCATCCACTACAAGAAGAGGTACGGTTCTGAACACTTCTGTTGCTCTTGATTCACCATCTATTATGAGTAAGCTCCTTACACCACCACATACACATGCTACACACACTTCTACTACTGCTGAATCTGAAACTTCTGATACTTATGATGCTGCTTCTACTGTGCTTGATAAGAGTGGTTCATTAGGTCCTTTCCTAGATGCTACGATTGCTAGAACTATAGCTAGAAATACTGAAACTCCTAATGAAGACACTACTACACATGTCAGTTCACCTGATTCTAGAGAGAGCTATGATATTGAAGACAGTTATATTGAGATGACCGATAAATTTATTAAAGAATGTCAAAACACCCATGATAGGAGTTCTATTAAGAGTCTCCTTGAGAGGCGTACTATAAAACCCAAATTATCTCCTAATGCTAAGTTTGCTGCATCTCCCATAAACATTAAAGATAAGGATTATAATTTCTCTCTTGATCTTTCTTACATAGCTATTGTTGAGAAAGAACCTTTTTGTGGGAGTAAGAATGAAAGTGCGGTAGCACATATGACTGAGCTTTCTACCAAGAGTGGCCTGTTTTCTGATGATATTAAGATGCACACCTACTTTGTTGCTAAAATTTTCCCTTTTTCATTGAAAGGAGAAGCTAAAACTTGGTTTAATAATTTACCTCCTGGATCTATTGATAGCCCTAATTGCTTGATTAGTACTTTCCTGCCGAAATATTTTCCTCCTAGTGCTAGACATGCTATTTTGCAGGAACTTTTTGATTTTAAACAGGGAGAAAAAGAGATATTGCCCGAATCATGGGCAAGGTTTTGTGCTTTGATTCATGCACAGGCTGGATGTCCATTACCTAAGAATGAGCTTCTTGATATATTTTATAATGGACTAACTGAAGAATCTAGGACATGCCTGGATAGTTGTGTTGATTGTGTTTTCAGGAATAGGACTCCCAAGGAAGCTGAGGAATTAATGGCTAAAATAAGCAAGAATTATGAAGACAGGACTCCTCCTAAACCAGCTATACCTGAAACAATTATACCTGCGCCTATACCATCATCTAATAAGAGGGGAGTTATTGAACT
The DNA here is from genome assembly GCA_023614405.1 of Avena insularis. Taxonomy (NCBI): domain Eukaryota; kingdom Viridiplantae; phylum Streptophyta; class Magnoliopsida; order Poales; family Poaceae; genus Avena; species Avena insularis. The sequence goes on along the minus strand of CM042692.1, from coordinate 413,209,518 downwards.
AAATGATGAAGTGATGAATGAAGCTAAGAAATGTCTTAAGGAGAAGGGAATTAAAGCTGTAGATGTGAAGAATTTACCTCCTATAGAAGAATTATGTAAGCCAATCCCCCACTCATCCACTATTGAGGTACACTCTCTCCAACATTTTGATGAAGGTGATATCCCTTACTCTAAACCTCCTGATCAATGCTTAAAAAAATTCGATATTTTTATTGTTAAGCAAGATAATTTCAATAAAGGGGTGCAAAATCATTTAATGGAAAACTCTAGAGCTATTGTTGAGTTGAAGGATATTGTGGAAAGAACCTCTAATGATGTTAAAATGCTTGTCAAACATTTTCAAATGGTCCAAACTCAAATTGATCAGCTTATTAAAGTACAAAAAGACTTACTAGTTAATGCTCATAAAGAAAACCATGCTTATGAAATTAGAACTAGAAGTGGTGCTGATACCCAGGATCCTTTATATCCTGAGGGGCATCCTAAAAGAATTGAGCAGGATTCTCAAGAAGCTGAAAATAGTGGTACTACTCCTAAGAAAAGAAAGAAGAAACATAAAACTATTGTAGAACCTTATGAACCTGCTAAAGATCCTAATAGTATATCTGTCTCTGATGCTGAAACTGAAAGTGGTAATGAAGAAAATGATACTCCTGATAAAGAAAAAGTTGAAGAAGAACCTGAAAGGCATACTAAGAATACTACATACACTAAAGAAGATTATGTTGCTAAGAAACGTGGTAGTGAAAGAGAGCCTTGGGTCCAAAAACCTATGCCTTTCCCTGATAAGAAACACAAGCCAAAGGAAGATGAACATTATAATAAGTTTTGTGAGTGGATGAAACCTTTATTCTTGCAAATTCCTTTGACTGATGCTATTAAATTGCCTCCTTATTCAAAGTATATGAAGGATATTGTCTCGAAGAAAAGGAAGATCCCTAATGAAGAAATTTCTACTTTGCTTGCTAATTATTCCTTTAATGGTAAGGTTCCAAAGAAACTTGGAGACCCAGGGATTCCAACTATTCCTTTCTCTATTAAAAATAGTTATGTTAGAACTGCTTTGTGTGATTTGGGAGCAGGAGTTAGTGTTATGCCTTTTTCTCTCTATGAGAGACTTCAACTGGAAAAACTAATACCAACTGATATATCTTTGCAAATGGCTGATAAATCTACTACTATTCCTGTTGGTATATGTTAGGATGTACCTGTTCAAGTGGCTCATAATTTCTTGATATTAACTGATTTTGTTGTGCTTGAAATGCCTGAAGATGATAATATGTCTATTATTCTTGGGAGACCTTTTCTTAATACTGCAGGAGCTGTTATTAATTGTAATCAAGGAAAGGTGACTTTTAATGTTAATGACAAAGAGCATACTGTCTATTTCCCCAAGAAGATTGATAGGGCTTATGGTTTAAATTCAATTGAACATGTTGAGGGCATTCAAGTTGGAGTAATATATTGTCCCATACCAAGAGAAAAATATGAAACTATTATGATTGGGACCATTGCTATCAAGGTTGAGGTAACATAATCATGAGTGGAACACAAAGTTTTGTTTCATATAAAATTGTTTTGGTGACAAGACCTGATCAACCTTGTTAACAAAAGGATTTCAATGAACAAAACAATGTTTTCACCATGATTATCTTTGTTTACTTTTATTTTTTTCTTTTCTAGTTTTTGCCTTCGTTTAGTTTACTTTTCTATTGGTAGTTGCTTGCATGTTAGAGTGTCTTAGAACTTCAAGTTTTTGTTTTGTTTTGTCATTGCCTCTTTCTAGAAACCTTTTTCTGTCAAAAAATCATTCATCTATCCCTGAAAATTGCTCAAAAATAAAGTGTCTCGAAAAATTCCAGAAAATTCATATTCAATTTTTATGTGAAAAAAGGGGCAGAGGAGTGCTTGGAGAGTACCAGGGGGCCCACCAGGCAGGCACACCACCTGGTGGCGCGGCCAGCCCAGGGGCGCGCCTGGCCATGGTGTGGGCCACCCCTGGCCCTCCACTCACTCTCTCACTTCCCACTTCTTTCTCTCTCCTGAGAAAACATCAGTTATTTTCTCGAAATCGTGTTCTTGCTGTTCTTGCCCATGATTTTTCGATCTCCTTGCTCAGCCCATCTTTGCTGCTGAAATTTGGAGCATTTGTTCTCCGGTATGTAACTCCTTCGCTCGTCCAAGTAGATTTGTGTTTAGTGGTTTATTTCTTGAGTATTTTGCTGCTGTAGGTGACAGGTTATGGGAGCTTGTAAGCTTGTTCAATGCTTAGAGATATTGTTTTGATGCATGTTTAGGCCTCTTACAAGTCCCTATGAGTAGTGCCCTTCATTATGTATTCACTTTGCAATCACTTGTGTAATGGATGTTTAAATTTCAAAATAGAAGATGAATGAACATCAACTCAACCAACATGAACTGAGGGTGCCTAAGGTTATGAAGGTTCACCGAGAGGAGGAAGTTTTTCCTTCCATCTATCCATGCTCCGAATTCATGAGGGCTGCAGGAATTTCCCAGGACTTCCATACTTTAGTTGCTAATGCAGGATTGGAGCACTTTGTGGAAGATGAACCTAGTCAATTTGTGAAACTAACTATGTCTGTAGTGTAGGACTTTCGATTTAGTTGCTCTTTGCCTAACCCCATGGTTCACTACAAAATTTACAATATAACTGTCGACCTTCCTCTTGATGACTTTTGTGCAGCTATTAAGGTACCTCAGTGGGGATCGTGTGGAAGGATTAAAGAGCGACCTGCACCACTCATGAACTTGTATGCGGAGATTTGTCAAGGGAGCGGCTTCTCGAAGGAGAGCAGGAAAATCCGTAACATTCATCTCCCGTCTATTCGCTACTTTGCTTACTTTATTGCCAAGTGTGTTCTCGCTAGGAAAACTGCTAATAAGTTATCCTCATATGATCTAACATTCATCTCAGCTGCTTTAAAATGAGATAGGACTTATAACTTGGGTGCCTTGATAGCTTTCCGTCTTGCTGCTAACCGCGAGAAAGGTGGAATTTGTGGAGGCCTCATCGCCTCTCGTTTATTAGCTTTGCATGGTGTAGTGCCTCATCATCTAGACTTACAGTTCCCATAGAAATGCTTGACCTTAATTCCATGATACATCATAAATATGTTTCTTCTTGGGCTAATTTGAGTTATTTGTCTTATGAAATAACCTTTCTCAAGGCTGGTTGGAGAAGGAGTAAGTCCGAGCGATTTGTTCTTTTGCCTGCACTTGTTTTGTTTAACCTTGATACCAGGGTAGGATGGTCACTCACTGAGGAAGAACTTGATACGTACATGGGAGAGCTCTCCCAATAGGAGAAGGATGCTAGAAGGGAGGTTACAGATGATTTGGTCCAGCCCTCGAATGAGGGGGAGTCTTCATATCAGCAGCCTACCTACGATTGGGGAGCTTCTTATTCTTCCCAAGGGCCTAACCACGATCATTCTTACAATGACCCGCCTTCTTGGAACCCTTACCCGAGTTGGGGTTGATACCCACTTAGGCCAAAAGCCTAAGCTTGGGGGGAGGTACATCGACATCACACTCATGTCCATATCATGTTTAGTCAGTACTTTGTATATCCATGCTTCGTTCTCTTTTAGTTTTCGTTCTTTCTTTGCTTTTGTTTTCTAAAACACAAAAGACCAAAAATATTTCCGTTATTTCTCTTTGTTTGCTTCTTCTTCTTTTTGCTTTGGTTTGCTTTTTCCTTTTTTCTTTGTTTGAACTATTCAAAAAGAACCAAAAGATTTTGCTTTGCTTGTTTTTCCTTTTTGTTCTTGACTTTAAAAATTAAAAACACCAAAAATATTTGTTGTTCTTCTTTGGTTTTGTGAAGTTTGTTGCAGGGTTCAGCAGTCCTTAGTGGAATTTGGTGTTATGTTATTATTCAAGCCACACAAGTGAGGGGCAATAATGAGGATTAATGACAACTTGAGTTGTGGTAAGAGGCTGGTAACAAAGTCTATTTGTTTTCATTTTTGTACAGATACTCATCATTGTGGGCATGCTTAGTATGTTCATATAGGGTGTATGTTATTTATGGATGCTTAGTAGTTCTTGTTTTCTTATGATTAACTCCAGCTTGCTAATAGTTTGCAGCATGTCGTATGAATGTTTGCTTGCATTGCTCTATTCATAACTTGGTATGACACTATGGTATCCTCCTCTAAATGTTTCACTTGAATTGACTTGGCACATGCTCATGCATGCATATGACTGAAACAATAATCAGTTAAGCCTTGATGTATTATTTTGCCTGAGGGGTCTTGAATCACTTTCATGCCATGATTAGTCCTGTTTTATTGCAAGCATGATTATGACATTTATTGCTCTCTCGTTTGTCGCTCCCTTACTATTGCTAGCCTTCACTTGCACTGAGTATAAGATTTACTCGTGTTTCCAACTCCCTAAAACCAATATTGCCAAAAGTGTCCACCATACCTACCTATTAGCATCATTTGCTATTCCGTGCATATTTAGTATGCCTTGTTTTCTTCCGAATAAAATGTTTGCTTGTTATGATAAAGTTAGTTAGTAAAGCTCTCACGAACTTGATGGCACACTTTACTTTCTTGCACTTAATAATCTTGAACCATTGCGTCCATCTTTGTTGCATATATGCTTGCGCTTTATAAGTTGAAGTTAGCAGAACCATGTATCATGGGGAACGCTTTCAACATTGCACTGGTACTTTGTACCTCGTTGATATCATGATTCTTTTGCTTATGGATCCCAGTGGTGTAAAATAAAAGGGGAACTTATAAGATCATGGAGTTTGTATATGTGTTAGAGAAATGCCTGGGCCGCTAGCCTAACCCATGCCTAATCATGGTGGAAACTTGCAGCATAACCATTATGAGCATTCTATGAAGCATCCTCAATAAAAACCTATGCAAATAGCAAATAAAAAGATCGCTGAGATGCTCATTGTCTGCTTGCCTTGTCATTTTGATTATGGGATAGCTCCTGTATCATGTGCAATGGGTACCCCGTTGGAGATTCTCTATGATACATACGTACTTACAATGACAAGGGCTTACTTGTGACTGAAGTTGAGTAGCATGAGGTTCGGTACTCGTAAGTAAGGGGCATGAGATTTTAACTTATAACTTGTCAAGCATATCCTCTTAGTTGTGTCACTTTAACCTTAACCATTTAAAGATGCTTATGATAGGGGCAATGAGAGCTCAAAGCTATTGAGTACCATACTTTCGGCATTTGGAAGCCTTTCAAACTCTTCAAAACCTTTTCATTTCCTTGTTGAGTCACCACCTATTCTATGAGCGCTTTCCTGAGAGCATAGTTGTCATTCTTAGTGTAATGTGCTTGTCTCAAAACTTGATTAATTGTGTTATGACTTTGATGCTTGTATCTTTGATATCTTTACTTCTAGTCTCACTTGAACTTCAGAGGTGCCTTGGCATTTATGTTTGCTCTACAATCAAAGGCAAGAGAGATACCACTCTATCATACATTTTTATGAGCATTGCAATGTTGCTTATGTTTATGTTTCATGCCACTTATTATCTTTGAGTTGGAATCTCTTCATAGCCTACAATGACTATTAAGTAAACTTAGTTGCATACTCTTTATTATGAAATGCCTGAGTAGTTGATCATATGCTGAGAATATATACATCTTATGAAGCAAATGTGTTCGTGAAAGTTTCTTTTATCGCACTCAATTTTCAACTGAATTACTTGAGGACAAGCAATAAGCTAAGCTTGGGGGAGTTGATACGTCCAAAACGTATCTACTTTCCCGAACACTTTTGCTATTGTTTTTTCTCTAAACTTGTGTGATTTGGATACAACTAACACGGACTTACGCAGTTTTCAGTAAAATTACCTTAGTGTCTAGTTTTTGTGCAGAAAATCAACTATCAGGAAAAATCCCGAAAAATCTGCCAAAAATCCTATTTCACCAGAACTCACAGAGCCAGAAGACGAGACGGAGTAGCGCCACGAGGGGCCCACACCACCTGGCCACGCGGGCCAGGCCGGGCCGTGCCTGGGGGTGGTGTGGCCGCCTCGGCTGCCTCCTCGGCCTCCCTCTTCGCCTATAAGTTGCCTCTTGACCTAAAAACCAGGGGGTCGACGTTTTTCCAAAAAGAGTTCCGTTGTGCCGCCACCACCAGATTCCGGGATTCGGAACCAGAAACTCCATTCTGGCACCCTGCCAGGACGGGGAATTGTGCCATTAACTCTTTATCTGAGAATTGTTCTCTCTTAGTTTCTTGCACACAAACTATGTCCACCCACTCTATCACTTCAGAAGGTTGCCCCTTCTACCTGGCCAGGCCCCTCACATTCAAGATTAGTGTCTTAATGGCGGTATCTGTTTTTTGTTTTGCCTCCTCTTAGCTCTGCTCGTAGTGTTCTTGTCACCAACTGGTATACAAGTACTGTGATTATCTAACTCTTCAACAATCTTAATAATATCCTCATTCTCTGAATCAGAGCTTAACTCGGCACTGGAAGACTGCTCCTTCTCATGAGCAGCTAACTTCTTTTTCTGAGCAGCTTCATAAAGCAATGCTTGAGCAAGTTCTCTTGCTTTAATAGAATTTATAGACCTGTCAATTTCCTCCTATGTACTGCCCAACACTAGACCACTATCTACAGCAGATTTTACTAGACTAGCAGAATCAATGGAATTGCAAATAGCATATCTGTTAGTAGAAGACATTCCTAGTTCATCAAGATTCTTGCGTGAAGCCATCCTTTCTGCACGTTGCTGAATAGGCATGCCATCCTTCGGGATCCTATCCTAGCACTTGTCCTCGTTGCTTTAATTCTTGCGTTTGCACCTCATTGAACTTCTCTTGTTCTTTGGTCATTCCATAAAAAACCTCCATACCTAAATAATAGGGGCTTGTGTATAACGGAAAGCAGCAAACCGGTCAAAGGCGAAGCTGTTCATCACCATCGCTTCTCTATCGACCATCCATGTTTCCCCCATCTATGAGTGATTAATCCCTCGCTGTAGGCCATGGGGATGGTAGTAGATTGGATGAGATCGTTCGTGTAATGGCATTAGATTGTTAGGGCATGGTGCCTAGTATCTATTATTAGTGCTTTTTGACTTTGTTGCAACTTGTTATGCTTAATGCTTGTCACTAGGGCCCGAGTGCCATGATTTCAGATCTGAACATGTTATTTATTCATTATGATAGTATTGTTTATGGTCTTACCTACAAGTTGTATACACACGTTGTTGTCCGGAACCAAAGGCCCCGAAGTGACAGCAATCGGGATAACCGGAGGGAATGGCTTTGATGTGAGGATCACATGTGTTTACGGAGTGTTAATGCTTTAGTCCGGTGCTCTATTAAAAGGAGCATCTTAATTGCTAGTAGTTCCCTTGAGGCTCCGCTGCAAACGGGCTGGCAGGACAAAAGATGTTGTGCAAGTTCTCATTGCGAGCATGTATGACTATATATGGAACATATGCCTATGATTATTTACTACTTGGATGCTTTATCTTATTTATCTGCAAATGCCCTATGTCTTGATTGCTATGTGAATTGTCTTGTCCATGCAACGCCCGTCCATCCATACCTATGCCTACCGCGCTTTAATCCTACTGTTTACTGTAATTGTTACTATTGTCTTTACTTTTACTACTGCTATTACTTTGCTATTACTACTACAAAATTGTTGCTACTGATAAACTGTTGTGAAAAAGATTGTTTCCAGGTGCAGCTAAATTGACAACTCAGTTGTTAAGGCTTATAAATATTCTTTGGCTCCCCTTGTGTCGAATCAATAAATTGGGTTTCACTTACCTTGAAAATACTGCGATACACCCCCTATACTTGTGGGTCATCAGGCCCCATCATGGATCAGGCGTCCCTTCAGACAGGTGAACTAGAGGGGGTGGGTAATACGCTCCATAACCAAAGCGATCCTGGATGCACACAACTTAGCAAAGATCCGCTAGATGACATTCATCACCGTAATCGGTCTAAATTGACAGATATCCATGGCCCCCACTATTTTGGGGATCAAGGTGATCACACCAAAGTTTAGCCAACACATCACCAGAGTCCCGATGTAGAACTCGTGGAACATGGACATGACCACCGGCTGTAACTACTTCCAAAATGTCTGGAAGAAGATGACCGGAAGGGCATCCGTTCCTGGGGACGAATTGGTCTTCATGGACTTAAGTGCCACTGCTACCTCCTCTAGGAGGAATGGGAGTGTGAGCTCCACATTCTCGGTGGGGGTAACTGTACCCCTCAGTCCAGAAGTATGTGGCCAGCAAGAGCCAAGAGCTTGGCGAGGCCGAGAATAGTGCCTTATAGAAGACATAAATATGGGAGGAGATCTCCTTCGGGTCCTCCAGCAAGGATTCCCCCTCCTAGAGGCAGGGGATCGAGAACTTCCTCGTCCTACCATTAGCAATGGCATGGAAGTAGGTCTTGTTTGACTCCCCCTGGATGGTCCAGTTCTGGCGACTCCACTGCCGCCAGAACACCTCTTATCCCTTATAGGTCTCCATAATGGAGGTCTCAAGGGAGTATCTATGGGACCAAGCGCCAGCCGGGTCGGCCTCCTGGTCTAGACCCTGGATCTCCTGCAGCAACGCCTCTTTCTGACCTCGCAGGGCAGCCCCCATGTTTTCCCCTAGCCCCACATGAATTGCTGGGAGAGCTTGGCACAATGATGATAGGCGTAAACCGCATAGTAAACGCGAGGGGGGAGGCAGTGGCCTCCAGCCACCTCGACCGCACCGCCTCCACAAACCCAGGCTTCTGAAGCCATAATGTCTCGAAGTGGAAGCGGTTCAGTCTCGATGGCATGCCTCCTCCCGAGGAGAGGAGGAGGGGGTATGGTTGGAGCCAATTCTAGTGACCGCACGAAGGGAGCACAACGGGAAAGCCAATTCCCACTCCACCGACACAAAGACGCAGTTTAGCACACTGCACACGGGGTCGAGCTACTTGTTGGTCCACATATATCTAGCGTCCACCCACACAATCTCTCTAAGAGCGAAATCGGCGATGCAGTCGTTAAACATGCGCATTCGCGGGAGGTCCACATTAGCCGATCTCTTGTCATCAGCGGACCGGATCAGATTGAAGTCCCCAGCCATGACAACTGGGATATCCGTCTGTTCCAGTTTCGAGTTGAGCTTCAGCAAAAATTCAGCAAACCTCCTATGGTCCGCGGGGCCATAGACAATGATCACCTCCCATTTGACGTGAGATTGTCTATGGGTGAGTGCCATGCTCACAAAGAATTCTCCGTGGTTCATATCATCTACCTCGAATGTATCCTCCTTCACGCCGAGGAGGATTCCTCCCGAGTGGCCATTGGCCAGCAGCCAGGACCAAAGAAATTTGTGGCGGTTCAACCCTTCTAACTCAGCAATGAAGAAATCATGGTGAATTGTTTCCTGGAAGCTGACAATATCCAACTCCTCTTGTCGTATGTACTCCTTAATCTGGCCACGGCGGCCCTCATGCCCAAACCCCTCATGTTTCAAATAAACGCTCGGATAGCGCGTAGGATGTTCATTAAGGCGAATCAGTTCTGGGGCGGCATAGTAGGAGCAGACCGGGCACGACTAAGGGACCGGCGGATTGGGGCTTCTGCGACCTGCGCGGGGAAGAAGAAGACCGGGAAGGCCATACCTGCTGACCTATCTGGGCGCAGCCGGGAAGATGATGGTATCTCCCTCCCGGACTAGCTTGCCGCGGGAGAGGTCCCGGGCATCGACGACCACCTCCGCTCCGTTAAGGAGAACGAGGCGCCGCGCCTCCACACGCACAAGAGGAAAGCCGGAGCGGGCGACGACCGGCAGCCCGGAAAGATGGAGTCGGCGGAGGCCCTCCAGCGTAGTGGAGGGGCACAGTCCCGGCGCGGCCAAGAGGCCATGGCGGCAGGCACGACAGGCAGGAGGGGAGGGTTGGGGAGGGAGGGGCGCGGGCGCGGGCGCGCTACGCAGCCGTGGCGGCGCCATGCACGGGGCGAGGCCAGCGGCGGTTACCTGCCACCCTGAAAGGCTCACTTAACAGACGCCGGTCAGTAGTTTGAAAAGAAGCGCGACGTCTCTGGTTCTTTTCCAGAGACATGCCAGAGGATGTTTAGATGCCCGGAATATGATCCTGAACTCTGATCTGTATGTTCACGCGGATACTGACGGTCGGTTATTTAGTGGTTGTCAATTTCGTCTCGGTAGCATGAAGATTCTGAGGAGACCTCCGGTCCGTGATAGAGAGCTCTCAAGAACCCTTCTAGCAGTGCAGTCCTAGCTGCTAAGGAAGCACAATGTACACAATAAAACAAGTAGAGAGAGTGGAAATCCAATTGGACTAGCGCTGCAGATGAACCCACTGTTTGAATATATATTTTGAAATGTTAAAGAATTTTAAAAAAAAAATATCCGCATGTACATAAGGATATTTTGTATTCACGCACAAGTTTTTAGGAAAAATAATATTTTAAGTCCCATGTAAAAAAGACAAATTCAGATGCTCCAACGTGATTAAATATTCTCGGACTTTTTTATTTTTATACAAGTCATATAAAATGTTTATTTTTCGCCCAAAAAACTTGTACGAGCACAAAATGTCCGGATGTACTCACGAAATTTTGTTTCATACTACTTTGATAATTTAAAATTTATATTTTATGTATTTTTTAATAGGTTTATTTGCAGCCGTGAGTCAAAACATCCCCTCTGAGAGAGACAGATAAATGATTGCTTCAAAAGTTAAAAAGAACAGATTATAGGTGAACAGAGTACATCTATTCCACATCAATAACGGAGGTAGTAATAAACATACGCCCGTTTGGTTCCTAGCCACAGTTTGCCAAGCATAAGTTTGGATGCCACAATAATGTGGTTAAAAACTCGAAATCCACAAAGTGTGGCAAAAGTTGCAAAAAATTAACTCTATACCAGATGGACCCTACAAATAATAAAGTGTGACAGTTCTAAAATATGGCAACAACTAAATATATGCCAAATTACCAAACTTTGACTTGGCAAATTGTGGCTGGAAACCAAACATCCCCATAAGGCCTTGTTTGGTACCAGAGTTTTTATGGGGATTAGTGGGGATAATTCCCTAGAGTATTGGGTGAAACCTCTACCTTCACCCAATCCCCATAAAACTCCACCCACAATCAACTAGGTATGGATAGAGTATTGGGGATTGAGAAAAATACATTAAATTTAGGAAAAAATAGGATAAGCGGGGATTAAACTCTCAATACTCTAGTACCAAATGTATTTTTAAAAATAAGTGGAGGTTTGGGGTTTGGTAGGGATTATCCCCACTAATCCCCGTGAAAACTACATCCATCCGGTAGACCTTTCTTGTCGTTGCTCACCCTCCGTCGGACACTGTGCATTTGCTATTCAGGTTCTACTATGTCGTTTCATGGACAACATTAAGAAGGGAGGGTTTGCAAAAGACCATCCGTGACAAATATTGGCTCCATTCCGAGTTATAGTTGTCATATATTATTTATCTAGATTCTGTCAAAAATATTACTATTTATCTAGATAGGTGCGCACAGTTTTTTATTATAACAACAAGACTCTACTGCTCGTCTTTATTAATTTAAAGCACACTCCAACAAAGGCACAATAAAATTAGATGGCTTCTCAAATCAAACATTAGGGACGTGTTTGGTAGTTTGTTTAATGTACGGCCAAGCCCTGTAAAGACGAAACTAGGCCCGTTGGGTGCCTGCCTGGCCTCCACGTCGTGGCCCACATGAACTTTAAAGCATGACCAGGCTAGTCCCGCTAAAAACTGCCGATTAGGCCATTTCCAACAAGCCATCCTCGTCATGTGTTCCTCGGATGCAAAAGAGGAGATTACTTGCACGAGCTCGGCCACACATGGAGATGGTGGGAGCACGCGTGTCATAGCAAAATGGGAAAAGGGGGCGCACGAAGGATTCTGTCACCTCCCGCGAAACACTTCCTCTATTTCTACGCCCACTCTCACCTCCATTTTGAAATCCACCATTTCCCCTCCCCTTCAAGCTCCATTACCGGGTCGGAGAGAAGGTAAGCGGTGGCACTCATGTCCAGTCAGCCGCGGCAGAGGCAAGACTACTACCTCCTCTAAGTCGAGTTCTCCCCCACCTCCAACGATGACTGTAAATAATAACGCCTCCATGACCTCATGCTCATCTCTAATTGTAAGTAGATCTAGGTCTTTTGTTAGATCATCTATAGGTGATTGTCTCTCTCTAATGAAATTTTATATTAAGAGCTTGTGTTAGGTCATCTCTATGTACTGCAATTTTAGATAAAGAGCTCGTGTTAGATGATGTGTAGATTCATATTTTTCCTATTGGTAGCTAGATCTGCTTGTTGTTACATTGAGATATCATAAGTGTCGAATGTAGGAGTCCATGTGTGATGACATTACCCAGGCCTTGGTCCCCTTTGGCGAGTCGCAAATACCTTCGTTTGTAGATGATTCTTATCTAGATTCTGAGAATGACGTGCATGTCTCATAATGCATTGCAACTAAATACCACAACCATGTGCAATCGCTGGTGAGGAAGGTTACCGCACAGCTTGATGCAAAGATTGCGAAGAACAAGAAGGCTGAGAAGGCCCACAAGGGCAACATGACTGAGAAGGTTACTGCGGTGAAGGGTACCATGAAATAGTTACCCTTCATGTCAACCTTCTTCCTTGAGAAGATGTCCAAGATCATCAAGAGCAGCGTTCAAACTAAAAAGGGCTTCAAAGAGGTACATATGAATGTTTGTGCAAAGGCTCTATTTGAGCATTGTGGAGCTAACTATAGCTCTACTTGGGTGTAAAATCATCCGAGGAAGTGGAAGGCGAGGTGTCCCACCATTAGCAGGCTAAAGGATTTGAGAAGTGCTCAATGGTGTGAAGACACCACAACCATCATCCTAAAGAGTGAGCACTATCTCAGGCACATCACAAATATCACACTGTCTTGTACATTTCTTGCACAAAATTACCAATCATGATCATGGACAACTTACACACACTTGCAATTGTAGGATCATCCCAAGGACACTAAGTTTATGAACGTGCTCATCCCCAACTACTATGAGATGTGAACCATGTTCTCATTTGACCTAGCCACCGCCAAGTATGCCATGGGCTCAAGTTAGACCCTCAAGACACCTCCATCAACATCTACACCTTCATCTGATGATCACAACACCCAAGAGTCGGACACGATGATCATCCTGACAAGCCATCAGACGACGTCCCTAACAAGCTAGCTTGTGCAAGGAAGAGGGGGCGGGGCACCCTTACCGATGATGAGCTCATGGCCTTCACCATCATGACATCTGCCATCAAGGGCGTGTAGAGCATATGAGGGAACACGCAGAGATACATGCATCTCGGCCTATACAGGGTCGTCATGGACATAGTTGGATTCATCGAGGAGTATATCATGGCAGATCTTAGCCACATTATTGACAACAAGGCCCGGGGTACAAGCTTCATGATCATGGTTGATCCACACAGAGTTCCATGGCTTAGGACCTACTTGGGCAAGTACTACGATAGGTTGTAGAGCTTGGATTTGTGGGGGACCTGTGGGTGGGGATGTGTGGAGGTGATGAATATGATGATTACGTTGATGTATATTTTGATGGTAGTTAGGTTTTAAAAACTTCTTATGGACTGTAATGATGAGGTGGTAGACACTAACCCCTCATGTGATGGTGAACGTATTGATGCGGTAGAAGGATGACACCTCTTTTCATGTGGCGGTAGGTTGACACCATAGATGTAGGATAAACTTGTGATCCTATTTTGGTAATGATCAGGCATGATCCCCTAAGTTTATGATCTATCATGAAGTTTGCACGGTCTGTTATGATTTCATTCATGCTTGTCATGATGACCTAACTTGTTTTATCTGTTTCATCTTAGTGGTATGTGGTGTACAGAGGGAGACGTATAGGTGTGTATGATTCATGGAGGACCTGCCAAGATCAAGTAAATGGTTTCTCCAACAATAGCTATAGAGGATATCAAACTACGGGAGGTAGAGGAGCATTACCACAACCTCTTGGTTGATGAGGTTGTGTCTGATTAATGACTACAAGAGCACATGCGCAATGTAGCTAGTTTCGAAGTAAGAGTATCGAACCACAAAGAGCTATTGGAAGAGTTCTTTATGCCTCGCATTACCTTTTACCAAAGAATACTTGGAATTCTCTTTGATTCCAAGCTGAAGTGTTTTGAGAGAGTTGTGTTTGTGTGTAAAAGGTTAAAGATCAAAACTAAAGGATGCAAACAAGAGACAAACATGATGTAAAATGTTATGAAACTACAAGAGGGATAAAGTGTTCCCACGGAGTGTAGGATCTACCACTAGCATCACGAGTAAATAATAGTGCTAGATTATTTCGCCTCAAACTGTTATCCATGTCATCCCGATTCTTTTCGATCTTGGGATGGACACCGAAAAGGACACACGGTGATGTCGCAACGAAGCCATGTTATCTCATGATGTAGGACTAGCTACGGGCTAGGGAGAAAGATTCCAGACCAGGGGGTTGGTGTCGCGCACGCCGTTGTACCCTGCTTCATAGACAAGTGGGCCACACGCGCGACTTGGGCCCGCCTTCAACATACTTGGGTAGGACCGCGCTCTATGAGAGGTGTCCCAAGTGCGACAACACTCCGCACCCGCCGGGTGGCGGGGCCAGCCGAGAGATGATGTGGCTCCATGAGCCCATTCCAGATGTGGACTCTTGTGTGCATGTGGCCGCCGAGAGACTATGTGGCTCTGTGAGCCCATGCCGGCTACGGACTATCGCATGCATGGGGCCCTTGGAAAACTAACATGGCATCTTAAGACCATGACGACCATGGTTTATCGCGAACACATGGCTCGCCCAAAGCCGTCGTGGCACCGTGAGCCCATGCCAGGCACGGTCTCTCGCGATCGTGGGGCCTGAGCAGAGCAGACGCGACATCGTACACTTCAGTCGAAGGTGGTTTCTCTCAGAGGATAACCGAGCTGGAAGTGGAGGTGGCATCAGAAATCATGGGAGGATGCGTATTCTCGCGGTGGAGATACGAGCTCTGAGCGTAGACCATTCTCGATGTTGGTAGGCGATCTAGCAGCATATCTGGCATCTGAAACCTTTGGCCATCCGTGGGTTCTCACACTCGACAGGCGAGGTAGCGGTAAAAAAATTGCCTTAGAGCTGGCAAATGAGGTAGCATCAGAAGGCATGGGCTACGCGGGTTATCGCATGCGAGAATAGACCTGAAAGCGTAGACTATTTCCATAGACTATAGACCTCCACATTTTCTTGGGCGATGGGGCCCATCCACGCGGCCGACCTATCCTAATCAAAATGGTAATATGGTCTTTAATAGACCGACTACAACGTGCCCCTGTAAAGACGACTGATTCACTCCCTTTATTGCTTCCATGAAACCCAAGCCACCACCCGTATCAATCCGCTCCCCTCTCTCTTCTTCCCCGACACACTCTCTCAAAGTTTTAGCTGCCACCTTAGGTTCTTCTGTTATCTCATCTCCTTTTTTATATTTCAGATATTGGAGGACGCGGATATGCTGGACGAGAACACGTCTAGGATGTTACGGAAAGAGTGGCGGCGATGTTTGGAATCTCATGTATGTTGCCACGCTCGCTTCCTCTGGCTTCTTTTTTATCATCATTTCTTATAGATTTTCGTTCTTTGTCTTACATTTCTCTATCTTAAGTTTCTCTGTCTTACGGTATCTCTCTTTGCCATTTCAGGGAACACAGAGCTTGCCAGCATATCTATGGTAGCTTCAACGGTGGCTACACGTGGACGGGAAACTGGTTCTCTCTTAGGTATGTTGTCGTGATCACTTCCTCTGTCTTATTTTTCTTCATCGTTTAGTGCGTTACTTTGGTTCTCTGACCTGCACTTTTCCTGTTTGATGTTTCAGGGGACACGAAGGTCACAAACAAATCGATGGACCGATGCGAGGTGTTTGCGCCCCTTATTCTTTGAGTACAGCCATTCCCACCGCACGCCCGCGTAGACGTCACATATAGGTAAGAAGGTACGTTACCGTCAAAGGGTCCTCCGCTTATCTATCTAAATTGTATTTGTTTCTCTTCTATTTATGTTTAGCCTCTGACTTATCTGTTTCCTTATGTCTGTAGCGGAGCTATCCATTTCAAGACAATAGAAGCGGATGAAGCAAGGACGCTGGACAAGAGAAGTTGTCAAACCTAGACGCTTGCTCTTTCAAGACGAGACAAGTAGGTGAAGCAAGTATGCTACTCCTTCCAGGACAATCCGAGCAGAACAAGCAACGACGACCATAGTATAGATTTAGGATATTCAAGATCTAGGTGGGTTTTCACGCTTCCATTCAGGATGAATGGAGCAATGTATAAATTTGTCCACTTGTCCTTAGGATACATGGAGAAATTTATAGGCTTCTCCATTTATCCTAGGATAGTTGTGTAGAGATCTATAGTTTTTTGTTTGTCCTTAGCATGTTTTATACTAAACATCTGTATGTTGGGGTTAACGCTGAAAACAAGAAAATTTTCCTACGCCAAGAATCTTAATGCCAGGATCTATCTATTAGTAATGCAGTAACTGGAGGGACTTTTCAAAACTTACCATTGAAGATTGAAAAGCATTGACAACGCTCAGGAGAACATGGCTGATGTAGTCGTACCGACACCGACCTCGGGGTTGTGTTGAAGTCTAACGGCTCCTACAGCTCTGATGACTCCTAGTGCCCCAAGTGTGGCACCTCGTGGGGGGTTACACACGTCCGGTGCCTAATAATGACTCCCGCTCCTCCGATCCAGCAGAAGTTGCGGATGTAGACCTTCTGGATCCGAATCTTGCAGCGCGATGGCGCTCCGCTGTAAATAAGTCTCCTGTTCGCATAGTCCAGACTTGGGACCGCGGTCATAGGATAGAGAGAGAGGATCAACTGGAGGTCACCCCAAAAGAGAGGAAACCTTTTATTGATTATTGTGTATTTATTTTCTCAAGATACCTCTCAATATATTGGGGAAAGGCACCCCATAGCTAATTAGTTTAGCCATGTGGGACTAAACAAGGGAGAGGAGAGGGGAAGGAGTGGCCAGCCGGCCAAGACCCTCATGGGCCCCGCCGGTGGGTGCATGGGGCCCATGCGGCCCTCTTCCCTTTCTCCCTTTTGGTCTTTTCCCTCGTGGGCCTTTTTCCCTAGGGATTTTGGCCCAATAGTGAATTTGACAATTTTAATTCCTTTTCTTTTATTAAGTAAATGATTAAAGCAATATTTAACATTCACTTACATATTATTCAATCCCCGTGTCTATGTAACTCCTTCCATCCCACTCCGGACATCCTCCAGACTGTCTCGGAACCCTTCCGGTTTCTCTCTTTCTATTCTTCGGTGATTCCGACAATAACAAAAAGATCTCCGAGCATCATCAAGCCCTTAGGCATGATATATACCCCACAGTTCGGGAACACTCTAGACATAGTTGAGAACCCTCTCGTACCAATGATCATAAGTGAGACCTAGATGCCCATGATGACCCCTGTGCATTCCACGAAATCTTTATCGTTGAACCATGAATATAGTATGCTATTCCTTTTGTCTCTTTGATACTTGCATTGTCCGAGATCGGATCAACTACATCACCATGTCATGTTCAATCTTGTTACTAACAAATGCTACTTAAATCATTTCGATAACTGATATTCTCGTGACCTAGTCACATGCCGCGCAACTATTGGATATAACTTCTCCGAGTGGGCCTTTGAGTATCTTTCTGTCACGCGGATGGATAAATCCCGTTGTTGACACATAGGCCTCTACATTCCCCTTTAAAATACCTGAACACACCTTTATGATCACCATTTTACCGAGTGACGTTTGATTCTATCTAGGCAATCTCAGGTGACAATGATTGATATGGTCTCACGGTCTAAGGAACAAGACACTACGTTTCTTAATCATCACAACTTTAACTTTGTGACATGATCGTTCCACGATGCTTTAGATTGGGTATTTTCATCATCTCATTCTCTCAATGAGGTGACTCCATTGTCAACTGGCATAAATATCACATGATCAGGAAACCTTGATCATCCATTGACCAATGAACTAGCGAATAGAGATTCACCAGGAACTCCTGTATGTTTACATATCACACATGTATTGATGTTTCCTTTCAATACAGTTATAACATGATATAAAACCTAAGTATAAAATTTATGAAATATGATAATAATCCATATTATTATTTGTCTCTAGGACATATTTCTAACACTGTAACACTTCAAAGTATATGAGTTCGCACAATCTTCGTGGATATGTTGTCTCTGTTCTTCTTAATAATTGTTTCTTATAGCATGAAGATTTGTCTTCAAGTCTTTCGTTTAACACACTATGTCAAACGGTTTCTATACTCGCATTTGCGAATGGTTTGCTTAGACTTTTGCGCCAGTTTTGTCCTTTTTTGCGATTTTTTTCTTAGATAAATGTAATTGCTTTTTGTTCCATGGTTGTGATGTCTTTCTTAGGCTAGCCACTTTATCGGGGAGTTCTCGACCTCCATCATAAGACGCGTGGCCTCCCATTGTTCAAGGAAATGTGATGCCTAACTCTATGGGACGGTGCGCATTGTTTGTATGCATGGCTTACGTGGATTTTACGAGAGACTTAGTAACACGCTCATGTGATAGCATGCATGTCTCTGCTCTAGCCCACGTGTTTAGAACCGCTGTCGTGCTGACATGCTAGCGGATGCTGAAGCTGCTGACGCTGTCACGTGCCTGCTGATGGGAAACGGTGGTGCATTAAACTTCCTTTGTGTGTTGTATAGTGGTTTCTGAAGCTACAAACACTGTGACGTGTTGTCTCGATGGGAAATGGCGGTGCATTAAACTTTCCGCACGTGTTGTCTGCTCTTCTTGGTAATAGTTGACAACTCCTTGCCCGATGCATCTTTTTGGTTCTTGTTTTGTGCCGTCCGTGAAGATAGGGGTATGTTTTAATCCCAACCGCTCGCTTATGCCCTTTCTACTAATGTCGACTGCATGCTTCAGTGTTTACTCTTACATCATTTTGTCTAACAGTCGCGCCTAGGGGTGCGGAGAAAAGTCTAGTTGCTATTATTTATGATTAGGATATTATTTATGATTAGGAAAAATATATATCGTTCTTCATGTGCATGTATGGGAAGAGTTCCATAATAAGATGATCACAGAAAGTCATATGTTATTTCATACCTAATAATCAATTCAATGATCATAAGCAATCCACACCAATCCATCGCAATTAAGGGTTTCTCCATGGATATTGATATAAGCTTAATGAATCCCTTCTAATCCTTGTTATGAAGGGATTCATAGAAGAAAACAATAATTTTTCTAACTAGCGCAACACCAGTTGCAAAGATCTATCTAGGAGTAATGTTGTAACGGGAAGGCTTCGGTGACATACCCTTGTAGACCAAAACATTTAACGTTCACGATGAACATAGATGATGTAGTCAAACGATGCAGCCAACCTCAAGGTCGAGTTGCTCCTCACACGACAATATAGGTGCCACAACTAGCAGCACCTCCAGGTTTCACACACGTTCGATGCTCAACGATGACTCTTGGTCTCTCCGATGCAGCCGAGATTGTGGAAGTAGATCTTCTGGTCCGATACCTGACTTGTCTATGATCAAATCATCGGTATCACCACACCTTGTTCAATCTTATTACTGAAAAGTGTTGCTTAACTCATTACCGTAATATTCCATCCTCACGACCTAGTCAGACGTTGCGTAGCTTCTTGGATGTAATCTCACCGAGTGGGCCCGATGTATATTCCCGCTACGTGGGAGAACAAATCCTGATCTTGATGTATATGCCTCAACCTATCCTTCTGGAATACCTGATAGACACCTTTATGATCATCCTGTTATAGTATGATGGTTGATGCAGTCAAGACAACCTCAGACCAGAAGTAAGACTTTCTCTTATAATTTAAATTCCTTGTCTTCTAATAATTTACCATGCCACCTCTTAAATTTTTCTATAAAGACTCTGTCATTTTCATAAGCTTCACTTCTAAATTCATCTAAAGAATGGATATCAAGTAGGAATTTTTCTCTTGTGGCTTTAAGATCATAATTCAAATTTTAATATCCCAGTGGTCTTTATATTCTAATGCTAATGGTAGATGATAGGATTTACCGTTGACCATCTTATATGGTGTCATTCTCATAGGATTCTTGTATGTAGTGTGATATGCCCATAATGAGTCATTTAGCTTCATGGCCCAATCCTTCCATGATTTCCGCACAGTCTTCTGAAGTATCACTTTTATTTCCTAGTTCGAGAGCTCAACTTGTCCACTTGTTTGTTGATGATATGGTGAAGCAACTCGATGTGTTACATCATACTTATGGATGATCTTCCTGAAAGTTCCTTTCATAAAATGATACCCACTATCAGTAATTAAAAATCTAGGTACTAGAAACCTGGGAAGTATAATGTCTTTTATCATCTTGATGGAAGTGGTTGCATCAGCATGAGCTGTAGGTACTGCCTCAACCCACTTGGTAACATAGTCAACACTAATAAGAATGTGAGTGTAACCGTTAGAGGGTGAGAGAGGACCCATATAGTGCACTCCCCATACATCAAAAGATTCTATTATAAGATTATAATTCATAGCCATTTATTGTCTCTTACCTATGTTACTCATTCATTGGCAAGCATCACACTTCTCAACATAATTATGTGCATGTTTAAACAAGGTTGGCCAATAAAAACCTGATTGGAGCACTTTTGTAGTTGTACGATCACTAGCATGATGCCCCTCATAAGGGGTATCATTGCAAGCCTTTAGGGTAGCATCCATCTTGTGATCGGGCACACATTTCCTAATCATTCCATCAGGCTGATTTCTATATAAATAAGGATCATCCCAAAAGTAATGTCTTAAATCACTAAATAATTTCGTTCTTCGATTACAATTTAAATGTTTTGGCAAAACAGTTCCTACTAGGAAAGTTAGCATAATACGCAAACCAAGGATCATTAGGATTTACAGTTTCAAGATATTCTTTGGGAAATGATACATTAATACGAACTAAATCATCAACTATACCTTCCATATTTGATAGATGATCACCTACAGGATTATCCTTACCTCTTCTATCTATAATTTTCAAGTCATATTTCTGAAGTAGCAGTACCCACTTAATCAAACGCAGTTTTGCATCCTTATTTGCTAGAAGGTGCCTCAAAGCTTGATGATCAGTGTATACTGTATTTTTAGAATTTACAACATAGGTTGTAAATTTATCACATACAGAGATAAAAGCAAGAAATTACTTTTTAGTAGTGGCATAATTATTTTGATCCTCATTGAAAACATGGCTAGCATATTGAATAACATTTAAATTCACACTATAACATTTTCTAAGCATAGCCCCTACTACATAATCACTAGCATCACACATTATCTCAAAGGGTTTATCCCATTTGGGTGGTTGAATAATAGGGGCTGGCACTAAGGATTGTTTTAGCTTTTCAAATGATGTAATACATTCATTATCAAAGGAAAAAGGAGTATATTTCTGTAATAGATTGATCAAGGGTACAACTAATTTAGCAAAGTCATTAATAAAATTTCTATAGAATCATGCATCCCCAAGAAAATTCTTTACTCCTTTAACATCTTGTGGTCTAGGGAGTGTTTCTAAAGCAATAATCCTAGAATCATCAACTTCAATACCTTTCTCAGAGACCTTGTGTCCGAAAACTATACCTTTTCTTACCATGAAGTGACAACGTTCCTAATTGTAGACCAAATTCGTTTGCCTACATCACTGCAAAACTTTATTCAGGTTGTAAATACATTGGTCAAATGTAGTTCCATAAACAACAAAGTCGTCCATGAGGACTTACATGGCGTTCTCAACGAGGTTGTCAAAAAAATTCAGAACGCATTCCTAAAAAGTAGCAACAACATTACACAAAATAGAAGGTATCTATCGTGGGAATGACCACGACAGTGGCTACCAGGGGTAGCGATTGGAAGGATTTAGGGAAAGAGCGAGTTGCCATCTACGGTGTGAGATTGGAGGCCAAGATACAGGGATTTACCCAGGTTTGGCCCCTGTAGGGTAAAGACCTACTCCTGCTAGATTGTATTATCGGCAAGTGAGTTACAGGGGTGGAGGGCTCGGCAGCTAGGCAGCAAGTCTCTTGGATGGGGTGTATGATGGAACGTGAGTATAGAGAGTACCCTAGGGAGGTTTATATAGGGGGTACCTCGCTAGGGTTTACAGGATTACAACCGAATTAGTTAAGAACTCGAAGGATTTGACCTAATCTGACTGGGCCTATCTATGCTTCTGGGCCTTCAGCTTCTAGTCGTCGGGCTTCTCCCTCAGTCGCATTCCAGTTGCTGTCCTGCAGGCCCACTCGCAATGGGCTTGGTCTATTCGAAACGTCCTGCTAGGCATACCCCATCCGGCATATCCCTATCAGTAGTCCCCGAGGCCAATGGTGATTCGGTGCAGGTGTTTGCTTGGCAGTCGGAGTAGGCGAGTCCAGGTGGGCACCCAGTTAAATCGGTGGTGGGCTCCTCCAATGAAGGGAGAAACTCCTCAAATGTGTCTCCAGACGGAGAATTGGCGATTGGAAATGCGTTTGAGTCGCCATGCCCATTCGATTCGAAGGGGCAAGCAGGCGAGTCAAGTGGATGAAGTTGGACCGTCAGCTTGGTCAAACTAGCCTTTGGGTAATCCAACGGTAACTTCAGCAAATTTATCGCGAGGTAACGACTCTCCCGAGATTGGCGGGTAGCATCTCTTTATAAGGAGAATGGCAGGGGAATTTTACAGATCTTCTTTGCATTGTCCCTTCCTTGGCACCTTCAGTCTCTAATCCTTCTCCCAATCTAGGACCTCCAAACCAAGCGATCCTCGTCTTATCTGATGGCGCCTCCGAAGGATCTATGGGGCAAGTCAAAGTGTACCACCGTATCTTGAAATCTTTCCAAGACACGAGGATCCTCTACAAGGGGAACTAGCGGATCCCCGCACCCGGTAAGACGGAGCCAAAGCCTCGCCCCAGTGCGAATTCATTTGCTTCCAGAGCCACTTGGAAAGGGGGTTGGGGTTCCCCACATCAATCTTCTTTCGGCAGTTCTGCTCGTATTACACAATCAAGCTGTCAGATCTGGGGCCGCATAGCATCGAGCAGCTTGCCATATTCATCGCCTTCTGCGAGTGCTACTTGGGGTGTCGTCCCTACTTTCCTCTCTGGCTGGAGCTATTTCGTGGCCGCGTCAGCCGCGAGGGGGTAGGCGGCCCTGTCTTGGCGGGAGGCAGCATTACCTTCCAGCTGAAGCCCAAGGCCAAGTTCATGAAGCTCCTACTGCCGAAGAAGGCCGCAAGAGAGTGGACGAAGAACTTGTTTTACATGAAGGAGTCTACTCCCGACAGCGAGGTGTCGCTTCCGATGTACACCGCCGAGAGGAGCAAGCCATGCTGGTTGTCGGTGACCAAGCTTCCTGATGACCAGAAGACGGTTTTCGATGAGATGTTGACGCGGATCAAGGAGTTGAAAGAAGAAGGTCTCGAGACCATCAATCTGTACAATAGTTGGCTCAGGCAGCGGCTGATGAGTGCATATTTTCATCTTGTTTTACACTATTATTTTGCATTGTAGATGTAGGATCTTGGTACTTTATGGCGCTCGCGTGCATATTTTATGTCTGTTTTCACCAGGATCAGGATAGATGATGGATCCAATGGATACAATTCTTGGAGTAGTGTACTATGGAGAAAAGGAGTAAAAAACAATGCAAATCTCTTATTTGGGAAATATTAATAATGCCAGAAGAAAACCAGAAGCGAACAAAGGAGGTAGAAGGTTCAATGACCAACTATACGACCGGAGCAAATTTCCCGGCCGTATATTTGGCGCCGCCTCCGCCTCCTCAAATAGTTTCACCCCGTGCAACTGGTTTGGGAAGACGAAATACAAAACACCCAGAAATCATAGAAACCTCACCTCCGGAAGGCATATGGAGGGGGAACTCATCCACCGGGGATCCATCTTCGCCCTACGCAGATCCGGGAGGCTAAGGCATCGATCTTCATCATGCACCGCTGCATCACCACCATCTCCATCCATCCCATCTACATCTTGTCTAGATCTTGTTGTAATTTCCGTACTTGTTGTGGATTTATACATGTATTATTCATCTATGATAGATCTGTTGTTATTGCCATGATGTTGATTGCCTCCATGTAGGAGTAGATCATTAGTTCTTGGGGATATGGAGAAACCCTAGTATGAGATTGAAATAAGATAAAGTCTATTATGATATTCATTGTTGTGACCATGTGTTAGATTTTCTACATCTTGATGTTGAGAGAAGTCGACCTCTCAATATTTGCCTCTCATGTGGACTTGATGGAGGGAACTACTAGTTGGTAGACGGAGGCGTGCTAGCACTTACAGTGACTATAAAGCTGTTGGCACCCCTTACATATCCACTTGGGAAACCCAGGAAACTCACGGAAAACTATCCATGCCATGGGATACGTCCTACGGGATTACGTCCCTTAATAGCATAGTAATTCGATTGATGTCAATTGCTGACTGCTGTGGTTATGAGGATGATGTGAGCAGCGGTTGTTGCCTATTTGTCCAAATACGGAGTTCCT
Organism: Avena insularis; assembly: GCA_023614405.1. Taxonomy (NCBI): domain Eukaryota; kingdom Viridiplantae; phylum Streptophyta; class Magnoliopsida; order Poales; family Poaceae; genus Avena; species Avena insularis. The sequence goes on along the minus strand of CM042692.1, from coordinate 413,184,821 downwards.
CCCACACATACATAGTTGAGAATGTGCATGATGATAATATTTATCTTAGCTTCTTATAATGCTAGTGGTGTATCCGCTACTCCCTGAGAACACTTTTCCCTATTGCAGTTCCAATCTCTCTTACATACACGATACTTACTTTCTATATTCAGTTATTTTACTTTACTTTATTATTCCTCTTATACCTAAAACCCCAAAACACCTTTTTACACAATACTCACATTTTATCTTATCACTTAGAACTTTATCTAGCATTTCTATCGTAATATTTATTTCAAGAGTTACTAGACTTCAGAATCCTTCTCCCTGTGGGATCGATATCTTTATTTTGAAACTAGCTACAAACAATTTGTGCACTTGCAGTCATCAGCGGCTGGTTCCCCTGGCTACCCGAGCCCACTGGTTGTACCAGTACACTGGCAGGGACGACGTCACAAGGGTGAGCAAAGCTGCCTAGGAGGCCAAATACTAGATCGCCGCGCTAAAAAAGATCACGGAGGCAGAGTACACCGACCCGAAGGCCGGGCTCGCTCTATACACCGCCGGGAAGAGTCAGCCCCCATAGTAAGTCTCCTTGCTTTCTTAATCTTGGTTTCACGGTCGCAGTTTCACAGTCGCAGTTTTTCGGTCACGGATTTTGTGTCTGTTTTGATCGAGCCATCGTTTCTTTATCTCTGCTAGCTGTTCCAAGTTCTCGAGTACTGGCTTCCTCCACTCGACAAACAGGTTCCCAAGGATCTCAAGGAAGAAGGGGAGGAGGAATCCTCTGAGAGTGAGGCTGAAATAAAGGAGGCACTTGCGCCCTCGTTCATGGCTCGGAAGGCCCGCCGGCAAAAGCAGCATGAACTCTAGGCGAGTTGCAGCCTCAAAGAACATGACAATGATGTTGACATCATGGAAGAACACAGCTTGCGGCGCATGGCTATGCCGGCCAATCCCGTGTTGAAGTTGAAGTCACCGCCAAAGGCGAAGTAGCTGGCGAAGACCAAGCCAGTAGCAAAGTCGAGGTCACCGATGAAGTCGCCAAACAGGTCCATGGCAATGTTCAAGTCGGACGACGAGCCTAGTGGTGAGGAGACCACGGATGTTGCGAAGGTTTCGGAGGACTTAACTCCGATGATGGAAATGGAGGCCACGAACATGGTTGTGGAGGCTCCACGCGCTGGCATTGCGCCGGAGGCATCAGCGCCGCCGGAAACAGGGGCTGAAGCAGCCAAGGGTTTGGCGACTCCACTGTTGAAGAAGGCACCCGCATCGTCGTTGCCGGAGATCTTCATGACCACAGCCTCGTCGGCGGAGAAGCCCGCGACATCATGGTCAACTGGCGTGTTAGAGAGGGGGCTCACATGCAAACTGCAGCCGGAACTGGAGAAGCCTATGCACATAAGCACCGGATTGCGTGCCCTTCCAGTCGCCAAGTAAGTCTGTACTGCGGCGTTTTTCGTGACTTCGGGGTTTTGGCAGATCGCTGACCGTGCCGACCTTGTAGGACTGGCGCCAAGAAGATCAACCGTTGCTGACTCGTGTACTAACGAGCTCGTTGGGGAACCCAAAGAGGAAGGTATGATGAGCACATCAGTAAGTTTCCCTTAGTTATGAAACCAAGGTTATCAATCCAGTAGGAGCAAGGAAACACCTCAAAGGTGTTGCTAGCTAGACTTTGGTAGGGCGCACTACTGGTGCCAGCAGCAACGTGGAGACCTGCACAACACAACCACAAAACTCTGTCCCCAACTTACGATGAGGTTGTCAATCTCACCGGTTTTGCTGAAAACAAAGGATTAAACGTATCGAGTGGAAGAAAATAGCAGTTTGCAAAAAGTAAACAATTGATTGTAGATTGATGGTAAAAGAAAGGATCGGGGTCCATAGTTCACTAGTGGTGGCTCTCCTTAAGATAGATGACATGTTGGGTGAACAAATTACAGCGGGGCAATTGATAAACATCGAGAAAGCATACAAGCATATACTACTCATCTTGACTCCTTTGAGATTCGATTGGGCATTACAACATTATACATAAACCGTAATCCAACTGCATCTATGACTAATAATCCACCTTCAGGTTATCATCCGAACCCCCTCCAGTAATAAGTTGCAAGCAACAGATAATTGCATTACGCATTGCATGTAGAGTAAACAATACGATTGTTCTATGAACAAAGGATTGTTGTTTTCTCCCTAGTAGCAACATCACATCTAGTACCTTAGAGATTTCTACCACTTCCCTAGATTACTAGGGGCATGAACCCACTATCGAGCATAAATACTAACTCTTGGAGTTGCTAGCATCTACTTGGCCAAGATAGCTACTAACAACAGAAAGCATGCAAGATCATAAATAACAAAGACATGATAGAATCAATAATCAATCTAAAATAGCATCTCAATATCCATCGGATCCCCGCAAACACAACATGTAGGAATTACAAATAGATGATCTTGATCATGAACGAAGCTCACAAGATCTAAACATGATAGCACAAAGGAGGAGAACCAGCCATCTAGCTACTACATGGACCCATAGTCCAGAGATGAACTACTCACGCATCACATCGGGGGCTTGCATGGTGATGAAGAAGGCCTCCAGGGTGAATTCTCCCCTCCGGCAGGGTGCTGGGAAGAGTTTCAGATCCCTCCTGATCTAGGGATGGAGATGACGGCGGCTACAGACTCTTTCGTGGAATTTTGATCGGGTCCTTAGGGTTTTTGTATCGGAGGCAATATATAGGCAAAAGGAGAGGTCGAGGGTGCACAGGGCGGCAGACCACCCCTGGCGTGGCCAGGTGGTGTGGCCAGACTCTCAGCCTCGTGCCGCTCTGGTGTCCCTCGGTGAAAAACTGATTTTGGCTTTTGTCCCATCCAATTCCGAGAATATTCATTTTGTGACTTTCCTGGAACCAAAAACAGTAGAAAATAGGCAGCTGGCACTGTGGCTCTTGTTAATAGGTTAGTCCAAGAAATCGTATGAAAAGTACTCCAAAGTGTGGACAAAACATAAGAAAGTAGATAAAACCAAGCATGGAACATCAAAAATTATGGATACGTTAGCAACGTATCAACATCCCCAAGCTTAACTCCTGCTCGTCCTCGAGTAGGTAAGTGATAAAAAGAAAGAATAATTTTTGAGGTGACATGCACCATCATAAACTTGATCAAAGTATTTGTAAAACATTGATAGCTGGGATCATAGTACTTCAACATAGCATGAAAGATAAAGTTCTAACAATAAGACAAAGCAACTATGTTGTAACATGAAAACGCACAAACAAAAGATTCATGAATAACAATGCTTTGCAAGACGTTTGTTTGTTTCACATAAAGAAAACATAGCATAGTAGCATTCAGCTTGTCCCTCATAGAGTAGCAAACATAAATGCATAGGACAGCTTCAAAGTTCATAAGAGTGACTAGATACAAATAGTTTAAAACAAGCAATATCAAAGCTATGCATCAATCAACAAGTCGTGGGACAATGCACATAGAACTGAGAATGGCCACTATGCTCTCAAAGTAGGTGCATAAAGATAGAAGGTGGAGACTCAACATAAAAGTAAAAGAAAGGGCCTTCATAGAAGGAAGTAGGGATTCAAGTTTCATAAATATCTTCCAAAAATTATGGTACTTATTAGCTTTCAGCTCTCATTGCCCCTATCATAAGCATCTTGAAGGTGATTAAGGTTAAAGCACAACTAAGAGGATATGGTTGACAAGTTATAAGCCGAAATCTCATGCCCCTTACTTACGAATACCGAACCTCATGCTACTCAACTTTAGTCACAAGTAAGCTCTTGTCATTTTAAGTACATATGTATCATAGAGAACCGCCAACGGGGTACCCCTTGCACATGATACAGGAGCTATCCCATAATCAAAATGACAAGGAAAGCAGACAATGAGCATCTCAGTGATCTTTTTATTTGCTATTTGCATAGGTTTTTATTGAGGATGCTTCCTAGAGTGCTCATTATGGTTATGCTGCAAGTTTCCACCATGATTAGGCATGGCTTAGGCTAGCGTTCCAGGCGTTTCTCTAACACAAATACAAAGTCCATGATCTTACAAGTTCCCCTTTTATTTCACACCGCCAGGATCCATAAGCAAAAGAACATGATATCAACTGGGTACAAAGTACCGGTGCAATGTTGAAAGCGTTCCCCATGATACATGGTTCTACTAACTTCAACTTATCAAGCGCAAGCATATACGCAACAAAGATGGGTGCAATGGTTCAAGTTTATTACATGCAAAAAAGTAAAGTGTGTCATCAAGTTCGTGAGGGCTTTAATCACTAGTTTTCTCATAACAAGTTTAATTCGGAAGGTAGACAAAAACATGAATATAGTTGGAATCTCATATGCTAATAGGTAGGTATGGTGGACTCTTTGGAATAACTTGGTTTTAGGAGTTGGATGCATGAGTGGAACTCATACTTGGTTATGGAGGCTAGCAAAAGACTAGGAGCGACCAACTAAGAGAGCAATAATGGCCATAATCATGCAGAGCGAAAAAACATCATTAATCAAAGCATAAAGTGATACTACAAGTTGAAAACTAAAGGATCATAAAGGCTTATGGTGACTTGGGATAGTAAAAACATGGTGTGAGCATGCGCCAAGTCAACTCAAATAAAGCATCAAAGGAGAATACCACAATACTATGCTTTAATATGCTAAAACAACGCATGATTCTTCCAAGCCACATTAAGCAATCTCAATTATTTATAACAAGTCATGCTACATCAAAGAATACTAAGCATAAAGCCAAAACAATATCAAGCATGGCATGACAAAGCATAGGCCACGGTCAAAAACAAGCTCTCTTTACCACTTAAGCATGAACTTTTCCTACTCTTTTCCAATCCAAACCAAACTATTTGAAAACTAATGCATGAAAGAGGGGGCCCAACCAATTTATTCAGCAAACTAAGCAAACCAAGCAAACAAAAAACCAAAACAAAAACGAAAAATAAGACGCTCCAAGAACAACACAACTATGCATGAAACAATAAAAATAAAGTGTTTGGAAGAAACCTGGGATTTTTATTGATGAAGAAGGGGATGCCTTGGGCATACCCAAGATTTGACGTTTGTACTTCTTGGATATTTCTTGGGGTGACACGCGTGGCATCCCCAAGATTGCAATTTAGTCCATCCTTCATCACATTACTCATTCCTTCCATACACCTAAAATTTTCCTTCATACAAAAGTTCACACAATCTTTATTAGCAACATTAGTGCACTCAAGACAATAAGTCTTTAGGTTCAGTTCCAACACCAATAAAACTTCCATTAAAACAAAAGCTACTGTAGCACTTCCCTCAAAAAGCTTAATTCCCCAAAAGAACTCAAAAAGGAACCAACAAGAAGCAAATGCAGAAAATGGCAGAAATCTGTCAATACAGACCAGCAGGTAAAGACGAATTTTTTCGAAGACCTTATGTTGCTCAAATAAAAAAGTGTTGAACTAAAAAAGTTAGATAACAACCTGGGGCAGAAGCACAAAAATTCACGCCTCAAAAGGACGTTCCAAGATTTTACACGAATTTTTACGGTGAAGCATAGAAATCTGTTTTGGGACAGCAACTTTCCCAATCATTACTTCTCTCTCATTAGAGGTTACTGTTGGCACAAAAAGCAAGTAAAAAGGATAAGTAGCGGTTATTACTGAAGTAATAACTTCCAAGACTCATCTAAAATGTTTGAGTTATCTCCCAATAAGTACTTTTCTTTAACGCCTTTAAGCTGGGCATAAGAAGCAAGAAAAAGGATCAAGTGTTCTCAAATGAAGACGCATTAAGAGAAAATTTTGTTTTTCATAGGAGAGGCAAAAGAAATCTTCTCTCTCTTCTTAGGAAAGTGTTCCATACCTTTCTTGAGTGGGAGTTGATATTTAATGGTGCCTTCTTTCATATCAATAATGGCACCAACAGTTCTAAGAAAAGGTCTTCCCAAAGTAATAGGACAAGAAGCATTGCATTCAACATCCAAAACATAGAAATCAACAGGGACATAGGCATTGTTAACCATAATAAGAACATCATTAATACTACCCATGAGTTTCTTTTTAGCATTATCATCAAGTGGGACATTCAAATAACAATCTTCAAGTGGTGGCAAATCAAGCATATCATAAATCCTTCTAGGAATAATAGAAACACTACTATCAAGATCACATAAAGCTTTGAAATCAAAATCATTCACTTTCATATTGATGATGGGTTCCCAACCGTCTTCTTGTTTTATAGGAATAGAAGCTTTATGTTTCATCTTTTCTTCTTTAATCTTTATGAGAGCATCAGTAATGTGTTTTGTAAAGGCCATATTCATAGCACTAGCATTAGGACTTTTAGCAAGCTTTTGTAGGAACTTAATAACTTCAGAGATGTTGCAATCATCAAGATCAAAATCATAATTATCATCTAAAGTAGTAGAGCTATTACTAGCCTCAACACTAGTGGTAGCGATAGTAGAAACACTAATGTTTCAAGCAATTTCATCTTCTCTTTCCCACTTAGCATGCAATTCGGCTAATAGTCTAACATTTTCATCAATTCTAACTTGTATGGCATTAGTGGCAGCAAAGGGATTATCATTAGTTTCAGGTTTAGCAGCCATTTTATTCAAAGAAGATTGAGCTTCAGCCAATGATGTTATATTTCTTTCAGCATTAGAGAGTTTTTCCTCAATAGTTTTATTGAAAGTAGTTTGTTTACCAATAAAATCTTTAAGCGTAACTTCAAGTTCAGAGGGTGCACTCCTATTATTGTTGTAGGAATTTCCATAAGCATTACCATTGTTGGGAGGATATGGCTTATAATTTTTGTTACCAAAATTATTCATGTAGGCATTATTTCTTAAATTGTTATTTCTTATAAAGTTCACATCAACTTGCTCTTATTGAGCAACCAAAGAGGCTAAAGGAACATTATTTGGATCAATATGGGCTTTCCCATTAACAAGCATAGACATAATAACATCAATTTTATCACTCAAGGAGGAGGTTTCTTCAAAAGAATTTACCTTCTTACCTTGTGGAGCTCTCTCAGTATGCCATTCAGAATAGTTAACCATCATATTATCCAGAAGCTTTGTTGCAGCACCCAAAGTAATGGTCATAAAGGTACCTCCAGCAGCAGAATCCAATAGATTTCTTGAATAGTTCAATCCTGCATAAAAGGTTTGGATAATCATCCAAGCAGTCAGTCCATGAGTAGGACAATTCTTTACCAAAGATTTCATTCTTTCCCAATTTTGAGCAACATGTTCATTATCAGATTGCTTAAACTTCATTATTTCACTTCTCATAGATATAATCTTAGCAGGAGGATAGTATTTTCCAATGAAAGCATCTTTGCATGTAGTCCAAGAATCAATACTATTCCTAGTTAAGGAATTCAACCATTATTTAGCTTTTCCTCTCAAAGAGAAAGGAAATAATTTAAGCTTAATAATATATCCATCTATATCCCTATGCTTTTGCATCTCACAAAGTTCAACAAAGTTATTTAGATGAGCAGCAGCATCTTCATTACCAATACCAGAAAATTGTTCTCTCATAACAAGATTGAGTAAAGCAGGTTTTATTTCAAAGAAAGTAGCTTCAGGAACAGGTGGAGCAATATGTGTGCTCATAAAATCATTTTTGTTGGTGCTAGTGAAGTCACACAACTTAGTGTTTTCAAGAGTAGTCATTTTTTGTGTTTTTAATAAAGAAATCAAACTAGTATAACTAATTTTTTGTGTTTTTGAAAAATAAACAAGCAAACAAAGCAAAAAGTAAACTAAGCAAAACAAAAATAACAAAGTAAAGATATTGGTTATGAGGGACTCCCCTTGTGAAGATGTCCTTGACTCCCCGGCAATGGTACCAGAAAATCACTTGCTGACTCGTGTACTAATGAGCTCGTTGGGGAACCCCAAGAGGAAGGTATGATGAGCATAGCAGTAAGTTTCCTTCAGTTATGAAACCAAGGTTATCAATCCAGTAGGAGCAAGGAAACACCTCAAAGGTGTTGCTAGTTGGACTTTGGCAGGGCGCACTAGCGGTGCCAGCAGCAACGTGGAGACCTGCACAACAAAACCACAGAACTATGTCCCCAACTTACGATGAGGTTGTCAATCTCACCGGTTTTGCTGAAAACAAAGGATTAAACGTATCGAGTGGAAGAAAGTAGTAGTTTGCAGAAAGTAAACAGTTGATTGTAGATTGATGGTAAAAGAAAGGACCGGGGTCCATAGTTCACTAGTGGTGGCTCTCCTTAAGATAGATGACATGTTGGGTGAACAAATTACAGCGGGGCAATTGACAAACATCGAGAAGGCACACAAGCATATACTACTCATCTTGACTCCTTTGAGATTCGATTGGGCATTACAACATTATACATAGACCGTAATCCAATTGCATCTGTGACTAATAATCCACCTTCAGGTTATCATCCGAACCCCCTCCAGTATTAAGTTGCAAGCAACAGATAATTGCATTACGCATTGCGTGTAAAGTAAACAATATGATTGTTCTATGAACAAAGGATTGTTGTTTTCTCCCTAGTAGCAACAACACATCTAGTACCTTAGAGATTTCTGTCAGTTCCCCAGATTACTAGAGGCATGAACCCACTATCGAACATAAATACTAACTCTTGGAGTTGCTAGCATCTACTTGGCCAAGATAGCTATTAACAACGAAAAGCATGCAAGATCACAAATAACAAAGACATGATAGAATCAATAATCAATCTGAAATAGCATCTCAATATCCATAGGATCCCCACAAACACAACATGTAGGAATTACAAATAGATGATCTTGATCATGAACGAAGCTCACAAGATCTAAACATGATAGCACAAAGGAGGAGAACCAGCCATCTAGCTACTACATGGACCCGGAGTCTAGAGATGAACTACTCACGCATCACACCGGAGGCTTGCATGGTGATGAAGAAGGCCTCCAGGGTTAATTCTCCCCTCTGGCGGGGTGCCGAGAAGATCTTCAGATCCCTCCCGATCTAGGGATGGAGATGATGTGTCAACACCCGGATTTTTAATCATAGATGCCTATTATGCCATACATCGCAATCCCAGGATTACCATTTTTGCGAGACATAACAGATTGGATATCACAGTACATCATCCATTACAAACCATAATAAGGTCTTACACAAGTAAAGGATCTCATGATCCAGTCTTAGTACAAACAAGTAGCGGAATAAATAGCATAGCGGTGGGCTCCATCTTCAGTGTCACAGGCAATGCTGACGATGGGAGATGATCCTAGTTGTCGTAGCCGTCCTGCTATCCTCCTTCAGGGTAGTCCTCCTCATAGTCTGGCCATAGGAATAGCCAGGGACAAAAGCCATGAGTACTCTTTAAGTACTCGCAAACTACCACTAACAAGTAAGATAGTTCTAGTAGGAATGTTAAGTTCTAAGTTTATTTGTAAAGCTAAGTTTTAAACCTAAGCTGAGTTCAGATACAAAGAAAGATAAAATAAAGTTTGAAATCACCTAAGTGGGAACGTAGTTGTCATAGTCACAACTCTGTTGTGGTCAAGTCATGTCACAATTCATTTCATAAGTCATTTTGAAAACATCTGACAACGGAACAGTATGGCCACTCCAACTGTCCATAACCACGGCCACGGCTATTCGAATAGTTTGACACTCTGTAGAGATGGTACACTTTCACCACAAAATTCGATACATCTGTCAGGGATAACCCTGAATTATCATACTTAGTATGCAGATAATCAAACATAACCTTTCCTTTATACACTCTAGTATAAGCACCTCTCCTATGAGCTTGGCCTCCCAGCCATGACCATCTGTCATCCTGGGCACTGCATAGGTGGACAACATTGAGAGGTAGCCTTAGCTCAAACCTCTCCCGCGAGGGAACTAATACTAATGCATATAAACTTCTGGCTAAGCCTTACCCAATTCAGGTATTGTGGTTGTACGGTAAAATTGGAATGGTATCGCATCCGAACCCAACCATCAGTTTTTCTAAAAGGGCTAAGGCTCATGCCTCAACATTTTCATCATCATAAACCATTTGTGTTTCTCAACACATGTCAAGACATCTCAATAGAATGATTCATCATTCCAAGGTTTTCACAAGTCATTTTCACCAAGTATTCCCATCTAAAGTGATCAAGTTTTGGGTTTAGCTCTAAACTACTAAGTTAGGAGTGTTCACTAAGGTGGGATGCTAATATCAATCTCATGCCATAGAATGGCATATAAGTCTAACTAGACAGGTCAAGTTTTATACTCTTTATGCTATCTATAAACAAGTAAGAAACTTTGGTGATGTAAAAAAAGTAAAGCTTATAAATAAAACTTGGAGTAGGTATAAGTCAAATGGTATAACCAAAGCATGCCTAATGCTTTTGCTCAAGTTAAGTGGGCAAGTGTTCACTTGCTTAGTTCTGGCTTGCCTTGATTGGTGCAGTGGTTGAAATTCTCCTCTTCTTCTTCGGGGTAGAACTCCTCCTCATAGACTTGATCAGTACTATCGTCTATAAATACATAAGGAATACACAATCACCAAACAATACTTAACTAGTCTACTTAGCACACTAAGGCACACATTTGATGAGCTAGTATCATCACAAACATCACAAGGTTGAATGAACTAAGTTCCTTTATTTTATTTGAGAAATGTAATTTCTACTCATTGAAACTAACTAAGATTTAATATTCTCCAATTAAAATATGGGATCATGTGGACACATGTCATCACCAAATATTCTAATATATGGGAATGTGATTTAAATGTTGGATCACATTTTAATAAGTTTAAGTTTAATATTTAATGATTTAAAGTGACTAGAAATGCCTATATAGCATTAATTTGGTACTAGTCCAAAGTCACTGTATGCAAACCTTAATATTATTACATATTCAGATAGGTATGGTAAAATGTGATTTTTTTAGAGTTGGAATCAACTCAAAAGCTATTATGGTTGATTTTATAAAAATGTTTGAATGTGCAAAAACTTCTGTCTAGTTATTTTAGCTAGGAGAGATCTATAAATCTAAATGATTTAAATCCAACGGGCTTGGATAGACATTTTAATTAGCTTTCCAAAAAAATTGGAATCACTCAATTTGGATTTGTAAAACTCCCTGAATTGATTTTCAAACTAAAGGACAGAACTAGGTTTTAGCTAAAAAGGAAAGAGCTAAATTTGAATCTACGGGCTTAGGCGGGAACACTAACGGGCCGGCCCAAATTCACACCACGGCACTGAGGACTGCTGATAGGGGGATCCTGCCTGTCAGTGGCTCATTAAATGCGAAGTGGTACGGGGCATTGTGGACCGTAGGATTAGAACAGAATCTACGGCTAGGGCTTATCGTCGACGACGGACTCGTCGCCGGCGAGGTGGAACCCTAACGGCTTAGTGGGGGTGTGGTGAGGGCGTACTAGGGCTCCAGCGAGTGCGGCGAAGCGGGCAAATGAACGAGGAGACAATGGTGAGCTCAGGAAAAGTCACGGAAGCTTCGGGATGGACGAAATCGACGGCAGCTTCTCCTCCTTTGTTGCGGCTGTCCCCGGCGAAATTTCGACGGCTGGCTGCTCGAGCTGCTCTGGCGAGAGGTGGGGAAGGATCAGTGGATAGAGGGGAGTGTGGGAGTGTGACGAATTCGTGCTGGGGAGGCTCCCTTTTGTAGGCCTGGCGAGGCGGCAGAGAGGCATGGTGGAGCTTCGTCGGTGACGATGTACAGGTAGCGGACGGTGTCTGATTCCTTGGTGGTCATCTAGGGCATAATGGTGGTGCTAGGGGTGGTGGATAGTGGTCGGGCGCGTCTCGCGCTCTGGGAGACAAAGGCGGTGCTCGACGCGATTCTCGACAACTGTGGGTCGAGCGGCGGGGTACGGGCCTATCTGGCGGGGTGAGGTGGTCAAGGCAAAGCGGCGTGCATGGTCTAGGGTCAAGGCGTGGCGTGTGGCGCTCTGTCGGCGATGGCGCTCTGGTGTGCGCTGGTGCGGCGCAGAGACTCAGTGCGGGGGTTGGCTTTGGTGGTCCAGGGGCTAGTACTGGTCGTGGGTTGGACCGTAGGCGGTGGTGAGGTCACGCCTCCCTTCTTGGAGTAGCGGAGAGGGGCTGGTGGTCTGCTACGAGCTGCGCATGATCGACCGACGAGCATGGCGTCGGGGTGGCGTGGTACTGGTGCTAGGGACTAGGGGATGGGTTGGTTGCGGCCTGGTTAGATCTAGGAGGGACAGAGGGAGTAAATGGGGTGCAATGGGGTGGCAATCCCCTGTAGAAATAGTGAATTGACTAGTGTGTTGGTTCTGTGCCTGCCAGGTGTTCGGTCAAATGGCCGCAAGAGTTTAATTTTTGAATTTTGGAATGAAATTTGGTGGAGTTGTTAGTCACATGCTTAAGCATCTCTGGTTGCTTGGGATCTTTAAATTGAGTTCATTTGGATGGTTTTTGAACAAGGGTGATCTAGACATATGAGATAGATTCCATTTTCAAATGTCATTTAAAATTATAGTTTAAATGTTTTTTGGAAGATCACAAAGTGGGCCTTGGTACCTCTTAACTTGTACTAGCAAGGGGTGCAAAGATCCACAATTGTTTCTGTTTGAAATTGAGTTCTAGGAACACCGAAAGTGTCCTAGTTGCTTAAAATGGCAAAAGTGACCATTTCCTTTTATTAATTCTTTTTGATTTCTTTTTCTATGGATTTTGCTTGGGAATGATCTAGATGATGTGGCATTCATCTTAGAATCATTTTACAACCCATAGAACAAACAATCATGGCATTTCAAAACAACTCCTATTTAATGCAACCCTCATATGCATGCTGAAATCTTTTAAAAGGGAAAAACTTTTTGTTAACCCTAGGGTAGTTTTGATCTTGATCACTTGGATTAAGGTTTTGGGATGTTACAAACCTTCCCCCTTAAATAAAATCTCGTCCCAAGATTTAAGAAAGAAAACTAGGAACTAAAGAGATCTGGGAACTCTGTCCTAATGTAATCTTCTCGCTCCCAAGTGGCTTCTTCTTCGGTATGGTTGCTCCATTGTATCTTGAGAAATTTGATACTCCGGGTCCTGGTGGTTCTGTAAGCTTCCTCCAAGATACAGATGGGCACATCACGATATGTCAGATCCTTGTTGATATCAACAGCTCGGTGATCGATGTTCTTGAAGACTTCGGTCTTCTCCGGCACTTCTAGGCATTTGCGAAGTAACGAGATATGGAACACATTATGGATGGCTGACATCTCTTCTGGTAGTTCCATGATAGTTCTCCTTGGTGATTCAGAATCTTGAAGGGTCTGATATATCTAGGGGCTAATTTACCTTTCAGATTAAAACATTGTGTTCCCTTCAATGGCGAAACCTTGAGATACACAAAATCTCCAACATTGAAAGTCAGGTCTCTCCTTCTCTTGTCAGCATAACTCTTTTGTCTGGATTGGGTGGTCTTGAGGTGCTCACGGACTTTGTGAACCTTCTCTTCAGCTTCTCGGAGAATGTCGGGTCCGAAAATCTAACTCTCTCCTACCTGCGACCAATTCAAAGGGGTACGACACTTTCTTCCATATAGGAACTCAAATGGTGCCATTTGCAAACTGGCTTGATAACTGTTGTGATATGAGAATTCTGCGAAAGGCAGGCAATCTTCCCATTTGATCCATATTCTAACACACAAGCTCTCAACATATCTTCTAAGATTTGGTTGACTCTTTTAGTCTGTCCATCGGTTTGCGGGTGATAAGCTGTGCTGAAATTCAACTTGGTTCCTAATCCTTCTTGGACTTTCTGCCAAAATCTCGACTTAAATTGGGTTCCTCGATCTGACACTATGGTCTTGGGGGTTCCATGCAGACTAACAATTCTAGCAATGTACAACTCTGCTAGCTTCGAACTCTGGTAGGTTGTCTTGACAAGTATAAAATGAGCTACCTTGGACAGTCTATCAACAATGACCCATATTGAGTCATTTCCCCTACTAGAAGTAGGCAAACCGGTGATAAAGTCCATTCCGACGGAATCCCATTTCCATTCCAAAATCTGCAATGGTTGCAACAGTCCTGTGGGTCTCTGATGTTCTGCTTTGACTCTCTGACAGATATCACACTTGGCGATGTAGCTTCCGATTTCTCTCTTCATCTTGCGCCACCAAAATTGCTCTTTCAAATCTTGATACATCTTCGTTCCTCCGGGGTGGATAGAATAAATAGTATCATGAGCTTCTTGCATGATAACTTGCTTCAGTTCCTAATCTGTTGGCACATAGATACATCCTTTGTACCACAGAACTCCTTCTTCGTCTTCGGTGAATCCAGGTACTTTTCCTATACCAATACGATGTTTGATTCTGTTGATACTTTCATTTCCCTTCTAGGCTTCCTTGATTTGGATAATCAAAGTGGGTTGAAGTTCAATGCTAGCTAAAACTCCTTTGCTAACTAGCTCAGTTCTAAACTGCTCCAACTCCTCATACAAACTGGGTTGCTTCTCCTTGATCATGGTGTTTAGCCTACACGGCAATCTGCTAACAGCATCCGCTACCACATTGGCTTTGCCGGGGTGATAGTGGATGTCAAGGTCATAATCCTTGATTAACTCTATCCATATCCTTTGCCTCATATTCAGCTCCTTCTGAGTGAAAATATACTTCAAGCTCTTGTGATCTGAGTAAATCTCACAGCGATTACTCATAAGATAATGACGCCATGTCTTCAGTGCCAACACTATGGCTGCTAATTCAAGAACATGGGTAGGGTAGTTCTGCTCATGCTGCTTTAGTTGTCGAGATAGATATGCGATGACCTTGCCTTCTTGCATCAATACACATCCGAGACCAATCTTGTATGCATCACAATACACATAAAACGGCTTCTTGATATCTGGCATGATCAATATTGGGGCTGAAATCAATCTCTTCTTGAGCTCTTGGAAACTGGCTTCACATTTGTCAGTCCATTCAAACTTCTTGTATTTCTTCAACAATTGGGTCATGGGTCTGGCGATGCTCGAAAATCTTTCTACGAACTTGCGGTGATATCCCGCTAATCCGAGAAATGCACGGACTTGGGTTTGAGTGGTTGGGGCTTCCCATTCTTCGACATCTTTGATCTTGGCAGGATCAACAGCGACTCCTCCGGAAACACAATATGTCCTAGGAATCCTACTTCTTTCAGCCAAAACTCACATTTGCTGAACTTGTCATACAACCGATGCTCTCTAAGGGTTTCAAGGATGATTCTCAGATTTTGCTCATGCTCTTCCTCTGACTTGGAGTAGATAAGAATATCGTCGATAAACACAACGACAAACTTATCTAGAAAATTCATAAAGATCTTATTCATGAGATTCATGAAATAAGCAGGGGCATTGGTTAATCCAAAAGACATGACCATATACTCGTATAATCCATAACGAGTAGTAAAGGCGGTCTTCGGAATATCCCTTGCACGAATCTTAAGTTGGTGATAACCAGTCCTAAGATCGATCTTAGAGAACACATTGGCACCAGTCAACTGATCAAATGTATCCTCTATCTTTGGCAAGGGGTACTTGTTCTTGATGGTGACGTCATTCAGCTTCATGTAATCTGTGCACAAATGGTTGCCTCCATCTTTCTTGTCGACGAATAACACAGGCGATCTCCATGGCGATGCGCTTGGTTGAATCAATTATGTTGCCAACATAGCATCCAGCTGCTTCTTCAATTCCACTAACTCTAAGGGGTTCATACTATAGGGTCTCTGGGCTATGGGTCAAGTTCCGGGGATTAGTTCAATAATGAACTCAATATCCGATCCGAGGGCATACCGGGCAATTTATCTGGGAATACATCGGGGTATTCACAGACTACTCTGACTTGGTCTATGGTGGGTAGGGCTAGACTCTTGTTGCACTTGAATTGACAGGGCAAGGTTTCAGATATATGCTCTACTGATACTCCAGAGCTACTGGTCATGGTGATGGCTTTCTTAGCACAGTCAATCAATCCTTTATGCTTTGACATCCAATCCATTCCTAGTACGACTTCCAAACCTTTGGTTCCAAGTACTATTAGATTGGCATAAAAATCTATCCCATGTATTTTAATAGGCACAACTTTGCAAATTTTTCTAGCTTTTGTAGTTGAACCCGGTATTTGAACTATCATGACATGCTTCAAGTTGGTTGGGTGAATCTTACTAGTGCATGCAAATTCTTCGGTGACAAATGAGTACGATGCTCCAGAATCAAACAACACTCTTGCTAAAACTAAGTTGACAGAAAACATACCCAGCACTACATCTGGTGCTTCTTGGGCTTCCTCGGTGTTCATGTGGAAGAGACGTCCATTGCGGTTGTGAGGGTTCCCTGGGGTGAATCTTCTTCCTGGTTGAACACGACGCTGATGTTGAGCTGGGGCATTCACATTGGTAGTGGCGGTAATCTTCTTGGGACACTCATTGGAGTAGTGACCCTTCACTCCACACTCGAAACAAGTAATCTGAGACTTGTCCTTCGCTGCCACGGGCACAACATTACTTCTAGTTCTGGGCGCAGTGTTGTTGTTGTTGTTGTTGTTGCTCTTGGGAGGTGCACGGTTGAAATTGCTAGAATTTCTGGGGTGGTTGTTATTCCCTCCGGACTTCACATTTCCTCCACTACAGTTGGGGTAGCTTGGGCGAGACATTAGGGGTCGATTGTTCCGTGGTGTATATCCGGCAAACGGGTTGGGACGGTACTTTAGGTGGCTGCTGGATCCATCTTGGTGCATCATCTGACGTTTGCGGTTGTCGTTTGCTTGATTAATCTTCCCCTCCATCTGAATGGCAGAGTCGACTAGCTCTTCAAGATCCTCGAAACGGATGTTGACGAGAACCGTCTGCATCTCATCATGCAGTCTGTTCAGGAATCTCTCCTTCTTCTTGGCCTCCGTGTTGATCTCATCAGGTGCATACTTGGCGAGGGACAAGAATCTGTCACGTTACTCCACTACAGTCATTCTGCCTTCCTTGAGTTCTCTGAATTCATCTCTCATTCTAGTGACTAGACCCTGCGGCACGTGGGTGTGACTGAACTTGACTTTGAAGGCTTCCCATGTCATCACTTGACCATGGTTCATTGTGCGGGTGCTGTTCCACCATGCTCTTGCATCTCCTGCCAAATAGTGGGTGGCAAAAAGAACTTTCTCATTGGCATCCACTCAGGGCGAGTCATGCTCCAAGTCAGTAGGCATGACGGCCTCGGTGCCGTACACCATGACGAAGGGGGTGAAACCTGTCGATCGACTGATAGAGGTGTGAATGCCCCATATCATGGATAGGATCTGTTCTACCTAGTAGCCAGGAGTCCGTTCAAGGGGGACTTGCAATCTTGGCTGGAGGGCATGGAGGATGCTCTAGTTAGCATGCTCTGCTTGGCCGTTTGATTCCGGATGGGCGACTAAGGCGAGGTCGAGTCGGATTCCATGCTCCTCGCAGAAGTCAGCCATGGCACCTTTGGCAAAGTTGGTGTTGTTGTCCGTGATGATGTTGTACGGGTAGCTGTATAGGTAGATTAGCTCACAGAGGAACTTGGTGGCGGTCTTGCCATCACACTTCTTGATTGGCTTCGCCTCGACCCACTTTGTGAACTTGTCGACGGCGACCAGGAGGTGGGTGTAGCCTGATGGAGCTTTTTTGAACCGGCCCACCATGTCGATGCCCCATACGGCGAGTGGCCAGGTGATAGGGATGGGTCTTGAGGGCTGAACCAGGGATGTGCCTCTGGTTAGCGTAATTCTGGCATCTGACGCATCGTTGGATGATGTCGGTGTTGTCGGCGTGTGCGTTGAGCCAGTAGTAACTGTGACGCATGGCCTTGGCAACTAGCGACCGGGCACCAGCGTGATGGCCGCAGTCGCCATCGTCGATGTCTTGGAGGATCTTGCATCCCTCTTTTGGCCGTACGCAATGCTGGAACATGCCGGTCACGCTGCGCTTGTGGAGCTCGCCGTTGATGATGACGAAGGATTTGCAGCAGTGCATGATCATTCGCGCCTCTGTCTTTTTCATGGGCAGGATCTTGTGCTCGAGGTAGGAGAGGAATGGCACAGTCTAGTGGCTAGGCTCCCTGATCATGGCGACCAGAGGAGGCTCGGGTTGTAGCAGTATCCCGATGTCGATCTCCTTTGGGGAGGTGTCGATGATGTCAAGGAAGATGCCCGGAGGTGTTGTTTGGCAAGCTGATTCGATGCACGAGAGTGCATCGGCCTCTTCATTCTTGTGGCGATTGATCCACTCGACGGAATAGCCGGCGAAGTAGCCCCCAGTTGGTCCACCGCCTGGCAGTAAGCTATCATGTTGGAGGCGACTGCATCGCAGGTGTCAGCGACTTGCGCGGCGATGAGGTCGGAGTTGTCGTAGCACTTGAGGCGGTTGACGTTCATATCCTTGGCAGCCCGCATGACGTGGAGGAGGGCCACGTAGTCTGTCATGTTGTTGGTGTAGGGCGTGAAGTTGAGTTGTAGCATGTATCAGAGTTCGTTGCCCTTGGGGAGGTGAGCACGATTCCTACTCTAGCACCATCTAAATTTTTGGAGCCGTCGAAGTGGAGGTGCCAGTAATGGAGGTAGGGCAGCGTCTCGGGCTGTTGTGCTTCTTCCCAGTCGGCTAGGAAATCGGCAAGGGCATGTGACTTAATCGCCTTGCGTGACTCGTACTTGATGTTGTGGACGCCGATTTTGACGTCTCGCGACTGTGGATGGTGTCCTGCAACGATGATGACCCACAAGTATAGGGGGTGTATCACAGTATTTTCGATAAGTAAGAGTGTCGAACCCAACGAGGAGCAGAAGGTGCTGGCTAGTG
Organism: Avena insularis; assembly: GCA_023614405.1. Classification (NCBI taxonomy): domain Eukaryota; kingdom Viridiplantae; phylum Streptophyta; class Magnoliopsida; order Poales; family Poaceae; genus Avena; species Avena insularis. The sequence goes on along the minus strand of CM042692.1, from coordinate 413,165,994 downwards.
GTATGGATCAGGAATTCTCTGCAAATACTTAGCAAACGGATTTTTAGGGGTTTTTGATAAAGCAAGTAACAAAGTACGAGTAAATAAAAGATAGTAGGAATAAATGCAGCAAGTGGCCCAATCCTTTATGCAGCAAAGGACAAGCCGGTTGTATTACTTAAGATGACCAAACATTCTAGAGGACACATGGGAAGACTGTCAAGTGCTTTCGCTTCATATAGTTGATTAATCTTCTTTAGCTTGCTAAGTGTTGTGTGGGTGAATCTGTGCTAATGTACCGACCTTCCTAGGACTAATACATACTTGTGATTATACCCCTTGCAAACATTCGTAAGTACAAGAAAGTAATTAAGGTAGAAACCTAACCACAACTTTAAACTCTAAGACCCTTATGTCCCTTGTGCAATGGTTTCCTAACGGGGGTTCAGGTTTCTGTCACTCCGGCAACCCCTACGATTAGTATCCAAATACACAATGAATTCCCCTAGGCCCATATAGGTGAAGTGTCATGTAGTCGATGTTCACATGACACCACTAGAAGAAGTACACCACAACTTAAATATCAAACTATTGAATCTTTCTCAACACAACTCCACTACTAACAACATGACTTCTCCCATGTCCTCAAGAACAAAATGAACTACTCAAAAAACATCATATGGATCATGATTAGAGATGGAATAATGATGTATAACAATCTGAACATAAACAATAATTCAACGGTTCACTCAATAGCATCAACTACAAAGAGTAATCAACACCGAGAAAGTTTCCCCTAAGAACTATGCAAGATTTAACCCAATTGTTACACCAATATGGAGATGGTGATGAGGGTGCTGATGGTGGTGATGATGATTATGATGATCCCGATGAAGTCCAGCTTGATGGTGGTGTTGATGGCGATGATCTCCCCTCTCCGGGAAGGAATTCCCCCGGCAGAAATCTGTCTGCCGGAGAGATCTTTCTCTCTCGGTGTTTTCCGCCCCGCAGAGGCGGCGGAATCTTTCTGTGGTTGCTCCCCGAGTCTTAGGGTTTCGGGAGGAATATATACGCCAAAGGGGAGAGCCAGAGGTGGGCCAGGGTGGCCACACCACCTGGTGGTGCAGCCTAGGGTGGCCCGTGCCAGGGGTTGTGTGGGCCCCCTGTGGCCCATCTCCACACCCTCTTATAGCATCCTTCGTCTTCTGGAAAAATAGGATTTTCCGTATATTTTCCCCGATTTTCTGATCTTCGCGAATTTTTCCTCCAAACATCACCTTTTCCATCAGAATCCTGACTGTAGCGGCCCATGCTTCAAAAGTCATCAACCATGCAAAAACAGATGAAATAACATAAGTATCATCTCTTAATATGAAATATATCAATGAATAACAGTGAATTATGATATAGAATAGTGATGCAAAATGGACGTATCAACTCCCCCCAAGCTTAGACTTCGCTTGTCCCCAAGCAAAACTGAGCTCAATAAACATGGCCTTAGGTTTATGGAGTGAAGAGTCGATAAAAGAATATGGACAAGAAGCATCAAATTCATCAATACATAGATCATAATAGAAGACAACTCACTATTAGATAACTTAACTTGCAATAAGTAAAGGAAACACAATAAAGATACATAAAGTGAATCATAATTGGTAATGGAAAACTTAGCTCTTGGTCGAAGAATAGTTGATAATTTGCTGGAGTTCACAAATTACTGGTTTTCAATGATAGCTTTCAAAGCAGTAAACATCAAGATAAGAGCAATGTGCAAAACAAGGAACATAAGAAACATGATTGAATAAATCATCATATGAATGAATGAAACACAACAACTCAAAATACTTGCTGAGATAGAAGGGAATAGGTTTACTTACTCAACTAAAAAATAAAAGAAAGGCCCTTCGCAGAGGGAAGCAGGGATTGCAAGTTTCATAAATAGCTCCCAAAAATTATGGGACTTACTAGATTTCAGCTCTCATTGCCCCTATCATAGGCATCTTTAGGTGATTCAGGTTAAAGTGATCAAATATGAGGAAATGCTTGAAAAGTTGTAAATTGAGAACTCATGTCCCTTGAATATGGGGGCCGCTCCTCATGTTACTCAAGTTTAGTCACCGGTAAGTTCTTGTCATCGTAAGCATATGTGTATCATAGAGAACCGCCAACGAGGTACCCCTTGCCCGATGATACGGAAGAATCCCCATATCAAAATGACAAGGCAAGCAGACAACAAGCATCTCAGCAATTTTCTTATTTACCATGGGAATATGGTCCTTTTTTCTCTCTTTCCTCTTTTCATAATATCTCTTTTTTCTTTTTCTCTTTTTCTCAATCTCTATCTCTTTTTTTATAAGAAGAATGCTTCATAGATGCTCGTTATGGTTATGCTGCAGGTTTCCACCATGTCAGCATGGATTAGACCAGCGGCCCAGGCGTTTCTCTAACACATATACATAACTCCATGAACTTACAAGCTCCCCTTTCATTTCACACCGATGACATCCATAGATAAAAGAACATGATATCAACTAGGTACAAAGTACCAGTGCAATGTTGAAAGTGTTCCCCATGACAACATGGTTCTGCTAATTCACAACTTACAAAGCGCAAGAATATACGCAACATAGGTGAGCACAAGGGTTCTGGTTTACAAAGTGTAAGAAAGTAAAGTGTGCCATCAAGTTCGTGAGAGCTTTAATCACTAATTTTCACATAACAAGTTTAATTTGGAAGGTAGATAAAAACAAGAATTTACTTGGAATAGCAATAGTGCTAATAGGTAGGTATGGTGGACACAAATGGCATAGATTTTGGTTTAAGGATTGGATGCACGAGAAGAATTCCCTCTCAGTACTGGTTTTTTTTGCTAGCAAGGCTGGGTAGCAAGTATAAGAGTTGAAGGAAACAAACAAACATACAAGTGATAAAGACAAACATGCAATCTTCCTTGGAAGCACAAAAGATCTTAACTAGAGAATACTAGACTTATGAGCAAATCAAGAAAGAAAGATGATGAAATTATATTTTTTCTTTAGAGTACTTTTATCTTTTCATTAAACTCTCAAAAAAAGTGTTGCTACTGACCAAGCCAAGTTTGCCAAAACCAACTAAATTAACTTAATGATCCCAAAGTGCTACCAATACTAACAACAAGATCAATCATATAACCATGAATTGAAAACTAATATAAGCTAAGCAAAAGAGTAAATGATAGAACTTCTCATTAATATTCCATAACGGCAACTCACACCAAGGGATACATATCTAACGAGAGAGGGGACACTTCCATAATGCAAACCATCCTACATGATAACTTCTCTATTCATGATATGACTCTACTAAAAAGGTAAAAAGATAGAAGATAATGATGTGATACCGCGGCACTCCCCCCCCCCAGCTTGGAACAAGCCAAGGGGATGCCAAACCTGATGACGAATTACTCCTTCGGTGGTGGTGGTATCGTCTCATCATCGTCCAACTTCCAGGGTAGGGGCTTCCCATCAACAAAGGACACCGTGGTCTCCAGCATCCTGAAACTTGCAGCAGCACTTATGCGTTTAAACCTAACCTCATACTCACAGTTTTGATTTTGAACGTCGTAGAGTTGTGCTTGCAGTTTGTTGGTTGTTTGGCGGAGTGAGAGGACTTCATTCTTGAGCTCAGCAGTCTCCTTTTGGTGCTCGGCGATGAGTTCGGAACAAATCTTATGGATGATATCCACTTCGCGTTGCGCCATCCTCTTGTACCTAAAGACCTCTTGCTCCAGTGCTTCCATCCTGTCCTCTAGACTTCCTTCACCTTTAGGGCCTTGAACCTCTTTTATCTAGAGCTCCCCATCTTCAAGCAACAACTCCTTGGGATGAATCTTCAACTCTCTCATGTATGGGTTGATGATATCTTCTAAGGAATCTCCCTTGGCTGATCCAGGGGAAGACATTGTGGCTCCAAATCTAGGACTCTACCTGTCAAAAACAGATCAAAATGAAAACACAATGAAAACATGATATACGAACCTCGAGAGATCCGGGGGATTATATATTATGAAGTTTCATAACAAAAGGAAGGTACTGGGAGAAAACGGGTCGGAGACGGAGTCCGGAGTGGCCACACCACCTGGTGACGCGGCCAGGGGTGGGCCCGCGCCACAGGGTGGTGTGAGCCACCCTGGCTCCGTTTCCATCCCTCTTTCGCTTCGTAGCTTTCCTTATTGGCTAAAAACTGCAAAAATATAGTTGGATAGTATTTTTGCGGAACTTTTCATACGAGAACTGTTACCTATTTGAAAACAGACTCTGCAGGTCTCTAAATTTGGTCCTTGATAAATTTCTTCGGAGTTATCACTTGAAAGGCATCAACATCTTCATTTTAAGAATCTCCAGCAATATAGTGCTTGAGTCGCTGCCCATTCACTACTTGTTTAGTATTATCTTTTAAAGAAGAAATTTTTATTGCTCCCGAACAGTACACTTCTTCAATAATGAAGGGTCCTTCCCATTTTGATAGTAGCTTTCCTGCAAAAAATCTGAGACGAGACCCATACAATAGAACTTTCTCACCAACATGAAATTCTCTCTTAAGTATTCGCTTGTCATGCCATCTTTTAACTTTTTCTTTAAAGAGCCTAGCATTTTCATAGGCTTCACTCCTCCATTCATCTAAGGAACTTAAATCAAATAATCTTTTCTCACCTGCGAGCTTACAATATCTATTGAGTTCTTTAACTGCCTAGTAAGCTTTGTGTTCTAATTCTAAAGGTAGGTGACAAGCTTTCCCATAAACCATTTTATAAGGAGACATCCCCATAGGGTTTTTGTAGGCAGTTCTATAAGCCCATAAAGCATCATTCAACTTTTTAGCCCAGTTTTTTCTAGATCTATTAACAGTCTTTTGCAAAATGGATTTAATCTCTCTATTTGATAACTCTACTTGCCCACTAGTTTTTGGGGGTGATAAGCTGAAGCAATTCTATGATTAACATCATATTTAGCAAGGGTCTTTCTAAAACCACCATGAATGAAATGAGAACCCCCATCAGTCATGAGATACCTAGGCACTCCAAACCTAGGAAAGATAACATCCTTAAGCATTTTTAGAGAAGTCTCCCCATCAGCACTCTTCATAGGAATGGCTTCTACCCACTTAGTAACATAATCAACGGCAACAAGAATATGAGTATAACCTTTCGAGGGAGGAAAAGGACCCATAAAGTCAAATCCCCAGCAATCAAAGGGTTCAATAACTAGAGTGTAGTTCATAGGCATTTCATTGTGTCTAGAAATATTACCAACACGCTGACATTCATCACAAGATAAAACAAATTTTCTTGCATCTTTAAAAAGGGTAGGCTAGTAGAAACCTGATTGTAGCACCTTTTGCGCAGTTCTATCTCCTGCATGATGTCCTCCATAAGCACTACCATGACATTTACGCAATATCTCCTTTTGTTCATATTCTGGAACACATCTTTGCATAATACCATCCACTCCTTCTTTATATAAGTGTGGGTCATCCCAAAAATAATGCCTCAAATCATAGAAGAACTTCCTTCTTTGCAAAGCTGTAAAAGTTGGAGGCAAATACTTGGAGACAATAAAGTTAGCATAATCAGCGTACCAAGGGCTCCTTCGCGAGCTTACCCCTACCGCAGCCAACTGCTCATTTGGAAAACTATCATTAACAGGCATAGGGTCAAAAGAGATGTTTTCCAATCGATATAAATTATCAGCTATAGGGTTTTCAGCACCTTTCCTATCTACTATATGTAGATCAAACTCCTGTAAAAGCAGCACCCATCTAATAAGCCTAGGCTTAGCGTCCTTCTTCGTCATAAGGTATTTAATAGCAGCATGATCAGTATGAATGGTGACTTTTGAGTCTACAATATAGGGTCTAAACTTATCACAAGCGAAGACGACAGCTAGAAATTCTTTTTCAGTAGTAGCATAATTCCTTTGAGCAGCGTCTAGAGTCTTACTAGCATAATGAATAACGTTTAGCTTTTTATCAATTCGTTGCCCAAGGACAGCACCTATAGCAAAATCACTAGCATCACACATTATTTCAAAGGGTAAACTCCAATTAGGTGGTTGAACGATAGGAGTTGTGGTTGAAGCCTATTTAAAAGTTTCAAAAGCTTCCTTACAATCATCATCAAAAACAAAGGGTGCATCTTTTTGAAGAAGATTAGTGAGGGGTTTTGATATCCTAGAAAAATCTTTAATAAACCTTCTATAGAAACCAGCATGACCAAGGATACTACGAATACCTTTGATGTCTCTTGGACATGGCATTTTCTCAATTGCTTCAACCTTAGCTCTATCAACTTCTATGCCTCTTTCAGAAACCTTATGTCCAAGTACAATCCCTTCATTGACCATGAAGTGGCATTTCTCCCAATTAAGAACAAGATTAGTTTCTTCACACCTCTGCAAAACTTTATCAAGGTTGTGCAGACAATTATCAAAAGAAGTTCCATAGATAGAAAAGTCATCCATGAACACTTCCACAATTTCCTCACAAAAACCATGAAAGATAGCAGACATGCATCTTTGAAAAGTAGCAGGAGCATTACATAAACCAAAAGGCATACGTCTATAAGCATAAGTTCCGTAAGGGCAAGTAAAAGTAGTTTTTTCTTGATCTTGTTGTTTAACCGCAATTTGAGAGAAACCAGAATAACCATCAAGAAAACAAAAATGGGTCTTTTTAGACAACCTTTCCAACATTTGATCAATAAAAGGAAGCGGGTAGTGATCTTTCTTAGTAACTTTATTGACTTTCCTAAAATCAATGCACATCTTATAGCCTACCACTATTCTTTGGGGAATAAGCTCATCATTATCATTAGGAACAACGGTAATTCCTCCTTTTTTAGGAACACAATGAACAGGACTAACCCATTCACTATCAGCAATAGGGTAAATAATACCAGCATCAAGGAGTTTCAATACCTCATTTCTTACCACTTCCTTCATCTTAGGATTTAAACGTTGTTGGTTCTCTACTACTGGCTTTGCATCTGGTTCTATATTGATAGAATGTTGAAATGTAGTAGGTGAAATCCCTTTTAAATCATCCAAAGTATAGCCCATAGCTCCTCGGTGTTTCTTCAAAACCTCCAATAACCTTTCTTCTTCCTTCCCTGAAAGTTTAGAGCTAATAATAATAGGATAAATCTTTTTATCATCAATATAAGAATATTTAAGATCATCAGGGAGAGGTTTTAGATCGAAGACCGGATCCTTTTTAGGTGGCAACGTGGAACCCAAGTCTTCTACAGGCAAGTTATGCTTAAGCATCTTGGGTTGACAACAGAGAATCTCGTCAATCTCATTCCTTTCTTCCATGAAGATCTCACTTTCGTGATCTTCCATAAATTGCTGCAAAGCATTGTTAGGAGCAAGAGAAATAGAAGCAAGTTGTTCAACTCTAAAATCCTCATTATGTGTTTCCTCTTCATAAGGTTGTTTAGTAAATTTCGAAAAATTAAACTCATAAGATTCCCCATCAAACTTAGTCAAGATTTTCTCCCTCTTGCAATCTATAATAGCTCCACAAGTACTCAAGAAAGGTCTACCAAAAATGATAGGATAAGTTTTACTAGCAGCTGAACCAAGTACTTGAAAATCAGCAGGATACTTAATCTTACCACAAAGAACTTCCACATCTCGTACAATACCAATTGGAGAGATGGTCTCTCTATTAGCAAGGTGAATAACCACATCAATCTCTTCCAATTCGCAGGGACTGATTTCATGCATAATTTCTTTCTAAAGCTCATAAGGAATAGCACCGGAACTTGCACCAATATCACATAAACCATAATAGCAATGATCACCAATTCTAATGGAAAGCATAGGGACACTAGCATTTTTAGTTCTATTAGGATGTGAAACAATATTAGAAGCATCCTCACAAAAGACTATGTGTCCATCTTCTATGCTTTTAGTGACAAGGTCTTCAACAATTGCTACCACAGGTTCAACGTTTATTTGTTCATCAGGTTTTATAGTTCTCTTTTCACTTTTAGTGATTACACTAGTTATCATAGGATGATCCTTTACCTTATCTGGGAAGGGAATCTTCTCGATATAAGGTTCAGGTAAGATGTGATAAATAGTGCAATACTCAGCACTCCCAACAGGAACACAGTCAACAATATCTTTATAAGGTGCATGGTACTTGTTCCATCCCTTTTTTGGAATTTCAATATAAGAAGCAAAAGCCTTAAAGCAATTTGTAATAACTTGTAAAGTCAACAGTTCCCATAAGCATTACTAATATTTTGAAAGTCATTAGTTCCCATAAAAGATTCAATGCATTCATAATCATAATTTATACCTGACTTTCTTGCTTTGTCATTCTCCCAAGCTTTAGCATTATCTTACGGTCCAGAAGATCCCATTTAGCTTCTTCTTCCATGCGAGTGAATGATCCAGCACAAGAAGCATCCAATAAATCCTTATCATGTAGAGGGAGTCTTGCATAAAAGTTATTGATAATAATATTGTTGGGGAGCTAATGAATGGGACATTTGAGCATTAGTAACTTCAATCTCCCCCAAGCTTGAGTTGTACTCTCTCCATCAAGAGGCCAAAAGTTGTATATTTGATTCCGATCTTTATGAATCTCACTAGGAGGATAAAACTTTGAATAAAAGAGAGGTACTATTTCCTCCCATTCCAGAGCTTGACCATTCTTCAGCAGCTTATACCATTCCTCAGCTCTTCCTTTCAGCGATAATGAGAATAACTTCTTCTTAACTTGATCTGTAGTAATAACTGCACACTTGACAACTCGCATAATTCGTGTATAAAGAGCAAATGATCATCAGGGTGGATAGTTCCATCCCCAACATAGTAGTTATCCATAACACGATCAATAATTATTGTAGGTATTTTAAAAGCATCATTCTCAGCAAGTGGTGGTTCATCTACTACCTTAGCAGTGGTAGTAGCTTTACCAAATAAGAAACTCAGTGAATTATCCATAACGAAAATAAAGCAACTAATAGATGTAAACAGTACTCACAGTAGAGGTTTCCTTTACCAGTTCCACTCTCCAATAGCGCTTCACACCCCGGCAATGGCGCCAGAAAATAGTCTTGATGACCCACAAGTATAGGGGGTATATCACAGTATTTTCGATAAGTAAGAGTGTCGAACCCAACGAGGAGCAGAAGGTGCTGGCTAGTGGTATGGATCAGGAATTCTCTGCAAATACTTAGCAAACGGATTTTTAGGGGTTTTTGATAAAGCAAGTAACAAAGTACGAGTAAATAAAAGATAGTAGGAATAAATTCAGCAAGTGGCCCAATCCTTTATGCAGCAAAGGACAAGCCGGTTGTATTACTTAAGATGACCAAACATTCTAGAGGACACATGGGAAGACTGTCAAGTGCTTTCGCTTCATATAGTTGATTAATCTTCTTTAGCTTGCTAAGTGTTGTGTGGGTGAATCTGTGCTAATGTACCGACCTTCCTAGGACTAATACATACTTGTGATTATACCCCTTGCAAACATCCGTAAGTACAAGAAAGTAATTAAGGTAGAAACCTAACCACAACTTTAAACTCTAAGACCCTTACGTCCCTTGTGCAATGGTTTCCTAACGGGGGTTCAGGTTTTTGTCACTCCGGCAACCCCTACGATTAGTAGCCAAATACACAATGAATTCCCCTAGGCCCATATAGGTGAAGTGTCATGTAGTCGATGTTCACATGACACCACTAGAAGAAGTACACCACAACTTAAATATCAAACTATTGAATCTTTCTCAACACAACTCCACTACTAACAACATGACTTCTCCCATGTCCTCAAGAACAAAATGAACTACTCAAAAAACATCATATGGATCATGATCAGAGATGGAATAATGATGTATAACAATCTGAACATAAACAATAATTCAACGGTTCACTCAATAGCATCAACTACAAAGAGTAATCAACACCGAGAAAGTTTCCCCTAAGAACTATGCAAGATTTAACCCAATTGTTACAGCAATATGGAGATGGTGTTGAGGGTGCTGATGGTGGTGATGATGATTATGATGATCCTGATGAAGTCCAGCTTGATGATGGTGTTGATGGCGACGATCTCCCCTCTCCGGGAAGGAATTCCCCCGGCAGAAATCTGTCTGCCAGAGAGATCTTTCTCTCTCGGTGTTTTCCGCCCCGCAGAGGCGGCGGAATCTTTCTGTGGTTGCTCCCCGAGTCTTAGGGTTTCGGGAGGAATATATACGCCAAAGGGGAGAGCCAGAGGTGGGCCAGGGTGGCCACACCACCTGGTGGTGCAGCCTAGGGTGGCCCGTGCCAGGGGTTGTGTGGGCCCCCTGTGGCCCATATCCACACCCTCATCTGGCAGCCTTCGTCTTCTGGAAAAATAGGATTTTCCGTATATTTTCCCGGATTTTCTGATCTTCGCGAATTTTTCCTCCAAACATCACCTTTTCCATCAGAATCCTGACTGCAGCGGCCCATGTTTCAAAAGTCATCAACCATGCAAAAACAGATGAAATAACATAAGTATCATCTCTTAATATGAAATATATCAATGAATAACAGTGAATTATGATATAGAATTGTGATGCAAAATGGACGTATCAACTCCCCCCAAGCTTAGACTTCGCTTGTCCCCAAGCAAAACTGAGCTCAATAAACATGGCCTCAGGTTTATGGAGTGAAGAGTCGATAAAAGAATATGGACAAGAAGCATCAAATTCATCAATACATAGATCATAATAGAAGAAAACTCACTATTAGATAACTTAACTTGTAGTAAAGGAAACACAATAAAGATACATAAAATGAATCATAATTGGTAATGGCAAACTTAGCTCTTGGTCGAAGAATAGTTGATAATTTGCTGGAGTTCACAAATAACTGGTTTTCAATGATAGCTTTCAAAGCAGTAAACATCAAGATAAGAGCAATGTGCAAAACAAGGAACATAAGAAACATGATCGAATAAATCATCATATGAATGAATGAAACACAACAACTCAAAATACTTGCTGAGATAGAAGGGAATAGGTTTACTTACTCAACTAAAAAGTAAAAGAAAGGCCCTTCGCAGAGGGAAGCAGGGATTGCAAGTTTCATAAAGAGCTCCCAAAAATTATGGTACTTACTAGCTTTTAGATCTCATTGCCCCTATCATAGGCATCTTTAGGTGATTCAGGTTAAAGTGATCAAATATGAGGATATGCTTGAAAAGTTGTAAATTCAGAATCTCAAGTCCCTTGAATACGAGGGTCGCTCCTCATGTTACTCAAGTTTAGTCACCGGTAAGTTCTTGTCATCGTAAGCATATGTGTATCATAGAGAACCGCCAACGAGGTACCCCTTGCCCGATGATACGGAAGAATCCCCATATCAAAATGACAAGGCAAGCAGACAACAAGCATCTCAGCAATTTTCTTATTTACCATGGGAATATGGTGCTTTTTTCTCTCTTTCCTCTTTTCATAATATCTCTTTTTTCTTTTTCTCTTTTTCTCAATCTCTATCTCTTTTTTTATAAGAAGAATGCTTCATAGATGCTCGTTATGGTTACGCTGCAGGTTTCCACCATGTCAGCATGGATTAGACCAGCGGCCCAGGCGTTTCTCTAACACATATACATAACTCCATGAACTTACAAGCTCCCCTTTCATTTCACACTGATGACATCCATAGATAAAATAACATGATATCAACTAGGTACAAAGTACCAGTGCAATGTTGAAAGCGTTCCCCATGACAACATGGTTCTGCTAATTCACAACTTACAAAGCGCAAGCATATACGCAACATAGGTGAGCACAAGGGTTTAGGTTTATAAAGTGTAAGAAAGTAAAATGTGCCATCAAGTTCGTGAGAGCTTTAATCACTAATTTTCACATAACAAGTTTAATTTGGAAGGTAGATAAAAACAAGAATTTACTTGGAATAGCAATAGTACTAATAGGTAGGTATGGTGGACACAAATGGCATAGATTTTGGTTTAAGGATTGGATGCACGAGAAGAATTCCCTCTCAGTACTGGTTTTTTTGCTAGCAAGGCTGGGTAGCAAGTATAAGAGTTGAAGGAAACAAACAAACATACAAGTGATAAGGACAAACATGCAATCTTCCTTGGAAGCACAAAAGATCTTAACTAGAGAATACTAGACTTATGAGCAAATCAAGAAAGAAAGATGATGAAATTATATTTTTTCTTTAGAGTTCTTTTATCTTTTCATTAAACTCTCAAAAATAGTGTTGCTACTGACCAAGCCAAGTTTGCCAAAACCAACTAAATTAACTTAATGATCCCAAAGTGCTACCAATACTAACAACAAGATCAATCATATAACCACGAATTGAAAACTAATATAAGCTAAGCAAAAGAGTAAATGATAGAACTTCTCATTAATATTCCATAACAGCAACTCACACCAAGGGATACATATCTAACGAGAGAGGGGACACTTCCATAATGAAAACCATCCTACATGATAACTTCTCTATTCATGATATGACTCTACTAAAAAGGTAAAAAGATAGAAGATAGTGATGTGATACCGCGGCACTCCCCCCAGCTTGGAACAAGCCAAGGGGATGCCAAACCTGATGACGAATTACTCCTTCGGTGGTGGTGGTATCGTCTCATCATCGTCCAACTTCCAGGGTAGGGGCTTCCCATCAACAAAGGACACCGTGGTCTCCAGCATCCTGAAACTTGCAGCAGCACTTATGCGTTTAAACCTAACCTCATACTCACAGTTTTGATTTTGAACATCGTAGAGCTGTGCTTGCAGTTTGTTGGTTGTTTGGCGGAGTGAGAGGACTTCATTCTTGAGCTCAGCAGTCTCCTTTTGGTGCTCGGCGATGAGTTCGGAACAAATCTTATGGATGATATCCACTTCGCGTTGTGCCATCTTCTTGTACCTAAAGACCTCTTGCTCCAGTGCTTCCATCCTGTCCTCTAGACTTCCTTCACCTTTAGGGCCTTGAACCTCTTTTATCCGGAGCTCCCCATCTTCAAGCAACAACTCCATGGGATGAAACTTCAACTCTCTCATGTATGGGTTGATGATATCTTCTAAGGAATCTCCCTTGGCTGATCCAGGGGAAGACATTGTGGCTCCAAATCTAGGACTCTACCTGTCAAAAACAGATCGAAATGAAAACACGACGAAAACATGATATACGAACCTCGAGAGATCCGGGGGATTATAATTATGAAGTTTCATAACAAAAGGAAGGTACTGGGAGAAAACGGGTCGGAGACGGAGTCCGGAGTGGCCACACCACCTGGTGGCGCGGCCAGGGGTGGGCCCGCGCCACAGGGTGGTGTGAGCCACCCTGGCTCCGTTTCCATCCCTCTTTCGCTTCGTAGCTTTCCTTATTGGCTAAAAACTGCAAAAATATAGTTGGATAGTATTTTTGCGGAACTTTTCATACGAGAATTGTTACCTATTTGAAAACGGACTCTGCAGGTCTCTAAATTTGGTCCTTGATAAAGTTCTTCGGAGTTATCACTTGAAAGGCATCAACATCTTCATTTTAAGAATCTCCAGCAATATAGTGCTTGAGTCGCTGCCCATTCACTACTTGTGTAGTATTATCTTTTAAAAAAGAAATTTTTATTGCTCCCGAACAGTACACTTCTTCAATAATGAAGGGTCCTTCCCATTTTGATAGTAGCTTTCCTGCAAAAAATCTGAGACGAGACCTATACAATAGAACTTTCTCACCAACATGAAATTCTCTCTTAAGTATTCGCTTGTCATGCCATCTTTTAACTTTTTCTTTAAAGAGCCTAGCATTTTCATAGGCTTCACTCCTCCATTCATCTAAGGAACTTAAATCAAATAATCTTTTCTCACCTGCGAGCTTACAATCTCTATTGAGTTCTTTAAGCGCTTGATAAGCTTTGTGTTCTAATTCTAAAGGTAGGTGACAAGTTTCCCATAAACCATTTTATAAGGAGACATCCCCATAGGGTTTTTGTAGGCAGTTCTATAAGCCCATAAAGCATCATTCAACTTTTTAGCCCAGTTTTTTCTAGATCTATTAACAGTCTTTTGCAAAATGGATTTAATCTCTCTATTTGATAACTCTACTTGCCCACTAGTTTTTGGGGGTGATAAGCTGAAGCAATTCTATGATTAACATCATATTTAGCAAGGGTCTTTCTAAAACCACCATGAATGAAATGAGAACCCCCATCAGTCATGAGATACCTAGGTACTCCAAACCTAGGAAAGATAACATCCTTAAGCATTTTTAGAGAAGTCTCCCCATCAGCACTCTTCATAGGAATGGCTTCTACCCACTTAGTAACATAATCAACGGCAACAAGAATATGAGTATAACCTTTCGAGGGAGGAAAAGGACCCATAAAGTCAAATCCCCAGCAATCAAAGGGTTCAATAACTAGAGTGTAGTTCATAGGCATTTCATTGTGTCTAGAAATATTACCAACACGCTGACATTCATCACAAGATAAAACAAATTTTCTTGCATCTTTAAAAAGCGTAGGCTAGTAGAAACCTGATTGTAGCACCTTTTGCGCAGTTCTATCTCCTGCATGATGTCCTCCATAAGCACTACCATGACATTTACGCAATATCTCCTTTTGTTCATATTCTGGAACACATCTTCGCATAATACCATCCACTCCTTCTTTATATAAGTGTGGGTCATCCCAAAAATAATGCCTCAAATCATAGAAGAACTTCCTTCTTTGCAAAGCTGTAAAAGTCGGAGGCAAATACTTGGAGACAATAAAGTTAGCATAATCAGCGTACCAAGGGCTCCTTCGCGAGCTTACCCCTACCGCAGCCAACTGCTCATTTGGAAAACTATCATTAATAGGCATAGGGTCAAAAGAGATGTTTTCCAATCGATATAAATTATCAGCTACAGGGTTTTCAACACCTTTCCTATCTACTATATGTAGATCAAACTCCTGTAAAAGCAGCACCCATCTAATAAGCCTAGGCTTAGCGTCCTTCTTCGTCATAAGGTATTTAATAGCAGCATGATCAGTATGAATGGTGACTTTTGAGTCTACAATATAGGGGTCTAAACTTATCACAAGTGAAGACGACATCTAGAAATTCTTTTTCAGTAGTAGTATAATTCCTTTGAGCAGCGTCTAGAGTCTTACTAGCATAATGAATAACGTTTAGCTTTTTATCAATTCGTTGCCCAAGGACAGCACCTATAGCAAAATCACTAGCATCACACATTATTTCAAAGGGTAAACTCCAATTAGGTGGTTGAACGGTAGGAGCTGTGGTTGAAGCCTATTTAAAAGTTTCAAAAGCTTCCTTACAATCATCATCAAAAACAAAGGGTGCATCTTTTTGAAGAAGATTAGTGAGGGGTTTTGATATCCTAGAAAAATCTTTAATAAACCTTCTATAGAAACCAGCATGACCAAGGATACTACGAATACCTTTGATGTCTCTTGGACATGGCATTTTCTCAATTGCTTCAACCTTAGCTCTATCAACTTCTATGCCTCTTTCAGAAACCTTATGTCCAAGTACAATCCCTTCATTGACCATGAAGTGGCATTTCTCCCAATTAAGAACAAGATTAGTTTCTTCACACCTCTGCAAAACTTTATCAAGGTTGTGCAGACAATTATCAAAAGAAGTTCCATAGATAGAAAAGTCATCCATGAACACTTCCACAATTTCCTCACAAAAACCATGAAAGATAGCAGACATGCATCTTTGAAAAGTAGCAGGAGCATTACATAAACCAAAAGGCATACGTCTATAAGCATAAGTTCCGTAAGGGCAAGTAAAAGTAGTTTTTTCTTGATCTTGTTGTTTAACCGCAATTTGAGAGAAACCAGAATAACCATCAAGAAAAAAAAGGGTCTTTTTAGACAACCTTTCCAACATTTGATCAATAAAAGGAAGCGGGTAGTGATCTTTCTTAGTAACTTTATTGACTTTCCTAAAATCAATGCACATCTTATAGCCTACCACTATTCTTTGGGGAATAAGCTCATCATTATCATTAGGAACAACGGTAATTCCTCCTTTTTTAGGAACACAATGAACAGGACTAACCCATTCACTATCAGCAATAGGGTAAATAATACCAGCATCAAGGAGTTTCAATACCTCATTTCTTACCACTTCCTTCATCTTAGGATTTAAACGTTGTTGGTTCTCTACTACTGGCTTTGCATCTGGTTCTATATTGATAGAATGCTGACATGTAGTAGGTGAAATCCCTTTTAAATCATCCAAAATATAGCCCATAGCTCCTTGGTGTTTCTTCAAAACCTCCAATAACCTTTCTTCTTCCTTCCCTGAAAGTTTAGAGCTAATAATAATAGGATAAATCTTTTTATCATCAATATAAGAATATTTAAGATCATCAGGGAGAGGTTTTAGATCGAAGACCGGATCCTTTTTAGGTGGCAAGGTGGAACCCAAGTCTTCTACAGGCAAGTTATGCTTAAGCATCTTGGGTTGACGATAGAGAATCTCGTCAATCTCATTCCTTTCTTCCATGAAGATCTCACTTTCGTGATCTTACATAAATTGCTGCAAAGCATTGTTAGGAGCAAGAGAAATAGAAGCAAGTTGTTCAACTCTAAAATCCTCGTTATGTGTTTTCTCTTCATAAGGTTCTTTAGTAAATTTCGAAAAATTAAACTCATAAGATTCCCCATAAAACTTAGTCAAGATTTTCTCCCTCTTGCAATCTATAATAGCTCCACAAGTACTCAAGAAAGGTCTACCAAAAATGATAGGATAAGTTTTACTAGCAGCTGAACCAAGTACTAGAAAATCAGCAGATACTTAATCTTACCACAAAGAACTTCCACATCTCGTACAATACCAATTGGAGAGATTGTCTCTCTATTAGCAAGGTGAATAACCACATCAATCTCTTCCAATTCGCAGGGACTGATTTCATGCATAATTTCTCTATAAAGCTCATAAGGAATAGCACCGGAACTTGCACCAATATCACATAAACCATAATAGCAATGATCACCAATTCTAACGGAAAGCACAGGGACACTAGCATTTTTAGTTCTATTAGGATGTGAAACAATATTAGAAGCATCCTCACAAAAGACTATGTGTCCATCTTCTATGCTTTTAGTGACAAGGTCTTCAACAATTGCTACCACAGGTTCAACGTTTATTTGTTCATCAGGTTTTACATTTCTCTTTTCACTTTTAGTGATTACACTAGTTATCATAGGATGATCCTTTACCTTATCTGGGAAGGGAATCTTCTCGATATAAGGTTCAGGTAAGATGTGATAAATAGTGCAATACTCAGCACTCCCAACAGGAACACAGTCAACAATATCTTTATAAGGTGCATGGTACTTGTTCCATCCCTTTTTTGGAATTTCAATATAAGAAGCAAAAGCCTTAAAGCAATTTGTAATAACTTGTAAAGTCAACAGTTCCCATAAGCATTACTAATGTTTTGAAAGTCATTAGTTCCCATAAAAGATTCAATGCATTCATAATCATAATTTATACCTGACTTTCTTGCTTTGTCATTCTCCCAAGCTTTAGCATTATCTTGAATACGGTCTAGAAGATCCCATTTAGCTTCTTCTTCCATGCGAGTGAATGATCCAGCACAAGAAGCATCCAATAAATCCTTATCATGTAGCGGGAGTCTTGCATAAAAGTTATTGATAATAATATTGTTGGGGAGCTCATGAATGGGACATTTGAGCATCAGTAACTTCAATCTCCCCCAAGCTTGAGTTGTACTCTCTCCATCAAGAGGCCAAAAGTTGTATATTTGATTCCGATCTTTATGAATCTCACTAGGAGGATAAAACTTTGAATAAAAGAGAGGTACTATTTCCTCCCATTCCAGAGCTTGACCATTCTTCAGCAGCTTATACCATTCCTCAGCTCTTCCTTTCAGCGATAATGAGAATAACTTCTTCTTAACTTGGTCTGTAGTAATACCTGCACACTTGACAACTCGCATAATTCGTGTATAAAGAGCAAATGATCATCAGGGTGGATAGTTCCATCCCCAACATAGTAGTTATCCATAACACGATCAATAATTCTTGTAGGTATTTTAAAAGCATCATTCTCAGCAAGTGGTGGTTCATCTACTACCTTAGCAGTGGTAGTAGCTTTACCAAATAAGAAACTCAGTGAATTATCCATAACGAAAATAAAGCAACTAATAGATGTAAACAGTACTCACAGTAGAGGTTTCCTTTACCAGTTCCACTCTCCAATAGCGCTTCACACCCCGGCAATGGCGCCAGAAAATAGTCTTGATGACCCACAAGTATAGGGGGTGTATCGTAGTATTTTCGATAAGTAAGAGTGTCGAACCCAATGAGGAGCAGAAGGTGCTGGCTAGTGGTATGGATCAGGAATTCTCTGCAAATACTTAGCAAACGGGTTTTTAGGGGTTTTTGATAAATCAAGTAAACGAAGTACGAGTAAATAAAAGACGGTAGGAATAAATGCAGCAAGTGGCCCAGTCCTTTATACAGCAAAGGACAAGCCGGTTGTATTACTTAAGATGACCAAACGTTCTTGAGGACACATGGGAAGAGTGTCAAGTGCTTTCGCTTCATATAGTTGATTAATCTTCTTTAGCTTGCTAAGTGTTGTGTGGGTGAACCTGTGCTAATGTACTGACCTTCCTAGGACTAATACATACTTGTGATTATACCCCTTGCAAACATCTGTAAGTACAAGAAAGTAATTAAGGTAGAAACCTAACCACAGCTTTAAACTCTAAGACCCTTACGTCCCTTGTGCAATGGTTTCCTAATGGGGGTTCATGTTTCTGTCACTCTAGCAACCCCTAGTAGCCAAATACACAATGCATTCCCCTAGGCCCATATGTAGTCGACGTTCACATGACACCACTAGAAGAAGTACACCACAACTTAAATATCAAACTATTGAATTTTTCTCAACACAACTCCACTACTAACAATATGACTTCTCCCATGTCCTCAAGAACAAAACGAACAACTCACAAGACATCATATGGATCATGATCAGAGATGGAATAATGATGTATAACAATCTGAACATAAACAATAATTCAATGGTTCACTCAATAGCATCAACAACAAAGAGTAATCAACACCGGGAAAGTTTCCCCTAAGAACTATGCAAGATTCAACCCAATTGTTACAGCAATATGGAGATGGTGATGAGGGTGCTGATGGTGATGATGGTGGTGATGATGATGATGATCCCGATGAAGTCCAGCTTGATGGTGGTGTTGATGGCGACGATCTCCCCTCTCCGGGAAGGAATTCCCCCAATAGAAATCTGTCTACCGGAGAGATCTTTCACTCTCGTCTTCTGGCAGCCTTCGTCTTTTGGAAAAATAGGATTTTCCGTATATTTTCCCGGATTTTCTGATCTTCGCGAATTTTTCCTCCAAACAGCACCTTTTCCATCAGAATCCTGACTGTAGCAGTCCATGCTCCAAAAGTCATCAACCATGCAAAAACAGATGAAATAACATAAGTATCATCTCTTAATATGAAATATATCAATGAATAACAGTGAATTATGATATAGAATAGTGATGCAAAATGGACGTATCAAACGACACGGAGGAGATGACCGTGATGGGGTGTTCCTGGAAGTAGTGCGGGAGCCGTCGCTGGGCTCTGAACACTGTGTACACCAGCTTCTAGTACTGCGGGTAGCGCTTCCTTGAGTCCATGAGGACCTCACTGATGTAGTAGACCAGGTGATGTACGGGACGCTCCTTGCCCTCCTCCAGTCGCTCGAGGACCATCACGGCGCTAATGACTTGAGTGGAGGCCGCGACGTAGACTTGAATTGGCTCCTTGTCGATGGGGGCGGCGAGTAGCGGTGCTACGAGTAGCACTTCCTTTAGATCCTTGAGAGTGTTGTCTGCTTCTTTGTCCCACTGAAATGTGGGGTTCTTGCGCATCAAGTGATACAGGAGCATTGCCTTCTCACCGAGCCGAGGGATGAAGCGACTGAGAGCCACGACTCGCCTGGACAGCTTCTGTAGATTGCACAGGCACTCGGGTTTTCCGAGTCGCACGATGGTGTCGATCTTGGTGGGGTTTCCTTCGATGCCTCGCTTGGAGACTACATACCCTAGGAGCTGTCTAGTGGGCACATCGAAGATGCACTTCCCCGGGTTGAGCTTGATCTTGTACTTCCGCAGATTTACAAAAGTTTTGGCCAAGTCGGCGAGCAGGTCGCTCTGGCGGGTTGACTTTACCACCACGTCATCGATGTATACATGGATGTTGTGGCCAATTTGGCTTGCAAGGCACTCCAGCATGCACCGTTGGTAGGTCGCGCCAGCGTTCTTAAGGCCGAACGTCATGGCGGTGCAGCAGAAGGCACCGAATGGCGTGATGAACGCCATTTTCTCCTTGTCCTTGATCACCATCTTGATATGGTTGTAACCAGAGTATGCATTGAGGAAGCATAGCGACTCTGACCCCGTGGTTGAGTCGATGATCTGGTCGATGCGGGGCAGGACGAACTCCTCCTTCGAGCATGCACTGTTAAGGTTGGTGTAGTCGATGCACATTCTCCAAGTGTTGTTCTTCTTCAGAACCAGGACTGGGTTTGCCAGCCACTTGGAGTACTTGATTGGCCGGATGAAGCCTGCGGCAAGTAGTCGCTGCACTTCTTCGGCGATTACCCGACGGCGCTCTTTAATGAAGGGCCGCAGTGACTGCTTCACAGGCCGCGCTTTGGGGTCTGCATTGAGTTTGTGCTTAGCAGGTTCCCTCGGGACACCAGGCATGTCATATGGTTTCCATGCAAAGATGTCGCGATTCTCACACAGGAAATCGATGAGCGTGCTTTCCTATGCGAGGCTCATGTTGGTCCCGATGGTGACCTTCTGGCTTGAGTATCCCGGGACAAGCTCGACAGTGCAGGTGTGTGTGGAGGCCTCAAATGTTGTCGGCCCGGCATTTTCTGTGTTGGGTTTCTTCAGGATCCTCGGGTCGTCCTTGTCAACACCACTCGCATATTTGGCGAGCTCGTCGGCATGATTGGTCTCCTCGGTGATGACAACATCGGCGAGCATGGTGTTTTTGTCCTCGCATTCCACGGCCATGTCGGGGTCACCGTGGACGGTGATGATGTCGTGTGGCCCTGGGATCTTTATCATGTTGTACGCTTAATGCGGGGATGCCATGAATTTGGCGAATGCTTATCGCCACAGGACGTAGTGATAGGGGCTGCGGAAGTTCACCAGGTTGAAGATGATCCGCTCGATGTGGTAGTTGGCTAGAGTGCTGAAGGTGACTAGCAACGTCACTTTGCCGATCGGGTAGGCCTTCTGACTAGGGACAATGCCATGGAAGGTGGTGAGGGTCGATTCGACCATCGACTGCGGGAGTTGCAGCCTCCTAGATCTGTCCAGGTGGAGGATGTTGATGGAGCTTCCCCCGTCCATCAAAGTCTTGGGGAGCCATTAGTCAGCCACTCTGGCTTGACCACCAGAGCGACTCGCCCAGGGTACTCGATCCGCGATGCATGGTCCTCGCGACTCCAAGTGATGCTCTGCTCAGACCAGTTGAGAAAGTGTGGGATGTCAACTTGTGTCATTGCATTTACGGCGACTGCACGGGCGAGCACCTTCTTCTCGCGTTTGGTGCCGAGCATGTTGAACGTGTGCAACGAGCTGACGTCGTTGCCGAACCCGCCGGCATTGTCGTTGTCCCATGGCGGGTCATTGTTGGGGTCCTCCCTTGGTGGCCTTGCCTTCTCGATTTCCTTCAGAGAGTGGCAGTCAGTGGTAGTGTGGGTAGCGGGTTTCCCCTCCCTACTATGGTAAACACAGGGTTGGTTGAGCAGTGCGACGGGATCGAATTTTGGCCTCGCCGCGTTGTTGGCGTGGTAGTTTCCGCTGTCATGGCAGTTCCCTCCGTCGCGGCGGAAGTTCTTCGGGCCGCGCTGCCCGTAGCCGGCGTTGGCGACAAAGTCGACTCGCCCGTCACCATGGTGTTTGCCGGTGAGGCGAGTGTTTCTATAGCGCATCTCACGCTGTCTCCCGTTGTCGTTGCCGCCAGTGCGGCGTCTCCCAGCTGACTCATCATCGGAGTCTTGGTTGGGGTCCTCCTCCACGTAGTGCTTGGCGATCTTAAGGAGGTTGGGGATATTGTTGAGCGTCCGGTAGACCCTCTTGATCTTGGATACCAGAGGTTCATACCGGCATGTGTTCTTGAAGTAATGGGTCGCCGTGTCCGGGTGGATGCCGGAGGCATTGATCCACGGGTCCAACCACCATTGCACCTAGTGGCGGGTCGACTCGTGCTATCCCTAGATGCAGCGCTCCAGGTCCTCGATGGTGGTGGCGCGGGTGTAGGAGCCCTCGAAGTGGCCTCTCACATGTCCTCCCATGAGTCGATGCTGTCCGCGGGGAGGGTGTTGATCCATTGTCGGGTCACTCCCTCCATCATCAGGGGGAGGTAGCGAGCGGCGAGTAGGTCGGTGTGGCCAGCGAGCCACACCGCTGGGTGATGACCCACAAGTATAGGGGGTGTATCGCAGTATTTTCGATAAGTAAGTGTCGAACCCAACGAGGGCAGAAGGTGTTGACGAGTGGCTCGGAGCATGAATTCTATGTAAATACTTAGCAAATGGATTTTAGGGTTTTTTGATAATGTAGGTAAATAAAGTACGAGTAAATAAAAGACAATAAGAATAAATGCAGCAAGTGGCCCAATCCTTTGTTTAGCAAAGGGCAAGCCAGTTGTATTACTTAAGATGACCAAACGTTCTCGAGGACACACGGGAATATCGTCAAGTGCTTTCACTTCATATAGTTGATTAATCTTCTTTAGTTTGCTAAGTGTTGTGCGGGTGAACCTGTGCTAATGTACCGACCTTCCTAGGACTAATACATACTTGTGATTATACCCCTTACAAGCATCCGCAAGTACAATAAAGTAATTAAGGTGGAAACCTAACCACATCTTTAAACTCTAAGACCCTGGCGTCCCTTGTGCAAAGGTTTCCTAATGGGGGTTCAGGTTTCTGCCACTCCGGCAACCCCTACAATTAGTAGCCAAATACACAATGTATTCCCCTAGGCCCATATAGGTGAAGTGTCATGTAGTCGACGTTCACATGACACCACTAGAAGAAATACACCACAACTTAAATATCAAACCATTGAATCTTTCTCAACACAATTCCACTACTAACAACATGACTTCTCCCATGTCCTTAAGAACTAAATGAACTACTCACAAGACATCATATGGATCAAGATCAGAGATGAAATAATGATATGTAACAATCTGAACATAAACGATAATTCAATGGTTCACTCAATAGCATCAACTACAAGGAGTAATCAACACCAGGAAAGTTTCCCCTAAGAACTATGCAAGATTCAACCCAATTGTTACAGCGGTATGAAGTGGTGATGATGGTGTTGGTGGAGATGATGATGGTGATGATGATGATGATCCTGATGAGGTCCAGCTTGATGGTGGTGTTGATGGCGACGATCTCCCCTCTCCGGGAAGGAATTCCCCGGCAGAATTCTGTCTGTCGAAGAGATCTTTCTCTCTCTGTAGTTTTCCGCCCGTAGAGGCGATGTAATCTTTCTGTGGTCGCCTCCCAGGTATTAGGGTTCCGTGGGGATAATATATGTCAGAGGGGACAGCCTGGAGTGGGCCAGGGTGGCCACACCACCTGCTGGCGCGGCCTAGGGATGCCCTTGCCAGGGGGTGGTGTTGGGCCCCTGTGGCCCATCTCCACTCCCCCTTCTGGCAATCTTCGTCTTCTGGAAAAATAGAATTTTCCATGTATTTTCTTGGATTTTCTGATCTTCGCGAATTTCGCCTCCAAATAGCCCCTTTTCCATCAGAATCCTGACTGCAGCGGTCCATGCTCCAAAAGTCATCACCCATGCAAAAACAGATGAAATAACATAAGTATCATCTCTTAATATGAAATATATCAATGAATAACAGTAAATTATGATATAGAATAGTGATGCAAAATGGACGTATCAACTCCCCCCAAGCTTAGACTTTGCTTGTCCCCAAGCGAAAACTGAGCTCAATAAACATGACCTCGGGTTTATGGAGTGAAGAGTCGATAAAAGAATATGGACAAGAAGCATCACATTCATCAATACACAAATCATAATAGAAGACAACTCACTATTATATAACTTAACTTGCAATAAGTAAAGGAAACACAATAAAGATACATAAAGTAAATCATAATTGGTAATGGCAAACTTAGCTCTTGGTCGAAGAATAGTTGACAATTTGCAGGAGTTCACACATAAAGGGTTTTCAATGATAGCTTTCAAAGTAGTATTCACTAAGATAAGAGAAATGTGCAAAACAAGGAACATAAGAAACATGATTGAATAAATCATCATATGAATGAATGAAACACAACAACTCAAAATACTTGCTTGAGATAGAAGGGAATAGTTTTACTGACTCAACTAAAAAGTAAAAGGTAGGCCATTTGTAGAGGGAAGCAGGGATTTCAAGTTTCATAAAGAGCTTCCAACAATTATGATACTTATTAGCTTTCAGCTCTCATTGCCCCTATCATAGGCATCTTTAGGTGATTAAGGTTAAAGTGATCAAATATGAGGATATGCTTGACAAGTTGTAAGTTAAAAATCTCATGTCCCTTGAATACGAGGGTCGCTCCTTATGCTACTCAAGTTTAGTTACCAGTAAGTTCTTGTCATGGTAAGTATATGTGTATCATAGAGAACCGCCAATGGGATACCCCTTGCCTGATGATACAGAAGAATCCTCATATCAAAATGACAAGGCAAGCAGACAACGAGCATCTCAGCAATCTTCTTATTTACCATGGGAAAATGGTGCTTTTTTCTCTCTTTCCTCTTTTCTCATCTTTTTTTTTGTTTTTTTCACAATCTCTATCTCTTTTTTTATAAGAAGAATGCTTCATAGATTGCTCATTCTGGTTACGCTGCAGGTTTCCACCATGATTAGGCATGGATTAGACTAGCGTCCCAAGCGTTTCTCTAACACACATACATAACTCCATGGACTTACAAGCTCCCCTTTCATTTCACATCGACGACATCCATAAACAAAAGAGCAGTATATCAACTAGGTGCAATGTACAAGTGCAATGTTGAAAGCGTTCCCCATGACAACATGATTCTGCTAATTCACAACTTATAAAGCGCAAGCATATACGCAACATATATGGGCACAATGGTTCAAGTTTATTAAGTGTAAGAAAGTAAAGTGTGCCATCAAGTTCGTGAGAGCTTTAATCACTAATTTTCACATTACTAGTTTAATTCGGAAGGTAGATAAAAACATGAAACTTGGAATAGCAATAGTGCTAGTAGGTAGGTATGGTGGACACAAATGACATAGGTTTTGGTTTAAGGATTGGATGCACGAGAAGCATTCCCTCTCAGTACAGGTTTTTGGCTAGCAAGGCTGGGTAGCAAGCATAAGAGTTGAAGGAAACAAACAAACATACAAGTGATAAAAACAAACAAGCAATCTTCCTTGGAAGCACAAAAGATCTTAACTAGAGAATACTAAACTTATGGGAAAATCAAGAAAGAAAGATGATGAAATTATATTTCTTTAGAGTACTTTTTATCTTTTCATTCAATTCTCAAAAATAGTGCTGCCACTGACCGAGCCAGGTTTGCCAAAACCAACTAAATTAACTCAATGATCCCAAAGTGATACCAATACTAACAATAAGATCAATCATATAATCATGAATTGAAAACTAATATAATATATGCAAAAGAGTAAATGATAGAACTTCTCATTAATATTCCATAACGGCAACTCACACCAAGGGATACATAGATATCTAATGAGAGGGCGGACACTTCCATAATGCAAACCATCCTACATGATAACTTCTCTATTTATGATATGACTCTACTAAAAAGGTAAAAAGATAGAAGATAGTGATGTGATACCGCGGCACTCCCCCAAGCTTGGAACAAACCAAGGGGATGCCAAAACCTAATGAAGAATCACTCCTTCAGTGGTGGTGGTGTTCTCTCGATTGGCGCAAGGAAATCTTCTAGTATCTTGCGAAGCCTGTTATTCTCCTCTTGAAGCATATCCACCTTCCTCCTCAAGACTCGGTACTTGTTGCAGAACTCATCGGTTACTCGTAGAGCTTCCACTGCTGCAGGGCAGGAACTGAGATCTAGAGTTGGAGGTATCAGCCCCTTCATGCTTGTTGTCATGTCTTTTACTTCCTCCCTGACGTTCCGGTCCATGTCTTCGCACCTAGTTGCGATCCTTTCTTGTTTCACCCGTCCCATGAGAATCTCCTGCTCAAGATTGCGATGGAGTTCGCGACGATGTCGTGGCTCGTAATCCTTTGAAGATGAACCCTTGAACGACATCTGAACAGAACAGATCGAAACAAAAACCACGACGAGAACACGATATACGAACCTCAGGGGATCCGGGGGATTATATATTATGAATTTTTACAACAAAAGGAAGGTAATGGGAGAAAACGGGTCGGAGACGTAGTCCGAGGTGGCCACACCACCTGCTGGCGCGGCCAGGGGGGTCGCGCCAGGAGGTGGTGTGAGCCACCCTGGCTCCGTTTCTGTCCCTCTTTTGCTTCGTTGCTTTCTTTGTTGGATAAAAACTGCAAAAATATAACTGGACAAAATTTTCGCGGAACTTTTCTTACCAGAACTGTGACCTATTCGAAAACGGACTCTGCAGGTCTCTGAATTTGGTCTTTGATAAATTTTTCCGGAGTTACAGCTTGAATAACATCAATATCTTCATCTTCAAACACTTCTTGCTTGAGTCATGAAACCTTTCACTTTCTTATTACACAATTTTCTCCACTAACCTAGAAATTTCTTTCACACAAAACTTCACACAATTCTCATTAGCAACATTAGTATAAGCAAGGTAATAAACCTTTTAAGTTCAATTTCAACTGAAATCCATCAGAACATAAGCTATTGTAGCAACTCCTTCCGAAAACCCAAAAGAATTCAAAAAAAGGAAATCGATTTAAGAGGCAAATGCGAGAGTGGCAAAATCTGTCAAAACAGACCAGCGGGTAAAGATCAATTTTTTAGAAAATCTTATGTTGCTCAAATCAAGAAGTGCAAAATGAAAGAAAGTTAAATAACAACCTAGGGCAGAAGCACAAAAAATTACAGCACAAACCGATGTATAGAGATCTCTCACGAATTTTTACGGTGAAGCACAAAAATCTGTTTCGGGACAGCAACTTCCCCAAATCTTACTTCTCTCTCATTAGAGGTTGATCTTGACACAAAAACCAAACAAAAAGGATAAGGAGAGGTTATTACCGAAGTAATAACTTCCAAGACTCAAATAAACAAAAACAACTGAAAGCAAAAAATAAATTGGGTTGTCTCCCAAAAAGCTCTTTCTTTATAGCCATTAAGATGGGCATGATAATTTCAATGATGCTCACATAAGAATATGAATTGAAGTGAAAGAGAGCATCAAGAAGCAAAAATACACATGTTTAAGTCTAATCCACTTCCTATGCAAGGGAATTTTGTAAGCAAATAAATTGTTGAAACTAGAAGCTGCAAACATAGGACGGCAAAACAAGTGTAACATAAAGACTTTCAGCATAAAGCGAGGAAACTTAATATTATTGAGATGCATTAGAACCGTCTTCCCTCTCTCATAACAACTTTCAGTATCATGCATAAATTTAATGGTATAACTATCACATGAACCATTATAGCAATGATCACTTATCCTAACAGAAAACACAGGGACACTAGCTCTCATAACACTACTTTGTTCAACAATATTAGGGATATCCTTACAAAGGATAGTGTGTCCCTCTTCTACATATTTAGTGACAAAGTCTTTCACATTTGCTATTATAGGTTCATCATCCATTTGTTTATCAAGTTCAATAGCTTTATTTGTACTTTCATTAACCATACTAGTTATCATAGAATGTTCCTTTACTTTAACCGGGAAAGGTATTTTCTCAATGTAAAGTTCAGGTAAAACATGATTAGCAGTATAAACTTCAGTATTTCTTGCAGGAACACTACTAACAATGTCTTTATAAGGTGCATGATACTTATTCCACTTCCTTTTAGGAACTTCAATATAGGAAGCAAAAGCCTTAAAATAAGTTGCAATATCTTGAGAGTCTAAACCATAAGCATTTTTAATATTTTGAAAGTCATCAGTTCCCATAAAAGATTCAATGCATTCATAATCATAATTTATACCTGACTTTCTTCCTTTATCATTCTCCCATGCTTCAGCATTGTCTTGAATACGGTCTAGAAGATCCCATTGAGCTTCTTCTTCCATGCGTGTAAATGATCCAGTGCAAGAAGCATCCAATAGATCCTTATCCTGAAGAGAAAGTCTTGCATAAAAGTTATTGATAATAATATTGTGAGGGAGCTCATGAATAGGACATTTGAGCATTAGTAACTTCAATCTCCCCCAAGATTGAGTTGTACTCTCTCCATCAAGAGGCCAAAAGTTGCATATTTGATTCTGATCTTTATGAATCTCACTAGGAGGATAATATTTTGAATAAAAGAGAGGTACTACTTCCTCCCATTCAAGAGCTTGACCATTCTTCGGCAGCTTATACCATTCGTCTTCTCTTCCTTTTAGTGATAATGAGAATAACTTCTTCTTGACTTGATCTTTTGTAATACCTACACACTTAAACAACCCGCATAATTCGTGTATAAAGAGCAAATGATCACCGGGATGGACAGTTCCATCTCCAAAATAGTAGTTATCCATAACACGATCAATAATTCTTGTAGGTATTTTAAAAGGATCATTCTCAGCAGGTGGTGGTTCATCTACTACCTTAGCAGTGGTAGTAGCATTACGAAATAAGAAACTTAGCGAATTATCCATATTGAAATAAAGTAACTAACAGAAGTAAACAATACTCATAGTAGAAGTTTCCTTTACCAGTTCCACTCTCCAATAGCGCTTCACTCCCCGTCAACGACACCAGAAAATAGTCTTGATGACCCACAAGTATAGGGGGGGTATCATAGTATTTTCGATAAGTAAGAGTGTCGAACCCAACAAGGAGCAGAAGGTGTTGACGAGTGGCTCGGAGCAGGAATTCTTTGTAAATACTTAGCAAACAGATTTTTAGGGGTTTTTGATAATGTGGTTAAATAAAGTACGAGTAAATAAAAGACAATAAGAATAAATGTAGCAAGTGGACCAATCCTTTCTTTAGCAAAGGACAAGCCGGTTGTATTACTTAAGATCACCAAACATTCTCGAGGACACACGGGAATATCATCAAGTGCTTTCGCTTCATATAGTTGATTAATCTTCTTTAGTTTGCTAAGTGTTGTGTGGGTGAACATGTGCTAATGTACCGACCTTCCTAGGATTAATACATACTTGTGATTATACCCCTTACAAGCATCCGTAAGTACAAGAAAGTAATTAAGGTGGAAACCTAACCACAGCTTTAAACTCTAAGACCCTGACGTCCCTTGTGCAACGGTTTCCTAACGGGGGTTCAGGTTTCTGTCACTCCGGCAACCCCTACGATTAGTAGCCAAATACACAATGCATTCCCCTATGCCCATATAGGTGAAGTGTCATGTAGTCGATGTTCACATGACACCACTAGCAGAAATACACCACAACTTAAATATCAAACCATTGAATCTTTCTCAACACAATTCCACTACTAACAACATGACTTCTCCCATGTCCTCAAGAACTAAACAAACTACTCACAAGACATCATATGGATCAAGATCAGAGATGAAAGAATGATATGTAACAATCTAAACATAAACGATAATTCAATGGTTCACTCAATAGCATCAACTACAAGGAGTAATCAACACCGGGAAAGTTTCCCCTAAGAACTATGCAAGATTGAACCCAATTGTTACAGCAGTATGAAGTGGTGATGATGGTGCTGGTGGAGATGATGATGGTGATGATGATGATGATCCTGATGAAGTCCATCTTGATGGTGGTGTTGATGGCGACGATCTCCCCTCTCCAGGAAGGAATTCCCCTGGCAGAATTACATGCGCGAAGAGATCTTTCTCTCTCAGATTTACGCTTTTGACGGGCAGAATCTTTTTGTGGTCACTCCTAGGTATTAGGGTTCTGTGGGGATAATATATACCAGAGGGGAGAGCCTAGAGTGGGCCAGGGTGGCCACACCACCTGCTGGCGTGTAGGGCTGCCCGCGCTAGGGGGTGTTGTGGGCCCCTGTGGCCCATCTCCGCTCGCCCTTCTAGCAATCTTCGTCTTTTGGAAAAATAGAATTTTCCATGTATTTTCCTAGATTTTCTGATCTTCGTGAATTTTGCCTCCAAACATTCCCTTTTCCATCAGAATCCTGACTGCAGCGATTCGTGCTCCAAAAGTCATCACCCATGCAAAAACAGATGAAATAACATAAGTATCATCTCTTAATATGAAATATATCAATGAATAACAGTAAATTATGATATAGAATAGTGATGCAAAATGGATGTATCACTTGGTCATATGTCGGGTCGTACTTCTATATCTCCTTTGGCGCCTTGAAGTGAGTGGGATACTTTTCGCCTCGGATCATTGGTCCAAAGCACTGTGGGCCGACTGGGCTGAGAGAGCCCCTTGGCTCGGGCTCGCCACGATTGGTCAGGGTGTGCCTCAGGTCATTCGGCTGGTGCTCGACAGGCCTGATTGTTCATGATGCGGGTTCACGCGTCAATCGGCTGACCGTTCTTGGCGACCGTGTTGTTTGCAGGTCGTGGCTCATTGCTAGAGAGCATGGGATTCGCGGCCTGATAGCTGTGAGATTCGACACATTTTTTATGGCTTTTATTGATGGTTTTCTCCCAGATTTGATCGTTTTCTAGCTTTACCTAACGCTAATACTTCGGTAGCAAAGAAAACTTGGTTTTTCATGTGTGTTTTAGGTTCTGAATGCCAAAGAAGGTTTTAACTAGAGAAACACAATATTCTGGAGAAAATAAGCAAGTCTCTCTTTGGAAGCACTCAAGGGGAGCAGGCAGAAGCTTTAACGAGCAACTATACGGCAGGGATATTTTTCAGACCGTATAGTTCTTGCCATATAGTTTCCGCCGCCTCTGTCTTGTCAAAAGGGATAACTTCCTGAAGAGACCGAGGACAAAAACACAACACAATAGCCGCCATACCATCTAGAAGGGAGAAAGAAGAGATCGGGAGAAGAAGGGGAAGATGTTCTTCATCTCTCTCCATGATCTTCGACCTGCTAGCCAATACACCCCCATAGCCACTACTTGTACTTGAGAGAGAGAGAGAGGGATCTTCACCTTCCAAGACTAGGGTTTGAGATTGTTTCTTCCCATCTTGAATTGTGTTGGATATTTTTCTATTCTTATTGTGGATCTCCACGATAATATAAAGACAAATTGCCTTTATTTGATTATATCGATGATCTGTTCTTCTCTCATGTGTGAGTAATTCTCTTGGGCATGGGAGATGTACGGGATTGCTAAGATGTGATGTGCCTTCATATATTTTCCATTAGTTTGTAATTGATTCTAATTACTATATTATGTGTGCTTGACTATCTATGGGATGCCTAATGCTTGTTGTCCAATTAAGGGCCCAAACAACATGATGCTTTGTTCTACATAAATAAGATCTTGTTCACTAGCGGACTAGCGACCCTCGGGTGAAAGGGGGATATCAATGGAAAACTAGTAGACTTGAGGATATCGAGGAACTACTGTGCTTATTGCATTAGTCCGATCCAAGGAGCTTAATCGCTAAGCAACCTGAAGGGTCTTGATCGTCTAGTGTCTGACCATGGTTTTGGTAACGGGCTAGTAGGATTATTGAAGTTGGGATGAAATATACCAAGACGAGTTCCGGCTAATTATGGGTTGCTCGCCTACACATATACTTATAAGATTATAATGGTTACATTTATCATTCATCCACCTAGCATAGTCACTATCACCATGAATTGAATCTCCTCGCGCCTTATTTTGCCATCTGCAGGAAACAACAAACAACCAAGTTGTTCTTTACTTTTATGCTTTATATTTCTGAAGTTTACATTTTAGTTCTATTTAAATACATCTCATTTAATCAAAACCCCATTCTTATTTCAACACTTGCAGTCAATTCACTCGAAGATCTGTGACAACTTCAGGTGTGACAGAGACTTCACCCATAAACACTTACCTTTGGGCTCCCTGTGGGATCGATATCTATACTTTGAAACTAGCTACAAATGATCTATGAACTTGCAGACATCAATCTATTTTATGGCGCCATTGCAGGGGAGCTTAGCGCTAAGTGTTTGTCTTTTGACATTTCAGGTGTTGCTACTACAAAATGTTCTCCCTAGGAGACAAAGGGTCTACACGCTCTGGTAGGACCTATCTACCGGATTATATTGAGCGAGTGCCTGCTCAAAGGCTGTAGCATCCCAATTGTCTAACAATTGCAATGCTACTAGCCTAGTCTACATAATTGCTACTTCCTACATATAATTGTTGCATCATAATCATATCATGCTCATGTCATCATGCCACCTTGCATTTGAGCATCATATAAAACCCTTTGCCATTGGTTCTTATCTCATCTGCATTATTAATTGTATTTGCCTCTTGATATTGTATTTGGCTATTGATATATTGTTTAAATGCCCAAGTTGAGTTGGGGGCATATCTTTTATTCCACTCCACCACCTTTCTTTCACCACCTTATAATTCCACCATCCAACTAAATGTGAGCTTTGCACTTTATTTGGGTCTTACCTCTAGCTCATGTAGGTTGGGATGGATCCAATTCTTTTTCCACATGCTCTCATCTTAGCATCATGTTGTTTTCACATTATTGATATATGAGAGCCACATGGCCACCTTTGCATGCCTTGTGAGTGGAATCCTTTTCCTAGCTTCCATATGGATTATTATGGATTTATGCTCATGTGGGGATATTTTTGGGACTAGTAAGCATCTAGTGGAATATACACACTAGCAAGTCCCAATTATAATCAAATGTGATCATCTCCATCTACTCCACTTGGAGCTTTCTTTTAAATTCTTTTGCTTGGCTTAATCCCACTTTTGGGAATGCATAGGAATAATGCCATGTAAATATTATTGTTTTCACCAGAATAATCATGGCAATTATCATTTTGCATGGGCCATGCAAGATCACTCCCATCTTCTTTTCTTTGGGTTTTATTTTCTTGGATTTTTGAGTGGAGTATCCCTTTTCTCTTTAGCCCTATTTCTTTGCTTTTACACAACCCTCTCTATCTCACTCTCTTTTTGGCCATCATATGCCTCTTCTAGCTAACCTCTTGCTCTCTTATAACCATCACCTTGTGCACATCATCACCTACCCCAAACCTCACTCTTCACCCTCATCCATCATGCAAGACCCTTCCCCACCTCTCAATCTTGGTTAGATGGTTTTGTTTTGTTTAAGGTATAACCATTTGAAGCATTCAAGTCCTACTCTATCCATGTTACCCTATCTAGCTAAACCCTAAGCCCTCATCTCTCCTCTCTCTAACCCGAGCCACCACCCATGATCTACCCTCTCCCTCCAAACCCTAACCCGAGCCCCTCTCTAACCTAACCCGAGCTACCCTCCCCCTCTCCCTCTCTTGGCTTCCCCCTCTCTCCCTACCAGGCAGGCCCACCACGTCACCCCCTTATCTGCCCCCACTTCTTGCTTTGGCTTCAAGACAAGGAGAAGAAGGAGAGAGGATACCTAACCCGATCTCCCCTCCTCACCTTTTTCAAAGAGACCACCCCCATGTGCTCCTCCCTTCCCTCTCTACCCCAACCACCCCATCTCTCAGATCTCGATCTGGGATCCTCTGCATCCTCTCCTTCCTCCCCTACCTATTTTCCTCAACCACCATGGCCATGGACAGCTCCATGTCCATCTCCAACCCTAGCTCGGCCAACTTCGAGAGGAGGCGATTGCAGCTGTGCCAAGGAGGATCGAGGTGTCCAGGAGTCTGCTCTACTTCCTCTCCAAACCCTAGAACCGCCAACCACACCGGAACCCTGCCGCAGACAACATGCCGACGCCATGCCGTGAGGTCTGGAAGCGTCGTGGACACGAGCGTCACCGTCGATCACCGCCTTCACAAGCTCCAGCGACCACACCGACGAGTTCCTGGTGAGCCCCTCCATCCCCTAGACAAGTCCGTCCTCCTCCTAGCGCCCTAGCCTCGTCGGACACTCCGTCGAGCGAGCTCCGCGCGTCGCCGCCGCGACGTCCGTCATGTCTGCAGCAGCAACCGCAGCACCTCCGCCTTTGTTCTCGCCTGCTTGCCAGACCACCCCCGTGCTACCTCTCTGAACGAAAGTTGTAGCCCTACGTCCCCTCGCCGTTTTTCGTTTTTGGGTCGATATGTTCCGCCCAGCGGTTTCATCACCACCGTCGTCGGAAACGACCGGATCCGCCGCCGCACGACCTCTGTTCTGTCAGCGTTCAACAACAGCCGGAGCCGTTTTGCAGTTTGCCCCCTGTAGTTTTTCCTGCCTCAACCCGCGCTCCCTAGTGGCCCACCTGTCAGCCTTGGTGCCTTTTTGCAAGCAAACCCCCGGTAGAGCCTGGCCATCACGGACAACCCCGCACCTGGGATCGCCCGTGTCACGCCTGGCCAGCGTGTCTTGCTTGCCCCACCCCATGGGCGTGGTTAGGAAAGATCCGAGTGAGAAAAGCCCTGCAGCCCTCTGCGGCCCCACCTGTTGCTGAGTCAGCGTCGACCCCACCCGTCTGTGTCTCTGGCTAGGAATGTCTGAGTACAAAAAGGATTTCGGTTTTCTGTTTTAAATTTAAACTTTTTCAAATTAATTCAAATTCAAAATTCAAATCTGTTTTAATATAACTTTTCAAATATAATTCCAAATAATACAAATAATATGTGTTTTGAAATCAGAAAAATGTGAGGAATTCAAATATGCCATCCAAAATCTATTTTAAACACTTTAAAATCCCAAGTTGATTAAAATTACAAGAAATGCCCTTTTTCCTTAATTAATTAATAACTTTTGTTTTATAACTCCAAATTTAACAAATAATATGTCTAAAATGATTAGCTCGACGAGACCTTTCTGTTTATGCATTCCTTGTTCTGTTTTGCAGCATGCATCATATAAATATAAAGTAAACAGCAACTAATATGAGTATAAAATGGGATTAAAACTCAATAAAATGATTTAATCTTGTATTCCGCACCTCACCCATGCCATGCTACTTTATTGCCATGCAAATTGTGCATCATTCATCATGGCATGATTGTTTGCTTAGCATTTTAATCATATGCTTGTGCACTTTATTTATGTTGGCCCTTGTTTGTTTGGTTCTTCTTGAATAGGCTGACGGGGGATATATCAAGAGACCAGGAGCACTACCAGATCCATCCCTTGCTTCAACTGAGCTGCCAGGCAAGCACTACCACATGCTTGCATACATATAGTACCTATTGCCTCTATCTTATTCTTGCATCATTGAGTCACGATTGCATTAAATTGAATCCCAAGTCCTGCATAGCCTTTACATTTAAACCCCTCCGAAGCTTGTTCCTCCATCCCATGAGCCATTACTACAGGAGTTGTTTGAGCCATGCGAGTCAGAACAACATGTGTAGGGTATGTGAGTGTCTGGATAACGAGGTACCTAAACAACTTAACTCGAGTAGTAATGGGATAACTAATGAAAGTGGCACGGTGAGCAATATCATTGTTATTTGGTTTTCATGCTCACTTGTGTCCCGTCGGACCAGTACTTGATTCTGTTCCTTGATTATTCGCTATCCACATCCGGGAGGCTTATGGACCCCCGAGCGAGCTTGATTCGTTCTTATTTCTTGGGGCCACAAACTAGTTTGAGGTTTTATTTACTATCTGTACTTATGCCATGCTTTCTTGCTTTATTTAAAATTGTGCGAGTCTGCACACTATCTTGTTAGGTAAGCGGAGTGTTTTCATGTATCGACAAGCCCAGTCACATTTTCGGGTTCCCGATCATTTACAGCCATTGACGCAAACCTTGAGTCCGTCTCGAGTCGGCCAACTTTGTCATGGTATCTTAATGGGGTGGCCCCTGAAATATTTCTGAATCCTGTGATCGCTTTGTCGTGGCGCCTCATTGGGTTTTGATTTGGTTTTCGAGGTTGATCGAGTGTGTGTTGCTATTTGTGCACCCTGCGGTAAAACTTCGAAGCCGTGTCTGCGGTTATGGACGACTTGGAGCACAGTTTCTCGATCATAGACAAGCATAACTAAAGTACCGCTTTTAATTTGACTAAGTACCTGACTAGTAAATAGTGCAATACTCACGGAATAGATAATAAAACTGCCAACGGATGGGGGGTTGTTCGTCCGCTTCCTCATCGGTGGCGAGGAGGAGGATGGATCTGGATATTCTTGTTATAGCTGTTGTTATTAATTCACGGACATCCGTCTATCTCTGGTTAGGCGGATGGTTAGCAGTATCTATAGAATTGCTAGGGTTTATCTTTTGCTGCAATTCGTCACCCAGGTTGTGTCCTTTAGAGGCATAAAGACTTGCTGAGTACCCTAGGGTCTCACCACGATAAATTGTTTGATTAGGATGAGCAGGTAAACTCGCAAGATGGATCTTTGGGTGGAGGAGACGGACGATGTGGGCAACGATCATGAGGTGTAGAGATTCCGGGAACGGGGATCCGTGAGATCTGTGGGCGGGATGTGCTTATTTATGGGGCATCTTATGCCGATTTGCTTCTTATCCGTACTCGGATTTTGTCTTCCGCTTCCGCCTGATACTCTGATGTTTGAGGTATGAGGAGATATCCTAAACTATTATATCTATCTAGGATATTTGGATCTTGCCGTATGGCGTTGCAATATTTCCTTTCTTTTTTAGATGGAATGACTCTGAGAACCATTGTATGGTGGCTTGCATACATACTCATTTGTGTATGTAGTTGAGCCCTTCGCTTTGCCGACACGCCCGTTCTTGTCCCGATGTTTGGAAATGGTTGGGACGGCCGAAAGGCCTACCTGTGAGTGGCATTTGGGCCCCACCGTACTATTTCAACCATTTCTGCTCATCCAGGCTTGTAACTAGGAGCGTAATTCACCGAGGTAGTTACAATTGGTATCAGAGCCATCCCGCCCTTCAGGGTCTCAGCCAAATGGTCGTTGTCTGTCTAGCAAATATTTTTGGTAGTTATGTATACTAGGGAAAAACAACAACGTGAGAGTAGGACTGCTTCCACTTTTCTTCTTACCCAACCACCCACCCTTTTCTGGTAAGGAAGTGTAACGTTTTCAATCCCCTTCTTAAAATTCAAACTAGGATTCACGTGTTCTGGGTTTCCGTAGTACCATAGAAAGTGTGTGTGTGTGTAATTCCTTGTCTATCTGTTGCATCCAATTTGTTATCACAATCTGCCTTTGGTTATCAACTGTTGGTACATTCCATACTGACAGGCTTTTGAAAACCGGCGCGATCTATCTGACTCCTTGTTAACCGGTGCCATCTTTTTAAGGGTGTCCTTCCTTCTAGCAACTCCACATTCTGTGAAATCATCAGTTGCTAATCTCTACCTGATAAGTGTTTTTGCGCATCTATTGGTATTTTAATGCCGAAAATGCGGAAAAAATTTCTTTGATACATCTGTGCTTCCACACTCCTTTCCAGTCGTGTGTAAACATTATCTATCTTCCTTTTATCCGCATGTCCATGCTAACTCATTCTTTTGTCACCGGCGCTTAATCCTGAAGTTTTATTTCATCTCCAATTCTCTTGGGCTAATTACATAACATGTGTCGATCCGATGCTGGTGACTGTAATTTGGTTCTCGGCATAGCTATATGACACTTATCATGAGTGGAATATGGGAAAATGCTATCCACACTATCCTCCAAATGGTGACGGTTATCTCCTGTGATTTTGAGTACACCGTGATCATATCTATGCATATTCAAGCATCTTTGGCAATCCGGAGTTTCTCAAGGCACTACGACCTATCATCATCCATCATCTTTGCACATCTTTTTGAACTCCATATCTGCAAAATTCTCTTTGAGACAAGGGAATTGCATCTTTTCGTCTCTGATAGCTTTGCTTAAGGTATGATCTATCATCTTTTCTTTATCCAAGATCTCTTTATCTTTGTAACCGGTGATCCGATCGACAATGTGAACCAGGTGACATCTCTTTTCTTCCGAAGGACCAGATAATCTATTCTTCCAGTGCATCTTCTTCAACACGAACCCGTGCTCTTAATATTGATCTTTCAAAGACCGTTGAGCTCAGAAAGTGTTTCGAGCATTTGTTTGTTTCTCCCGCCTCTCGAACTTGGTATTCTGGGAATATCCTGTTAATCCATGGTGGTATATGTTGATAATATGCTTGCCTAATCGATATCAATGGAAGGACATGGAAGATCATCTGTGTCTCTTTCTCTCGAGCTTCGTGAGCACTGCCTATGTGCAAAGTCTCAAAGTGAGAAATTCTGACTTTTTGAAGTCACCTATCTCGGCCACGTCCTTCTGCTAAATACATCGCTTCAATTCTGGAATCAGCAAGTCCATTGTTAATTCCATCTTCCATCTTCAATCAAACCCGTCGTTCCGCTAAAGATTTTCCTCAAGACCGCGAAATCTCTCTCAATCTTTTCAAGAACATGGAGTTCTTTTCACCTCAGTCTCGTCAAGTAATCTCTTCAAACCCTCTCGCTCTGTCGTCTATGCTCAATCCACCGAAGACCATGAAGACCTTCCAGATATGGTATTCCTTCTG
Organism: Avena insularis; assembly: GCA_023614405.1. NCBI lineage: Eukaryota > Viridiplantae > Streptophyta > Magnoliopsida > Poales > Poaceae > Avena > Avena insularis. The sequence continues at coordinate 413,127,252 of CM042692.1, read as the reverse complement.
TTCAAGTTGGTGCTATCTTTTCTGTAGCTGTTGAATCTTGCAGTTCTTCTCCGTAATCTTCCTTCATATCTTTCTAGTGGCTTGGTACTTCAGACATGACGACAACATCATCACCCTTACCTATCTTGGATCCGGCGAATTGTTTGCATCTATCCTTTTTTTCTAACGAAGTTCCATGAGTTTTTGTCAATACCTTCAGTCTGTTTCGGTAGTTGGGTTGCATGGTTTTCTTATTCATGTGCGGAGTAATGCTTTGAGTGAGGGATGGAGTAGCTACCATACCACTACTCTTATCATTCGCTCTTGTACATTGAATTGGTGAATTAATGTGATTTCACTCATTCCACGGAAGTTAGAAGTGGCCTTTATCCCTCGATACTTTTACTTCCGTCCTTGTTTTTCCGGAGTGCTCTCTCGAAGAAAGTAATCAATAATCTCTTGTTGGTGGTCTGGCTATTCCAGATGGAGCAAAATATTCAATTATCTGGTGGAAACAAACGCAAACTCTTTTCGGTCCTCGTCTTTCTACCGATGCTCGACATCCCCAAACAAGATGAAAGGAAACTATCTCTCTCTTTGTTTCATCAATTACATTTACGTGGTAAAGCCAATTATGGTTGATGCCATCAGCCGCAAATCTATTGCGTTAGCCTCAAGGCTAAAGAAAGCAATAAGTATATCTACAATAAACTCCAGATCCTCCATATTCTTTGCTTCTCGGGATCCCACCATGATCTGGCTTCACATCCATCTCTGGAAGTTATATCCGCGCACCTCAATTGCGTGTTCCTTTAGGTCTTACCGGCGCACAAAGAATCTAATCCGACGATGTCTAGCTAAATCTTTCTGTTGATATCAAAGGAACTCTGTTCTTTGAAGGCAATATTGTTTCCGTACTTCATTTCTCTAATCCGAGAGGAGATACGATGCTATTGTCATAGTGGTTCAAACCTCTCCAACCTAGCTCTTTTCTTCCGGCGAGACAAAGCTTCATCCTCTCTAGTATCGGTAAATCTTTAATCTTAATGGTGTGTCTTTCTTTATCCATGATACATCATCTTTTCCTTTTCTTTCACAAGTGGTTCTATCCTTTATCATGTTTCTTGAGAAAACCGGAGCTATGTCCATCCTATCCTTCTTGTATCACGACAATCCTTCAATTCTTCTAACCGTTGCTTCTCAAGCAAAACGCAAGACTCGCAACAAGTCTAGCAAGTTTTGCAAGGTGTAGTGGTCGCACCATTCCATTCTTCATCATCTTGGGAACGTGAGGGTCACCTTCGTTCGAACACCCGCCTCTCCTTGTGTTGTTTTCTTTTTCCTAGGAATCTCGGGGCGAGATTCTTGTTTAGTGGGGGAGAGTTGTAGCATCCCAATTGTCTAACAATTGCAATGCTACTAGCCTAGTCTACATAATTGCTACTTACTACATATAATTGTTGCATCATAATCATATCATGCTCATGTCATCATGCCACCTTGCATTTGAGCATCATATAAAACCCTTTGCCATTGGTTCTTATCTCATCTGCATTATTAATTGTATTTGCCTCTTGATATTGTATTTGGCTATTGATATATTGTTTAAATGCCCAAGTTGAGTTGGGGGCATATCTTTTATTCCACTCCACCACCTTTCTTTCACCACCTTATAATTCCACCATCCAACTAAATGTGAGCTTTGCACTTTATTTGGGTCTTACCTCTAGCTCATGTAGGTTGGGATGGATCCAATTCTTTTTCCACATGCTCTCATCTTAGCATCATGTTGTTTTCACATTATTGATATATGAGAGCCACATGGCCACCTTTGCATGCCTTGTGAGTGGAATCCTTTTCCTAGCTTCCATATGGATTATTATGGATTTATGCTCATGTGGGGATATTTTTGGGACTAGTAAGCATCTAGTGGAATATACACACTAGCAAGTCCCAATTATAATCAAATGTGATCATCTCCATCTACTCCACTTGGAGCTTTCTTTTAAATTCTTTTGCTTGGCTTAATCCCACTTTTGGGAATGCATAGGAATAATGCCATGTAAATATTATTGTTTTCACCAGAATAATCATGGCAATTATCATTTTGCATGGGCCATGCAAGATCACTCCCATCTTCTTTTCTTTGGGTTTTATTTTCTTGGATTTTTGAGTGGAGTATCCCTTTTCTCTTTAGCCCTATTTCTTTGCTTTTACACAACCCTCTCTATCTCACTCTCTTTTTGGCCATCATATGCCTCTTCTAGCTAACCTCTTGCTCTCTTCTAACCATCACCTTGTGCACATCATCACCTACCCCAAACCTCACTCTTCACCCTCATCCATCATGCAAGACCCTTCCCCACCTCTCAATCTTGGTTAGATGGTTTTGTTTTGTTTAAGGCATAACCATTTGAAGCATTCAAGTCCTACTCTATCCATGTTACCCTATCTAGCTAAACCCTAAGCCCTCATCTCTCCTCTCTCTAACCCGAGCCACCACCCATGATCTACCCTCTCCCTCCAAACCCTAACCCGAGCCCCTCTCTAACCTAACCCGAGCTACCCTCCCCCTCTCCCTCTCTTGGCTTCCCCCTCTCTCCCTACCAGGCAGGCCCACCACGTCACCCCCTTATCTGCCCCCACTTCTTGCTTTGGCTTCAAGACAAGGAGAAGAAGGAGAGAGGATACCTAACCCGATCTCCCCTCCTCACCTTTTTCAAAGAGACCACCCCCATGTGCTCCTCCCTTCCCTCTCTACCCCAACCACCCCATCTCTCAGATCTCGATCTGGGATCCTCTGCATCCTCTCCTTCCTCCCCTACCTATTTTCCTCAACCACCATGGCCATGGACAGCTCCATGTCCATCTCCAACCCTAGCTCGGCCAACTTCGAGAGGAGGCGATTGCAGCTGTGCCAAGGAGGATCGAGGTGTCCAGGAGTCTGCTCTACTTCCTCTCCAAACCCTAGAACCGCCAACCACACCGGAACCCTGCCGCAGACAACATGCCGACGCCATGCCGTGAGGTGCAGGCGTCGTGACACCGGCGTCACCGTCGATCACCGCCTTCACAAGCTCCAGCGACCACACCGACGAGTTCCTGGTGAGCCCCTCCATCCCCTAGACAAGTCCGTCCTCCTCCTAGCGCCCTAGCCTCGTCGGACACTCCGTCGAGCGAGCTCCGTGCGTCGCCGCCGCGACGTCCGTCGTGTCTGCAGCAGCAACCGCAGCACCCGTCCGCCTGTTCCTCGCCCTGCCCCGCGCGCTGTAGACCACCCCCGTGCTAGCTCTCTGAACGAAAGTTGTAGCCCTACGTCCCCTCGCCGTTTTTCGTTTTTGGGTCGATATGTTCCGCCCAGCGGTTTCATCACCGTCGAGCTTGAACGACGGATCCGCCGCCGCATGACCTCTGTTCTGTCAGCGTTCAACAACAGCCGGAGCCGTTTTGCAGTTTGCCCCCTGTAGTTTTTCCTGCCTCAACCCGCGCTCCCTAGTGGCCCACTCACGACCTTGGTGCCTTTTGCAAGCAAACCCCGGTGAGAGCCTGGCCATCACGGACAACCCCAGCGCTGGGATCGCCACGTGTCACGCCCGGGCGGCGCGTGTGGCGTGATTGCCCGGCCCCACCTGTCATGGGCGTGGTTAGGAAAGATCCGAGTGAGAAAAGCCCTGCAGCCCTCTGCGGCCCCACCTGTTGCTGAGTCAGCGTCGACCCCACCCGTCTGTGTCTCTGGCTAGGAATGTCTGAGTACAAAAAGGATTTCGGTTTTCTGTTTTAAATTTAAACTTTTTCAAATTAATTCAAATTCAAAATTCAAATCTGTTTTAATATAACTTTTCAAATATAATTCCAAATAATACAAATAATATGTGTTTTGAAATCAGAAAAATGTGAGGAATTCAAATATGCCATCCAAAATCTATTTTGAACACTTTAAAATCCCAAGTTGATTAAAATTACAAGAAATGCCCTTTTTCCTTAATTAATTAATAACTTTTGTTTTATAACTCCAAATTTAACAAATAATATGTCTAAAATGATTAGCTCGACGAGACCTTTCTGTTTATGCATTCCTTGTTCTGTTTTGCAGCATGCATCATATAAATATAAAGTAAACAGCAACTAATATGAGTATAAAATGGGATTAAAACTCAATAAAATGATTTAATCTTGTATTCCGCACCTCACCCATGCCATGCTACTTTATTGCCATGCAAATTGTGCATCATTCATCATGGCATGATTGTTTGCTTGTCGCATTTTAATCATATGCTTGTGCACTTTATTTATGTTGGCCCTTGTTTGTTTGGTTCTTCTTCGAATAGACGCTGAGCAGGGGATATATCAAGAGACCCAGGAGCACTACCCAGATCCATCCCTTGCTTCAACTGAGCTGCCAGGCAAGCACTACCACATGCTTGCATACATATAGTACCTATTGCCTCTATCTTATTCTTGCATCATTGAGTCGCGATTGCATTAAATTGAATCCCAAGTCCTGCATAGCCTTTACATTTAAACCCCTCCGAAGCTTGTTCCTCCATCCCATGAGCCATTACTACAGGAGTTGTTTGAGCCATGCGAGTCGTAGAACAGCATGTGTAGGGTATGTGAGTGTCTGTTGGATAACGAGGTACCTAAATAACTTAACCTGAGTAGTAATGGGATAACTAATGAAAGTGGCACCGGTGAGCAATATCTGTTATTTGGTTTTTCATGCTCACTTGTGTCCCGTAGGACCCCGAGTACTTGATTCCTGTTCCTTGATTATTCGCGCTATCCACATCCGGGAGGCTTATGGACCCCCCTGAGCCAGAGCTTGATTCGTTCTTATTTCTTGGGGCCATAAACTAGTTTGAGGTTTTATTTACTATCCTGTACTTATGCCATGCTTTACTGCTTTATTTAAAATTGTGCAGGTCTTGCATAATCGCATTTAGGTAAGCGAAGTGTTTTCACGGTATCGATAAGCCCAGTCACATTTTCGGGTTCCCAGTCGTTTACAGCCATTGACGCAAACCTTGAGTCCGTCTCGGAGTCGGCCAACTTCGTCGCGGGTAGCTTAATGGGGTGGCCCCCTGAAATATTTCTGAATCCTGTGATCGCTTTGTCGTGACTGCCTCGTTGGGTTTTGATTTGGTTTTTCCGAGGTTGATCGAGTGTGTGTTGCTATTTGTGCACCCCTGCAGGGTAAAACTTTCTGAAAGTCGTGTCCGCGGTTATGGACGACTTGGAGCACAATTTCTCGATCATAGACAAGCATAACTAAAGTACCGCTTTTAATTTGACTAAGTACCTGACTAGTAAATAGTGCAATACTCACGGAATGGATAATAAAACTGCCAACGGATGGGGGGTTGTTCGTCCGCTTCCTCATCGGTAAGCGAGGAGGAGGATGGATCTGTGGATATTACTATTATAACTGTTGTTATTAATTCACGGACATCCGTCTATCTCTGGTTAGGCGGATGGTTAGCGAGTATCTATAGAATTGCTAGGGTTTATCTTTTGCTGCAATTGCGTCACCCCAGGTTGTGTCCCCTTTAGAGGCATAAAGACTTGCTGAGTACCCCTAGGGTCTCACACGATAAATTGTTTGATTCAGATGAACAGGTAAACTCGCAAGATGGATACTGGGTGGAGGAGACGGACGATGTGGGCAACGATCATGAGGTGTAGAGATTCCGGGAACGGGGATCCGTGAGATCTGTGGGCGGGATGTGCTTATTTATGGGGCATCTTATGCCGATTTGCTTCTTATCCGTACTCGGATTTTGTCTTCCGCTTCCGCCTGATACTCTAATGTTTGAGGTATGAGGAGATATCCTAAACTATTATATCTATCTAGGATATTTGGATCTTGCCGTATGGCGTTGCAATATTTCCTTTCTTTTTTAGATGGAATGACTCTGAGAACCATTGTATGGTGGCTTGCATACATACTCATTTGTGTATGTAGTTGATCCCTTCGCTACGCCGACACGCCCGTTCTTGTCCTGATGTTTGGAAATGGTTGGGACGGCCGAAAGGCCTACCTGTGAGTGGCATTTGGGCTCCACCGTACTATTTCAACCATTTCTGCTCATCCAGGCTTGTAACTAGGAGCGTAATTCACCGAGGTAGTTACAAAGGCGCGAAGAGATTATTGAAAAACTTTTAAGATCAAATAAAGTTGAAGTTTAAAACCTGAGTGATATTATGGAAATCATGTCTATTTATAGCACAACTCCCATGAAAACTAAGAAAACTCTCAGGGAATATAGTGCTCCAAGTTCTGAATTTCTTCAACAACTAATAGAGTTCCCTAATCCTGGAGTTAGAGAATATCGATTTGATGGTGGAATTATTAAAATATTGCAGGAAAAAGCTTTCAGTGGAAGGTAAGATGAAGACCCAGGAAGACATATCAGAGAGTTCGAGGATGTGATAACATCGTTTGGACCAAAAGGTTTGCCAAGAGACTTTTCTCGTCTAAAATTATTTCGTTGATCTCTTAAGGGTAAAGCTCTAGACTTGTTATATTCTCTCCCTCGCCATTACATTAAATGTTGGGAAAACTGCATTGTTAAATTCATAAACAGGTTTAATCCTTTTAAAAAGGTAACTGAACTAAGAAATAATATAGGCAACTTTAGTCAGAACGTGGGAGAAAACTACCCACAAGCCTGGGAAAGGTTCTTTGGAATGATCAATAGTATTTCTAATCATGGCTATTCTGAACTAACTATTTTCCATTTATTTTACCACGGTCTTAATACTCAATGTAGAGAGTTGCTTGACTTCTTAGCAGGAGGATCAATAAATACTTTAACTATTAAAGAATGTTTAGAATTGATGTCTACTAGGGCTAAGAATGATTATTTATATAATCCTGATTTTGGCAATAAGCCGGAAAAAGGGATACTTCGGATAACTCCTGATCTTATGCCTGAGGTACGCAAAACAATGAAATAAAAACGTATACCTTCTGAACTTGTTAAGGAAAACAAAGTAGATTTGTTACAAGTTCTAACTGAAGAAGATGAAACTATAAAAGTTTTTCAAGAATTAAAACATCGACAAGTAAAATCTCATAATAACTTGCATAAGCACTTTCAAAACACAAAAAGATTTTGGCGGAACTCACAGAAAATTATGATGAGATTGGCCAAGAAATAAAATTATTTCACAAGTATCTTAGTATGATTGAAACCCAGTGTGAACAAATAGCATTTGGTTATCAAATTTTTCTTCGTGATGATAAAGATATTCCTGTTTCTACTAATGTTGTCACAAGAAGGGGTGCAGTTGTTACAGGACCCTTAGGACCACCAGAATATGAAGTTGAAAAGAGCGAAAGGAAAAAATCCTTGCTCAAAGCAAGCCAAGAAGATGATACATTGGTGGATCCTCAAGATGAAACTGAAACACAAGATCAAACCAAGGAGGACCAAAATGATGCACAAGATGACCATTATGACTCTGATGCAGAGACAGTTGATCCAAGAGAAGATAAATATATAAGCAAGGAAGATGAAGTTGTTGTAGTAGAAAATAAGAAAAGCAATAAGCAACAACAAAAGAAAGCAACGAAAGAGCCTGAACCCCCACAAAAGGTAAAAGACAAGAGTAAGTCAGGTGAGAAAAAGTTTCCTTATCCAGATCGAAAAAAGAAAGCACCAGATTAGGTAATTAATAATTATTTTACAAAGGCACTTAGTGACCTTCATCTGGAAATTCCATTTGCGGATGCAATTAAAGTTCCCACCTATTCTAAGTTCCTCTATGATATTCTTAGTAGAAAGAAAGAAATAACTAAAACTATTGCCATGGTAACTAGTTATCCTGCTAATGGGAAGTTGTTGTCTAAGTCTAGAGATCCTGGAATACCAACTATTTCATGCTCAATAGGTAAAACTGATATTCACAATGCCTTGTGTGATCTAGGAGCAGGAGTTAGTGTAATGCCATACTCCCTCTATAAAAGGTTAGGATTAGGGGAGTATTCTCCTACTACTGTCACTTTACAGATGACTGACAAGTCCACTAAACAACCCATTGGTATGATTGAGGATATTCTACTTAGAATGGATGAGCATGTTATTCCCACTGATTTTATTATTCTTGAAATGCCATAAGATGAAAAATTCTCTATAATACTTGGAAAAACTTCCCTTGGTACTGCAGGGGCATTAGTTGATTGTGCTGAAGGAAAGGTAATCTTCAATGTTTATGATGCTAAAATCATCCGGTATTTTCCAAACAATATAGAAGTAGGAGAAAGATATATTCCACTGGCAAAACGACTTCATGTGGTAAGTGCCTTTGATAAATGGCAACCCAAGGTAAGAATTCGAGAACAGAGAAGAGGTTGAGTTATTCAACCATTCTTAATAAAATTCTTAATGGGAGTCAACCCATCTCGTCAATAAAATAAACTAGAGAATAAAAGGTTCATCGCATTCCTACCACTTTTTCACAGACATTCTTGCAGAAGCGTGCCCTGAAGATGCAGCCGTCAAAAAATAGTAGAAACATCGATTGAATGAGTTTAGAATAAGAATAAAAGTCCAAATTTTTCATCTACAAAACCTAAATTTTGCTTTTAATACGCCAATGTTGGTCGACAGTTTCTACTATCAATTTTCTGTCAAAAATAAGCTATTTCGCTAAGTTTTGGGATAAGAAGGTACTCTCAAAGAAATAGAATTTTTTTGATGATTACTGATGGTTTAATGACCAACTATATGGCTGGAATAAAAATTCTGGTTGTATAGTTCCGGTCGTATAGATATCTTTACCATCAACAAATTTTCTTCGAAGACACAGAGAATTTAACGACCAACTATATGGCGGGAATAAAAATTATGGCCATATAGCTCCGGTCGTATAGATATCGATGCCTTCGTACAAAATTCTCTGAAAAGTACTGAGAGTTTAATGACCAACTATATAGCGGGAATAAAAATTCCAACCGTATAGATCCGGTCGTATAGATATCAATACCTCTCTTAGAAATTTATCCCAAAGGTACTGAGAGTTTAACGACCAACTATACGGTGAGAATAAAAATTATGGTCGTATAGTTCTAGTCGTATAGATATCGATGCTAGTTTTAGAAATTTATCTCGATGGACAGATGGTTTAACGACCAACTCTACGGCGGGATCATTGCGATCCGGCCGTATAGTTGCATATATATAGCTGTTTTCTGCATAAAGAAACCCTACTTGGCGGCGCCGCCACAACTATACGGATGGAGGAACATCACCCGCACGTATAGTTCCGGGCGTATAGTTTGGTCTTTGGTGCAACCACAAAATCACACCGGGGTGGCTAGGTCTTCCACACCTCATTATTTCTCTCATATTCTCTCTCTAAACCTCTCAAAATCCACCTAGAACTCTTGATTCTTCGTGGATTTCGTTCGTTTGAGTGGGGGAATCAACAGATCGGTATGTTTCTCTCCCTATCCATGCTTTATTTTCAGATTTCCATGGTTGAAACCCTCACATTGATATAGTGGATGAACTCAAGCTTATTTTGTTTATCCAATTGATTTCTCATGTTAGGATTGAATTTTTCCACGTAGGATTGTTCATATATCATGTAGAAACTATATGCCTAAGGTTTTATGGTGAAATTTTTTAGTGCATCACGATGAACAAAATCGGTAACCTCTTTCGTCCGAGCAAGCGCCAACGGGGTGAGAGCTCGAGCTCGGGGTCCCGAGCCGAACGGAACCCCAAGTTGGCCATGGTTTCATCGAGGAGGGTGCTACCCACACACTGGGCCGACCATAGCTTTCTCATCGCGGCGGGGTTGAAGGCACACTTCGACCTCATGTGTAACAAGGCGGGGTTGATAGTGCTTGGCTTTGCGAGCCACGACACCTACGCCGAGCTTACCCATGAGTTCCTTGCCTCCTTATATGACGACCATAGGGAGAAAAGTAATATGTGCACGGTAAGCTTCACCATGAACCTGCAGCCCTATGAAATAAATTTTGAACAATTTTGTGATGCTTTTGGTTTCCCTCATGTTGGGGAGCCTACTATTACTAACCTCTATAGCGTCACAAGTGGAGATACTTGGGAGGTTATTTCTATTAATGGGGGCAGGCAATTTTATCAGAAGAAGATGTCCACCATTCAGAACACAACCATCCACTACTATGCCTTGTTCCTTGCCAACACACTACTGGGAAGAGGTGACACTGGTTCCATGGCCAATGCGGACATGGCAATGATCACCAAGGCTCTCTTTCCCACTGCGACGCAAAGCCCCAATCCTGCAGCTCTACTCATCCAGCACTTTCGCCACCAAAGCAACAAAACCAAAGGTGATATTCGCATTGGTGGATTGGTAACCCACCTTGCCCATGCATTAAATGTTGTGTTACCTATTATGCAATCTGTTGACGGTCCCAAGCTTATGGACGTCAAGTATTTAACTGCTTGTGGCTTCCTTGGTGTTTACCATGCTAATCGGAGGCTCCAAGCATATCAATTCAGTTATATTAGTGATGCAAAGGGTGAGCAGGTTCTATTGCCCTGTCCCCAAGCCTTATCGATTGTGGAGAAGGACACTTGGATCCTCACCAAGGACCAAGTAATAGAGATCATGGCCGAACTCCAGCCCGATGAAGAGTAAGATGAAGAAGGAGGGCAGCAGGATGAGGATGAGCAGGAGCAAGAGGACAAGCAGGGACACAACCCTGGGATAGCAGCAGTAGCAAGGGGAGCTTGGGACCCATGGCCCAACCAGCCATAGCAGGGGTACAGCTATGTCCCCTATCAGAATTCTAGCAGCTCAACAAGCGCGTTGGGGAGATCGACCACACTCTTCAGGAACTGAATAAAGATGTGAGTACTTTGACTCACAACTTCAGTCACTTCATGACCTACTTCCCCAACTACTACCAGCAGTATCCGCACCAGCCGCCAAATGACGGCAACAACTGAGCCTGACAATAGCCTAAGCTTGGGGGAGGTTTGAAAACCTCCAAACTTTGCATTCATGTTTTTATTTCTTCTTTTGATTTATTTTATTTCTTGAAATTTGCATGTTTATTTTCAGTTTTGCATTCCTAAACCAAAAATACAAAAAAAATAGTCATAACTTTATTTGCAAGTTCATTTCTTTTGTTTCTCCCGAAGATTGCTCCATTTTAGGTGACTTGGCAATATGGAAATATAGAAGGGGTTCGACTCAAATACAAGAACGAAGCAAGCAAGAGGAGGTATCACATTCTTTTCATCATCCTCTTTGCAACCTTAAATTGATCCTACAATTATTTACTCGCTTGCACTGGAGTCACTCCTCACTTAGCTTGTTATCCTACAAATTATATTCCTTTGCTAGTGTCTTCTTTTTAGCTTTGAAATATTGAGCAATGAACTTGGTTAAAAATACTTCCTACATTTTTACAACAAGAAAAATCATCTGAAAGATGACTTGAGTCCATGATTAGCTCAAAGGCAGATAGTCCTAGTTATCATAGCCGTCCTGCTGGCCATCATCTTGATAGTCTCCTTCATAGTCTGGCCATGAGAATAGCTAGGGACAAAAGCCATGAGTACTCTTTAAGTACTCGCAAACTACCACTAACAAATAGTATAATTTTAAGTTAAAGTGCTAAATCTAAGTTTAACTATAAAGTTAAGTTTGAAACCTAAGCTGAGTTCAGAAGCAAAGAAAGATAAAATAAAGTTCTAGAATCACTTAAGTTGGGAAGCAATTATCATAAACACAACCCTGTTGTGGTCAAGTCAATCATTTATTCATAAGTTGTTTTGAAAACATCTGACAATGAAACAGTATGGCCATTCCAAATGTCCATAACCGCGAACGCGGCTATTCGAATAGTTTAACACTCTGCAGAGGTGGTACACTTTCACCACAAGATTCGATACATCTGTCAGGGATGACCCTGAATCATCATACTTAGTATGCAGATAATCAAACATAACCTTTCCATTTACACACCCTAGTATAAGAACCTCTCCTATGAGCATGGCCTCCCAACCATGACCATCAGTCATCTTGGGCACTGCATAGGTGGACAACATTGAGAGGTAGCCTCATCTCAAACCTCTCCCGCGAGGGAACTAATACTAATGCATATAAATTTCCGGCTAAGCCTTACCCAATTCAGGTAGTGTGGTTGTACGGTAAATTTGGAATGGTATCGCATCCGAATCCAACCATCAGTTTTATAAAAGGGCTAAGGCTCATGCCTCAACATTTTCATCATTATAAATCATTTGTGTTTCTCAACACATGTCAAAACATTTCAATAGAATGACTCATCATTCCAAGGTTTTCATAATTCATTTTCAACAAGTGTTCCCATCTAAAGTGACTCAAGTTTTTTATCTACTCTAAACTACTAAGTTAAGAGTGTTCACTAAGGTGGAAAGCTGATGGGTTCAATCTCATGCCATAGAATGACATCTAAAGCTTATCTAAATAGGTCAAGTTTTAAACTCTTTATGCTACCTTCAAAACAAGTAAGGGACTTTGTGTAAAGTAATGGAAGTAAAGCTTGTAAGGTAATACTTGGGGTAGTAATAGTCAAAGTGGTGTGACAAAAGCATGCCTAAAGCATCTTTCCTCATTCATCTAGCTTAATTCTAGCTTGCTAACAATAGCTTGCCTTGGTTGGTGCAGTGGTTGAAGTTTTCTTCTTCTTCTTCTTGGTAGCACTCCTCCTCCTCGTAAGCTTGGTCGGTACTATCTTCTATAAATACATACCGAGTACACAATCACCAAACAATACTTAACTAGTCTACTTAGCATTCTAAGACACACATTTTATGATCTATTATCATCACAAGCATCACAAGTTTTATTCAATAGTTTCCTCCTTTTTATTTTAGAAAAGTAATTTCTACTCATTGAAAAATTAACTAAGATTTAATATTCACCACTTAAAATATGGGATCATGTGGACACATGTCATCACCACATATTCTAACATGTGGGAATGTAATTTAAGGGTTGGATCATAAATATTTTGGTTTAAGTTCATTATTTAATGATTTAAAGTGACTAGAAATGCCTATATAGCATTATTTTGGTACTAGTCCAAAGTCACTGCATGTAAATCCTAATATTATTACATATTCAGATAGGCATGATGAAATGTGATTTTTGAGAGTTGGAATCAACTCAAAAGCTAACTTGGTTGATTTTATAAAAATGTTGCAAGGTGCAAATGCTTCTGTTTTGTTATTTTTACTAGGAGAGATCTATAACTCTAATTGAATTAAATCCAACGGGCTTGGATAGATCATTTCAATACCTTTCAGGCAAAATTGGTTTCATGCAATTTGGATTTGCCAATCTCTCTGAAATGATTTTTAAACTAGTGGACAGAAACTAGATTAACTCTAAATAGAAAAAAAACTAAATTTGAAACTTTCACACGCGCGGGAACTAACTGGGCCAGCCCAGCTACGCACAGTACACGCAGGGGGCTGCCTGACATGCGGGCTCCACCGGTCAGCGGCACAATTTAACCGAAGCGGTATCTAGCATCCTGGGCCACATGATCTAAAGGGGATCCAACGGTGGTGAGTCATCATCGACGACGGATCACTCCAGCGAGAACATGTCCTAGACACGGCGGTGGGGGTCAATTGGGGGCATACCAGGGCTCCAGCAAGGTCAGTGAGGCGGGCAAACAGGCTGGTAAACGACGGCGAGGCGAGGCGCGGTTGTGGCGGAGCTTGGGGTGCCCTAAATTGCAAACGCCCTTCTCCTCCTACTACGGCGGCTTCGGCTCCAATTCTGGCGAGACAGAGCTCGAGCGGCTTCGGCTAGAGGTGGGTAAGGTTCAGTGAAAGGTGGGGAGTGTGTGAGTGTGGAGAAATGGGGCTGGGGTGGCTGCTTTATATAGGGTCAACGAGGGGGCAGAGCGGGCGATGGTGAGGTCATCGGTGACGATGCTGCGGGGCTCTCTCGGCATGGGCGTGGGCGGCGTTGGATGCTCTGTTCCCCGGCGGTCCTCTGAGGCTTAAAGGCGCAGCAAGGCGGAGTCTCTACTGGTCGGGAGCATGCGGTGAACTGCGCGCGGACGGCGGTGTTCGACGCTGTTCCTCCGGTCTACTGGTCACGAGGCGGCAAACGATGATGTCTGGGCGGTGGTTGGGCCTATTGCGGCTGCTGACACGCAATGCTAGGGCTAGGCGTGGTCGGTGCTGCTCTGGCGGGCGCGACGCTCCAGGGTGATTGGCATGGCGGACAGCGGCATGGGCGCCAGCAATTGAGGCTTGTCCTCCGCTCGTTTTTGGTCGAGGGCTGGTCGAGGCGAAGTGGTGTGATGGTGCATGTCTCCTCGCAAGCGAAGGAGAGTGCGTGACGGCCTGGGGTGAGCGGTCCGTGGTCGACCTGGGGCATGGCGTCAGGCGGCTAGCTACTGGAGCAGACAGGGGAGAGGGAGAGAGGGTTAGGGCCGGGGTTCTAGCTGGGGGAACCAGGGGACCAAGTTAGGCCCAAATGGTGACCACAACTACTGCTCACTATAGTGTTTTAGGATTTGCAAGATTTGTGCCTGCCACCTGCTCGAAAAAATGGCCGCAAGAAGCAAAAATTTGAATTTTGGGTTCAAAATTTTTGAGTGATCTCCACTAGTACTAGGTAGTCTATGGTTGCAAGGGTTTTGAAAATGGACTTCAAAAGGATGGTTTTTGAAATAGTGGGATCTTCCCATATGAAATAGATTCAATTTTAAACTGTCATTTAAAATTAGCATTTGAATGTTTTTAGCAGATCACAAAGTGGGCCTTGGTACCTCATTATGTGTACTAGCAAGGGGTGCAAAGATCCAGAATTATTTCTATTGGGAAGTGAGTGCTAGGAACACTCAAAGTAGTGTAGTGGATAAAAATGACCATTTACTCCTTTTATTCATTTTGAGTTGTTTTTCTTTGGGAAAAGTTTGGGAATGATTTAGATGATGTTTATTTCACCTAAGAAACATTTTACAAGCAAAGAATCACAGAACCATGGCAATTCAAATCAATTCCTAATTCAAATGCACCTACACATGAATGCTTTCATATTTTTAAATGTAAAAGTTTTTGTTAACCCTAATTTTGAGGATTTGGATCTTGATAAGCTTGGATTAAAGTTTTGGGATGTTACAGTTTGTGTCACATAAAGAAAGCATAATGAGAATGGTATTCAGCTTGTCCCACATAGAGTTGCAAAACATAAATGCATAGGACACCTTCAAAGTTCATAAGGGTGACTAGATACAAATAGTTTAGGAACAAGCAATATTAGAGTTATGCATCAATCAACAAGTCTTGGGACAATGCACATAGAAATAAGAATGACAACTATGCTCTCTTAATTGGTGCATAAAGATAGAAGATGGAGACTCAAGATAAAAGTGGAAGAAAGGCCTTCATAGAAGGAAGCAGGGATTCAAGTCTCATAAAGAGCTTCCAAAAATTATGGTACTTATTAGCTTTCAGCTCTCATTGCCCCTATCATAAGCATCTTGAAGTGATTAAGGTTAAAGTGAACAAACTATAGAGTATATGCTTGACAAAGTATAAGTTGGAAATCTCATGTCCCTTGAATACGAGGGCCGCTCCTCATGCTACTCAAGTTTAGTTACCGGTAAGTTCTTATCATAATAAGTACATGTGTATCATAGAGAACCGCCAATGAGGTACCCCTTGCCCGATGATACGGAAGAATCCCCATATCAAAATGACAAGGCAAGCAGACAACGAGCATCTCAGCAATCTTCTTATTTACCATGGGAAAATGGTGCGTTTTTCTCTCTTTCCTCTTTTCTCATCTCTTTTTTTATTTTTTTCTCAATCTCTATCTCTTTTTTATAAGAAGAATGCTTCATAGATTGCTCATTATGGTTACGCTGTAGGTTTCCACCATGATTAGGCATGGTTTATACCAGTGGCCTAGGAGTTTCTCTAACACATATACATAACTCCAGGGACTTACAAGCTCTCCTTTCATTTCACACCGACGACATCCATAGACAAAACAGCATGATATCAACTAGGTACAATGTACAAGTGCAATGTTGAAAGCGTTCCCCATGACAGCATGGTTCTGCTAATCCCCAACATATAAGTGCAAGCATATATAACATAGATGACACAATGGTTTAATTTTATTAGGGGCAAGAAAAGTAAAGTGTGCCATCAAGTTCGTGAGAGCTTTAATCACTAGTTTTCTCATAACAAGTTTAATTCAAAAGGTAGATAAAAGCAAGAATATACTTGGAATAGCAAAGGCTAATAGGTAGGTATGGTGGACTCTTTAGGATAACTTGGTTTTATTTGGAGTTGGATGCATGAGTGGAACTCATACTTGGTTATGGAGGCTAGCAAAAGACTGGGAGCGACCAACTAAAAGAGCAATAATGGCCATAATCATGCAAAGTGACAAAACATCATTAATTAAAGCATAAAGTGATATTATGACGGTAGCCTATGCTTTGTCATGTCATGCTTGATATTGTTTTGGCTTTATGCTTAGTGATTTTTGCTGTAGCATGACATGTTATAAACAATTGAGATTGCTTAATGTGCCTTGAAAGAATCATGTGTTGTTTTAGCATATTAAAGCATAGTATTGTGGTATTCTCCTTTGATGCTTTATTTGGGTTGACTTGGCGCATGCTCACACCATGTTATGACTATCCCAAGTCACCATAGCCTTTATGGTCCTTTAGTTTTTGACTTGTAATATCACTTTATGCTTTAATTAATGATGTTTTGTCGCTTTGCATGATTATGGCCATTATTGCTCTCTTAGTTGGGCTCCTAGTCTTTTGCTAGCCTCCATAACCAAGTATGAGTTCCACTCACGCATCCAACTCCAAATAAAACCAAGTTATTCCAAAGAGTCCCCCATACCTACCTATTAGCATTTGCTATTCCAAGTATATTCATGTTTTTATCTACCTTCCGAATTAAACTTGTTATGTGAAATTAGTGATTAAAGCTCTCACGAACTTGATGGCACACTTTACTTTTCTTGCCCCTAATAAACTTGAACACCATTGTGTCATCTATGTTGTATATGCTTGCACTTATACGTTGGGGATTAGCAGAACCATGTTGTCATGGGGAACGCTTTCAACATTGCACTTGTACATTGTACCTAGTTGATATCATGCTCTTTTTCTATGGATGTCGTCAGTGTGAAATGAAAGGGGAGCTTGTAAGTCCATGGAGTTATGTATGTGTGTTAGAGAAACGCCTAGGCCGCCGGTCTAATCCATGCCTAATCATGGTGGAAACCTGCAGCGTAACCGTAATGAGCTATCTGTGAAGCTTTCTTCTTATAAAAAAAGAGATAGATATTGAGAAAAGGAGAAAAAGAAAAAAAAATATGAGAAAAGAGGAAAGATAGAAAAAAGCACCATTTTCCCATGGTAAATAAGAAGATTGCTGAGATGCTTGTTGTCTGCTTGCCTGGTCATTTTGATATGGGGATTCTTCCGTATCATCGGGCAAGGGGTACCCAATTGGTGGTTCTCTATTGATACACATGTACTTACTATGACAAGAACTTACCGGTAACTAAACTTGAGTAGCATGAGGAGCGGCCCTCGTATTCAAGGGACATGAGATTTCCAACTTATACTTTGTCAAGCATATACTCCATAGTTTGTTCACTTTAACCTTAATCACTTCAAGATGCTTATAATAGGGGCAATGAGAGCTGAGAGCTAATAAGTACCATAATTTTTGGAAGCTCTTTATGAGACTTGAATCCCTACTTCCTTCTATGAAGGCCTTTCTTTTACTTTTATGTTGAGTCTCCATCTTCTATCTTTATGCACCTATTTAGAGAGCATAGTGGCCATTCTTAGTTTCATCTGCATTGTCCCAAGACTTCTTGATTGATTCATAACTTTGATATTGCTTGTTCTTAAACTATTTGTATCTAGTCACCCTTATGAACTTTGAAGGTGTCCTATGCATTTATGTTTTGCTACTCCACGAGGGACAAGTTGAATGCCACTATGCTATGTTTTATTTATGTGAAACAAACAAATGTCTTGCAAAGCATTATTATTCATGAATCTTTTGTCTGTATCCTTTCATGTTGCATGCATAGTTACTATGTCTTATTGTTAAAACTTCATCTTTCATGTTCATGTTTAGAGTACTTTGATCCCAGCTTTCAATGCTTGAAAATACTTTGATCAATATTGTGATGGTGCATGTCACCTCAAAAATTATTCTTTCTTTGTATCACTTACCTACTCAAGGACGAGCAGGAGTTAAGCTTGGGGATGTTGATATGTTGCTAACATATCTATAATTTTTCATGTTCCATGCTTGTTTTATATCTACTTTCTTATGTTTTGTCCACACTTTGGAGTATTTTTATACACTTTCTTGGACTAACCTATTAACAAGATGCCACAGTGTCAGTTGCCTGTTTTCTCCTATTTTTGGTTCTAGGAAAGTCAGAAAATGAATATTCTCATAATTGGACCGGACAAAATCCAAAGTCGATATTTTACCGGAAGACTCACGGAGCCAGAAGACAAGACGGAGAGGGGCCACAGGGCGACCACACCCTCCTTGGCGCGGGCAGCCCTAGGCCACGCTAGGGCATGGTGTGGGCCCCCTGGCCGGCCACTTACCTCGCCCCTTCGCCTATACGAAGCCCCTGGGACGAAAACTCTAAATCGACCAGCCTCCAGCCAAGAAAAGTTCCGCAGCACCGCCGCCACCGAAGGGGATATTCGGGGGACAGAAAGTCTCTGTTCCGGCACCCTGCCGGGACGAGGAAGTGCCCCCGGAGCCATCTCCATCGATCTCCACCACCATCTCCATCATCGTTGCTGATTCTCATGATGATGAGGGAGTAGTTCTTCCTCGGAGCTAAGGGTTCTACCGGTAGCTATGTTTTCATCTCTCTCGCTATGCATGATCATATTGTGATCATGAGCTTTGTAATCAAGTAGATCTACCTTGCTACTCAAGTGCTTTAATAGATCTCTACTCTTCCCATGTCTGTGAAAGTCACGGCGTGCACACCATGGTGGCACTTAGGCTAGAGATTACAAATACTTGTTATGAGTTATATTTGGAGTTGGATGTTCTTATGAAATTGTGGTGTTTGTTGGAACCATCTAGTGCTCAAGGTGACAGTGTGGGGTTATCTAGATGGGGAAAGCGGACTTTGAGGTGTGTTGTTATAGCCCTACCATGGATTAGAGTGTCCAACCGGAGAGTAGTTTAGAGTAGTGTCATAAAGAGAAGATATTTATATGAGAGTGTTCACTAGTAAAAGTATGATCCCTAGGCCTTGTTTCTAAGCATTGAAACACCGTTTGCTACTAGATCTATTACATGTTTGCTTGCTTCCATCTTTATTTCAGATTGCCTTTATTCTCTTCCATGCCATCAAGCTATTTTATGGCACTGTTGTCTTTTATCCATACCACTTGTATTTCACTATCTCTTCGCCGAACTAGTGCACCTATACACCTGACAAGTGTATTGGGTGTGTTGGGTACACAAGAGACTTCTTGTATCTTGATTGCAGGGTTGCTTGAGAGGGATACCTTTGACCAATTCCTCCCTGAGTTCGATAAACCTTGGGTAATCCACTTAAGGGAAACTTGTTGTTGTTCTACAAACCTCTACACTTGGAGGCCCAACAACTGTCTACAAGAATAGAAGTGCGTAGACATCACTCGTCATTCTAGCGACAAACACTTTTGTCTTTAGAGTTATGGTGGAGGAATTCACAATGATTACTTTTGGGATAACCTACAAAAACATGCATATCCGACATTGGTTTTGTAAACATTTTACATATTCCTAGCATACCAAAATTTAAGAAAAGACAAACTGGGTTTTACCCCTTGCCATTTCATCGGATCATGTTGTTGCTCTTTTTAGTGTAAAAGCGGTATGTCACTATAGCATAATCTTTTAAATCATAATGGAAGATTTATATTTGATCTCACCAAGTCAAACTAGGTTTGATTATATTATCAAAACATTCCATGCTCTATGGTGTTTTGGGAAACTCAAGTTTATGAAACAATTTCATGTGTTTGCTAAATTCGTAACTCAAATCTCTTCTATTATGATCCAATCATAAACTATTATATTTTCTTGTTACGATGATTTATTTATTCATAGTGACTTTATCAAAGTCTCTAAAAACTCGAACGTGCCATAACTCTTATGGTGTTGTTTCCGTGAATCTGGATGATTTCTTCTTCACGCTAAAACCTTTGAACATGTTTCAAATGTCTCATATTTTCTCCTTGTTAAATAAATATACTCATATATCTATTCAAGTCCTCGGTGGAAGTATATGAAGTAGAATAATCCACCACACACGGTTTTACATAATGGACCTCATACCACAATATGTATTATTCCCACTAAGTTAACCATCCGTTCAACTTTTTCCCCTGAACATAGTTTTAGTTATCTATAGGAAAGTCTAACAAGCGTTAATTCATTTGAAAAAAACCTTGACTCCGAAATTCCATCAAGATAGAGTTTCTTCATGTGTTTCTTTCCAATATAACTTAAACGGTGGTTCCAATCATCTCATCTTGTGATGCTTTTAGCATTTAGTTTTATGAATATTATTTCAACAACAAGATTTATAATGGTTCATCCATCAACTATGAAATACAGTAATTATTGAACAATAGTTTGTTCTCACAATACTGAAACCAGATAATAATTATCAGAATAAATCTTGATGGCTTCGTCTTTGATGTATATGACAAACATAATAACACTTTATTTGTTTATCGATGAACATCATTATCATATTATCTTGCTAGTTATTTGGACCATTGTATTTCATATATTGAGTTGTTGCATGAAATTTAATACCAACCAATTCAGTATCTAATACCAAAGAATTACATAGGTTTAACAAGCAAAGAATATATGTATTCATAACATGTATATCTTGTATATACCTGAGCTAGACAATCCAGTCGATTAATTTCTGCCAATTGTATTTAAGGATTATCTTTCAACATTTTCCTCTCTTTTAGAAGAGTTACCCATTATCAATAGTGGCACCAATCATATGGTACTTGGTTCAAGTGTGTTAGTCAAACACTAATACCCTTAAAATCACACTTTGAAGTGGATCACAATCATCACATGATTCGTGTTCTTCCGGATTCATTCATTAGTGATCTTTAAGTATAGTAAACATTTTACCTATACCTCATGTTCATCCTATCATGAAAATTTTCACGAATGAACTATATAGTTCATCAAGGCAAACATTTGTATAATTTTAGTTCCCAAACTTATTGGGTGGCAAATGCTCATCCAATATGAGAATCTGTTTCCAACTAAATTATACTTTGTCATGTTGCAATCAAATAGTGTTTCATATATCAAACTATCTTTTACACAAGATGATTTCTAAATCTCCCAGATAATTTTGATACAAAGAACTTTCTTTTTAATATCACGTATCATGGAGGCAAGCACGATCTTTTAGACACTAATTTCAGAATCTATTACTCTAAGATTAATACATTATTAAACCTTATGGAGTAAGTGAGGCTTTTGTTGAAATTTTGCTTTAGGACCTTTATCTTTAATTTGACACTCAAACAATACGGTACTAGTCCGTAAATTAAGTATTTAGAATATTATAGTAATATTATCTCAATCACAACCAAGATAGTCTATAACGGATGCCATCTGCAATAATTATCCAAATTTACTTAGATTCTTTAGTTCATAATATGAGTTCATTACCAGAACTCCCACTCAAACATCCCCCAATGTTTGTTTAGTGATTACACAATCCCTTTACACCGCATCATTCCCTATCATCATGACCTTTGATACAACTTCCAGGGTAGAAAAACTATCAATCACATCACCATGTGACTCATGCTTAACCTTTCGGTTATCTGTGTTCCGAGGCCATGTCTATACATGCTAGGCTCGCCAACTTTAACCATAGTGTATTGCAGTGCATACATGGCTTACACCCACCGTATTTGAATGTAGAGATGTCTAGCACCCGATCATCACGACCTGCTTCATAACTGTGAACTTTCTTGGTGGTGCACACTTGTGGGAGAACACGAACATTGGAATTATGTTGAGAGATCATATTATAATGCTACGCCGTAGCTATAATACTAGCATAATAAGATACATAACCAATTCACATCAAATGCAAATAGTTTATGCAATATGATATGGTCATCGCGCCTTGATCTCCATCGAATGTGTCGGCATTGCACCAGGTTCACGGTGCCTTCATGCCGTCGGCAGTATATTTCATAAATACTTACCTTGACCATACATATCACAAGCCACTTCAGCATAAAGTTAGACGCCTCTACTTTATCTTTGCATGTTTTACGCGGTTGTGAGGGCTTTTGCAAGAGAACCATTTCTACCTACGAACTTCCAACCATAACATGGATTGACTCGTTTACGCTTTAAGTCCCTTCTCAGGGCCGTCTTTTGTAAATGCCATATCAAGTAATGTCAGAGAGACAGACACCCACTGGGCACTTATATGGTACAAGCCATGTCAGTCGTGGAACCAGTCTCGCGTAAGGTCGGTCCGGGACGCTTCATATGACATTGTCGCGATATGAACAAGTACACGTGGGATAGAAACTTGAGGATCAATGCCCACACAATCAACATGTGTTCTACTCATACCAAACATCTATGCATAGATCAGCTCTGATACCACTGAAGGGGTTCTGTGGCAGAAAACAAAAACTTTCCTACGATGAACACACCTAGCCAATATCTATCTATGTAGTATAGCAATGAGCGGGTATTTGGTGTTCATACCTTTGAAGATCGAATGCAATTAACGTTCTGCAAGGAACATGGATGACGTAGTCGAAATTGCCCGACCTCAAGGTTGTGAAGTTCCTCACAAGTCACCCCTTGTCCTTGCACGACGTAGCCGACCTCATGGTTGTGTCGACGTCCAAGATCCAAGCTCCAAGCAAAGCACCACAAGTGGTAGTGCCTTGTGGCCTGACACACATACGGTGTAGAGACCTCTCCCGGGCTCCAGTCCAGCAAAGCAGCGCAACAAGATTGATCTGGACCGAGTCCAGCAGCACGACGGCATGCGTATGGTGGAGAAACCCCAATCCCCATATGCAATTACATTCTTGGGATCCACATATGAGGGAGAGAGAGAGATAGATAAAGGCAATAGCCAATTGTTGATGGTGGATTTCGGGAGACGGGTGCCCCTCTTTATATAGGTGGAAGGGAGGTACTACCTCCCTCATAGTCCTGGGGTGGGACTAATCAAGGGAGGAGGTGGGAGTAGGCACGTCGGACACCCCTACCATGGGCCCCACATGGGGAGGGGGATCCCACTAGGGCCGCTGACCCCCTTGGCACCTCCTAAGGCGTGGCCCCCTCTTGGGTCTCCTTCGGTGAGGTCCATTAGGTGGCCTGCCCCATAAATCCAATTAAAAAATATATTTTCAATATCAATTCATTTATTTAATATTAAATACATATTATTCAATACCTATCATCCTGAAACACCTTTCTTACCCCTACGATCATCATCGGATATCCCCGAAACACTTTTAGTATCTCTCCAGAATAATTCCGGAGTTCTCACTCTTTTCTCCTACGATCTTGGATCAATCCCTAAGCGTCTCTACCCTTAAGTGTGACACCTTACGACTCGGGAATACGTAGACATGATCGAGACACATCTTCGATCAGTGACCCCTTGCATTCCACGAATAACTTGATCGCTTAAACCTTGAACATCGAGTCTCATTCTTTTGCTCTACGATACCTAGTTTGTCCAAGATCTGATCTTTGGTATGTACATACCTAGTTCGATCTTGTTACCGGCAAACACATTAACTCATTCTGGTGATAATACATCCCCGTGACCTAGTCACATGTTTGCAAACTATCTTGTAGATGTAATCTCACTGAGTGGGCCTAGGGTATCTATGCGTCACTCGGATGGCCAAATCCGGTCTTGATACATAGGCCTCAAAAGTTCCTCTAGAATACATAACTCACACATTTATAGTCACCCAGTTACGGTCATGACGATTGATGCGATCAAAACAGCCTTGAGAGATAGTGATTAATATGATCTCACGGTTGAAGGACTGAATCACTATGCTTTGCTAGATATTGCAAGGTTGAACTGTGTGACTAGATCATATTGCAATACTAGGTGATACCTTCGATCTGGATTCACAGATTTAGTATAATAGCTTTTTCCCTAGAAGACCTAGGTCTAATCAAACCTTGGAAAGCAATGCTAAAAGGAAATAAAAAGGACACGTCTACAAGACTTTGTTTCTTTGTTTTACCTTAGTTTACCAGACCAATCTAGTTTACTTTTATAATGGGTTGAATCAATTGATGGAGATAGTCCAGGGTTGAAGATCCACCTACTGTTGCACATCATATGGGATAAAAGATAACAATAAGCATAGTCATGTGTAATGGTTGAATAGGGATAATCTCTTGTGGGAAACACATCCCAATATACTAGATCCCCCATGATGCAGCGGGCATAACAATAGTCTTTTAATCCAACTGAGTGCAACATGAAGCAACGAGCTACAAATGATTATTAAGTTAAAACACAGATCAAAGCATTAAGTGGTGATGTTGTCGTGACCCTGAATGGGTCACTAAACGAAGATCGTACTACCCTTTCTGTCACTGGTGTTCCTATGAGATCGCCGCTAGCCAAGTTTCCTCAAGCCTTCATCAATCTATGGGATCTTGGTACCTACAAGTCCACAGATCGAGGCAAGAGACAAACAAACAAAAGATACAAATCTCTATTGCAGACAAAACACAATACTCCCATGAATTAGGTGTACATAATTGCTGCGAGGTTTCTCCCCAACCCGCAGCCCGTGAGGACTACTCACTCATAACAAATAGATATAGGATAGAAAACATTGTGCAAAATAATTAGATTGAAATCAATTATTCTTATAATGGTCGCCAAATCACAAGGAGATCTGAAGTACAAAGTAATGTCTATGACTAATGGAGGGGATGGATGATGGAAGTGATGAACAATGGATGAACAATGGCGTGGATCTCCTTTGGTGGTGTTGTGATGTAACCTGAGAATGCTGTCTCTCTGGCCGGCAGCTGGAGCCTCAAAATATATAGGAATCTTCACGAAAGTTGTAGGATTTGGTCAAGACGAGGTCATCGCCACATGGTACGGGCGGGCCCTGCCTATACCAGTGGTTGTTAAGCTTGCTAACACCAGGGAATGACTCCCTAATTACTTGATTGTGTGGACTTCCTCAAAAACCTTCATTATGACTCCTGATTTCGCATTAAAAAGCGTGATTTCCTGCATAACACAATTCAAAGCAAGGTTTTGCACATCTTTGCAATTATTAGTCATTAGTGGCAAGGATTGAGAGTTTCTTATCAATTGCTTGACCAAAAACAATGTTTAAATGTAGTGGAAGATGGCTATTTTTGGAGCCATCAACCTCCCCAAAGCTCAAACCTTGATCGCCCTCGAGCAAGAAGAAACAAAATAACTAAGGAATTCACCATTTAAACTTGAAACAACGAGAATAAGAATTCACTTACGGTTGGTAGTCATATGCGCCCAGCACTTCATTCATTTGCGAGGCTTATCAAATTTAGAGAGATGACAAGAGTATTATACAAGCTTAGGTAAGTCAAGACAATCAAAGTAAAGTTTAATATAAGTATAAATAACTAGAAGTGTAGCAATCAATCCAATTCTTCTAGTTAACTCTCAGCTTACCAAGGAACACTAGGATGTTTAAATAGCATAATTCAGTAAGAGAGTTTCATGTCCTATGTAGCATAATAGTGAAGTGTCTTACTTACCCCTACATCAATAAATCAAGTATATCAAAAACACTTTCTAATCCAATCATTGTCTTTCAAGAAAATTCATAAAGTAGTAACGAGATCATGCCAAGGACTTGTTACGTGAATCTTCATACATATCTCTTTTCTCTCTTTTTTTCTCCTCTTTCAAGGATCATTGGTTGTTTTTTACAAGTGCTTGCACAACCTTTGAGAGTACCAATACTTTTGCCATATATTGACACGTATGTCGCTCATGTCACCAACTCATAGCCAAAATCCTAGGTTATACCATAGATCGTTCAAAAGCTAGCGGAGTTGTTGGCATCCCAAAGGTGTGCATGAGAAACATAGAACTTTTTCTTTCTCTCTTTTTTATGATAGTACCATGGTTTCATCCACAAGGTTAGATTTGGCATGTATCACAATTACCACTAGACTTCATTTCAATCAAACAACTCGTTTCATGAGTGTCGTCAAGACTATCAAAATATCTATGGGGTTAAGTATCTTCAAGGGTATACTCTCAAGATAATCATTCATCAAACAAGTCGTAAATTTCAGACTTTTTCTTATTGTACTTGGTAATATTATTTCCAAGGTAAGACTCGATTAGCTAAAAGAACTAGAGCAAAA
This sequence comes from Avena insularis, assembly GCA_023614405.1. Taxonomy (NCBI): domain Eukaryota; kingdom Viridiplantae; phylum Streptophyta; class Magnoliopsida; order Poales; family Poaceae; genus Avena; species Avena insularis. The sequence continues at coordinate 413,100,799 of CM042692.1, read as the reverse complement.
GCTTCCACAACTAATCATCATACTAATAAAAAGCTCTACTCTAACCATATTAAATTACTCCCACTAGCATGGCATCTTAGCAAATCGACGAACTAGGATAAACAACTCAAACTTCACAAGCGGGAGACATAGGACATACCTCTCATAAGTGACTTCATGATCCTCTTCCTTATAGGGATGTGTTCCTTCAAAACTCGAACACGATTACTCTCATAATAATATTAAAGCAAAGAGGCAAAATGCGAATCCACATTTACAAAAAAAGGAAAAACAGACAAATCTTTTTGTATTTTTAAGGATAGGGATTAAAGAATAGAAAATAACTTGCGACCAAGCAAGGAACTAAGAAAAGAAAAACAAACAAAACAAAAGCAAACTAAAAACAAAAGGAAACTAAAAAGGAAAGGAAAAAAGCGAAGTGTTGGAACAAGCCAACACGAGTGTTTGAAAGCTCCTAAGGAGCTGGAGTACAACCTCATTATTACACAAATAAATTTGTCGGGGAACACATCCCCAAGATCAGTCTTTTGCAAGCCCTTTTGTTGCTCATTGTGGTGGTGGTGGATAATATCCCATGTTCCATTGGCTACTCCAATCATGGAACTAGGTGGAGAGGTTTGCCAAAGCATCTCAAAGGTTGATGGAGAGGTGTTCACGTTTTGAATATTTCCTTCGAGTGCATAGATATCTTCTCATGTGGTGTAGTAGTTTGGTGGCTACATATCTTGTTTGGGTCCCTCTTTTTCTACTTCTTCATCTTCTCCTCCTCCCACGGGTATTCTTGATGGGGTAGATTTGACTCAACCTGCACGTCAAAATGCAAACGTCCATCCTCAATAGAGAATAGACCATTAGGTAAAGGAGTTGGGATCAAGTGATCCATTCCAGGTATATCAAGGAAGTATCTACCATCAGTTCTAGAAATCATACCACATGCTCTTAGAGTAGAAAGACCAAGACGGTGACTTCCTATCAACGATTGGATGTTACCTAGGTTGATGTGAAGTGTCCGTGCAACAACGTTTACAACTCCTCCTCCGCATATGGGTCCTTGAGATTGAAAGAGCCTGATGCTTAAGGTAAAACACAAGAAGAGCGTCCAAATTTGGCATTAAGTTACAATTAATAATAACAGCCTTTGCGAGGATCATCATGTCCTCCTTATTAACTCTAGTAAACTCACCACGTGCCTGCAAGGTGTTAGCAATAACATAAAACAAATAGCGAATAGCAGGATGATCAATTTGGTTCCCCTTGGGTGTGTTTCCACGAATTCTCATTAAATTAAAGTACTGCCAAGGTGCAGGATTTAAAACAAAGGTAGTGGAGTGTATGTCAGTGGTGGTGTTGGCAAACCCAAATATTGAGCCCATTGGTCGAGCGTTAAGGAGTACTCACAGTTCATAAGATGGAAGTTGATGTGATTAACTACAAGCCTTTGATCCTCGGAACAATAGTGAGGGACCAACGTATGCGTCAAGGTGCTAAGGAACTCAAGTGTCAAGCGGTGGTACATGGCGACATCCTGAAAGACAAAGTCATATAAACCAACATTGTTCCAAAGTAAATCGAAATCAGCATGAATGCCAAGTTGGTTCAAGATATAGGACACACTCACTTGGTGGACTTGATTTCTCGGAGCTTGAGACGGTTGAAACGATTCAGCTGAAACTCCTCAGTGAACTCGATATTATGGGACTTGGGGGTCAACGTATCAACGGGTGGTGCGGAAGGTTCCGGAGCCATTATACGTGTACGGCTCCTCGTGTTCATCTAAAACAAAATAAAATAAAATAAATAAATATTGCTAATAAAAGATTTTAATCCAATAGAAACATAGCATAAACGATCCTCTACACTAGTTACAAAATAAACTCCTCTAAAACAATACTAATCATGCTCAATATCAAGATTAGATCAAGAAAAAGACCTAAGTCTATATTGACAATGATGAAATATTGAGTGAAGCTTTGGTACAAATAAGTTGAAGATCGGAAGAGAATCATACCTTAGATCGATTGAGTGCAAGGAACTGAAGAAAGATTGAGTAAATTTGAAAATCCAATGGAGGTGGTTTGGAGTTTGGAGGAAGAAGAAAGAGAAAGATTTGTTTTGAGGATTTTTATGTTACCTCCTTGTAGTATTTATGGCGGCCACGTTCATGGTATGGGCGGGTGGTATGGACGGATCCCGCCCATACCGGGTGACATACCTTGGGGGTAACGACTCTCTTCTGGCGACACACTCGGTATGGGCGTGCGGTACGATCACGCACGCCCATACTGCTGGTCGTTATTCATTCAGTATCTTTGCTTGAAATCTGACGGTTTGCTCGAGGGTACAGTACGGGCGCGCGGTACGGGCACGTCTGACCGTACTAATGGTCATTACGAGCACTGTTTCCTATGGCAAAAATCAGAATTTATATCTTCCAATTCCTCGAGGTGGTACGGGCGCACGGTACGGGCCCTTCCGGCCGTACCACTGGTGGTTAAAGGCCAGCGAGCTACAAAACTCAAAGAATTGGATTAGAAGATCTGTGTGGCTTTGCACATCTTATCAAAGGACAAAATAACAGCAAATATACTACATAAAAATCAGCAATACTTCTTAGACCATGTGTTAGTAAAATAAGAGATCGAGGATTATCTTATTTCTTCTCCTCTCTCCAAAGGTCTTCTTGAACAATCTTTATTAGAAACAAACAAAAAGAAACAAAAACAAAACTAACACAAAAGTAAAACTTTATTTCACATGGGTTACCTCCCATGAAGCGCTTCTAGTTAAGGTCAATTAGCTTGACCCCGATTGCAATCATTTAGGTTTAATGAGTGGAATGCCCACTCCAAAGTAATTGGATTTCAAATTAATTATACCATCGTCATCATTAGGCTTGGCCTTCTTCTTTCTAGGGAAGTGGACTATAAAAGGAACTCTAGATGGTAGCCCTATTCTCACATTCCCCTCATATAAATTAATTAAAGCTTTGATTATTCTTAGTAATGGCCTACCAAAAATTATTGGTGCTATGGGATCTTTAGGCATGTCCACAATAATAAGATCAATAAGAGCGGGACTGCCTTTAATTTCAACAACTATATTTTCTTTTATCCGAACAACTTGTTTATAAGTTGAAACCTCTAGATGGAGTCTCAATTCAATAGTTACAAATGACCCCAAATTTAATTTTTCAAATAGGCTTTTAGAAATTGTTGAGACGCTTGCACCAAGATCACAAAGTATGGATATCTCATTAACTCCCACCTTAAATTTGATAGTGGGATCAAATATATCATCTAGCTTAGCAGGAAGCTTATCAGCTAGTCTCTTATACTCCATCTCTAAATCTCAAACTTTAGATGCTACTTGTTGTATAAATTGTTAGTACATAGCATCATTACCTTATTCTATACCGAGATTCTTTACGGTGATCATCTTTAGGATTTTCTGCTATATTCTGGTGTTGGTGTGCTGCTATAATCCATCTCTTTAGGCTTTTCTTCATTGGTTACCACCCTCATCATCTTGAGGTCTTCTACCGGAATTGGCTCGGGATTTCTAGCAAACTTTGCTAGTATGTGAGCTTGGCTCTGAGCTACCTTGCCCAAATGAGCCTCCATGGTCTTTGTTCTTTCCTAGCCTGTAGAGCCTACACATCATTTCTACTTGCAACGGCTTAGTTAGATAATTTTCCTATACTACTCTCATGGTTCTTCGTGATTTTAATAAGCGTATTATTTTTCTCGACTTGAGCTTGTATAAAAGTTCTAATAGCTTGCTCAAATGAGAGATTGCTATGATTTGCTCCATTATTATTATCATAATTGTTGTAAGGAGGTCTTGCAGGATTGGAATAATGTTTTTGAACATTAGAAGCATAATTATGATTTTTCCATGCAGGATTATAAGGAGTGCAAGCTATAAAATTGGCATCATTAATATCGGTAGCGATAGAATTAACTTGGGTATCTTCTTTACCCTTTACTATATTAAGTAGCTCATCTACCTTAGATGTAAGCTCTTCATTATTTACCTCGGTAATTAAACTTACTCTCTTCGAGGTTCTCTCCACATGCCATTGGGCATGATTATTTTGCATATCATCAAGTAATTTCTTTGTAACACTCACTTGATTTCCCATGATTATTCCTCCTGCTGCAGTATCTAGCATAGACTTAGACATTGGTTTAAGACCATCATAAAACAAATGCAATATACGCCATTCTTCCATCCCATGACCAGGACAGTTCATTACGGCTTCTTTCATCCTTTCCCACGCAAGTGCTAGTGGCTCATGTTCTTTTTGTCTAAAGCTTGTAATGTTGGATCTCAGCTGCATAGTTTTAGCTAAGGGAACTAATTTAGTCATAAACAAATTAGTACATTCCTCCCAAGATTTAATAGTGCCCTTTTATAGAGCTAGCAACCAATCCTTAGCCTTTCCTCTAGGAGAGAAAGGAAACAATCTTAATTTAACAGCATTTGGATCTACATCCTTAATACGCATCATGTCGCAAATTTCAGTAAAAATGTTTAAGTGCAAACCCGAATCCTCGGAAGATGAGCCTCCAAATTGGTTTTGTTGAACCAAACTTAAAAGATTAGGCTTTATTTCATAAGTTTCCACATCAACAGCGGGTTAAGTGATAGGTTCACGAATAAAATCATCAGTTGGAGTAGCATACTCCCCAAGTCTTTTTTGGGCCATGGATCTTATATTTTTGGTAAAAAAAATTAAGTAAAGAAAACAAATAACAAGTAACTATTTTTTGGGTCTTCAAATAGATAACAAGAAAGTAAACTAATAACAAGAAATAAACTACAACTAATAATAAAACTAAAAATAAGATCTCTAGTGACCTCACAAGGATAGCGAAATTGCTTCCCCGGCAACGTCGATAGAAAAAAGGTTGATACCTTCGATCCGGATTCACGGATGTAGTATAATAGCTTTTTTCCCTAGAAGATCTAGGTTTAATCGAATCTTGGAAAGCAATGCTAAAAGGAAATAAAAAGGACACGTCTACAAGACTTTGTTTCTTTGTTTTACCTTAGTTTACCGGACCAATCTAGTTTACTTTTATAATGGGTTGAATCAATGGATGGAGATAGGCCAGGGTTGAAGATCCACATGCAGTTGCACATCATATGGGATAGACGATAATAATAAGCATATAGTCATGTGTAATGGTTGAATAGGGATAATCTCTTGTGGGCAACACATCCTAATATACTAGAGCCCCCCGTGATGCAGCGGGCATAGCAATAGTCTTATAGTCCAACCGAGTGCACCATGAAGCAACATGCTACAAATGATTATTAAGTTAAAACACAGACCAAAGCATTAAGTGGTGATGTTATTGTGATCGCGAATGGGTTGCTAAACGAAGACCGTACTACCCTTTCTTTTACTGGGTTCCTATGAGATCTCCGCTAGCCAAGTTTCTCACCTCAAACCTTTATCAATCTATGGGATCTTGGGTACCTACAAGTCCACAGATTGGGGCAAGAGATAAAGAAATAAAAGATACAAATCTCTATCGCAAACAAAACAGAATACTCCCATGAATTAGATGCACATAATTCCTGCGAGTTTTCTCCCCAAAATGCAGCCCGTGAGGACTACTCACTCATAACAAATAGATCTAGGATAGAAAATATTTTGCAAAATACTTAGATTGAAATCATATATTCTTAGAATGGTCACCTAATCACAAGGAGATCTAAAGTACAAAGCAATGGCTATAGCTAATGGAGGGGATGGATGATGGAAGTGATGAACAATGGCATGGATATTGATACGTCATAAACGTATCTATAATTTTTGATGCTCCATGCTTGTTTTGTATCAACTATCTTATGTTTTGTCTACACTTTGAGGCATTTTTTATACATTTTCTGGAACTAACCTATTGACAAGATGTTGCAGTGCCAGTTGCCTATTTTCTGCTGTTTTTGGTTTTAGAAAAGCTAGTAAGGAAATATTCTCGGAATTGGACAAAACAAAAGCCAAAGTTCCTATTTTTCCGACACAAGACGGAGTCCAAAGAAGAGACGGAGGAGGGCACCGAGGTGGCCACAACCTATGGTGGCGCGGGTACCCCCCAGGCGTGCCACCAGGTGGTGTGGGGCCCTCGGGCATCCACCGACCTTGCTCCTTCGCCTATATATTCCCCCAAGATAAAAACCCTAGATACAAGATCAGAATTCCACGAAAAGTTCCGCAGCACCGCCGCCACCGAAGAGGAGATTCAAGGGATAGAAGTCTCTGTTCCGGCACCCTGCCGGGATGGGGAAGTGCCCCCGGAGCCATCTCCATCGACTCCACCGCCATCTCCATCGTTGTTGCTGACTCCCATGATGAGGAGGGAGTAGTTCTCTCACGAGGCTAAGGGATCTACCGGTAGCTATGTGTTCATATCTCTCTCTATGCGTGATCTTATGAGATCATGAGCTTTGTAATCTATAGATCTATTCTGCTACTCCAGTGCTTTAATTAATCTCTGCTTATCCCCACGTGTGTGAAGTTGACAATGTACACACCGTGTGGCACTTAGGCTAAGGTTACAGAAATACTTATCATGAGTATAATTTGAGTTGGATGTCTCTATGAGATTGTGGTGTTTGTTGGAACCATCTAGTGCTCAAGGTGATAGTGAGGGGTTATCTAGATGGGGAATGCGAACTTTAAGGTGTGTTGTTATAGCCCTACATCGTCCAACCGGAGTGTAGTTCAGGGTAGCATAATGAAGAGAAGATATTTATATGAGAGTGTCCACTAGTGAAAGTATGATCCCTAGGCCTTGTTTCAAAGCATTGAAACATTGTTTGCAATCAGTCATGTTACATGTTTGCTTGCTGCCACTCTTATTTCAGATTGCAATTACCACTTATAATCATCCATACTACTTGTATTTCACTATCTCTTTGCTGAACTAGTGCACATATACACCTGCCAAGTGTATTGGGTGTGTTGGCAACACAAGAGACTTCTTGTATCTTGATTGCAGGGTTGCTTGAGAGGGATACCTTTGAACACTTCCTTCCTGAGTTCGATAAACCTTGGGTGATCCACTTAAGGGAAACTTGCTGCTGTTCTACAAATCTCTGCACTTGGAGGCCCAACACTGTCTACAAGAATAGAAGCGTGTGTAGACATCAAGCTATTTTCTGGCGATGTTGCTAGGGAGGTAAGGTAAAAGGTACTCACATCCTCTGGCTACTAAGCTATCTTCTAGTATTGTTGCTGGTGTGTGAGTGCTCGAAGTTATTTCCTTTAGATTCTGCAATTATATCTTTTTGTTTCTTGTTTTTATTTTCACTAGTTAGGCTTAATGGAAAACAACAACAAAACTAGAGAGCTTTATAGTATTTATCTTGAGTTAGGACATGAAGTGTTTGAAGAGAAAATTAAAAAACCTATGGAACTTTATTTGCATGCTAATAGCAATTCTATTAGTATGAATTCTTTGAACACCATTATTGCTAATGCTATGGAAAAGTCTAAGCTTGGGGAAGCTGGTTTTGATGACCATGATATTTTTAGTCCCCCAAGCACGGAGGAGAAAATTTACTTTGATGATACTATACCTCCAATATATGATGATTACAATGATGAATATGATATTTTCAGTCCACCTACTGTTGAGGAGAAAATTAATTATGATTACAATATGCCTCCTATATTTGATGAGTATGGTGATGAGAATAATAATGATAGCTATTTTGTTGAATTTGCTCCCACTATGATTAATAAGAATGACTATGCTTATAGGGAGAGTAATAATTATTTTATGCATGTGGCTCATGATAAGAATGTTTTATGTAATATTTATATTGTTAATTTTATTCATGATGCTACTGAAAGTTATTATGAGAGAGGGAAACATGGTTTTATGTATCTCAACAATATTAAGTTTCCCCTCTTTATGTTGAAAATTTTGAAGTTGCACTTGTTTTGCTTTCCTATGCTTGTTGCTTTGTGCTTTTATGACTTGTTTCTTTACAAGATTATTTTTCATAGGAAGTGGGTTAGACTTAAATTTGTTCCATATTTCCTTCTTTATGCTCTCTTTTACTTCAATTCATATTTCTTATGTGAGCATCATCGAAATTATCATGCCTATCTTAATGGCTATAAAGAAAGAGCTTTTGGGAGACAACCCATTATATTTTTACTTTCAGTTTATTTTTGTTTTGTTGAGTCTTGGAAGTTATTGCCTCTGTAATAACCTCTCCTTATCCTTTTTGTTTGGTTTTTGTGCCAAGAATAACCTCTAATGAGAGGGAAGTAAGATATGGGGAAGTTGTCCCGAAACAGATTTCTGCACGTCACTATAAAAAATCATGAAAAATATCAGTACATCGGATTGAGCTGTAATTTTTGTGATTATGCCCCAGCTTATTACCCAACTTTTGTTAGTTTTGCACTTTTATATTTGAGCAACATAAGATTTTCAAAAAAAATCGGTCTTTAACTGCTGGTCTGTTTTGACAGATTTCTGCCATTATTTGCATTGCCTCTTAATCGGTTTCTTTTTGAGTTCTCTTTGATCACTTGAGCTTTTAGAAGGAATTGCTATATTAGCTTGTGTTTTAATGGAAGTTTTACTTGTTTTGAAACTAAACCCAAAGGATTATTATTTTTAATACACTAATGTTGCTAATGAAGATTGTGTGAAGTTTTGTATGAAGGAAGTTTTCAAGTGTAGGGAGAGAATGATGTGATGAGATGAAGTATGGACAAAAGCTCAAGCTTGGGGATTCCACCCATGTCACCCCAATAAATATTCAAGAAGTACAAGCGTCAAAGCTTGGGGATGCCCAAGGCATCCCCTTCTTCATCAATAATCTCAGGTCTTCTTTCAAGACACTTTATTTTTATTACCTTATGCACTATGTGTTGTTCTTGGAGCGTCTTTGTTTTTAGTTTTATTTTGCTTTCTTGGCCGCAATAAGTTGGTTGGATCCCAACACACTTCTTTTGGAGAGAGACACACCCCGTTATTCATTGCCTAGAACACTCTAGGTTTCACTCTTATTGTTCTGTGAGTGTTCTCCTTTGCTAGCACTGCGTTTAGCTTTAGTTTTCTTATTCTTTTGACTTAGAAATTTTTATTTCTACTTTGTAGATGGGTGAGACATTCTCTCTGGTCTTTATTGATTATTATCTTTGAGATTGTTTCAAATAAGTCTATTGGTGTTGGAAAAGAGTAGGAAGTTTCATGCTTTATCATGTCATTGTAGATGTTGCTTTGACCATATGCTTAGTGATTATTGTTGTAGCATGACTTGTTTCAAACAATTGAGATTTCTTAATATTCCTTGAAAGAATCATGCGTTGTTTTAGCATACAAAAGCATAATATTGTGGTATTCTCCTTTGATGCTTTATTTGGGTTGACTTGGCACATGCTTACACCATGTTAATACTATGAACCAGTCACCATAGCCTCTATGATCATTTAGTTTTTGACTTTCAATATCACTCTATGCTTTAATTATAAATGTTTTGTCGCTTTACATGATTGTGGACATTATTGCTCTCTTAGTTGGTCGCTCCCAGTCTTTTGCTAGCCTCCACCTGTACCACATATGAGTTCCACTCATGCATCCAACCTCCCAAGAAACCAAGTTATTCCAAAGAGTCCACTATAAATTCCTATACATGGTGTGTTACACCATTCCAAGTATATTCATGTTTTTATCTATCTTCCAAATTAAACTTGTTATGTGAAAATTAGTGATTAAAGCTCTCACAAACTTGATGGCACACTTTATTTTCTTGCACTTAATAAACTTGAACCATTGTGTCCATCTATGTTTCTTATATGCTTACACTTTATAAGTTGTGAATTAGCAGAACCATGATACCATGGGAAATGCTTTCAACATTGCACTTATTATTCAGTTGATATCATGTTCTTTTGTTTATGGATCCCGATGGTGTGAAATAAAAGCGGAGCTTGTAAGCTCATGGAGTTTGTATGTGTGTTAGAGAAACACCTGGGCGGCCAACCTAAGCCATGCCTAATCATGGTGGAAACTTGCAGCATAACAATAGTGAGCATTCTGTGAAGCATCCTCAATAAAGACCTATGCAAATAGCAAATAAAAAAATCGCTGAGATGCTCATTGTCTGTTGCCTTGTCATTTTGATATGGGAAAGCTCCTGTGTCATGGGGCAAGGGGTACCCCATTGGCGGTTCTCCATGATACACATGTACTTACAATGACAAGAACTTACTTGTGACTAAAGTTGAGTAGCATGAGGTTCGGTACTCGTAAGCAAGGGGCATGAGATTTTCAACTTATAACTTGTCAAGCATATCCTCATATTTGTGTCACTTTAACCTTAATTACCTCAAGATGCTTATGATAGGGGCAATGAGAGTTGAAAGCTAATAAGTACCATAATTTTTGGAAGCTCTTTATGAAACTTGAAATCCCTGCTTCCCTCTGTGAAGGGCCTTTCTTTTTATTTTTATGTTGAGTCTCCATCTTCTATCTTTATGCACCAATTGAGAGAGCATAGTGGTCATTCTTAGTTTAATGTGCATTGTCCCAAAACTTGTTGATTTATTCATAACTTTGATATTGTTTGTTCTTAAATTATTTGTATCTACTCACCCTTATGAACTTTTAAGGTGTACTATGCATTTATGTTTTGCTATATCATGAGGGACAAGCTGAATACCACTCTTATTATGTTTTCTATATGTGAAACAAACAAACTTCTTTCAATGCATTGTTATTCATGATCTTTTGTTTGTACCTTTTTATGTTACAACATAGTTGCTATGTCTTATTGTTAGAACTCTATCTTTCATGCTCATGTTTAGAGTACTTTGATCCCAGCTATAAATGCTTTACAAATACCTTGATCAAGATTGTGATGATGCATGTCACCTCAAAAATTATTCTTTTTATCACTTACCTACTCGAGGACGAGCAGGAGTTAAGCTCGGGGATGCTTGATACGTCATCAATGTATCTATAATTTTTGATGCTCCATGCTTGTTTTGTATCAACTATCTTATGTTTTGTCTACACTTTGAGGCATTTTTTATATATTTTCTGGAACTAACCTATTGACAAGATGCCGCAGTGCCAGTTGCATGTTTTTTGCTGTTTTTGGTTTCAAAAAATCTAGTAAGGAAATATTCTCGGAATTGGACGAAACAAAAGCCAAAGTTCTTATTTTTCCTGACACAAGACGGAGTCCAAAGCAGAGACGGAGGAGGACATCGAGATGGCCACACCCTATGGTGGCGCGGGTACTGATGATCCACAAGTATAGGGGGTGTATCGCAGTATTTTCGATAAGTAAGAGTGTCGAACCCAACGAGGAGCAGAAGGTGTTGGCTAGTAGTATGGATTAGGAATTCTCTGCAAATACTTAGCAAACTGATTTTTAGGGGTTTTTGATAAAGCAAGTAAATATAGTACGAGTAAATAAAAGAGAGTAAGAATAAATGCATCAAGTGGCCCAATCCTTTATGCAGCAAAGGACAATACGGTTGTATTACTTAAGATGACCAAACGTTCTCGAGGACACATGGGAAGACTGTCAAGTGCTTTCGCTTCATATAGTTGATTAATCTTCTTTAGCTTGCTAAGTGTTGTGTGGGTGAACCTGTGCTAATGTACCGAACTTCCTAGGACTAATACATACTTTTGATTATACCCCTTGCAAACATCCGTAAGTACAAGAAAGTAATTAAGGTAGAAAACTAACCACAGCTTTAAACTCTAAGACCCTTACGTCCCTTGTGCAATGGTTTCCTAACGGGGGTTCAGGTTTTTGTCACTCCCGCAACCCCTACGATTAGTAGCCAAATACACAATGCATTCCCTAGGCCCATATAGGTGAAGTGTCATGTAGTCGACGTTCACATGACACCACTAGAAGAAGTACACCACAACTTAAATATCAAACTATTGAATCTTTCTCAACACAACTCCACTACTAACAACATGACTTCTCCCATGTCCTTGATGGCTCAATGCACGGCGCCCAGAAAAGTGTTGATGGTTCGTGGTTGATGTAGAGCTCGTTGGCAACCCCAAGAGGAAGGTATGATGAGAACAGCAGCAAGTTTCCCTCGGTTATGAAACCAAGGTTTAATCGAACCAGTAGGAGCAAGGAAACACCCCAAAGGTGTTACTAGCTGAGCTTTGGCAGGGCGCACTACCGGTGCTAGTAGCAACGTGGAGACCTGCACAACACAACCATAGAACTTTGTCCCCAACTTGCGATGAGGTTGTCAATCTCACCGTGTTTTGCGGAAAACAAAGGATTAAACGTATCGAATGGAAAGAAGTAAAAGTTTGCAGAAAGTAAACACAAAGCAGTAAAAGATTGTAGATTGTATGTAAAAGATAAGGACCGGGATCCATAGTTCACTAGAGGTGGCTCTCCTTAGATAGATAACATGCTGGGTAAACATATTACAGCGAGGCAATTGACAAACACAGAGAAAGCAATACATGCATATACTAATCATCTTGACTCCTTTGAGACTTGATTGGGCATTACAATATAATACATAGACCGCCATCCAACTGCATCTATGACTAATAATCCACCTTCAGGTTATCATCCGAACCCCTCCAATTATTAAGTTGCAAGCAACAGATTATTGCTTCTGAACTGCGTGTAAAGTAAACAATACGATTGTTCTATGAACAAAGGATTGTTGTTTTATCCTAGTAGCAACAACACATCTAGTACCTTAGAGATTTCATCACTTCCCAGTTACGGAGGCATGAACCCACTATCGAGCATAAATACTAACTCTTGAGTTGCTAGCATCTACTTGGCCAAGATAGCTACTAACAACGGAAAGCATGCAAGATCTCAAATAACAAAGACATGATAGAATCAATAATCAATCTGAAATAGCATCTCAATATCCATCGGATCCCCGCAAACACAACATGTATGGAATACAAATAGATGATCTTGATCATGAACAGAGCTCACCAGATCTAAACATGAAAGCACAAAGGAGGAGAAACAAGCCATCTAGCTACTACGTGGATCCATAGTCCAAGGATGAACTACTCACGCATCACACCGGAGGCTTGCATGGTGATGAAGAAGGCCTCGGGGTGAATTACCCTCTCGGCGGTGCGAAGAGCTTTAGATCCCTCCCGATCTAGGGATGGAGATGACGGCGCTGAGACTCTTCGTGGATTTTGATCGGGTACTTAGGGTTTTGGCCCGAGGGCAATATATAGGCGGAAGGAGAGGCCGAGGGGTGTCGAGGCCACACCACCTGGCTGCCAGCCTGGCAGCCGCCGGTGGTGTGGTGGCTCGCCCTTCTCCGCCTGATACGGCACTTGATCCTTCCGGAAAAATAGGCACTTGCTTTTGTCCGTCCAAGTCGAGAATATTCATTTTCGACTTTCCTGGAACCAAAAATAGCAGAAAACAGGCAGCAATCGTGGCTCTTGTTAATAGGTTAGTCCAAGAAATCATATGAAAAGTACTCCAAAGTTGGAACGAAACAAAAGAAAGTGGATAAAACCAAGCATGGAACATCAAAAATTATAGATACATTTGCAATGTATCAACATCCCCAAGCTTAGCTCCTGCTCGTCCTCGAGTAGGTAAGTGATAAAAAGAAAGAATAATTTTTGAGGTGACATGCACCATTAAAGACTTGATCACAGTATTTGCAAAACATTCAAAGCTGGGATCATAGTACTTCAATCATAACATGAAAGACAAAGTTCTAGCAATAAGAAAAGAAACTATGATGCAACATGAAAAGGCACAAACAAAAGATTCATGAATAACAATGCTTTGCAAGACGTTTGTTTGTTTCACATAAAGAAAACATAGCATACTAGTATTCAGCTTGTCCCTCAATAGAGTAGCAAATATAAATGCATAGGACACCTTCAAAGGTCATAAGAGTGACTAGATACAATAGTTTCAAACAAACAATAACAAGTTATGCATCAATCAACTAGTCTTGGGACAATGCACATAGAACTAAGAATGGCCACTATGCTCTCAAAGTAGGTGCATAAAGATAGAAGGTGGAGACTCAATATAATGGTGGAAGAAAGGCCTTTTGTAAAAGGAAGTAGGGATTCAAGTCTCATAAAGAGCTTCCAAAAATTATGGTACTTATAGCTTTCAGCTCTCATTGCCCCTATCATAAGCATCTTGAAGTGATTAAGGTTAAAGTGAACAAACTATGGTGTACATGCTTGACGAAGTATAAGTCAGAAATCTCATGTCCCTTGTATCGAGGGCTCCTCATGCTACTCAAGTTTAGTCACGGTAAGTTCTTGTCATTGTAAGTACATGTGTATCATTGAGAACATAACGGGTACCCTTGCCCGATGATACGGAAGAATCCCCATATCAAAATGACAAGGCAAGCAGACAACAAGCATCTCAGCATTCTTCTTATTTACCATGGGAATATGGTGCTTTTTTCTCTCTTTCCTCTTTTCATAGTATCTCTTTTTTCTTTTATTTTCTCTTTTTTTTCAATATAGGACTCTTTTTTGATAAGAAGAATGCTTCATAGACAACTCATTATGGTTACGCTGCAGGTTTCCACCATGTTCATGGATTAGACCAGCGGCTCAGGCGTTTCTCTAACACATATACATAACTCCATGGACTTACAAGCTCCCCTTTCATTTCACACCGACGACATCCATATACAAAAGAGCATGATATCAACTAGGTACAAGTACCAAGTGCAATGTTGAAAGCGTTCCCCATGAAAGCATGGTTCTGCTAATTCCCAACAAATAAGTGCAAGCATATATAACATAGATGACACAATGGTTCAAGTTTATTAAGGGCAAGTAAAGTAAGGTGTGCCATCAAGTTCGTGAGAGCTTTAATCACTAGTTTTCTCGTAACAAGTGGAAGGTAAACAAAAGCATGAATATACTTGGAATAGCATAAGCTAGTAGGTAGGTATGGTGGACTCTTTGGAATAATTTGGTTTAGGTAGTTGGATGCATGAGTGAAACTCATACTTTGTTGTGGAGGCTAGCAAAAGACTGGGAGCGACAAACTAAGAGAGCAATAATGGCCATAATCATGCAGAGCGACAAAACATCATTGATCAAAGCATAAAGTGGTACTACAAGTTGAAAACTAAAGGATCATAAAGGCTTATGGTGACTTGTGATAGTCATAACATGGTGTGAGCATGTGCCAAGTCAACCCAAATAAAGCATCAAAGAAGAATACCACTATACTATGCTTTAATATGCTAAAACAACGCATGATTCATCCAAGGCACATTAACCAATCTCAATTGTTTATAACAAGTCATGCTACAGCAAAGAATACTAAGCATAAAGGCAAAACAATATCAAGCATGGGCTTAAGCCAAAGGGACGTCCAAAGGAGAAGTCAATTAGAAAAAAGCCATTGGTTGAGATTCGTGATGAAAAGAATGTAAAGAGAAGGAAGAAAGCAGAGGAAGGCGAACAACATCCCAAGGAGAAGAAGACAAAGAAGGGAACAACCAAGCGGAAGCCAAAGGCGCAAAAGTGCCTGTACTGCCATCAAGACGGTCACACAGTGCAACAATGTGCCCTATTTCCAAGCTCTGATGTCAGGAAATGCTGCGAAGATAGATTTGAATCTCTAGGTTTGAGTAGCTAGGTTTGAGTAGCTATTTTTGCTTCTATACATACAGTCACCATTGAAATGTAATAGTGCTACATAGGAAAATATATTACCACTGCCATAATATGCTACATAGCAAAAGATATTGACTGTGTGTGCAGCAACATGTGTGAACAGTTGTAGCAACTATTTTTATTTGTATTAGCATGAAAAGTTCTCCATATTGTCTGTACAACTTCTGATTATTGTCATCCTGGACCATTATCTGGCAGCAATTGTTTATTACATTGTGAGCTACAAAGTTCAACCATGCTAGCATTTCTGCTCTTATAATGTAGCAAAAATCAAAATATGTCCAGATTTCATAATTTTTGGGATGAATACCTCAAGTAGAATTTCCCTTGTTTATGGGATTAATTACATTTCTAGCATGTATATTGTTCGTATGTAGCAAAAACATAAAAAAAATTGGCATGTGTTGTCATAAAATTCGATGCAAAATTCTACCGCACATAGGTAGCATGTCCTATGTACTATTGCAGCAGTTAATACAATAGATTGTAGCATTTATATAACACAAATGTAGCAAAACATGTTCTTTTAATGCAAGCATGAAGGATCTCAGTATTTATTCAGCAAAATAACAAGAAAAGACAAAAGGAGGAAATAATCATCAACACCAGATTGTCATTACCATTTGTGTTAACAGCACAAAAACTAGTTATGCGAGTACACCGAACCATCATTCACGGTTACATCAAAAGGCAACGGTTAAATAGACAAGGAAAGTGTTTGAGGTAACAAAATGCTTTTTGCTCACTACTGCTGCTACATATGCTAAGCTACTTTGGGTTCAACTCCTCCTCCATGAGCTTCTCAACCGACTCTTTGTTCTCCCTTGCTTCGATGATATCTGCTGCAAGGGTCCTGTGAAGATCCGGGCAGTAGTTGTTGTCGAATTCTGCCATGACCTTGCCATTGAAATTCTCCATGAACAGTATGCCAAAGAAACCGTAGTCAAATCTAAAAAATAAAGAAAATAAGCAAATAAGAAACACAATATGAGCAATAAACTAATGATGGAATCATTTGGAAAAAAATGAGATGCTAAAATATGAAAACTTACAATATTACTTGCTACGGATGATTAGGAGTTTTGAGAAGGTATAGCTCCATCTCTTCAGCAACTTTAGGTGCTTTCTTTTACGCATTGACAATAGTGGTGAAGTTCGAAAACTACACCATTGAAGCAAAAAGGATGGTTAAGAAAGGAAGGAAGCTACTGAAAAATAACATGCATATGTCTTGCTATAATACTGACTAGATTTCGTGCAAGATCATCCAAGACACCAGCCCCTTTGTCCATCTTCATCGAATCAAAGATGTGGTATTGCTTCATCATTAAGTTGACAGTAGGTACATCCCAGTGCTCATTTCTCACAGTAGGAAAGTAGAGCTATCTTGCAGCATGTAAACAAAAACAGATTAAGCGGCATATAGAGGTACATTCAGCAGATCTTGCTACAAGATGAAGAGAATAGCAGCAAAAAAATAAAGAGAATAGCAACAAAATAAAAGGGAAAAATAACTCACAATATCACATTTGAGAATCTTGTACTTTGCACACTGTTCATTGAACTCATCCATACAACCTACTGCATTGAATGTCTTAGGATCAACAATCAGTTTTTCCTGTTATCCAAGGTAACAAAAACTGAGTTAGATGACGAAGCAAAACAAGAATGTACCAAAAAAAGTACTATGCAATGTCTTACTCACCACAATGTGATGTATGAACGCATATCTCTTTTTTTGGCGTGCACTATTTTTGTAAACAATTAAAGCCTCGTGGTTGAACTTCTCAATCCACACGTCCATCACGTCGGTACTAAGATATGCTCGCGGCTTCAAAGATTCTTTAAAACCCTTGTATGTGCAAAAGTAGCATCCAATTTGCACGAAACATTTCCTGCAAAGCAAGAAACAAAAAGTCATAATTTGAAACACAACAAATAATCTGCCCGCTAATAAAGATGTTGCACAATTTGAAGGAAGAACAGAAAACATGATAGTCATGTAGCAAGAAATATGTACTAAAGAAGCTACTGAATAACATAAATGAAGCAAAAAAATAGATGTAGCATATCCGAAAACATGAAAGATTGCAAGACATCTAATCAGTGTAGAAAAAATATACACTTAGTGAGCTAAAAGTTAAAACAATTGTAGTGAAATCAACAGCTTCTGAAGCAAAAAAATAGATGAAGCATATCCAAAAACATGAAAAAATCAACTAAGGAATACTGATGTAGCAACTTTTTAATAGTAGAAAAGCTACTGGATAACACAATTGTAGCATAAATAAACAACTAATGAAGCATCCACATAAAAATAGGAAATAAAACAAGACATTAAATCAGTGTAGCAAAAAATATACACTTAATGAGCTAAAAATTAAATCAATTGTAGCAGAATTCAATAGCTTCTGAAGGAAAAAAATAGCTGACAGAAAACTCACTGCCCATGGCCCTCATCCTTCCTCTTCTTTGTGAGCCTCTTTGTTGTCCTTCCATTTAAGACAAACTTGGAATAGATTTCATCCTGGTCTTTAGAGACCTTGATCTTCTTAACCTTTGGAGGTGTAAGATCAACCTTTGCTGCCCTCTTGAACCTCGTCTTCTTCTCAAGTGTGACCATCCCAGAGCTTCCATCAACCGTCACAACACCTTGTAGAGACAAAAAAATCAATTTTTTACACACACGACAAATGTAGGGGAGAAGCACTACATAACAATGTAAAAAATGCTGCACAGGATAAAGGAACATACATGCTTCAGTTGGCTCCACTACACTGGTCGTCTCAGCAGCAAAAGATACAGTAGAATCTGGTACCTTGACAGCTGGTATACCTGTGTCTACTTCATCATCAACAGAATCTTGCGAAAGCAGGTCGAACCCTGGAGCTTCAGGAGCACGATTCCAAGCTTCAGGGTCTATATGTGGAGGACAAGGGGATGGGTCACGGTGCCGCGGTGACTTGACCGGGCTATCAACAGGTTGCTGCTCTAGGACATCAATTCCTCCCATGGGTGATGAATCCAAGACTACAATAGTCTATGGCATATCCGGGATGTCAACATATGTGCGCGCCTCAGACTCTTGTTGCTTGTCACCTCTAGCTTATGTCTCAATTTCTTTTGCTTCATCCTCTCTTGCTTCGGTATCATCCTCTTTTGCTTCATCCCTTCTTGCTTTAGTGACATCCTCTTTCGCTGCATATGCTCTTGCATCAACATCAGCAGACTTGTCCAAACCATCATAGGTTTCTTGCTCCTTGTTCATAGTTTCATGGTCTACTACTACATCAAATGGAAACACAACGCTAGGACCAGCTCCTTCTTTCAATTGTGAATCAGTGTCGACCAAAAGAGCAGCCATGCATTGGGAATGCATCCGTTTCAACCCAACGGCAAGATTCTTCACTGTTGATTCAACATCAGATGCCCAAAAAGCCTTATGCTTCTTAGCCAAGTGCTTGAAGCGAGAAAGTACCTATTGGTAACACAAAACAAAAAAGAAACAAAAACATAAAGAAACTAAAATAAGCATGTCCGCAAACGAAAAAATTAAACAGATCATTTAATGCAAAAACTGTTTGAATCACTATTACAATGAGCTCGGCTTAAATCGCTAAAACATTTTGCCGGTGATGCAGGCGACTCAGACTCGGAAATTTAATGTATAACAAGGTAGCAATTACAGAAAAATAATGAAGCAAAAAATTAAAACTAATGTAGCAAACTATAAAAGCTAATGTAGCAAGAATTAAACAGTTTTGCAGCTTCAATGTTACTAACAGACAAATTAGTGCAAACAAGCTGAAGCATACATGGCAACAGTTTTTGTCGTGGTGGTGGCACGGAAGATGCCATGGATAGGCTAAAGATGGGGCCAATGTGTGCTAGGGGAATCCAGGGAGGGAGAACGTGGTGATTCCACGCACAGATGTTCTTGTATTCTCTCTATCAATGGTGTTTACAGATGCTCTTCAAGCTATCGGTGAGAAGGAGACAATGTCTCTAACTCCCCACAAGCTAGCCCTAGAGTTCTACCTTAGACAGAGAAAATGATCGATCCCCCTCTATGGAGGCCCCGGTGCTCCTTATATAGGGGAGCCTGGGTTACTATGTTAGGGCATACGTGGCAGCATATTCTCTGAATATGCTCCTAGTCTAAAGCTAGATGCTTCTTTATTCTCTTTAACGGCGCGTCCGGGCTTTGGACGTAACCCGCAGCGTAATCTTTGTCTTTAAGCGTCACCAGACACGGGCTACATCAGCCGACATTGCCCGCGTCACCTTGGTCGCCCCTGACCCGCTGGTCCTCCCCTCTGCTTTGCTTCGCTCATGCTACAGCTAATAAAGCCACCTTTTGACTAGAGGGAGATTCCTTCCTTCTCTTGGAAGCCATATGATAGTCCGGCTAGCATGTGGCTAATCCGGCTACTAAGATAGCTGCAAAACAGATAGACAAACATGGCTGCCATATATTTTATGCCAGCCGGGCTACGATTAAGGAGATGTTCCATGGGCCGGGTCACTCTGTGGTTCGGTCTGCCTTGAGGTGACCCGGTCAGCACTTGCTTTGACCGCGCCGTACCCCGGCTAACTCGTCCTTTATACCCCGGCGTTACCCTACCCGGGGTATCCCCCCAACATTAGTCCCCGAAGCTGGTGCGGTCTTAGCAACTTTTAGTTGTTAAGACCACAGCAGGTTCCCATATCCGGATCTCTGCCTCTTTGGCTGAGTTATCCAGTAACCCAGGGCTTTTCCTCTGGTGATCCCTTGGCTCATTCCAAGTTATTCCTTGCTGGCCAGGTTTTTGCCTGCTTATCCGGGTTACTATTCCTTCTCTTGTACGCTTCCCCACATCCTACATGGAGGGTAATCATTATTTCGCCTCATTTTAAGGGCTACGCGCATTTAATGCGCCAGTTACAGTCGCAATGTCAGGAATAATTGTTGCGCACGTCCCTTCATTGCAGCGCCTCGTTAACTATAACATTACATCGCGTCATGGGATCCTTTGCCCCTGTGGTCCGTGTTGTGGCCACGCTCTGATTGGCTGACTCGGCCGTGTACACGCCCGTTGCGTGTGGCGTGGCAACCGCAAAGGATCCCACTACATGCTTGTTGCGCGGTTAAGTAAAGGGTCTGGGGCAACCTCTGGGAAGTTCCCCATTTTCTCTGCGCTTCCTAGCCTCCTTTCTCTCTCACTTCAACTTTGCTGCTGCCGCTAGTTCCTCGTCGTACCAGCGTCATCGCGACCACGCACATGCAGCACCTTGCGCATGCGCCGCCATTCCCGCTAAAGAGCTTCATCACGGGGCCTTGCACTTCCCGTTTCCCCTCCACCGGTTATTTCTATTCCGATTTCCTTCTCGAAGACCTTGAGTCCACCATGACTGAGGAGGAGGCAGCCGTGGTGGCGCAGCAGGAGGAGGAAACAGAAGGCCGCGAGTGCGGCTGCTGGGACGGCGCGTTCGGCTGTGAGGACGATTTGGACTGGCTCTGTGCCACGCGCCACATCCCCGCCGGTGTCGCCTATCGCCTTGCCGCCGACGAGATTCCCCTCTCTCCCAATCCAGGGGAGTATATTGTTTTTCTTTCTCATTTTCAGCGTGGCTTCGGCCTTCCTACCTCAGATTTCTTTTTTGATTTCATTTCTACGTATCAACTACAACCACATCATATCCACGCCAATGCCATCACCTCTTTGTCCTCTTTTGCCTCTAGCATTGAGGGATATATTGGCCTCTGGCCAACTAAGGAACTTTGGATCAAATTCTTCGGTCTCTAGAGGAATGTGGTTCCGGATAAGGAGCTTGCTCTGGAGGATAAGCACCTGACCCAATGCAGCGCTGCCTCCGTATCTCCCCGCAAGAACTCTGCATTTCCCCGGGTCACTGGGCTCGAGTCCTGCAAAGGCTGGGCCCGGACTTTCTTCTACGTCCGGAACACCACCGAGGAAGACATGATCCGGATCCTCCCCTTCAAGCTCGGCCCTCCAGATACCTCTCTTTGGGAGAGCATCCCCAAGCGACCCACAGCCCTGGCGAATCAGGTGGAGCACCGGATCAAGGAGCTGCTCAAGGAGAAGCTTCGGGGGGAGGACATCATGATCACTTTTGTCAGCAGCCGGGCCTCCCCCCCTTCAGAAGCGTGCCCACGAGATTTGCTACTTGAGCGGCCCCCTCGACCCCCACCGGACTTCATCTTTTGAGCTTGATAACCCGGCAGTTTACCACCGGGTTAAGGCCATTTTCAATGTGGAGAAGGAATTCTCCGAAGATTGGGAATGGGGGCTTGAGCCCTTCACCCGGGACAACCCTCCTCCAAAGGTAAACTTACTTCTTACTGTTTTCCAGATCATCTCTGTATGTCGGTTTACTTTCGTAACTTGGCAATTGTTGTCTTGTTCTCAGCGATTCCTCTAGCAACCACTGGAGGATGGCGAGGTGCTGGCGAGCAAGTGGGTACCGGACCGCACCGAGGAGGACGAGGAGGAGCCTGATCTAGAGACCTTCCTGCCTACTCCGGACGTTGTCAAACGTAGCTCTGGTAAGGCCTCTTCTCTAAGGGATTGGCCAGATGACGATGACTCGGACGTTGAGGTCCTGGAGGTACTTGATCCGGTTCTCATCTCTTACGCACATCTGGTTATGTCCGAATCTTCAGCTAACCCGGCCGGTCAGGTCCATGAGGTTCCTCCCCTCGCCACTGGTGGTCTGGTCCCTGCTTCTTCCTAGAAGCGCGCGGCTACCTCGGCCGCAGCTTCGGAGGTGCCGCCGCCCAAGAAGAGGCAGAAGAAGTCCGGGGTGAAAACCTCGACTAAGTCAGCCACCAAGAGCACGGTCCGGAGGATGCCCAAACCTCGGGCTCCCCCAACCTCTGATGAGTAAGTCTCTTTGTGTTTTCCCTTCAAGTTTTTTCCTTTTTGTGTTTGCTCTTGTCTCTTATTGGTTCCTTTTCTCTTTTTGACTTGGTTCTTTTCTGCTTCTCAGAGCTCCTAGGGTCATTCCCCAGAGCGGCTCCGGTATAGCATCTCCAATCTGGAGCAGCCCGCCCCCCCCCCCCCCCCCCCGTGATGACGATACTCGCCCGCTCATCCCTATCTAAGAGGGCTCCGCGGCTGCGCCTGATCAGAGCCCACCTTGTCATGAGGAGGGCAATGTCGGCACGGGGGTAGTGGGGCGGCCTTGGATATGGCCATGCCGGATCTCCCTAGTTTCTCTCGGCCCCAGCGCCAAGTTTTGAGGTGCCAGCTTCATCGGCACCACCCCAAACAAGTTCTCCTCTAGTTCAAGTTTCCTCTAAACCAGCACCAGACCATCAAGACCAAAGAGCTACAAAGACCAAAGAAGAATAAAGACCAAAGAATAAAGACCAAAGAAGAAGAATAGTCTCAAAGCGGCTTCCACCAAGCCTCCCAAGAGGAAGGCCCCGTCAGCTTCCTCCGGATTAACTACCTCAATCGCGGATATCTTCTAGGCAGCTCCTCAGGCTTCATCCGGCAAGCTCAAGAAAGCTACCGGATCAGCTAAAGGGATCTCGTTTGGGTCACACGCTGCTGGATCAGAGGGTAGCAGGCAGCTGGTTCTGCATACCAGCCCTATTGCAGCTCAATCCGCCCGGCGCGAGGCCCACATCAAAGTCCTTGTGGCGAACTACTCTCCTAGCGGCAAAAGTTACAGTCCACTGTTCCTGGAGTACGTGAAGAACTGGAACAATGCTGAATTCATCGACCCAAAAGATGATCTGCTGGAGAAGTTCGGCCCAGCCGAGTTCAGCACACAGATGAACTCCGCGACTAAGGCCATCTCTTTGGCAGGCCGGATGATGGAGGTAATTCTGCTGTGGTACTATGCATAGATGAGCACTTGTATATATATATCCCCTAGTCCCGAGCCTCCGAGGGAGTAACTTGTTACTCGGTCGGATGCTCCTTAGAGAATTTGGTTCCTGTTCGTAGCAACTTCTAATTTTAACAAAGTTAGAGCCGGGTTAAGTTCCCTTGGCCCAGATCTTGTAGACTTCGAATATCCACACACCTAGAGCCGGTTAAGTTCCACTTGGCCCGGATCTTGTAGACTTCGAATATCCACACACCTAGAGCCGGGTTAAGTTCCACTTGGCCTGGATCTTGTAGACTTCGAATATCCACACACCTAGAGCCGGGTTAAGTTCCACTTGGCCTGGATCTTGTAGACTTCGAATATCCACACACCTAGAGCCGGGTTAAGTTCCACTTGGCCCGGATCTTGTAGACTTCGAATATCCACACACCTAGAGCCGGGTTAAGTTCCACTTGGCCCGGATCTTGTAGACTTCGAATATCCACACACCTAGAGCCGGGTTAAGTTCCACTTGGCCTGGATCTTGTAGACTTCGAATATTCACACACCTAGAGCCAGGTTAAGTTCCACTTGGCCCGGGTCTTGTAGACTTCAAACTATTTTTTACTTTTCCTTTGAACTTGACATTGCCTTGCTTATTTCAGATTACCACTAACCGCCGATCCGCTGAGTTCCAGCGCCTGCTAGACTCCTATAAAGACATGAGCGCACATTATGGAAAACTCCTAGAGGAGCACTAGAAGAAGGGTAATATTCCCTACTTAGACTTTTCCCTCTTCCATTTTCGTTCATTTGAGTTGTCTGTGATCCGTATTAATTTGTTATCCGAACCATGCAGCCGAGGTTGAAGCTGAGAATATTATCATGCGGAAGAATCTAGCTGAGATCAAAGGTAATCCTATCTCCTTCGCATGATCACTATACGCTCCTTTCTTTATCCGGTAGACATTTATACTTTGGCTTCTCCGGATTATGCCACTGTTGCAGTTGCTCTCGAAGACTGTTACAATGCCTGATATGATGACCCATTTCCTCGAAAAAGCAGGGAAGCATGAGGCTGAGCTGAAGAAGAAGGACGAAGAGATAGCTAGGTTGCAGCTCCAGGACTCAGAAATTACTTGGCTGAATGCCGAAATTCATAGGCTCAAGGGACTCCATAAGTCCTAATTGGAGAAGGCTGACCAGGAGTTTGCCGAGGAAAAAGAGCGTTTAACCACGCAAATTTCCAAGGACCAAAGCTTATTGCAGGAAGTCGACGTCAAACTTACATCGGTGACCTCTGAATACGAGAAACTCCAGGCCCACGGTGCCAATGTCCATTCCGAGCTTCAGCGACTCCTCTTCCAGATTGCACGTGAGTTCTTTGCCCTTGCTTAATTTCCCTTCCTCCGGGTTTGGTGCTTTTGCTCACTGTCTCTGCTCTGTTCTCAGGCAAATTTCTGGAAAGTGATACGCTTGGTGGTGCTGCCGTAACCTGGTCCCACGAACAACGTGGTATTCTCGCGGGCCCTGATGCCGAGCCAATCCCATATAATATGGAGGATCTGCTGGCGAGCCTCACCGCTCGCCTTGAGCTAGTCAAGAACCACGGCGCAGACATTATACCGGCGGCAACACGGATGTTTAGTTCCCTCTGGCCCACTGATCCCATTCCCAAAAGAGGTTCGGCTTTCATAGCCAAACTGATGGAGTGCGAGCATCAGCTGAATCTGTGGCACGAATCTGCCGCACGGGCTGGGGCTGACATTACCTTGCAGTTTGTTCTCTCGTGGTATGAAGGAATTGACTTGGGATTGCTTACCCGCATGCGCACCGGATCTAAATGGTCCAAAGATCGGGATTGTGTTGCGCGCCACAAAGCCTGTGCCAGCAAGCTTATTCAATACGCCTTCTGCCACGCTTGGAACGAAGGGCCGAGTTATCTCGACGTTTTTGATGATGAAGTTGCTTCTGGAGATGAAGAAGAAGGGAGTGAGGGTGAGGCCTCCGAGCTTGGCGACGAGGTCGAAGACCCGGAGGATGGCGAGGCCAATCCTGAAGAGGAAGCCAAGGCCAGCGCCCCTCCCCCACATTCCGAAGTACCTCCTTCTTCGGCTGAAGATTTGGTTGTTGCTCCTGCTCCTTAAAAACACTTGATCATATTTGTCAGATCCCCGGAATGCCGGGCGGAAATGTATCTAAGTACTTTATTTTGGTTGTGCTACAACTTATCATTTTGAACTAAGTTCTTAATGCTGGATTATCGTGGCCGAAGTCCCCGAGTTTCGTTTTCTTGTTCCCCCAATTTTTGACTCGGCTCACGTCTACCTTGATTCGGCTTTTCGACTTACGAGTCCGAGGTTCAAAAAATTGATTTAACAATACTTGAAACTTTGAGATTGTCTCAAAATGATCCGACATTAGATAAATACAATAAACCAAGGGTTAGTCAAAATAACCAATGTCAGCCCGCTTAAGTTCTTTTCCTTAGTCCTTTTTCATGTGCTTTGCCATTCCAAACTTGTTCTCTTGCTTGCCATGAAGCCAATTCTTGTTGGACAACAGCAAAGTCGAAGAGTTGGGTTTTGGTGCTCACACATTACTAACCCGACTAAGATATAAGCGACTTAACCCAGCCGACATAAAAATACGAAAACGAGAAAGACAATTATTATAGTAGTCCTCGAGTCTCTGCTTGGGGTGCCAAAGTTTCATTAATAAGCTCATTGCCGACATACATACCGACATATGAGTATCTCGGATACATTCACCTCTTTGTCAGGTGTAGAAAGGATGAAGTAGTGCTACATTCCACGGTCACTTAGATTCCTCTCTAGACCTGTCCGCCTTGTTCTTTTCTTGGGGATGTGCATCAATAAGATAGTAGGAATCATTGTGCAAGGCTTTGCTTACAATGAAAGGTCCTTCCCATGGAGGGGATAGCTTATGCATGCCAGCAGTGCACTGTATCAACCGGAGTACCAGGTCACCTCCCCGAAAGACTTGGGGTTCACTTTCCGGCTATGGTAGCTTGGAGATTTTGCTGATATATGGCGGATCTGGACAAGGCCAGTTCTCTCGCTTCTTCCAGCAAATCAACATCATTTTGCCGGGCTTCACGCACTTCGGCTTCTGTGTATTGGGTGACCCTTGGCGAATCATGCTCTATGTCGGCTGGTAATACAGCTTCTGCCACATATACCAGAAAGAATGGCGTATAGACTTTTGATCAATTCGGAGTTGTTCTTAGACTCCATAGTACTACTGGTAGTTCTTCTATCCAGCACCCTGCTGATCTTTGCAGTGGCTCTATGAGCCGGGGTTTTATCTCGGACAATACCAGTACGTTGGATCTCTCCACTTTCCCGTTCGATGCGAGGTGGGTCACTGATGCGACATCTAGCCGGATCTTCTTTTCTCAGCAGAACCTCGCAAATGCTCCTTTGGCAAAATTTGTTCCATTATCAATTATGATGCTATGGGGGTAGCCATATCTCAGGATTATATCCTTGAGGAATCTTACTTCTGTTGCCCCATCACATTTCCGAATTGGTTTCACTTCAATCCACTTGGTGAACTTGTCAACCATAACTAGTATATGGGTCATCCCTCCTTTAGCCAGCTTAAATGGCCCTACCATATCTAGGCACCATACAGCAAATGGCCAGGTAATGGGGATAGTTTTCAACTCCGACATTGGTAAATGAGTTTTCGTGGCGTATCTTTGACAGCCATTGCATTTTCTCACCAAATCCTCTGCTTGCTCCAAAGCACTTGGCCAATAAAATCCATGCCGGAAAGCTTTTGCCACTAACGCTCTTGAGGAGGCATCGTGGCCACATTCCCCTTGGTGAATATCTCGGAGTATGTCAAGTCCTTCATTCGGATCAACACACCACTGCAGCACTCTTGTCACACTCCTTTTATATAATTCGGCGTTGATAATAGTATAGGCCTTTGCTCTTCTCTGGATCTGTCTTGAGATTATCTCTACATCTGGCAAGGTTCCCTCTTTTAGGAAATCAAAAATTGGGTTGGCCCAAGTTGGTATAGTCCGGACGGGAAATGGTTCCTCATCAATTTCCATCGCATCTACTGACATAACTCCTGCTGGGTCAGGATGATCAGTCCCCGGGTTTGCTGAGGCAGTCCCTGGGTTTGCCGAAGCAGTCCCCGGGTTTGTTGAGGTGCCTCCCCACACTCTCTCCATAGGTGCAGCTCCTGATCTGAAGAGTGCCGGGATATAAATTGAGTCTGATTCAGGCGATGGCGTGATAGATGGTTTTCTCAAGTGCTCCAAAGCAACATTTGGCGGGATTGGCTACCG
This sequence comes from Avena insularis, assembly GCA_023614405.1. Lineage (NCBI taxonomy): Eukaryota > Viridiplantae > Streptophyta > Magnoliopsida > Poales > Poaceae > Avena > Avena insularis. The sequence goes on along the minus strand of CM042692.1, from coordinate 413,072,965 downwards.
GGATGAGCCTAACTTGGACAGTGTATCTGCTGCCTCATTTTCAATCCGAGGTATGTGATGGAATTTACACCCTTCAAAAATTCCACTTATCTTTTGAACATGGAATCTGTATAGGGCCATGTTAGCATCCAAGGCATCCCAATTTCCAGACACTTGTTGCACCACCAAATCTGAATCTCCAAAGCATTGTATCCGACATATCCCCACTTCTTTCGCTACCTTAAGACCATGTACCAATGCTTCGTACTCCGCAACATTATTCGAGGCACTGAAGTGGATTTGAAGGACATATTTCAGTTGATCCTTCTTGGGCGAGGTAAGCACTACTCCGGCGCCCAGCCCATCTTTCAGTTTCGATCCATCGAAGTGCATTCGCCAATAATTAGAGTTCGGCAGAGGTGGCTCATATTGCATTTCAGCCTAGTCCATGAAGAAATCCGCCACAGCTTGCGATTTTATAGCATCCCTTCTATCAAATTGTGGCGCATATGGGGCTAACTCAATTGCCCATTTTGCTATCCGGCCACTTGCATCTTTGTTACTCATAATCTCTGATATGGGTGCCTCGCATATCACTTTGATGGGATGTTCCTCAAAATAATGGTTGAGTTTCTTGGCCGACATATATACGCCATACGCCATCTTTTGATAGTGAGGGTAATTCTGTTTTGAAGCAGACAATACCTCGCTCAGATAATACACCGGCCTTTGCACCGACTTTCCTTCTTCCTCGCGCTCCACTACGATTACTGCACTTACGACTCGGTTGGTCGCGGCTACGTAGAGCAACATTGGCTCCTTGGGTAGTGGTGCTGCTAGGATCGATGCAGTAGACAACATCTTTTTCAATTCTCGAAACGCAAGGTCCGCCTATGACGTCCATGTGAATTTGTCTGCCTTTTTCATCAACTCGTAGAGGGGCAAGGCCTTCTCTCCCAACCTACATACGAACCGTCTTAACGATGTCAGGCAACCAGTGAACTTCTACACATCGTTAAGGCATTTTGGCAGTTCCATTCTCTCTATGGCCTGGATTTTCGTCGGGTTAGCTTAGATACCTCGGCTAGACACTAAAAAACCAAGTAACTTTCCCGTGGGCACACCAAAGGTGCACTTCTCAGGGTTAAGCTTCATCCGGAACCTTCTCAAGTTTGCAAACGTCTGTCGAATGTCATCAAGGAGCGTATTGCTTTCCTTAGTCTTTATCACCACATCATCCACATAAACTTGCACGTTCCGACCTATTTGGTCGTGTAAGCATTTTTTGCATGCATCGTTGGTGCGTTGCTCCTGCATTACGTAGTCCAAACGGCATAGTGCGATAGCAATAAGCCCCGTACGGGGTAATAAACGCAGTCTTTATTTGATCATCCGGATTCAGGGGTATCTAGTGGAAACCAGAATACGCATCAATGAATGACAGTAGCTCACATCCGGCCGTTGAGTCTATGACTTGATCTATTTTAGGGAGTGGGAATGGATCTTTGGGACACGCCTTATTCAGGTCCATGTAATCAATGCACATTCGCCATCCCACAGCCACGTCTGGATCATCTTTCTTCTTTTCCACAAGCACCGGATTAGAGATCCAATCCGGATAGAGTACTTCCATGATAAACCCGGCTGCTAGGAGCCTTGCTATCTCATCCACAATGACTTTCCTTCTGTCTTCTGCGAAATGCCAGAGAGGCTGCTTTATCGGCTTAGCCCCGGGTCTTACGTTTAATGAGTGCTCGGCCAACTCCCTCGGTACACCTTGCAGATCCTGAGTGGACCAAGCAAAGATATCCCGATTCTCACGGAGTAAGTTGACGAGCTCGCTTTCCTATTTGCTGCTTAACCCGGCACCAAGGGTTACGGTGCGCTCTGGGAACTGATCATCGATTGGCACTTTCTTTGTGTCCTTGGTTGCTTGGAATGACACGCTTCCGTGCGGGTTGGTCAGAGCCGGCGTATGTTGTTGCGCGGATTGAGCCAATGCCGCCACTTCGAGTATCTTCCTTTTTTCTTGAGCTATCACGAGTGACTCGGCTAAGTTAGATCCGGCTGAAGCGCACTCGATCGAACGCCGAAAGTCCCATGATACAGTTATCACACCCCTTGGCCCGGGCAGTTTCATCTTAAGTTAGATGATGTGAGTACTTGCCATGAACTTGTTCAGCGCGGGCCTGCCGAGTAATGCGTGATAAGCGCTCTCTAGATTCACCACTTCGAACTCCAAATTTTTAGTCCAACAATTATCTCTCGTGCTGAATAACACATCAACCCGGACCTTGCTAATTGGCTCACAAGAAATGCCTGGCACAATCCCATGAAAGGTGGTCCTCGTTGCTTGCAGCATGTTCTCTGTTATTCCCAGCTTGTGCATGGTATCCTTATACATAATGTTGATACTACTGCCATTGTCAATCAGTACTTTGGAAAACCTCACATTGAGATTCGGCCCGATGAACGTTGGATCCAGGACCAATGCATAGGTCCCAGGGCTAGGCATGATCTTTGGGTGATCTTTAATACTCGACGTGATTTCCTGATCTGCCCAGGGCATGTATCTCAATACTGCCGGCATTACTACGTTTACCTCCATATGCCGGTGCTGCAAGCTTTTCCGGTCATTTTCTTCCGTGGTAAACACATAGTAACTTTGATGATGCTCCATGTACTCGTTCCGTCCCTCATTCTCGTGGTAACCTTGACCTTGTTGCTGGTTATTACCTACTTGATGTACTGCATCCCTTCTTTCCTGATTCTTGTACCTTTGCGGTGGTGGTGGCAACACCAGTTGCTGTCCATTCCCCCCTGTTAGTAATGGTTGCCGTGGTGCCTCATTCCTAGGTGCCCTGTTCCGAGGTGCCTGAGCATTCCCCGAACTGCCCTGCTCTAACTTTCTCATCCACTCACACTGCCAGGTTGTATGGTCTGCCGGACTATTCGGACTTGGTGTATGGAACTTGCAAGGTTGATCCAACATAGACTCAAACGTATACCTCGGTCTATCTTTCTGCTCTTGCCATTGCTTTTTCTGCTCTAGGGTCCAAGGCTTTTTTTCCCTTCATTTTTCTGTTGCCAGTTTGGCCCTCCAGTTTTCTGGCGCTAGCTGGCACCGGCATTGGGCTGGTCCCGGTCTACCGCTGCCACCTGCTACGAGTTACATCTGTAATCCGGGCGCTCGTCCCTTCTCTTTCCTTGAAAATCATTCCTCCTTGATGACCTGGAGCCATATCGGTTGTAATATTCCTCATTTGCCTCGCTCGACATTAGCCAGGGTTGTGTTGGATCTTCCAAGGCATACGAATCCGCGATCCAGATCGTCTCAGCCAAAGTGGTTGGCATATCTCGTTGTGGCCTCTACCACAACATACTCCCATATCTGCATCCCTAGGCGAACTACGCAATAGCTTGTGATTCAATTACCCCCTCGCACGAGTTACGCACGTTGCACCACCGAGTCAAGAAATCCCGGTCTAGCTCATTCGGTCTTTGCTGGCATAGCGCCAGAGTCGATGGCCTGTTGGGCCTCTTGTAGGTGCTCGAGAAGTTGCTAACGAACAACTCCTAAAAATCCAGCCAGTAGTTGACACTTCCTGGTGGCAAAGTGTTTAGCTGAACTCTCTCTGGTCCTTCCAACATTTGTGGCACATATCTTACTGCCCATCCCAAATTTCCTGTTGCAATCTTGACCGTCGTCGCGTAATCAATCAGCCAATCCTCTGGCCTAGAACTACAATCATAGGTTCTGGTTCCTCTGGCCAGCTGAAAGTTCGGCACTGGTGGCTCTTTCATGATCCGGGGCCCAAAGCATGTCGGACCTGGTGGACCTTGTACCTCGATTAGCTCCGACCTATAAATTCTATCCAGTTTCAGCCTTGCATCATCTGGCTGCAAGTTCCTGCTTCCCAGCCTGGACCCAATCATGTGGTGATCCGGTCTAGGGTATCCGCCGTTGATCATAGCCGAATAACCATCATTGTATCTTTCCTCATCCGAACAAGCATTTTGTTGTTGTGTTGCTTGTCCTGCACTTCCCTCCTATCGAGGTGCGCGTTGTTGCTACTGCCGAGGTACATTTTGCCCCGTTCCCACGGGATCACGCTATCTGGCATTGTCGTTGGCAGCATTCCTCTGACCGGCATCGCCTTGGTCGCGGTTACCTCGTCCAGCCACACCTCGGCTGGTACTATGCCGATCTTCATCAACTTGCACTGCTTTTCCTTTTCTGGCCCTTACTAGATCGTAGGGAACCATCTGTTTGTCTCTTCTCCCGGAGTTTTCTACTTCTTCTCTCTTGGGATTGTGACCCAAAGATGATGCGGCTCCTCCAGATCTTGTCGGGTTATTCCAAGCCGAATGAACCACGTGTGATGCTCCTAGTGGCGCCAGGTTTGCCTTGTTCATTTCTTCATTTTGCTGGCAAGCGACTCTCAGCAAGTGATTCACCCTCTCTTGTTGCCTTTGCCGGGCCTCTCCGGTTAAACCTTCTAACTCGGACATGGCCGCATTTGCTGCCCTGAGGTTCTTTGCCGGGGTACTGTACCTATCCAGCCCTCCTGTTACTATCGTGGTTGTCTGACCCAGCCTAGGCTCGTTTTCCTTGTCAATCTCAGTAATCAGGTTCCTATCTCGCATTTTCACGCCATCTATGCGGTTTGCCTTTGCGTATTCCCTCAAAGTAATGTTCAAAGACTACTGCAGCTCTGCTACCTTCTTTTCCCCAGCTAACATTTTCCGCCTAGTTTTCTCTAGCTCAGCTTGCGCCTGAGCCGGATCTACCACAGGTGCTATTGGCGTTGCTAGGCTATCTATTGCTTGCTGAAGCACATTCTCTGGCCTCTCTAGTGGGGAAACCTAGATCTGGCCTGCTTTGGCGTAACCTCCGGCTCTGGTGTCGGGCCCTTGCTTGCTTCCGCATCTGGCACGGTCATCAGGACCTCAACGCTGCTGGTGGGGCAAGTGATACGCACACCACGAGCTGCGCTGAGAGATGGTTCGCCTCCCTCGACGATGTGCCACGGATGAACGCAGGACTCGTCCACGCGGACGTAGATCTTGTGCGTGCCAAGCTTGATGAAGACGTCATTGCGCAGAGGGGGTGCCTGCCAAAGCTCCCTGCGTTGTCGCTGACGTAGTCCAGCGCTCCAAAGACCTAAACCAGGCAGGAGACGACGCGCTCGCCGGTGCTGGAGAAGCTTCCCATCTAGATTTTCACCCCTTCTAGCACCGCTAGCCCCACGGTGGGCGCCAACTGTCGTGGTGGTGGCACGGCAGATGCCATGGATAGGCTAAAGATGGGGCCAATGTGTGCTAGGGGAATCCAGGGAGGGAGAACGTGGTGATTTCACGCATAGATGTTCTTGTATTCTCTCTATCAATGGTGTTTACAGATGCTCTTCAAGCTATCGGTGAGAAGGAGACAATGTCTCTTACTCCCCACAAGCTAGCCCTAGAGTTCTACCTTAGACAGAGAAAATGATCGATCCCCCTCTATGGAGGCCCCGGTGCTCCTTATATAGGGGAGCCCGGGTTACAATGTTAGGGCATACGTGGCAGCATATTCTCCGAATATGCTCCTTGTCTAAAGCTAGATGCTTCTTTATTCTCTTTAACGGCTCGTACGAGCTTACCCACAGCGTAATCTTTGTCTTTAAGCCACTGAGACACGGCTACGCCACACACCGCCTGGCCACCTTGGTCGCCCCTGACCCGCTGGTCCTCCCCTCTGCTTTGCTTCGCTCATGCTACAGCTAATAAAGCCACCTTTTAACCAGCGGAAGATTACTTCCTTCTCTTGGAAGCCATATAATAATCCGGCTAGCATGTGGCTAATCCGGCTACTAAGATACCTGCAAAACAGATAGACAAACATGGCCGGCATATATTTTATGTCGGCCGGGCTACGGTTAAGGAGATGCTCCACGGGTCGGGTCACTCCGTGGTTCGGCCTGCCTTGAGGTGACCCGGTCAGCACTTGCTTTGACCACGCCGTACCCCGGCTAACTCGGCCTTTATACCCTGGCGTTACCCTACCCAGGGTATCACCCAACAGTTTTTTAAGCCTAAATTAGCAAACTATGTTAGGCAATGTAGCAATACTAGAATATCGATGCAGCAGATTCTATACCTCCAGTTCTTGGCTACTAGGAAACACAAGCCATTCATTCAACGAAGTTGAAAGGTTGACTTCATTTTCATCTACAGCAGGAGCAGGAGGAGCTTGGTTTTCTTGCTCATCAGCAGGATCAGTGTTGTACGGAGTTTCCGACAGCGGGAGGAACTACACACAATGAGGATGTAGTAAGATGATAAACAAAGCACAAAAAGGAAATAAAAAAATTCACGTTGAAAAGCTGCCAAAAATGTCGTAGCGGGCGCCAACCGAAAACTGTAGTATTGTTCAATATCTTAAGCTCAAGGTCATGTTCCACAATAAAATCAAAGTCACTGTTTATCACGAAGCATACTCTTGGCAGAGACTTGTTGAATACATGGTCGCAGTCTCGCGGGAAGCTCAAATGGTCCATGTATGCAATTCGTTATAGGCAATGAAACAACAAACTAGTAAGGCACATAAACAAAAAGTTGAACGAATCAAAACCAAACTAAAAAAGGTATGAAGAGGAATGACATACACCAAGAAAAGCAAAAGGGCCAGTGATCTAGAACTCATATTTTGTTTCTCCCTCGGTGAGCTTCAGTGGCATCGCCTTTTGCTTCTGAATATGATGCACTTGTGCCATAGCTAAATCCAGAAGGTGCTCATCCCAAGCATACTCATCGGTCTTGGTGGGGTCAACCATGGAGGCAAGATATTCAATGCTAATGTTGTTAGAGCTCTTAGGAGCAACCACGAGAGCCAAGCAAAGAAGGTCACATGTCCGGATTATCGTTGCTTCATCCGTGTTGGCACATGATTTGAGCAAATCAACTGCAGTATCTACCTCAGCCCTGGTGCTGCCAGCTTTGTAAATGTTCCGAAGCTCACAGGGGTCATTTTTATCCAGGTGCTCTACAGGTTTGTTGCCGCAGCGAATTCCGAACACCTTCTTCACCATATCTCTTGTGAAAACCATCATGTTTTTGCGTGTTTTATACTCCCGTAGATTTTGATCAGTGTGCAATGCAATGTAATCTATCAACCCACTAGGAATCCTGAATGGTGACACATCTAAATAAGCTCTAAACGCACTCTTCGTAGCAATAACTGCTCCATTTTCGGGATTAAGACCTTCCACCAGGGTGAGCAAACGCTTCGCAGATAGGCGGTTTTTTGCCATCCATGTCTTCGCCCTATCCTCCTGCACAACATCAAACACGAAAAACAAAACTCAGTGCAGCAAAACTAATTGATAATGTAGCAGCTGCATTAAAGTAAAAAATCTGCTTTAAGGGTAGAAAAGTAAGGACAAATCTGTCTATAAAAGCTACTGAAACAATTAAAAGGGTAGGGCACATGCATAGTGTAGCAAAAGTAGTTTTATGGGGCATCACATCAAGAAACATTGTAGCAAACACTATTTGAATGGGGAACATCAAGCAAGCAACATTGTAGCAAAAAATAAAAACTAAGGACAAGTCTGCCTATAAAAGCTACTGAAAAAATCAACCAAAAACAACAGAAGCTTCATAGTTGTATAGGGCACCACATCAAGCAACATTGCAGCAAACATCAAAAATCAACCGAAGATTACTTAAATATTTAGTAGCTGCAGGAGCAAAAACCTAGAAATTACAGTTCCTTATAGATATGAGTAGTTACAGGAGCAATTCAGACACTAGAACATTAATCCAACCGCACCGAGTACACAGTAAACAACACGAAGGGAAACACAACAAAAATGGAGGAAAACCCTAACCCTAACTGGCGGAGACGAAGATGAACTCACCGCCATGGATAAGGCCGCTCCGATTAGCTTCCCCTTCCGACCGGTCTTCTTCTTCAATCGAGCGCCATCCCCGACCACCATCCGAGATTTTTGCCATGCAGCAAACGATGGCAACCTAGGGTTAGAGAATTGAAGGGGAAATCGAGCGCGTGCGCTGGGAGAGAAGCCAGAAAGGAGGAGAGCGAGACGAACCGGAAGATCTGACCGCCGGCAGCACCATCCCCGACCACAGCCCTCGCCGTCGACGAGCGGCCTCGCCCCACGGTCGCCTGCATCTCCGTCATCACACTTTTACCACTAAACTATACCCGCTACATGTAGATTATGATATAAATATTACCCTTTGTCAAGGATATCCATTGGATGGAGGAGGCTAATTCCCCCTTGTTGAATCAGATAGAGAAGGTTCATGACACTGAACGGTTGGTACTTCTATTTCGATCGCTGTCCTTTACTTTAGTATTTAGATAGCCTCCATAAAAAAAAGTATTTAGATAGCCACTCTCGTCTGTAAAATACATTCCATCTCTTCTTAACCAAGCCAATAGCGTATGAACCAAATGTATGTATTCTCGATCGCCTGCGTCTCCGAATGAAGCAACACGGGTGCGGGTGCGAGGGTCACAACACTATTCGGTTCGGGGGAAGGGTCGACGTGGCGCGCACTGAACGGTTCGATCGCGTCCGATCCGACAGCGCACAAGCAGGATAACGCGACGATAGGATCGTCCGGGGAATCACATCATTTTCTTTTCTCTAAGCTCCAATTTTGTGCACACACAAAAAAAAGATAACGGCGACATGCATCAACTCAGGAACCAGTCACGAGTGGTGTGCATACCCGACTGGCCAAGTCGCGCGCAGCACCTTGCTTCAAATTCCGGGGCAGACATAGAATGCGCAGCATGGTGTGCTTTGATCCAACATCTGGTCTTATCACAGGTGTCCGGTAAAATAAGCCACAGACGAATGTTATCGTGCCTGAGACATAAAATAAGATCAAGTAAAACTGCACTGTAAATCTATTGCTATATTAGCATTTCACATCTGGCAACAAAATCAGGACATCTAAATACAAAAAGACACATGGAAGCAAAGCAAACACAAAAACAAATGATAAACAAGATGCCTCTAAACTGAAAGATGCTATGTACAACCGTGTCACAATGAGTTTGCCGAACTAGACAAACTTGCCTCAAAAAGAATGAACTACACAAACACAAGATCAAATATAAGAAATCATCTCCGCACCGTCGGCAAAGCCATTCTCCGAATCCAGGCGAGGGTTGGACCCTTCCGCAATGGACAGTGATATCAAATTGAACACCAGAACTACAGATTAGAGAAGCTGATGCCGGAGCTGCTGGTTTTCCCTTCTCAGTTGCTGCACTTCCTTTGTTAGGCCTTCCAGCTTCTCCAGGACCAAATTCATAACGCTAGATGTTTCCATCTGCTTGTTGCAAAAGGGCTCAGTATGTTGAATATAGGCATTGAACTTAACTAGCATAACTGAAAAGATGAAGCACTCAAAGCACAAAAGGGTATACATAAATGCACGAGGACAGCTGAAGCTGAGCTTATTGTGATAGCTGTGCTGAACACAAGTTCAGACAAGCATCCTGATCATGGTAGCTAAACACAAGTTCAAATGAATTTTCCATGGCCTGGCAGTAACAACTGTGTCAAAGGAACATAAGCACCAACAAATAGCAAGCTGCATTTTATTTTGAAAAAAACAGCTATGCCCAGGGGTTCTCCAAACCTACAAGTTATAAGACCTTCCTCATCAAGGCTCATATACATCCTCATAAACATGCTTCCTCGGACATTATTTCCCCAAAAACTACTCGTTCCAGGGTTCAGAGAGAAAACCATCCACATGCAGATGCAGTATAGTCCAAATGCAACTGGTAGAACAAAACACCAGTGAGCTTATCACTCTGCATAGCATAAATGAGTCTGGACATGGTAGGGAGCTGGCCTCTTGCCACCAGCTGGCCAAGTTTCCAGATGCACGGTATCATTTAGTTTAGGTCAAGTAAAGGATCCATGCCATATTAACAACTCTTGCTAAACTATGTCTAAACTACAAATATTAGTCCTTTAACTACAATCGAGTGGGTAAGATCCTGTTTGGCTACAAGGATTTTGAGATAATTACAGGAGCTGCATAGGTGCAGGTGCTCACACAATTGAAGAAAACGATATTTTCTGGCAACTCAAACATAAGGAGACATATAGGTGCAGGTGCTTGCAATTGACAAAAAGAAAGAACAAGGCCACAAAGAAATTACACAAAAGAGGAACCCAGAATTTTCTTACCTCCTGCATGTGAAACTGTCTTAGAAGTTCAATGTGGAGATTTCTCACATCCTCATGTATAGACTTGTGAACGGATCCTAGAGATTCCTCGAGCATGCGCTGAACATACTGAAGGGAGAAGGAAGAAGCTCCCTGTTGATCAGCTGACAAACCTGGAGTTGGCAATTGCTGTGGCACTACCCCCTAATAAAATTGTGTATGGCCACTCCATTAGCAAACAGTGGTATTCACATTTTTATGTCAAACAATTAACAAGTAACTCTTACATTGCTTGCTAGAAGGCTTCCAGATGACGAGGTCGCTGGTGCCTCTTGTCTTGATAACAAAGTAGTGAGCAGTTCATCTTTTGTTTCTGCTCCCGTCTTCTTTGATTTTGGGGAACCAAATGCTGAAGCTAATCCTTCACTAAATACAGAGGATGTGCTCAATCTATCCGTAAATGTTGAGGGTTTCCATGAGGAATTGGATTGCGCTGCTCCGGGCAAATCAGATTTCACCGATGGCACAGTCTTAGACACAAAGGATGAGGAAACTGGGCCCTGTAGGCTAGCAGATGATGATGTCTCTAGGGAAGACTGCACATTGCTCAAGATGCCCTTGTTTTGTAAGTTCATTAATATATTACTTGTCAGAGAACCTTTCATTGAGAGACTGGTGGACGAAGCTGAATCTTGTAAACTTGCAAACGCCAAGCTTCCCGTTTGAAAGGCCGATTGCCCAAAGCGTGAGATTTGTTGACGTTGTATTAGCCTGTCTGGCAATGCATTTCCAGTTGATGATTCCGGTGAAGAGATAGATGGTTCACTCTTCCATGATGGGATGGGAGTAGTACTCGCAGATGAGGCGCCATCCTGTAGAAAAAGTTAAGAAGGCTTGATTGGTTATCCTGCCATGACAGAGACAGATGCCCTGTCAAAACAATAATACTCCGTATATAGGTTTTCCTACAATAAACCAAAATAAATAACCTGTCTTAAAATGGAATTAGATCTCCAATCCGAGATTGGATGTGGTTCAGTGTTCCCCTCCATATACTGGAACTTCCTAGTTGTTAACAACTTTTTATCTCCAGATTTATCATCTTTTTTTGTTTCATCACTCCCATGTTCATCCCACCAGCTGTTGCTGGATGGCGTGAAAGGCTGGACATCAACAAGCGGAGAAAATACATCCATATCATCCTTTATATTGAAGTTACCACGAGGAGCCTGTAGCTTTGATAATGGTCCACCAGACAATGGACGAGCCCTATATGGAGTTTCCTCTGCAGTAGACGAGTTTGAAGTAGAAAGAAATCCACCAGCATTCCCTGTCAAAGAAGAGCGAAGACTCGGAATGCCTGCTCCAGATGAAAAGGTCGAAGGTGTTGTTGAAGGCAAAGGATCTGGCATAAGAATAGAATCTTCACTAGTACCCCCCAGAAGGGCAACTTCTGAAGAACTGTTCTCCTTAACAATGACAGGCTTCGACCGTTGCCAGCATAAACTTGTCACAGCCTGACATGCAATGTGAATTCGAAAATGTTAAAGAACTAAAAAACAGATATAAATAACCTGTTAGACAGGTATAAATCAAAAACCATGTCAGTTCTTTTACTGTTTATAGGAAGTTATCAGGTTGACACAATAAAGACTATGCGATGTGCAGAATATTCTGTACAAGCAATAACTCATTGCAAAATATATTAATATTACTAAAATTATTGGCAACATTGAGTAGAACAGAAAAAATCGTGAATTCATTTGCAAAGCATGTTTTACAGATTTAGATACAAGAGAGTCAGAAATAACATTTAAGCATGGACTAAGCAATAGCCAGAAAGACCAACTTGCTTCACTAAATAGGCTAACTTGTTTCACCAAAAATAGGCTAACTTGTTTTATCACAAATAGGCTAACTTGTTCAATTTAAGTTCAGTACTCCCTCCGATCAATAATAAGTGTCGGGGGTTTAGCTCATTTTAGTCCAAATTTGAACTAAACCCTCAACACTTATTATGGATCGGAGGGAGTATTTAATTTAATCAGCAGCATACCCATCCCTCAACAAAGTACAGTTCCATCTTCACATGCAGGTTTCAAGTTTCAAAGGAATGAACCATTTATTCTCAGATTATGGTTTCACATAGTAGGATTTAGATTGGTTGGTAATGTAATGTTGAAACTGAAAATACATAATGTTACAACAAGAGGCAGGGCTTCTGTCGATCATCTATGCTGAACTACTAGAAGAATCAAATAGTGGTAGTTGGCATCCTTTTATATAAGTGGAAGTGTTGAACCAGTATGTGTACATATTTAACGACCAGAGAACAGAATTATTCTAAGTCAACAATAATTTGCAGACACCAATGGGAAAGATGCAAAGGTTCCCCACCTCTGAGCTATTGTATGCACGAAGAATTGTCAATGGCTGGGGTTTCCCCCGAACATCATAGAATACCACACGCCCACTATTTGTGCCGGCTGCCAATATGGTGCCATCATCATTGTATGCCAATGATGAGAAAGGGGCATCATGAGGAATAGTGTGTGTTGCTCTTCTTGATCCAGAATCGAGTATGTATAACTTCTTGTCCAGGCCAACTGTAGCAATTATCTACAAGAATCATATATGATAAGCATTATTTACTGCATGTACAAAACCAAACATAAAACACCACGCGCAATACTCAAATAAACCTTGTCGCTGGAGGGTGAAATACAAACGCCGCTTATGGGTGCAGAATGTTGCTTCAGCCATGAGACCTGCACAAGGCATTGGTCAATTCAAGAATAGCATTGAAGAAAGTGCAATCGTAAAGCTGGCCAGCACATCAAGACATAGATAACTGATCTCATTTTTAATATTAATCATGTGAAGCAGCAATTGTATGAGTAGATTAAAGGTTCTATCTCAATTATTTTAACACAATTTCAACTTCTAGCAATACAAAATAAACCACTTAAAAAATCTCAGATCACTCAGATTAAATAATCCACTTGATTAAGTATTTTTACTATTACCAATCAACAAAAAACGCATCTTAATCTCAGCTTTGCTAAATACTACAAATATACTTGGTGTATCTGCATTTGTTATGATGAATTTGTCAAACTTGAAACTTCAAATGAAGCTCATGTTGAAAGTTCTCCAAAAAAATAGGAATCTCAGTGAAGAAGATACATCAAAGCATAGTTTTTTCCTATAAAAACGATCATCACAAAGGGACAGATTGTGAAGAAATCTGAGGATGAACTGTACATTCATTATTCTTAAAAAAATACAATTCAAGTGTAATAAAGGAAAATGATTTATGATACACATTTCCAGCAAGCATAAATACAAAGTTTAAAGGGATATTCAAGCTCAACTTTACTTTTCACCTATACAATTTGCTATTATCAATGTTGCATTCTACTTTGGCACTAAATATAAACAAAATGGCATTAACTTATGCGAAGCTCAACTTTACTTTTCACCTATACAATTTGCTATTATCAATGTTGCATTCTACTTTGGCACTAAATATAAACAAAATGGCATTAACTTATGCGAAGGTGAACGCTAGAATGATAGGTCAAATCTAACTAGCTCTTCACTCAAAAAAAATCTAGCTAGCTCCCAGGCAATATTGGTACCTTTGGAGTCCTCGCAGTTGTATCCCAAAGATGAACAGAACCATCATCTCCTGCTGTTGCCAATATATGCCTACTATTATGTGAATAATCGAGCACTCTCAAAACCTGGCTTTGCAGCAAAAGTAGAATAGAACTCAGAAACAAAATTTGCAGAATTTCAGTAAAGTTATAACCTACTATGAGGCACTGTCGTTTACCCGAAAAGAAAGTACAGAACAATCAATTTACCTGTCCATTTGGATCACTAAGTTCAGCAGCACGTGCTCCAGAAGCAAGATTATGAAGAATCAGATCGCCCTTCATGCTGATTGATGCCAAATGTTCATCTTTGCAGTTGTACATTACACCAGTAATGGTGTCAGTGTGACCACTTAGCCATTTGATACATCTCTTCCTCTGCAAATCCCATATCCTAACAATATGGCCACTCCCACCAGAACAAAGATATCGAGAACCTTTATTGCTAAAACTAATTGAATATATAGATTCCTGCCAAGAAAATACAATTTGATGTGTTCAGCCACAGCTTATAAATAGGAAATTAAATATTCAATATGTGGTCAGCCCATAGTCTAGTAGTTAAAGGCAGCTGGTACATGTCATGGGGTATCGCTAAATGCATCAAGGGTTTTGAACCGCAGGCCAACACCATGACTGCCTACTTGTCAGGGTTGCCGAGTTGTGCCTCCGTGGGAAGGTGTCGCTCGGCTGCATGCCGACGACAACACCAGCCACCCTGACCTCGAGCTGATCCACAAAGGTACTCCTCGTCTCGGGGAAATTCGAGAAAGAAACTTAATTCAAAGGAGGCATGATCTGGGCTTGTCTGAGCTGCTCAAAGTTTCCTACTTTTGAGCCCACATGCGAAGGGTCTCTTTGATCTCCCCATCGGTATGGAAACAGAGACCTGAAGCATAGCTAGTTCAGTAGGAACCTCAGCAGAGAAAACATGGCATATGAGAGAGTGAAGAGTAAGATGAAGCTGTGGGACCATGGCATCAGTGAAGAGAGTGTGTGAGAAAGGGAAGACATTGCCATGTGTAGTGAGGGCTAATTCGGTCATTTCAGACTGGACTAACTGAAGTTTGGATGGTAACAACCAAAAACTGACAGCAACAACAAAATCATAAAAAACTGGCAGAAGAGTGGCATTTTCATAATTAGCCAAAAAAAATGCACAATCAATATTCTAAAACAGACAAGTGGCACTGTCAGAAATTTCCATACAAAGGTATCAGTGTACGTCTGGTTGTTGCGTTGCTGCAAGAGCAAACAATATTAGGTACACCATTTAGTTGTATAAATTGCTAATTTGAAGCAAAGACAAGATACCTATGCAACAACATCAATGGACAGGGAACTGAAACTGCAGGCCTGTCATACAAATGGATAACAAACTAAACTGAAACTACTACATAAATTACCAATAAAATGTTATGCAAAATGACTACTACACATGTCTGTCAGGTAAAAGACGTGAGCACAAAATCACAAGAATGCACTGTCACCTCTATGTCATCACCACGATCAACAGTTGAAGTTGGTAGCTGTCCAACACTTTGACCCTTTTTATGCCATAATGAGATCTTTTTATCATCCCCAGCACTTGCTACGATAAGATCTGCATGTTTATTAAAGAAATGAATAGGTGTTATTACTTAAGTAAATGAGTTGGTGTCATTACTTAAGTAGCTTCATTATGCAATTACATTATGGAACCATCTTATTAAGATAATGAGTTTAAACTTTTTGTAAGAAAACCACAGTTCAGGAAGCACACCGTACAACTTAAAAGTGACTTAGTAGACATTGCACTAAAATAGATATAAAAAACACAAGAACGCCGTCATAATTTGTGACAGATCTCCTGTTTGCCACTAATTTGCATTACGTATACTTCATTAAGATTTTAATACAAAACCAAAAACAGCATAAAGGACCACTGTCTCTTGCCAGCCTCATGTAGAACATGAAAAATAAATAACATTGTTCATGGAAAGAATGAAATTAACCTTTTAGTTTGATTGCTCAAGGATGCACTACAAGTAAGGCCACATAATTTCAAAAGATAAGAACTTGCCAAAGCAACATGGTAAGGAATAGTTTTCCTAAGGAGCGGATAATATACTATTTCAAGGACATAGGAATTACAAGGAGCTATTATAAGAATTGCATCGCTAAGGAACCCGCACCACGAAGACAACCCAAATTCACGTGCATAGAAATGCTAAATGCAAGGACTGTGGAGCAAGTGGAAGTGAAATGGAACTGCATACTAGCTCGTCGCCAGAACAGAAAATAATGTTTTGTATAGTTAATATAATCATACATCAATAGGAAGCAGATAGAAATAGAATATGTATTTGAATATAATAATATTGGAAGTTTCACTTGTATCATGAGGTGCCACAGTAGACAGTACTGATAGTCTTTGAGCAAGCAGAAGAACTCTAACAAGCTACAAAATTACTGTCCGCAAACAGCATACATCCATCCACAAATGTCAATAACTTCGAAATACCTCTTGATTATTTCAATTCCACATAGAGTTAGTAACTACATTTTGGCCCTAAGTCTCTAGGATGAGAAAATAAGCAAATAACTTAGTACTGCCAAACAAATTGAGAACTCGGTGAGAACGCTAGAGGCTGATGTTACATGGCACAGTCTTACAAATTAAAGTACAGCCCACGCGCAGAGCCCCCACTCCATAATCCTAGAAATACGGCTGCCCATTCCGAAAACGCAATCACGAAATGGGTGGGGCATCTGGCGGTCAGACACGAATGCACCAGGCGACGAGCAACAGGAACTAGAACATGGATGGAAGCTCTAGCTCGCACATGGATATCCTCGTGCGAGCGATGCAGAGCAAGGGAATAGGGGAGATCTGAGAACGAGGGCAGAGAGGGCCGCGAGCGAGCTGGGGGAGGGAGCTGGTTACTGACTGGTGTGGTTCCACTTGACGGCGTTGACGGGGTGCCCGGGCGCGGGGGCGTAGGCGAGGACGCAGGGGTCGCCGGACTCCACCCTGACGTCGAACAGCTTCACCGTGTCGCCGCCGCACGTCGCGAGCAGCGGTGCCGCCGGATCCACGAACCCCATCGGATCCGGGCTACCGAGCTGGACGGGAGATGGCGGGGCGATTGGCGGATTCCGTTTAGGGTTCGGGCTTGGGGCCGGCTCGCGTGGGGGTTTGGCGTTGGTGGTAGGGTGGGTGCGGCTGCGGCGGAGGAAGAGGACGAAGAAATTTGAAATTGAAATGGTTTTTGTTGGGCTGAACTGAACCGGTTTGGTGACGTGACGTCGGGAGGGGAGATCTGGCCGGTTGATCGCTGTTGTGCATTCCAAGGTTCCATGCCGGCCAGCTCCTTTCGCTCCGTCTAATTTTTCTATATACAATATATAGACATAAAAATATATTTTATTAATACACGAGCACTTTGCACTTTTCTGGTGGCTAGCAGGTGGCTCTTAATTAAAAGACACTTTCCTCTTCTCTCTCATCCAACTAAGCATAAATATATTATTTTAAATCTTATAGCCTACTGACTGGATCTTATTGTACTTGCCATAGTAAGAGTATCATAACTAGTATTATGCATCTCATGTTGCTAAAAATCTTATATAGTACAACAATTAATGAAGAAAGAGATGGCTAGAGTATCATAGGTAGATACCGTATCATAGCAAGTAAAACTAAAAATCTTACTACAAGTAAATCTTGTACATAATTTTATATTGAGATTCATATAAATTATTAAATATAGCACTATTATGATATTATCATATGATACTATGCACTATAGAGATACTATCATATGCATGATACTCCCACTATGACCAACCTTAGCTATAGTGGGAGTAGCATAACTATTATCATGCATGCCACGTTGGTAAAATTCTGATGTGACGTAACAATTAATAAAGAAAAAGATGATTAGAGCAAAGGCAATAGTAGAGCCAACTGCTGGCTATAAGGGATGTCTATGTCATCTATAGTCAATCTAATAGCCAACATCTATAATAGGTAGAGATAAAAATATACTATCTTATTAATGCATGGTCCAATTTACACTCTCACATAGTGTCTAGGAACACGTACTGCGGCTAGCTCTTAACCAAGAGTCCACTCCTTTTCTCTCTCATCATCTCTCTCTTTTAATTAGGCATAAATATACTATTTTATGTATTATAGTCTGCTGACTGAATTTCATTGTACTTGCTCTTAGAATATCATAAATAGCACGTAAAATTAGAAATCCTAATACAAGTAAATCATTACACAATTTTATATTGAGACTTGACAAATCATTAAATATAGTACTATTATGATACTACTGCATAGTACCATGTACTATACAGATAGTATCGTGCATATGATCAGCCCCATCGACGGGGGTGTTCGAGCGGTTCTACCGAACCCCCGAATACCTCGTGCGACCCAATCCAGCTTGGTAAATTTCCATCGAGTGGACCATGGATGCTCGTTGGGCTAACCGCTGATGATCAGCTATGGATCATCGATTCATCAATCTCCCGATCGATGCGATCATGCGCAGGTCAGTTCCGTCTAGGTCGTTCTCGCTCGTCGGTCGCCGGTCGCGTCACGGCAGCCGGCCGGCGTGCCCTTCGTCTTCCTCTTCCACAAACCAGTTCTAGATCGTTTCCAGCCCCGGTCTTGCAGTTGCTGGCAGCCGATCGACGTGCTTTCCGGCTTGGACAGGAGCAGTACTTCAGATCAATCTACGCTCCTGCTAGACTAATCAATATCGACCGATCGACATTCTTGCCGGCTTGGACAGCAGCAGCACTTCAGATAATCTATGGGTATGCTAGACCACTGACTAGTACGTGTCTTCCCCCCTCTCTCTCAGGTCTGAACCTAAAATATTTTGTTAATTCATTCATCTATAAAACAGGACGAATTATGTGAAAAACAAAGTATCAATCTAGTGCTGAAAAGAAGAAGAAACGATAAATCTTAGAAGCTATTGCTCAGTCTCAAAAGACTGCTCGAGATAGATTTATCGTGGAAGAGTCTCAAATACCACTCGATAAATTAGCGACAATAGCACTTGAAAATGATATCTCTATAGTAGAGAAGATTAATGATTGAAGATTTTACTTCAAGAAATACCATGATACTTTTTAGTAGAACATGAGATTCGTTCTATTATTTTAGTACTCCCTCTGATTCATAATAAGTGTCACTTATTTCGTACTAAGTTAGTACAAATTTTGTACTAGATGAGCGACACTTATTATGGATCGGAGGGATATTATATTTACTCTTTTAGAATGGATACTTGATATATTTCTATACATTGAATGGAATAGTATAATCTATATTTCTATAATTAAGTAAACATATGATTTTGTTTTACTAGTTAAGTATTTATTGAATTTGAGCACAAATTAGGATTTCATTTTATAAGTCGCACCGGGACCCCCAAATCATGGAGACGGGACTGCATATGATACTAGTGTACGATACTCCCGCTAAGACCAGTCTTAGACCATCTCCACTAGAGTCTTCCAATATGATGTCCAATAAGTTTACTAGAGCATCTTCACTTGGCATCCTATAAAATGTCTTGTGTAGACGTTTCTTGGCCCGTTTGAGGACGTCGGCGCGGATGGCGATATGGGGAGGTGATGCCGCTCAGCCGCTCACCACATACGTCCTCCTATACATTTTTTAGAGCAAATATACAA
The DNA here is from genome assembly GCA_023614405.1 of Avena insularis. NCBI lineage: Eukaryota > Viridiplantae > Streptophyta > Magnoliopsida > Poales > Poaceae > Avena > Avena insularis. Next base: position 413,053,425 of record CM042692.1, on the reverse strand, counting down.
AGAACAAATGAATCAAATTAAACATAAAATTTAAGACAATAGTTTATTAAGTTCACCAAATCTAACAAATAATTTAACAAGTTCGATACAATCCATAAATAATTTAACATTTTTTAATAACAATTTCAAACATATAAACCAACTATTCGACAACTTTGAGCATCTACAAAAGCTCCACCAAATCATCTTGCACTTGGTGATGAGTATTGGTGTTCTCGAAGTACTTCATGTCTAGCAAGAAAAGAAACAAACGTGTGGTACCTAGTGATCAATACTTGCAAGAGGACCCTGGAGATAATAAGTTTCAATGTGAAACACTGGGTTCTCCTGCTCGCTCTCAATAATCATGTTGTGAAAGATCACACATGCAGTCGTGACCTTCCATATCTGAACGTTTCAATGTGAAACACTGGGTTCTCCTGATCGCTCTTAGTAATCATGTTGTGAAAGATCACACATACAGTCATGACCTCCCACATCTGATACTTTGACCATGTAAGAGCTCGGTACCGGACATAGCGAATCGAGCTTGCAATACCACTAGTGGAAAACGGGCCTCTAGTCCCGGCCCGAAAGGGGCTTTAGTCCAGGTCCTGGTAACCGGGACTGGAGGGGCGGGACTAAAAGCCCACCCATTAGTCTCGGCCCTCTTACCAACCGGGACTAATGAGCATCCACGTGGCTGTCTCTCTCGTGGGTGGGTGCCCCCATTAGTCCCGGTTCAGTATAACCGACAAATGGTTCTCTGTCATGCATTATTTTAGGCACTTTCTCCGCATGATGAGAATTTAATTTGTATTCTTTTTTTCATTTCAAAATATTTTTCTACGCTACCACATACCGTACATGTTCGTGCATACATAAGATAACTTCTCTTAAGATCGAGCATACAAATATATACATGATAGTTACACATGGAGATCACAATTATCGGGACTAGAGCCCGTCTATTCAATTACACGGTCGGGGATCATCAGCGCCTATTCACACTAAATTCTCCGGCGTCATCTATCATCTCGTTCATCAAGAATCCTGCCAGTTCTTCAGCAATTGCTACTACGCGTTGCTGTGGTAGGAGATGATCCCACATTTTCTCGAACTATATAAGAAAAGGAGATCAATATGAATATCAATCATGATAACAAAAAGTGACGGTAATAAAAATAATGTTATGAATGTATTGCTTACATCGACTCTATAATCATTCAGCTCATCGGTAAACGTTAATGAACTCGCAAACGTAGAACCACATAGATTCGTCCCCTGTGGCTGCCTCGCGCACTTTACGAGAATAGAATTCAATCAAAATAATAATCCAGCATCATAATTGTATTGAAACTAGAAGTAAAGAGATGCACCTACTGCTTACCGAGACCGGCTTAAACGTCAGCTTCTCAGTAAAGTCACCCGTAACCGCACTCTTGAACTGGTTCCAAACCCTACCCGATAAAGAAAATGAATGAGTTATTTATTACGTGATATCTTAGGAAATCAACGAAAGAGACCAACAGAAGGCCGAAATTATCTCTGGAGCATGTCCTGCATGTCACTAAACTGTTCCAGGGGTCTCTTTAATGGGTTCATGACTTCAACTCTTCTCTTATCAAGTTGAATGTCCATGAGAATCCAGTGGAAACTGTACACGTTTATATATACATCAGTAACTCATCAATTACACTTAACATCGAGTAAGCAAAAGAGAATGTGTACAATAGAGTAAGACACTCACGTGAAATTGTAAGGAAACGATGTGGTCACGAAATTTTGTTCGTTAGAAACCTTAGAAGGTTTTCCTGTGTTTCCTCGGTTTTTCCTTTAGCGTCCGACAATGTATTTTATCCGGGTCAATGAACCCAACATCAAAGATTGACCTTCTTTACATTCCATGATCTTCATTCGCATAATAATAGAGTACAAAAGGATATAATTAGGATAATTACATGCAATGAACTGAACAACTGAAAAATGAATGAACTTATATATAGACAATAAATTCAACAACTTACAGACAATAGCAACTCATGAGACTTTTGTCGATGGCGTCGAAAGTGTATAACTGGAAGAGTTCTGGAAACTCAACATGGACCTCTTCTTCTCGGAAGTAGTAGTCATGTGGGACTTTCGTCACGATCATTATTCTCTCCTCCTTTATGGCTTTCAAGTACCATTTATGTAAACTCCGCATTTGTGTTGGTAGTTGTTGGAACTGCTCAAAGCTGACTAGAGGATTCCCTGCGACATATGTAGGGACTACCTGAGCCTTGGGTAACTTGTCGTCCTGGGAACCTAGCAATTCCTCAACAGTCACATTCATAGCGGCCGCAAGCTTCTTAGCTTCTTCCATATCCTGCTGGGGAGTGTCATAGGATACCACCTTGAGGGGTCGGGTCGATTTTTTGGCCCGCCCTAGCCGGGGACGTCCTTTCTTTTCCCGGTTGCACTTTGACTTGATGATTTGCTCCCGCTTGCACTTCTACTTGATTTGCTCTTCTTCACTTCCTTCTGAAGTGTGCGTCGATAGTCATCTGGCTTATGGTGCAAGTCATATTGCGACCGATAGTGCGACCTAACTGGGGATGTCCACCTAACTGGGTCTCAACCGACTTAAGCCGTAAGTCGGATGGATGAATCTAACTTGTATGCAGGAACAGGGGTGGCCGGATCAACGGAGGCAGGACCACCGAGGCGTGGCCGACAAAGGTGACGATGCCAATGTCGGCTGACACGGGCGCCGTAGAGGCTCACGTAGCCTCTGCATGGATGACGCGGGGGAAAAGTGACCCGGTCGGCTTACTATTTTGGGAAGAGGCATATTCCTTGGAATATGCCTCCACGTATGCCCTAATTGGAGACCTAGCCACCCCTATATAAGGAGGGCTAGGGCCTCTATAGAAGGCGTTGAGTTTTACAAGGTTGGTCTTTGGAGGTTATGTTCTTCTAGCAAGTTACTGAGAGCTAGAGAGTGGTGAGACTAAGAGAGCTCCTTCTTCCTCCTCTCTCCAATACAGCTCAAGGAGCACATGTAATCTGTGGAAGTGAATCAAATACAAAGCTACTGTGTGTGGAATCACCACACTATCCCTCCCTGGATTCCCCTAGTGCATTTAGTCCCCACCTTTAGCCTATCCATGGCATCTGCCGTGACACCACCATGACAAGCTTCGTTCTTGCTAGACGTAGCACATGGAATAGGCATCATTTGTGAACTACATCAGGAAACACATTTTTGATCGCCCTGCCCATTGCTTGGTCCTGATCAGTCATGATATGGTCAGGGCACAAGACATTTGCAGCTTTCTTCACTTCTTTTAAAACCCATTCAAATGTTTCAATTGTTTCATCAGGCAGGAGAGCACATCCCAAAACTATTGTGTGTGTGTGTGATTGTTTATACCCACAAGAGGAGCAAATGGAAGGTTGTATTTGTTCGTGCAAAAGGTCGTGTCGAAAAACACACAGTCTTTGTACTTGGGGTACAATGCCCTTGTCCTTCCATCAACCCAAAAGAGTGCTCGCACCGCGTTGTCCTTATCTACCTGCTTCTCAAAGAAGAACTGAGGGCATTCCGCCTTTCTCATCTCGAAGTATTCGATTGTCATGCTTAAATCACGCTTTGAAACTTCTTCTCGCAGCATTGTTATGATATTGGAAACATCACGCTTCACATACCCAAGGCATCTAGGATCACCCCCATGAACACTTCCGAGGCACCCCATCATCTGTGTTGTAGTTATGTTTTGCTCATGCAAGGTCTGGATTAGCTGGAAATCCTCTTCGGAAACTTTCCTGTGAGAATGATAATACCTACGCTTCCCAGTTTGCTGCACCATTGGATGGGTATGCTCCTCGTTGAAAACTGTGACAGTCCACTTCCCGTCTCGCTTCCCAACAAGCATTTTTGCTTTACAACCAAACCGCATCAACCTGTTTCTTTGCCTTGAGTCAGCGACATCCTTCTTCAAACCTGCTTGCTTGCTGTGAGGTTTCTGTGCAGAAGTGCTGCTCATGTCGATTGTAGCATCTCTTCCCCATGATCAAATCTCTTCCCCATGATCTTCAACAACAATGGAAGCATTATCACTTGCTACACTTTGAGGCTCAGGTTGAAATTATGTTCTTTGTTGTCCTTCATCATTGCCTTCTCCAATGTCAGCAGCATAACCTTCCGGAGTCTGGTTCAGGTCAAACCCACCAAGCATTGTATCAGCTACAAATCCCCACAGTTCAAAATTAGCTTCAGAAATGCAAATCACAAGAGAGAAAAATTCTACAAATTAACACACCATATAAACTGTTTTTAGTTTGCTTCTGAATCAATTGCGACAATTTTTGCTTTCTGAATCATTTTCTACAATAATAAATTGATACCAGAATCAATTGCTACCATATTTGGTACATATAATTCTATTCTGTTTTTTTGCTAACAGCTTTGCTACATTGATTTTTTTCCTATGAATCAAAACAATTTTTATTCACTGTTACTAAAAGTATCATGCTCAGTTGGTAGTAAAAAAAGATGCAGCAAGCTACTGCAGCAATATGATACTAAAAAAAGTTGCAGAACCTAATTATGTTCCTCAACTTCAAACCCTAGCTGCAAAAAGTTGAAGGAGATCCTTACAGATGGAGTTGGCTGGTCAATCTCAGGGTCTTGATCAAAGAATACACCGGGATTGTTGTACCGGCCAGACCACTGCTGCTGCAACTGAGCTCCGGCGCCGCCGCTTGCCGAATCGAATCCTTGTCGCTGCTCACCGAATCTAGGGTTCAAAGCACTGCTCGAGGCGACGATTGGCGGTGGATTGACGTGGTGAGGATGTCCAGGGGTGGGGTACCGGATGGATGTGCGCATGTGATCCATGGGCGCCGCCGTGATTTGCTGCAGCTGTCCCCGTGGCCCCGCCGTGCATCGACCGATGAGGAAGAGCTGTGAGAGATGCGGGATTTGTTCTGTTTTCGGTTTGCTGCAATCGAAAGGTTTCTTGCTTCTGAAGCATACGCGGGTTTTTAAGGGGTGGCGGAGAGGGAGATTGGATGGTTGCGATCAGTCTGATCGGATGGCTCCGGACCAGGACGATGGGAAGCCCCCATCGTCCAGGGGACGCGTAGCGCGTGCCTTATAGAAATCGTACTTGATCAATATGTCCTGCCTGTGGACCCACATGCATAAATACCTATAAGTGTGAACAACATGTAACACAATTTTGTGACCTCAAACCATTGTTATCCAATAGTCATCACATTGTCCACTATAAATGACAATGGAAAATCTAGGGTTCCTTGATCCAAACATGATCGATTATGTTAGGGAACAACCATGGTAGGGTGGGTTGTTGATTCTTGGGTCTTTCATGTTACCTAAATTCTATTAGCTCATTTGGCAGGCATCCTTTCGTGTCGTAATAGTGGAATTCAATTGAGGTTATATACTCAACGTGTTTAAGTAATTACCGAAACCCACACACCACTAGAAACGAATACAAATATGGATACGAATACGAAAGTGAAAGTTTATCAGATATAACACGCCCCTTGAACTATGTAAAAACATACACAAGGAAACCAACAAACGAGATGACCAAGCGATGGGAAAACATGGGAGGATGTGAGGGAAATGGGCGGATGACGATCAACTGACCAACATGAACGGTCGGAAGACACCTTCGACATTGGTGCCCCCATGCCGGTGATAAGACCCGGCTCTAGTCGCTCGATGATGCAGGATCCTGCGAATGGACATATGGCAGTATACGGGTGAAGGTCGTGGGAAATTTATGTTTAGGTGTATTAACTGTTAGCGTTTTAAGTAGAGTTAGTCCATACCCCTTCACTTTTTAACTGACTGCTAGCTGTGCATGCATGCATTGCTTTTAAGTATAGGGGTAAAGTGGTGTAGAAGAGAAAAAGGAACCTCCCCTTGGTATCTGTGCTTTGACTAAGGCGCACTCGTATTAAATGGGAGTTTGTGATCGAGGCCACATCAAACATTGGAGCAATCTTATCCATCAAATCTCATACTTCCGCTCCAGCGCGTGGTTTATATGGAAACTCAAAATCATGAGTCTACATGGAAAGTCACAGTAAACGGGATTACATAGATGTCATAATAGACAGAAAGCCATGGGAAGCAACAATCACCGAAATTTAAAAAAACTACCAGACTCCTCCATCTACCTCCTCCCGCTCGCTCTCAGCAATCATCTTTATTACACCATTGGATTTTTTTTGCACTCCGCCTTTGTTTCCCTGGTTAGACTCACCATTATTCTAATATCAAATCAAAATTTTATCACTTTTGAGAATATGTATGGTACCTAATGGCTCCGTTTTTTGCCATCTTCCACTGCGTATAAACGTTGTTTTTGGTCCAGCAATTGCCAAAGAAATTCTGAACTCTTGTCGCTAATGACTAATAATTGCAAAGATATGCAAATCCCTTCTTTGATTTATGTTGTGCAGGAAATCACAGCTTTTAATGCGAAATAAGGAGTCATAATGAAGAATTTTAAGGAAGTACACACGGCCAAGTAATTGGAGAAGTATCCCAAGGCGTCAGCAAGCTCAACGACCATCGGTAATGCAAGCGCTGTCCGCGTCTGCATCATACCGATACAGGTGGTGATGGCTTCGTCTCGTCAAACCTACAACTTCGTGAAGACGCCTATATATTTCGAGACTCCAGCCGCCGGCCAGAGAGCCGTCATTCTCAGATTGCATCACAACACCACCAAAGGAGATCCACACCATTGTTCATCCATTGTTCATCACTTCCACCATCCATCTATCCACTAGCCATAGTCATTGCTTTGTACTTTAGATCTCCTTGTGATTTGACGGCCATTGTAAGAATATTTTATTTCAATCTAAGTATTTGCACGATGTTTTCTATCTTTGATCTATTTGTTATGAGTGAGTAGTCCTCACGGGCTGCAGGTTGGGGAGAAACCTCGCAGCAATTATGTGCATCTAGATCATGGGGGAATTGTATTTTGTTTGAGATTGTGATTTGTATCATTTGTTTCTTCGTCTCTTATCTCGATCTATGGACTTGTAAATACCCAAGATCCCATAGATTGATAAAGGCTTGAGGTGAGATACTTGGCTAGCAGTGATCTCTCATAGGAACCTCAGTGACAGAAAGGATAGTACGGTCTTTGCTTAGTGCCCCATTCAGGATCAACTACTGAAATGGATCGTATGGGCACCTAGAGGGGGGGGGGATAGGTGCTACTTCAAATTTTAATACTTTTCAATTTTAGGCTTGACACAAAAGGTAAATTCTCTAGATATGCAACTATGTAGAATTTCCCTATATGCAAACCTAACTACTAGCGAGTAAAAGTGAGGAACGAGGAAACCGTAGTAGAGCACACGGAGACACATGATTTGTTTTACCACAGTTCCTTCCTTGTTAGGGGAAATACATCTGCGTTGGATGGGTGGGTGGTACTAAGACCACCACGCCACAATAGGCCTCACCCTGTTCTCTGATGGATCTCGCCACCAAAGGCATGATCCACCTTTCCACTATTAGAACCCTGATGGCTCAAAATGTAGACCTCGTTGGGAACCCCAAGAGGAAGGTATCATGAGCATAACAACAAGTTTTCCCTCAGTTATGAAACCAAGGTTATCGAACTAGTAGGAGCAAGGAAACAACTGCAAGGTGTTGCTAGCAACTTGGAATCCTGCACAACACAACCACAAAACTTTGCTCTCAACTTACAACGAGGTTGTCAATCTCACCATTTTTGCTGAAAACAAAGGATTAAACGTATTGTGTGGAAGATAGTAATTGTTTGCAGAAAGTAAACAGTAAATAATAACAGCAGAAGGTATAGCAATGGTACCAGGGTCCATAGTTCACTAGAGGCGATTCTCCTTAAGATAGATAACATGCTGGGTGAACAAATTACAGCGGGGCAATTGATAGATTCGAGAAAGCATACAATGCATATACTAGACATCTTGACTCCTACGAGATTTGATTGGGCATTGCAACATTATACATAGACCGTAATCCAACTGCATCTATGACTAATAATCCACCTTCAGGTTATCATCCGAACCCCTTCCAGTATTAAGTTGTGTAACATCCCAGCATTAGAGCTTAGAAATAAGCTGAACACAGGTGTGTGCATTGCATTCATGCATAGAAAATCCGGGGAATTTTCTCGCAAAACTACAGAAGCCAGTGAGGGATCGGAGTCTCTCTTGTTCGGATGAAAACATCTGGGCAAGTGCTATAGACTTCGACATGACCTATACTGTATCTTTGTGTTGAGGGGAATCATTTCATATTTGAAAATACAAATGATTAAGTTGAAAGAACTTTGAAGTAGATTATAAATAAAGAAATGAGTTATTGAATTCATTAATGTTATATAGATATTACAATGAATAAATAAAATGAATATGTATAAGACTTAATAATGGAAAAGGGTAATCTTTATTGTCACATATATACATATAGTATTATTGTTCTTTCACAATAAAAGAATGAAAATAAAGTACAGGAAGCAAATAATTAGAAAAAGGGAATTACAAAAATGAAATAACTAAAAGAATTCTTTATTACCAAAACAATATATATTACAATGTCCTTTACAAAGGAATAAGTAAGTTACAAAAGAATAAAGTAAAACCTTAAACTAAATTCATCTTCACTTTCTCCATCTTCTAAATCTTTTCTTTATATTCCTGATCTTATATCTGCAAACAAACAGAAAGAAAAATATAATATGTGAAGGGGTTAGTTTTGACTGCCCTCAGATATCAAAAGTGAAGTGCACTGTTTTGTCTCATCATTGAGCTTACTTTGAAGGGGCAAGTTTCACCAAATCATAGTATCTGTTCTTAATCAGATAGTTGCCTCAGTACAACATCATTGGCAGTAAATTATGGGGCAAGTTCACCAGAGTAGTAGAAGTAAAAAAGAGGAGTATGAAGATATTTGGTCTTGCACTCATCGAGCGGTAAGCAAAGACACACACCTAACTACATGGCACGAGCTGTCAACACAGGAAGCAGTCAAGGGATGGATAGATAAGAGGAGGGAACCGTAGCACCCTCTCTCTGCTCATTGTTTCATTACAAGCTTACCACACAGCCAAGAGACCATGAGTTTACTACTGATATGTCCACACAAATCACCAACCAATATCACATGGGTTTCTAGATCAAGATTTAGCATAAGAAGCACCAAGATGATCAGGATAAGATCATAAGCTAGCTTAAGAGGAGAAGAAGGCCAACAGATCAAGAAGGAGTAGCCCAAGCAAAGAGAAGATCAACTACATAAGAGAAAGTTGTATAGGATATGAGAGGGGTGTTGTACAAAACTTGTGTTGCTGGATAGCAACCAGATTTGTACAGGAGCAAGCAAATCAACCATAGGGCACTAAAATAGTACCAAACCATCTAGAAAAGCATCTACTTGACCTGGAGCCATACTACATAGATCTAGGTGACCATATGACCACTAGAAACTCTAGAACACACCATCAGAAATAAATCACAGCAAGTATAATAGCAACAGATCGTTTAATTGTATCCACTTGATCTAGAAATTATTCTACCACACAACATTATCTTCCTCTCATCAGCCAAATCATACCAAGAGTTCATCTATCATCTAGCTGCAAGATCTACCGACTAGAACACATATGTAACCCTTATCCATTAGAACAACCAGTAGAACCACAAGAACAATTCTAGCTAGATCATAGGAAATTTATCAAGAAGCCAGGAGAAGTACGCTAGCAAGGAGTAGAAGATTAGAAGAAGGGATTCTAGGGGCTGGTAAGCAACATCAGTAGAACAAGATCCACAAGAGCAACCACTTTGCAATAGTAGGTTACTATGCTAAGATCAGGTAAAGCCTTTGTTCTTATCAGTTAGCTAAGAAAATATTTGGGAGAGGGGGAAAACTCTCAGTGTAGCATAGAGCTGCTATGCTAATAAAATCATAGAGCTTTAATACACACTTCAACATCTGCTCTTATCAAAATTAAAGCCTCAGACTAAGCATCATGGGCAGGAGCTATAGCAGCAAATCATGTTAACCTAGTGTCTCCACTGTGCACACTCTGGAGAGGCACCACAGTGGTGACATTAGAAATAACAAAAGCCAGTAAATTAAAATGGTGCAAGTAAAGGCTTACCAAATAGAGTTACAGCACATTAGATGTGCAATAAGCCAAGCACAAAACTATGGTATCTGCAAGCCATAGGAAATTCTTCAAATCATGTCCCTAAATAACTAGAAATAATTAAGTGTATTACTGTCATTATTGACAGGGAAGTGCATACACTTTCACTCACATAATAAGATACAAAACTTGACAGACTTATTGTCATGTATATATTTAACCATCCAACTATTAACCATAACCAGATGGTATGCCTTAGTATAGTACAACAATTTGTACTCACTTTCACGTCTTACATACACACACTGATTAGGGATTGACACAGAGAGATGAAGAGAAGCGTAAAAGGGGTAGTACAAAGAGACTTACTCAAGGTTCTCGCAAATGTACCGAAGAGGAAGTAGAAAGATAGCCGGTGACAGTGAGAAGTGGCGGCACGGGGAGCACCCCGAAGGGGCACTACAACCCGTGCCAGCACAAGACGATGGCGGCCGATGAGGAAGGCCATGGTACGGAGGCACAGGGGCACAAGGTGCTTCACCAGCACCCAGATGCAACCAACGGCGGCAACCGCGACACCACCACCCCAAACCCTAGCACTAGAAATGGGTTATGCCTGGATGCAGCAGAGCAGGTTGGAAAATCACCGGGGTGTGGGGGAAGAGTGAGTTGCGGCACGTTATCTATGACGGTCGGCGGCGACAGCAACGACCAGAGCCACCGGAATCGTGGTGGCGACGACGTCGCCATGGAATCGCTAGGGAGAGAGAGGAGAGAGCATCGAGGTAACGATCGGGTCGGGGTCGACCAACTGAATGGACCGGACCAGATGGTCTAGCCCAACCAAGTGGGCTGGACTGACTTGTAGGCCCGGTTTGGGTATATAAAGGAAATGGAAAATGGATAAAAATGAATAATATGGGAATTACCAATATACCCTGAACTTATTTTAATTCTAGAAAAAATATAGAAACATCCTAAAAATATATATAATATATCAAAAAGACCACAAAAATAATATCTACCTAAGAAAAATATAACATGGTTTATTTGAGTAAAATAAAATGCAGATAAATATTAACACCATCAAAACCTAAGTAAAATTTCACAAAATGAGGGAAAGTCCAAAAAATGAATAAAAATCATTTTTGCATATGAAAATAAATCTACTATTATATAAAAATACTAACTTAATTTGTTTTCAAATAAATCTTGAAGCAAATATTTAGATATATATAATCCTTTGTGGAATTTTGTAAAAATAAGGATAACACCTAAAATTAAATAAAATTCACTTCTAAGATCTTAAGTAAGTATGTTTTATTAGAAAAATACTACTTATACTATTCCAACACATTTTAAGGTTATTAAGAAATAAGTCCTTATTTATTATTCAGTTGGTAAAAAATTTAACAACATTTTTAAATCAGAAATAATCATAATTTTATATAGAACCATAAATCTTGTACATTGAAATACTATTTCTAAAACCATAACTTAAGTCTATAATAATACTTAAAAGTAAAACTATTAACATTTAGAAAACTCACTTAAACTAAAAGTAAATGATTCTATACCTTCAAACATGCTTGTTATAAGATTTAAAGTTAATTAATACTTTTAAACACATCACACCCTAGATTTAATTATGTTTTATAGTTAACTTTTGTCTGTTCCAAATTAAGTCATAAGGCATCTCAAATCCAAACTTATCAAACAAACGCAAATGACATCGATCACATTCTACTAACCATAAAGATTGGTTAAACCTTAACAAAGAAACCTTCTTTTCAAAAGTTATTCGTTTTGCCACTCCAAACAACAATCTCATTATAAGTCTTCAACTCTTATCAACCTAAAACATGGACTTCCGTAATAGATACATAATATCAAATAACCCTAAGCATGTATTGTTATATTTACTTTATATCATACATCTTAGTTTTAAGTTCCTTGAATAGGTATTTTGACTTATAAAGTAAACTTATAAACAAACTAAATCTTAAAGAAACCACCTAGGTTTAATTCATTCACCATATTGGGGTATTACTTCGGGGTTTTCCAAACTGCATTACATTACTTATGCATAACTGCATCTTGCTTCTTTAAACATTAGTCCTTTGTCGTGGTGGTGTCACGGCAGATGCCATGGATAGGCTAAAGGTGGGGACTAATACACGCTAGGGGAATCCAGGGAGGGATAGTGGAGTGATTCTCCACACAGAAGTTTGTATTGCTTTCCTTTCGAGATTACAAGTGCTTCTAGAGCTGTATTGGCGAGAGGAGGAAGAAGGAGCTCTCTTACTCTTGCCTACTGTTTTTCCCTAGAACCTTAACCAAAGCACTATGGCCTCAAAGAACTCAATCCCCTCTACCAGAAACCTAGCCCCCCTTATATAGAGGAGGCTCGGTCCCTGCCTAGGGCATACGTGGAGGCATATTCCTAAGAATATGCCTCCTCCCAAAGTGGTAACCCGACCGGGGTGCTTTTCCCCGCGTCATACATGCTTTAGCGACGTAAGCCTCTGCGGCGCCCGCGTCAGCCGACATGGGCGTCGTCACCCTTGTCGGCCATGACCCGGTGGTCCTGCCCTTGCTTTCTTCGCTCATGCAGTGCGTACCGGACCTTCTTTTTGACCAGAGAGATTCCTTCCTTCTCCCAGAAGCTAAGCGAGGACCTGGATCATAGTAGATCCGGCCACACCTGTTCCTGCATATAAGTTAGACAAGCACTTTCGACTTACTCCTTAAGTCAGCTGAGACAATGTTAGGCGACCCCTCCCTGGTCCGGGTTATTCCGTGATCCGGCCTGCCTTGAGGTGACCCGGCCAGCATCTGCTTTGACCTTGCCGAACCTCGGCTAACTCGGCCCTTATACCCGGAGTGACCCTACCCGGGGTATCCCCCAAACATTAGTCCCCGAAGCTGGTGCGGTCTTAGCTGCCTTGGCCGCTAAGGCCACATCAGGTTCATCTATGTTCGAGCCTTGGGCGTTTGTTTCCGGGTTAGCTCTTTATCTTGGATTATATGGATTTATGTTCCCTTCGCACGTTCCAAGTTTTCACTTGCCGGCTGGGTTACCATTTTGGCTCGGATCCCATGGTTACCATGGTTTGATCCGGGCCTTGCTTCCTTCTCTCATACGCCAACCCACGCGGAGGCTAATCATCACGTTATCTTATTTTAAGGGCCTGCACAGTAACCGCCGTAGTAATTGTCAGTTATCACTGTGCGTGGGTCACGTCACGCCTGCCTCCTCGTTTACCGCATCAGTGCATCACGTCACGGGATTGCTTCTGCTCTGTGGCCCTCTGTGTGGTCCTCTACGATTGGCTGAGGCGTGTGATACACAGCCACAACCTGTGGCTCGTTGGCGCAGCGCGATCCCACTCACCCTCTCTGGGGTGGTTAAGTAGCAGAGGGGCGCACCCCTTAGCATTTTTCCCACTTCTGCGCCCCTCTGCTCATTGCTTTTCTCCTTCGTCTTCCTAGCGACCGCGCCATCGCCAGTGCTTCTAGCAGCAGCGCCGCCACCGCACTTTCCCCGTGCTTCTGCATCGCAGCCACCACTGCGCAACTTCTTCGCTACGGGTCCTCGCCAATTCAGTCCTCAGATTCCCGCCGCCGGCAGCGCCAGCGAGGGTAGCGAGCACAAGATGATGGAGGAGGAGCTCGCCATCGTCGAGCAAGAAATGGAGGAGGACGTCGCCGCGGCGGACCGTGGCGCGTGGGCCGGATCATGGGTCTGTCAAGATGACCTTGACTGGCTCTACCAGACCAGACGCATTCCTGCCGGCGTCGTCGCTCGTCTTCCCTCCGCCGAACTGGCCCCCTCACCCAATCCGGGCGAGTTCGTCGTGTTCCTGTCCCACTTCCAACGGGGATTTGGTCTGCCGGTGAGCGATTTCTTCCGGGATTGGGTTAGCACCTACCACTTGCAGCCGCACCATCTCCCAGCCAACGCTATCACCTCTCTCTCTGCTTTTGTCTCTACGATCGAAGGCTACACCAGACTATGGCCCACGAAGGAGCTGTGGATCTGGTTTTTCGGCCTTCGTCGCAATGTCGTCCCCAACATCCAAGTAGAGTCGTAGGATAAGCAGCTCACCCAATTCGGAGCTGCCTCCATCTCACCCCGGAGACTTTCCGTTTTCCCCCGGGTTACCGGGCTTGACTCCTGCAAAGGATGGGCCCGGACCTTCTTCTATGTCCAGAATGCGAGCACTGAAGATTTGATTCGGTTGCTGCCCTACGCTCCGGGTCCACCTGACACGGAATTCTGGGAGGAGGTCTCCAAGAAGCCAACGGCTCTGGCCAATCAAGTCGACAAGAGGTTCACAGAATTTAAGAAACTCGGATTGCACAACGAGGATGCTATGATCATGTTCGTGCACAACCGAATCTCTCCCCTCCAGAAGCGCACCCACAAGTTGTGCCACATGAGTTTCGGCCGCGACCCCAACCGGACCTCTTCCTTCGAGTTGAGCAACACGGAGATTTTTCGCCGGGTTAAGGCTCTTTTCACCACCCATGGATTTCTCCGCCAATGGACGTGGGGAATTGAGCACTCTGTCGTGAGCTCCCTCCATGATAAGCTTTGGGAAAACTTATTTCGGATCAAATATGTGTCGGTTTTTGTTGTATTTTTGACTCTGTTCTTCATGCTTTTTCTCAGTTGTTCCTTCAGCAAACTCTCGAGGATGGTACGGATCCGACACTTAAGTGGGCGCCGGACCGAGAAATTCCGGATGAGGAGGAGCCGGACCAGGAGATGTTTCTCCCTATGACCGACGCTACCAAACGACCCAGCGGTAAATTCTCTTCTCTTAGAGATTGGCCCGATGATGAGGATGACTCGGATGTCGACGTGATTGAACCTGTTGAGGCTGTCCCTCTTTCTTTTGCCTTTCCGGCATCAGCTAACCCCGATGGGCATATCCACGAGGATCCTCCACTCGCTACGGGCGAGCCGGTTCCGATGGCATCGAAGAAGAAGCATGGAGCCGCATCAAGTTCTTCCTCCGAACCTTCTCAGCCCACAAAAAGGCAAAAGAAGGCCGGAGACAAGACTGCCTCCAAGCGGGCAGGCAAAGCCCCAGCACGAAGGGCTCGGAAACCCAAGGAGGCCGAAACCTCGGATGCGTAAGTCATTTTTCGTTGCGCAACTTACTTTTCCTTGCATCGTGGCAATTTCTCTTCTGACATTATTCTCTTCTTCAGACCTCCGGTGGAGGTCCCTCAGAGCGGATCAAGCATCTCTTCACCACTTCGATCTGGCCCTTCTCCTCCTCGTGACAACGAGTCACGTCCACTGAGCCCTATTCCAGAGGGTTCTGCGGCTGCTCCGGGTTCCGCACTACCTCGTCGAGAGGAACGCGACCTCGGAGCAGGAGGGGTCGGTCCAGCCAAGGCGACGGCGTCCACCACTTCGGCATTGCCGCAACCAGTAGCCACCGAGTCTATCTCAACACCAGCACCAACATAGCCAGATTCGATGTCGGTGCCGAACCAGCTCCAAAGATCATTCGACACCAAGAAAACCAACAACAACTCCAAGTCCAGCTACAAGAGCTCCAGTGCCAAGTTATTCCGCCTCGTCCGAGTCATCTCAACCTCGGCGAGGAACTACTTCAGCAGCTTCTAAGGGGAAATCCACTACAGTTACTTCTTCCCAGCAAGCTAAGGGCAAAAAGGCTCCGGATACTACCAAGTCAACATCTATCGTCGATGCTTCCCAAGAAAGCTCTAGCAGCAAAGGATGTTCCTGCCGAGCCAACTGATGCGCAGCAGATGGTTCTGCATACCAGCCTAGCTCTTGCCTTGGTTGAGAGGAAAGAAGCTCACGCTAAGGGCTTGGTGGCACCCCATATGCCTACCGGTGAGCGGTACCCTCCGAGTCTTATTGAGTTCGTCATGAACTGGAATAAGGCGGAGTTCATCCACAACGACGATCTCCTGGAAAAGTTCGACCCCGCAGAATTTTCCGCCCAGATGAATACCACCGCTAAGGCAATTAACCTCGCGGGGCGAATGATGGGCGTATGTCGTTTCTCCTTTACATGCTGTAGATAATAACCATTAGTCCCCGAGCATCCGGTGGAGTAACTTGTTACTCGGCCGGATGCTCATTAGAAAACTAACGTAGCTCCATGTAAACTTCGAATATGCACACACCTAGAGCCGGGTTAAGTTCCACTTGGCCCGGATCTTGTACACTTCAAATATGCACACACCTAGAGCCGGGTTAAGTTCCACTTGGCCCGGATCTTGTACACTTCGAATATGCACACACCTAGAGCCGGGTTAAGTTCCACTTGGCCTGGATCTTGTACACTTCGAATATGCACACACCTAGAGCCGGGTTAAGTTCCACTTGGCGAGGTTCTTTTACACTTCGAATATGCACACCCGTAGAGCCGGGTTTAGTTCCACTTGGCACGGATCTTGTACACTCGAATATGCACACACCTAGAGCGGGTTAAGTTCCACTTGGCACGGATCTTGTACACTGAATATGCACACACCTAGAGCCAGGTTAAGTTCCACTTGGCCGGATCTTGTACACCGAATATGCACACACCTAGAGCGGTTAAGTTCCACTTGGCCCGGATCTTGTACACTCGAATATGCACACACCTAGAGCGGGTTAAGTTCCACTTGGCGGATCTTGTACTTCGAATATGCACATACCTAGAGCGGGTTAAGTTCCACTTGGCCCGGATCTCGTACTCGAATATGCACCAAGCTAATTTTACTTATGTACTTTTGTCGGGTAACCACCAATCGGAGCACTTTGAATTCCAACGCTTTCTGGATACCCACAAGATGCTACGCGCAAAACATGTTGCACTTATTGCGAACATGAAAAGAGGGTAATTTTTCCCTCGGCACTTCTCCGTTTTTCTTCACCTTCTTCTGCCGAACTAATCTCCTCATTCAGTTTCTGCAGCTGGGGTGGAGGCTGAGAACAAGATCATGCGGAAGAACTTGGAGGAAATCCGGGGTATGTCCTCTTTTGTCCGACCTTGTAGTGTTTTCCATTTCCTCATCTCCTTGGCTCGGCAAACATTCACTCCTCGGCTCTGCCGGGTCAACATACTATTTCAGCATCGCTTGAGGATAGTGTGCTCGTGCCTAATATGATGCTGCATTTTCTCGAACAAGCAGGACAGCATCAAGCCGAGCTGAAGAAAAAGGATGACGAGCTTGCTCTCCTCCGGACTAAGGACAACGAGATTGCCAAGCTCAAGGCTGAGATGGAGAAGATGAAGGCCCAACACCAAACCGAGCTCCAAAGGTTGGCGAACTTCCGAAGAGCATGAGCGCCTTACTCTCTAGATCTCCAAGGACCAGGAGCTACTCAAAGAATCCGACATACAGCTTGGGTCGGCAAACGCTGAGCTTGAGCAACTTCGCAAGAGACGCGATGACTGCATCAAGGAGTTAACCCAGATCCTTAGCCACATATCACGTAAGTTCCTTCCGACCTACTTTTCCGGGTTGCTTCATATGTCTTTTCTTTACCTTCTTCCCTTGTCTGGCTTCCAGGCAAATTTCCTGAGAGCATCACCATTGCAAGCGCATCAGTTGCAGATTTTCACCAAGCGAGGGGTACTCCTGCCGCTCCTGCTGGTGAGGAGGTTCCTTACGACATGGAGGACCTATTGGTCAGCTTGTCATCTCGCGTGGAGATCATCAAGAATTATGGCAAGGATATCCTCGACATTGCCGTTCGCATTTTCAACACGTTCTGGCCCGGAGAGAGTAGCCCGGAGACCACCGCGATTCTCGTCGAGAAGCTAATGGAGACTGAGACCTAGCTCGATCTCTGGAGAGAATCCGCTGGGCGCGCCGCAGCTTATACTATCCTTCACCATATCTCACATGGTACGAGAAGATCAACCTCAGCCTCCTTACACGCCGGCGCACCGGATCCAGATGGACCGATGATCTGGAGTGGGTAGCTCGGCGCCAGGCTTGCGCCTACAGCCTCGTCGAATATTCTCCTATCCATGACTGGGTTGAAGGACCGAGCTTCCTGGAATCTGCTGGGGACGAGCATGTTGAGAACGTTGAAGATGGGTCGGATGAGGGCGGAGAAGATGATGCCTCAGATATTGAAGACAGTAACAACGACGCCGGACTTCCTCCTCCTGCTGCTCCTTAGTTCAAAAAACTTGAAAATTTATCAGATCCCCGGTATGCCGGGTGCAATTGTATGCTGGATATGTGATATTTTGCTACTACATTTCTATGCCGGATTAACTTGGGCGTAGTCCCCGAGTTTCATTTTCTTGTTCATCCAATTCTCTGGCTCGGTCCGTGTCTACCTTGATTCGGTTTTACGACTTACGAATCCGAGCTTCAAAAATTGTTTTAACAATACTTAGAAACTTTTAGGCTTAGCTCAAAATAATTCAGCATAATAACTTGAAAATAAATACAGGGTTAGTCCAAAAAACAAATGTTAGCTCGAATAAATTCGTTTCCTTAGTCGTTTTTCATGTGCTACGCAATTCCAAACTTGTTCTCTTGCTTGCCATGAAGCCAATTCTTGTTGGACAACAGCAAGTCGAAGAGTTGGGTTTTTGGTGCTCACACATTACTAATCCGGGTTAAGTAGAACGACTTATTCCAGCTACCGCATAAGAAGTAACAACAAACATTATTAAGCGGTCCCGAATTCTTTGCTTGAGGCGCTGCTATTTCATTGATAAGCTCATTGCCGACATACATACCGACATATGAGACGACTCGGATACATACACTTCTTAGCTAAGTGTAAAAGGGACGAAGTAGTGCTACATTCCACGGTCGCTTAGATTCCTCTCCGGACCTATCCGCCTTGTTCTTTTCCTGTGGCTTTGCATCTACAAGATAGTAAGAATCAATGTGCAATGCTTTTCTCACAAAGAATGGCCCTTCCCATGGGGGGATAATTTATGCATGCCAGCAGTACGTTGTACCAACCGGAGCACCAGATCGCCTTCCCGAAAGACTCGGGGGCACACTTTCCGGCTATGATAGCGTCGGAGATTTTGCCGATATATGGCGGATCTGGACAGTGCCAATTCTCTCGCTTCTTCCAGCAGATCAACATCATTTTGCCGGGCTTCTTGCACTTCGGCTTCTGTGTATTGGGTGACCCTAGGCGAATCATGCTCTATGTCGACTGGTAGTACAGCTTCTGCCCCATATACCAGAAAAATGGCGTATAGCCTGTTGATCGATTCAGAGTTGTTCTTAAACTCCACAGTACCGCTGGTAGTTCTTCTATCCAACACCCCGCTGATCTTTGCAGCGGCTCAATGAGCCGGGGTTTTATCCTGGATTATACTAATCCGTTGGATCTTTCCAGTTGTCCATTCGATGCGGGGTGGGCTACCGAGGCTACGTCCAGCCGGATCTTCTTATCTCGGCAGAATCGTGCAAATGCTCCTTCAGCAAAATTTGTGCCATTATCAGTTATGATACTGTGAGGATAACCGTATCTCAAGATGATGTCTTTGAGAAATGTTACGGCCGTAGCTCCATCACATTTTCTTATAGGCTTCACTTCAATCCATTTTGTAAACTTGTCCACCATGACCAAAATGTGTGTCATGTTTCCTCTTGCTAGTTTGAACGGGCCAACCATATCCAAGCACCATACAGCAAATGGCCACGTAATTGGTATGGTCTTGAGTTCCGACATAGGCATATGTGTCTTGGTGGCGTACCTTTGACAACCATTGCATTTTCTCACCAGATCTTCCGCTTGTTCTAAGGCACTTGGCCAGTAGAACCCATGCCAGAATGCTTTTGCCACTAAGGCTTTGGATCAGGCATGATGCCCGCATTCTCCTTGGTGTATATCTTGGAGGATGTCAAGTCCTTCTTCCGGGTGAACGCATCGCTGGAGGACGTTGGTTACACTCCGTTTGTATAGCTCGGAATTGATAATCGTGTATGCTTTTGCTCTCCTCTGAGTTTGCCTGGCTAACACCTCCTCAGCGGGTAACGTTCCGTCTTTCAGGAATTGGAATATAGGCAGTGCCCAAGCTGGTATCGCTCGTGGAGGGAACATCTCCTCATCAATTTCCATCTGATCCACCGGCATAACTTCAGCGGATCATGCCGGCAGTCCCGGGTCTAGCGAGTAGTCCCCGGTTCACCGAGGTAGTCCCGGGTTGGCTGATGATCCGGTCTCGCGTACTACCTCCCGTGTCAATGTCCATGGGCTCAACTCCGGATTACGTATTTTCCGGGACATAGATCGAGTCGGTTCTGGGGACGGCACGATAGATGGTTTTCGAGGTGTTCCAATGCTACACCGGTGGAATTGCACTGTCGGGTCGATCCGAGCTTTGACGACATGTCGACAGCCTCGCTTTCCACTCGGGTACATGGTGAAATTCACACCCCGGTAACGGATATCTTCTCCGTGAAATTTGTATAGTGCCATGTTTGGATCCAGGCGTCCCACACTCCGGACACTTCTTTGCACCACCAGATCCGAGTCGCCAAAGCATATTATCCGACGTATGCCAATCTCCTTTGCCACTTTGAGCCCATGCACAAGAGCCTCATACTCAGCGACATTGTTCGATGCCGCGAAATGGATCTGCAATACGTATTTTAGCTGGTCCTTCTTTGGCGAGGTAAGCACAACCCCAGCACCTAATCTGGTTTTGGTTTTCGACCCGTCAAAGTGCATCTTCCAGTAGTTCGGATCTGGTGGCGGTGGTTCGTATTGTACCTCGGCCCAATCTACAAAAAAGTCCGCCACAGCCTGAGACTTGATCGCTTCTCTTTTGTCGTATTGGGGTGCATAAGGGGCTAACTCAATTGCCCATTTTGCAATTCTGCCACTCGCATCCTTGTTACCCATTATCTCGGATATGGGAGCTTCACATATTACTTTGATAGGGTGCTCCTCAAAGTAATGCTTTAACTTCTTTGTCGCCATATAGACACCATATGCCACCTTTTGAAAGTGCGGGTAGTTCTGTTTTGAGGCAGACAATACCTTGCTCAAGTAATATACTGGCCTCTGCACCGACTTACCCTCTTCATTGCGCTCCACTACAATCACCACACTTACAACTCGGTTGGTTGCGGCTATGTAGAGCAACATTGGCTCCTTTCATAGTGGAGAGGCTAACACTGGTGCAGTGGCCAACATCCTTTTTAAGTGGGCAAAGGCTTCATCGGCCTGTGGCGTCCAAACAAATTTATCCGACTTTTTCATGAGTTGGTAGAGAGGCAGTGCCTTTTCTCCCAACCGACATACAAACCGACTCAACGATGCCAGGCACCCAGTGAACTTCTGGACATCGTTAAGACACTTCGGTAGCTCCATTCGTTCAATGGCCCGAATCTTAGTTGGATTGACCTCGATACCTCGGCTGGAGACGAGAAACCCGAGTAATTTTCCAGCCGGGACACCAAAGGTACATTTTTCCGGGTTAAGCTTCATCCGGAACCTTCTCAAGTTCGCGAATGTTTCCCTTATGTCGTCAAGGAGCGTTTTTCTTTCCTTGGTCTTGATAACCACACCATCCACGTATACTTGTATGTTTTGACCTATTTGGTCGTGCAAACATTTTTGCATACATCTTTGGTACGTTGCACCTGCATTACGTAAACCGAACGACATAGTGCGATAGCAATAAGCCCGTCTGAAGGTAATAAACGATCTTTATTTGATCATCCGGGTTCAGAGGTATCTGGTGGAAACCAGAATATGCATCAATGAATGACAACAGTTCACATCCCGCGGTTGAGTCTATGACCTGATCTATCCTCGGCAGTGGAAATGGATCTTTTGGACACACCTTGTTCAGGTTCGTGTAATCGATACACATACGCCAAACCACTGCCACGTTCGGATCGTCCTTCTTCTTTTCTACCAGCATCGGATTAGAGAGCCAATCCGGATACGGCACCTCCATGATAAATCATGCTGCTAGTAACCGAGCTATCTCGTCTCCAATGACTTTTCTCCTATCCTCGGCGAAGCGGCGGAGAGGTTGCTTCACCGGCCTTGCTCCGGGCCTTACATTCAAAGAGCGCTCGGCCAACTCCCTCGGAATACCTTGCAAGTCCTGTGTAGACCAAGCAAAAATATCCCGATTCTCACGAAGGAAGTTGACGAGCTCGCTTTCCTATTTGTGAGTTAACCCGGCACCAATTGTTACAGTGCGCTCCGAGAACATGTCATCAACTGGAACCTTCTTGGTGTCCTTTGCGGCTTGGAATGAAACGCTGCCATGCGGGTTACTCAACCCCGGCATATACTGCTGCGCAGACTGAGCTAAAGCCGCCACCTCTTGGATTTTTCTTTTTTCTTGCACAATCACGAGTGACTCGGCTAGGTTAGACCCGGCTGAAGCACACTCAATGGAACGTCGGAAATCTCCAGCAATGGTAATCACTCCATTTGGCCCGGGCAACTTCATCTTCAGATAACTGACGTGGCAGCTTGCCATGAACTTGTTCAATGCTGGTCCTCCGAGTAACGCGTGATATGCACTTTCCAAGTTCACCACCTCAAACTCCAGATTTTCAGTTCGGCAGTTATCCCTTGTGCCGAATAGCACGTCGACCCGGACTTTGCCTATGGGCTCACAAGAAATGCCTGGTACAATGCCATGGAAAGTTGTTCTCGTAGCCTGGAGCATGTTCTCCGAGATGCCCAACTTGCGCATTGTATCCGCATACATGATGTTAATGCTACTGCCATTGTCAATCAGTACCTTGGAGAACCTCACATTGATGTTTGGTCCAATGAATGTCGGATCTAGCACTAGCGCATATGAGCCTAGACTCGGCATAAGCTTAGGATGATTTTTGATGTTCCAGGTGATTTCCTGGCCCGACCAAGGCATATACCTCGTCACTGCGGGCATTACCGCATTGACCTCTATATGTCGGTGTTGCAAGCTTTTCCTATCTGTTTCCTTAGTTGTGAACACACAATAGCTTTGGTGATGTTCTCTGTACTCATTCCTTCCCTTGTTTCCGGGGTACCTCTGATCCGGCTGTTGCTGATTTTCCACCTGATGCACTGCATCCCTTCTCTCGTTGCTGTCATACCTCGGCGGAGGGGAGGCAACATTAGCTGCTGCGTGTTCGCTCCGGAGAGCAATTGCTGCCGAGGTAACTCCTGCCGAGGTTGATCATTTCGGGGTGCCTGAGCATTCCCCGAACCACCTTGTTCTATCTTACGCATCCACTCACATTGCCTCGTTGTGTGACCCGCCGGGCTATTCGGATTTGGCGTGTGAAACTTACATGGCTGGTCCAACATCGACTCATAGGTATACCTCGGACGGTCTTTCTTTTCCTGCCACTGTTTCTTTTGCTCCGGAGTCCATGTTTTCTTGCCGTCGTTTCTCGGAGTCCATTGCCCTCCCGTTCTCTGGCGTTGGTTGCTCCCTGCTCTGGGTTAATCTTGATTCACAACTGCAACTTGTTGTGAACCGTAGCGATGATCTGGTCTATCATCTCTCCTTTTTCCTCTGTAATCGTTCCTCCGAGATGACCCGACTCCATCCCTCTGATAGTATTCCTCGTTTGACTCGTTCGACGCGATCCTAGGTTGAGTCGGATCACCCAAAGCATACGAATCTGCAATCCGGATCATCTCTGCCAACATAATTGGCATCTTCCTTTGCAACTTCATCCACAACTCGCTGCCATATCTGCACCCTTGTGCAAACCATGCTATGGCCTGTGACTCTATGACACCCTCACACGAGTTTCTCACGATACACCACCGGGTCAAGAATTCACGGTCCGTCTCGTTAGGTCTTTGCTTGCACATTGCTAGGGTCTGCGGTCTATTCGGCCTCTGATATGTACTTGAGAAGTTGCTGATAAACATTTCTTCAAAATCTATCCAGCAGTTGATGCTTCCGGGTGGTAAATTATTCAGCCATACTCTGGCCGGACCTTCCAACATCTGGGGTACGTATCGTACAGCCCATCTCAAGTTGCCAGTGGCAATTTTCACAGACTTAGCATAGTTTATCAGCCAATCCTCCGCTTGGTACCGCCATTACACGCTCGCGGCCTGGGCATTTGGAAGTTGGGTACCGTTGGCTCCTTCATGATCCGGGGTCCAAAGCACGCTGGACCCGGGGGACCTTGACATTCGATCTATTCCGACCTATATAGGCGATCCAGTTTCAACCTGGCGTCATCCGGCATCAAGTCCCTGCTTCCCAATCTTGACCCTATCACATGATAGTCCGGTTTAGGGCACCCTGCGTTCACCATCTCCGAATCACCGTGTTTGTATCGGTTTTGCTCTCGTTGCGCACCTTCTTGTTGCATACCTCGGCCGGCGCTTTGCTCTTGCCTTGGTATATTCCGCTGCTGTGGTTGTCCTGCTCCTGTGGAGTTTTGCTGTCCGGCATTGCCGTTAGCAGCGTTCCCTTGACCGGCATTGCCTTGGTCGTGGTTACCTCGGCCAGCTTCACCTCGGCTCACACTCCGTCGATCATCATTTTTCCGCGTTTCTTTTTCTTTTCCCGCACGCGTCGGGTCGTACGGGACGATCTGTTTGTTCCGTCTGGCCAATGTTACTACCTCTTCTCTCCTTTGACCACCATGAGGTGATGATGCGGCTCCAGCGGATTTCTCCGGGTTACCCATCGCCGAATGAACGACTTTGGAAGCTCCATCTCTCTCTGGGTTAGCTCTCAGATGTTCTTCATTTTGTCTGTTCACGATCCAAACCAGCTCGTTAACCCTATCTTGCTGTCTTTGACGGGCCTCACCCGTCAGACCCTCTAACTCGGACGCAGCCGCATCTGCTGCTCTGAGGTTCTTTGCCGGGGTACTATACTTCGGCAACCCACACACAAATAGTTTTCCGACCCCTCGGCTCCATCATCACCTTCTTTGTTCATCTCGCTCATGAGGTTTCTCCCTTTTACTTTTACCGTATCAACTTTGTTTGCTTTTGCATACTCACGCAGCGTCATGTTCAGCGACTGCTGAGCCGCGGCTATTTTCTTTGCACCCTCTAGTATCTTTTGCCTAGTTTCCTCTAGCTCGGCCTGTGCCTGAGCCGGATCTACCACTGCTGCTACCGGGTTAGCCAAGCTATCCATAGCTTCTCTCAGTACATTCTCAGGCCTCTCTAGCGGAGGTCCTCTACCTTTCCTCGGTGCCTTAGGTGTTACCTCCGGGTCCGGTGCTGGATCCTTGCTTGCGCCTGCACCTGGCGTCGTCATCATCACCTCCGCATGGTCCGGGGAGCGAGCGATACGCGCCCCGCGAGCCTTAGTGAGGGGTGGTTCCCCCGCATCGACGACGCGGCGCGGATGAACGCATGATACGTCCACCGCAACGTAGACCTTGTGCGCACCAAGCTTGATGAAGAGGCCATTGCGAGGAAGTGGGCACGTGCCGAAGCAGGCAGCGTTGTCGCTGACGAAGTCCATTGCTCCAAAGCGCTAAACGAGCCTGGAGACGATGCGTTTGCCGGTGCCGATGAGGTTTCCCGTGGGATCTTCACCCCTGCTAGCACCGCTAGCCCCACGGTGGGCGCCAACTGTCGTGGTGGTGTCACGACAAATGCCATGGATAGGCTAAAGGTGGGGACTAATACACGCTAGGGGAATCCAGGGAGGGATAGTGGAGTGATTCTCCACACAGAAGTTTGTATTGCTTTCCTTTCGAGATTACAAGTGTTCCTAGAGCTGTATTGGCGAGAGGAGGAAGAAGGAGCTCTCTTACTCTTGCCTACTGTTTTCCCTAGAACCTTAACCAAAGCACTATGGCCTCAAAGAACTCAACCCCCTCTACCAGAAACCTAGCCCCCCTTATATAGAGGAGGCTTGGTCCCTGCCTAGGGCATACGTGGAGGCATATTCCTAAGAATATGCCTCCTCCCAAAGTGGTAACCCGACCGGGGTGCTTTTCCCCCGCGTCATACATGCTTTAGCGACGTAAGCCTCTGCGGCACCCGCGTCAGCCGACATGGGCGTCGTCACCCTTGTCGGCCATGACCCGGTGGTCCTACCCTTGCTTTCTTCGCTCATGCAGTGCGTACCGGACCTTCTTTTTGACCAGAGAGATTCCTTCCTTCTCCCAGAAGCTAAGCAGGGACCCAGATCATAGTAGATCCGGCCACACCTGTTCTTGCATATAAGTTAGACAAGCACTTCCGACTTACTCCTTAAGTCGGCTGAGACAATGTTAGGCGACCCCTCCCTGGTCCAGGTTACTCCGTGATCCGGCCTGCCTTGAGGTGACCCGGCCAGCATCTGCTTTGACCTTGCCGAACCTCGGCTAACTCGGCCCTTATACCCGGAGTGACCCTACCCGGGGGTATCCCCCCAACATCCTTACTGGACCAAAGATGTTGTTTACAGAATTTGGATCTTCTATTGTCTTGAAGACCGTGATTGCATAATCTTGCAATTACAAAAGGAAAGTTCACAACTTGCTCATGTCCTTTGATTATTTTCTATGCTTGTAACTCAATTGTGTCATCACCCGCATTTCAAAAAGGACAGAAAATACTATTTTCATAATAATATGATTATGGATTATTTACCAAGTGGTAATAATCTATTGATACAGTTCCAGTGGTAAAGGAACATAATATCTAGGACTTAACAACCAATGTCACCAGTGATTCTAGCGCAATATATTACGCGTTAACCATGGGATTTGGAATGGGACAGAGAAGTCAGCTATATCTTCTTCCTTTCATATGGAGGCAAGATGACCTTATCGTGACGTTGAGATTCCTGGTATGGATCCAACATATGGGTGGGCACCCTTAGGCCCCACGATTTTGGTGTCTAGATTATTTATGAGTGGTTGCCGGAGGTATAGTCGGGCCATTTATGGAGCTTACCAGGGGCATCACCACTTCATAGAGTCTTCGGGAACTCACCAGGGTTATAGCTTGCCCTAGTTGGAGGCTTAATAGAGGTGTAGTCAGCCCCGGAGGATCGTGCATACATATGGGGTCACGAAGAGGGCAGTGATTGGCTTGGATCATCTACTGGGCCCCACACCAAAGGAAGTGTGGACGGGTAAGCTGCCCAGTTGTGCAACAAGGATTTGGTCTCTCATGGGTAAAGCAACGCACCTCTGTAGAGTGTAAGAATTGTGACATGTTACTCCCTGTTCTAGGAAGGAGCTACGAACGCGGAAGGAAAGGAACCCCACGAAGGTTCTGGTCAACCTATGAAGGCTGTCGGACATTGTTTTTAGAATAAAAGCAACCTTTGAAGAAATGTGTCAACACACGGATTTTTAATCCCAGATGCCTGTTATGTCATACATAGCAATCCTAGGATTACCATTTTTGCGAGACATAACAGATTGGATATCATAGTACATCATCCATTACAAACCATAGATAAGGTCTTACACAAATAAGGATCTCATGATCCACTCTTAATACAACAAGCAGCGGAATAAGTAATAAGCGTAGCGGTGGGGTCCATCTTCAGGGGCACAGGCAATGCTAACGAAGGCAGATAGTCCTAGTTATCATAGCCATCCTACTGGCCATCATCTTGGTAGTATCCTTCATAGTCTGGCCATGAGAATAGCCTGGGACAAAAGCCATGAGTACTCTTTAAGTACTCGCAAACTACCACTAACAAGTAGTATAGTTCTAAGGTAAAGTGCTAACTCTAAGTTTAACTATAAAGTTAAGTTTGAAACCTAAGCTGAGTTCAGAAACAAAGAAAGATAAAATAAACTTCTAGAATCACTTAAGTTGGGAAGCTAGTGTCATAGTCACAACTCTGTTGTGGTCAAGTCAAGATTCCTCTTTCATTTCATAAGTTATTTTGAAAACATCTGACAACAAAACAGTATGGCCATTCCAACTGTCCATAACCATGGACGCGGCTATTTGAATAGTTTGACACTCTGCAGAGGTGGTACACTTTCACCACAAGATTCGATACATCTGTCAGGGATAACCCTGAATCATCATACTTAGTATGCAGATAATGAAACATAACCTTTCCTTTACACACCCTAGTATAAGCACCTCCCCTATGAGCATGGCCTCCCAACCATGACCATCTGTCATCTTGGGCACTGCATAGGTGGACAACATTGAGAGGTAGCCTCAGCTCAAACCTCTCCCGCGAGGGAACTAATACTAATGCATATAAACTTCTGGCTAAGCCTTACCCAATTTAGGTATTGTGGTTATACCGTAAATTTGGAATGGTATCGCATCCGAATCCAACCATCAGTTTTGTAAAAGAGTCAAGGCTCATGCCTCAACATTTTCATCATCATAAACCATTTGTGTTTATCAACACATGTCAAAACATTTCAATAGAATGACTCATCATTCCAAGGTTTTCATTTTCCATTTTCACCAGGTGTTCCCATCTAAAGTGACTCAAGTGTTTATCTACTCTAAACTACTAAGTTAAGAATGTTCACTAAGGTGGAAAGATGGGATCAATCTCATGCCATAGAATGACATCTAAAGTTATCTAGATAGGTCAAGTTTTATACTTTTTATGCTACCTTCAAAACAAGTAAGGGACTTTGGTAAAGTAAAGGAAGTAAAGCTTGAAAATAATACTTGGGGTAATTAATAGTCTAAGTGGTATGACCAAAGCATGCCTAAAGCATCTTTGCTCAATTCATCTAGCTTAAGTCTAGCTTGTTAAGAATTATACTTGCAAGTGTTAGCTTGCATTGTTAATGGTGGCTTGCTAGTATAATACTTGCAAGTGTTAGCTTGCCAATAATAGCTTGCCTTGGTTGGTGCAGTGGTTGAAGTTTTCTTCCTCCTCTTGATAGCACTCCTCCTCCTCGAAAGCTTGGTCGGTACTATCGTCTATAAATATATACGGGGACACAATCACCAAACAATACTTAACTAGTCTACTTAGCATTCTAAGGCAGACATTTGATGATCTATTATCATCACAAGCATCACAAGTTTTATTAACTAGTTTCATTCTTTTTATTTAAGAAAAGTAATTTCTACTCATTGAAAATAACTAAGATTAAATATTCACCACATAAAATATGGGATCTTGTGGACACATGTCATCACCACATATTCTAACATATGGGAATGGCCATTTGGTCGTGGCACAGTGTGTGGCTGGGCTAGAGAGGGGTAGGGGGAGTAGTGGAGAGATTTTGGTGGCAATGTGGGGAACAAGTTTGGCCAGAACACTGCTCAAATAGTGAATTTGGTTTTTGTTTGAATTCTGTCCACCAAGTGTTTGTGAAAATGGCCGAAAGAAAACAAGTTTGGAATTTATGGATGAATTTTGGTGGGTTTGCTACACACATGCTGAAGCTTCTGTGGTTGCTTGGGTTTTGAAATTGGAGCTCATTTGAGTGGTTTTTGCATAAGTGGGATCTTCGCATATGAACTACATTCAATTTTCAAATGCCATTTAAAATTAGTGTTTGTAAGTTTTTGGTAGATCACAAAGTGGGCCTTGGTACATCATTACATCATTTCTGTTAAGAATTGAGTACTAGGAATAGCCAAAGTAGGCATGGTAGTTAAAATGGCACAAATGACCATTCCTTTCTTTTATTCATTTTGATTTGTTTTTCTTTGGGATTTGTTTGGGAATGATTTAGATGGTGTTTATTTCACCTAAGAATCATTTTACAAGCAATGGATCACTTAATTATGGCAATTCAAAACAACTCCTAATTTAAATGCACACACATAAGAATGCCTTAATAATTTTAATTGGAAAAGTTTTTGTTAACCCTAATTTTGATGATGTTATAAACCTTCCCCCTTAAACAAAATCTCCTCCTGAGATTTACAAAAGAAAACTAGGAATTAAAGAGATCTGGGAACTCTGTCCTAATGTAATCTTCTCCCTCCCAAGTGGCTTCCTCTTTGGTATGGTTGCTCCATTGAATCTTGAGAAATTTGATACTCCTGGTTCTGGTGGTTCTATAAGCTTCCTCCAAGATATGGATGGGCACTTCACGATATGTCAGGTCCTTGTTGATTTCAACAGCTCGGTGATCAATGTTCTTGAAAACTTTAGTCTTCTCCGGCACTTCCAGGCATTTGCGAAGTAACGAGATATGGAACACATTGTGGATGGCTAACATCTCTTCAGGTAGTTCCAGTTGATATGATACTTCTCCTCGATGATTCAGAATCTTGAAGGGTCCGATATATCTGGGGGCTAACTTTCCTTTCAGACTAAAGCGTTGGGTTCCCTTCAATGGTGAAACCTTGAGATATACAAAATCTCCGACATTGAAAGCCAGGTCTCTCCTTCTCTTGTCAGCATAACTCTTCTGTCTTGACTGGGCAGTCTTGAGGTGCT
This sequence comes from Avena insularis, assembly GCA_023614405.1. Taxonomy (NCBI): domain Eukaryota; kingdom Viridiplantae; phylum Streptophyta; class Magnoliopsida; order Poales; family Poaceae; genus Avena; species Avena insularis. The sequence goes on along the minus strand of CM042692.1, from coordinate 413,022,971 downwards.
CACAAACTTTGTGCACCTTTTCTTCGGCTTCTCGGAGAATGTCGAGTCCGAAGATCTGACTCTCTCCTACTTGCGACCAATTCAAAGGGGTGCGGCAGTTTCTTCCGTATAGGAACTCAAATGGTGCCATTTGCAAACTAGCTTGATAACTGTTGTTATATGATAATTCTGCGAAAGGAAGGCAGTCTTCCCATTTTGATCCGTACTCTAACACACAAGCTCTTAACATGTCCTCTAAGATTTGGTTGACTCTCTCAGTCTGTCCATCAGTTTGCGCGTGATAAGCGGTGCTGAAATTCAACTTGGTTCCTAATCCTTCCTGGAATTTTTGCCAAAATCTTGAGGTAAACTGGGTTCCTCGATCTGATATTATGGTCTTGGGGGTTCCATGCAGACTAACAATTCTAGCAATATACAGTTCTGCTAGCTTCGAACTCTGGTAGGTTGTCTTGACAGGTATGAAGTGAGCTACCTTGGACAGTCTATCAACTACGACCCAGATTGAGTCATTTCCCCTGCTAGAAGTAGGCAAACCGGTGATAAAGTCCATTCCGACGGAATCCCATTTCCATTCCGGAATCTGCAATGGTTGCAACAGTCCTGCGGGTATCTGATGTTCTGCTTTGACTCTTTGACAGATGTCACACTTGGCGATGTAGCTTCCGATTTCTCTCTTCATCTTGTGCCACCAAAATTGCTCTTTCAGGTCTTGATACATCTTCGTTCCTCCGGGGTGGATAAAATAAAGAGTATCATGAGCTTCCTGCATGATAACTTGCTTCAGCTCTGAATCTGCTGGCACACAGATACGACCCTTGTACCACATAACTCTTTCTTCGTCTTCGGTGAATCCAGGTACCTTTCCTGTGCCAATACGATGTTTGATTCCGTCGATACTTTCATTTCGCTTCTGGGCTTCCTTGATTTGGCTGATCAACGTGGGTTGAAGTTCAATGCTAGCTAAGAATCCTTTGCTAACTAGCTCAGTTCTAAACTGCTCCAATTCCTCATACAAACTAGGCTGCTTCTCCTTGATCATGGTGTTTAGCCTACAAGGCAATCTGCTAAGAGCATCTTCTACCACATTGGCGTTGCCGGGGTGATAGTGAATGTCAATGTCATAATCCTTGATTAACTCTATCCATCTCCTTTGCCTCATATTCAGCTCCTTCTGAGTGAAAATATACTTTAAGCTTTTGTGATCTGAGTAAATCTCACAGTGATTACCCATCAGATAATGACGCCATGTCTTCAATGCCAAAACTATGGCTGCTAGTTCTAGATCATGGGTCGGATATTTCTGCTCATGCTGCTTCAGTTGTCGAGACAGATAAGCGATAACTTTGCCTTCTTGCATCAATACACATCCGAGGCCAATCTTGGATGCATCACAATACACATCAAACGGCTTCTTGATATCTGGCATGATCAAAATTGGGGCTGATATCAATCTCTTCTTCAGCTCCTGAAAACTGGCTTCACACTTGTTGGTCCATTCAAACTACTTGTCCTTCTTTAGCAATTGGGTCATGGGTCTGGCGATGCTCGAGAATCCTTCTACGAACTTGCGGTAATATCCCGCTAATCCGAGAAATGCACGGACTTGGGTTTGAGTGGTTGGGGCTTCCCATTCTTCGACCTCTTTGATCATGGCGGGATCAACAGAGACTCCTCCGGCAGACACAATATGTCCTAGGAATCCTACTTCTTTCAGCCAAAACTCACACTTGCTGAACTTGGCATATAAACGATGCTCTCTCAGGGTTTCTAGGATGATTCTCAGATGTTGCTCATGCTCTTCTTCTGACTTGGAGTAGATAAGGATATCGTCGATAAACACAACTACAAACTTATCTAGGAAATTCATAAAGATCTTATTCATGAGATTCATGAAATAAGCAGGGGCATTGGTTAATCCAAAATACATAACCGTATACTCATATAAACCATAACGAGTAGTAAAGGCGGTCTTCGGAATATCCGTTGCATGAATCTTAAGTTGGTGATAACCAGTCCTAAGATCAATCTTTGAGAATACCTGGGCTCCAGTCAACTGATCAAATAGATCCTCTATTTTTGGCAAGGGGTACTTGTTCTTGATGGTGACGTCATTCAGTTTTCTGTAATCTGTGCACAGACAGTTGCCTCCATCTTTCTTGTCAACGAATAACACTGATGATCTCCATGGTGATGCGCTTGGTTGAATCAAGCCTATTGCTAACATGGCATCCAACTGCTTCTTCAGTTCCACTAACTCTGAGGGGTTCATGCTATAGGGTCTCTGGGCTATGGGTCCGGTTCTGGGGATTAGTTCGATAATGAACTCAATATCCCTATCCGGGGGCATACCTGGCAATTGATCCGGGAATACGTCGGGGTATTCACAAACTACTCTTACTTGGTCTATGGTGGGTAGGGCTAGACTCTTGTTGCACTTGAATTGACGAAGTAAGGTTTTAGAGATATGCTCTACTGTGACTCCAGAGCTACTGGTCATGGTGATGGCTTTCTTGGCACAGTCTATCATTCCTTTATGCCTTGACATCCAGTCCATACCTAGTACTATTTCCAATCCTTTGGTTCCGAGTATAATTAGGTTGGCATAAAAATCTATCCCATGTATTCTGATAGGCACAACTTTGCAAATTTTTCTAGCTTTTGTAGTTGAACCGGGTATTTGAACTATCATGACATGCTTCAGGTTGGTTGGGTGAATCTTACTAGTGCATGCAAATTCTTCGGTGACAAATGAATGCGATGCTCTCGAATCAAACAATACCCTTGCTAAAACTGAGTTGACAGAAAACATACCCAACACTACATCTGGCGCTTCTTGGGCTTCTTCGGCGTTCATGTGGAAGAGACGACCGTTGCGGTTGTGAGGGTTCCCTGGAGAAAATCTTCTCCTTGGTTGAACACGATGCTGCTGTTGAGCTGGGGCATTCACATTGGCAGTGGCGACAGTCTTCTTGGGACACTCATTGGAATAGTGACCCTTCACTCCACACTCGAAACAGGTGATCTGGGACTTGTCCTTTGCTGCGACAGGCACATCATTGCTGCCAGTTCTGGGTGCAATGTTGTTATTGTTGTTGTTCTTGGGAGGGGCACGGTTGAAATTGCTGGTGTTGCCTGAGTGATTGTTGTTTCCTCCGGACTTCACATTGCCTCCACTACGGTTGGGGTAGCTGGGGCGAGATATTGGGGGTCGGTTGTTCCTTGGTGCGTATCCTGGTGAGGGGTTGGGACGGTACTTATGGTGACTGTTGGATCCAGATTGTTGCATCATACGATGTTTGCGGTTGTCGTTTGCCTGATTAACTTCCCTTCCATCTGAATGGCAGAGTCGACTAGCTCTTTGAGATCCTTGAAGCGGATGTTGATGAGGACAGTCTGCATCTCATCATGCAGTCCGTTCAAGAATCTCTCCTTCTTCTTGGCCTCCGCGTTTATCTCATCAGGTGCATATCTGGCAAGTGACAGGAATCTGTCACGGTACTCCACCATAGTCATTCTGCCTTGCTTCAAGTCGCAGAACTCATCCCTCATTCTGGTGACTAGACCTTGCGGCACGTGGTTGCGGCTGAACTTGATTTTGAAGGCTTCCCATGTCATCACTTGACCATGGTTCATGTTACGGATACTAGTCCACCAAGCTCTTGCATCTCCTGCCAGGTAGTGGGTGGCGAAGAGAACTTTCTCGTTGTCATCAACTCCTGCTACTTCTAAGTTGTTTTCCATTATGCAGCCGATCCTTGACATCTAGTGAGTTTTCAGCTTGGTTAAAGATTGGGGGATTGGTATTCTGAAAGTTTTTGAGTTTGGATCCATGGTGATCCTGGTTTCCATGCCCTTGGTTGTTGAGAGCCATCTGGGCGATCTGTTGCAATGTTGCTAGATTAGCTTGGCATTCTTCCCTGCTTGCTTCTCTATCTGCGATGAGATTCTGCAAGATCTGCAGCATTGGGTCTTGCGACGAGCTGCTCCCTCCTTGGTTTCCATGAGTCATCTGAAGATTGAGGTAGATAAAGGGGTAAGAGGGAAAGTTCTAAGGTTCATGGTTTTGATTTCAAAGCTAAAACTTTGACTTTGACTTAGGTTTTGCAACTAACTTCATTTCATTCATGAAAACAAGCACACGATACAAACACACACCACAACAACAAAGGAAAACAGATGGTTTGAAGAACCATTCTGCAAGCTATGATACAGTGGGACCGATACATCTCATGCTACGATAGTGCTCTAGTGCATCTACTCATTGTCGATGAAGTCGGAGTTCTCATCGTCAGTGTAGAAGTCCACGTCATCCTCCTCCAGAAAGTCATCATCATTGCTGAGGTAAGAATCCATGTCTCCCTGGATGTCTTCACCCTCCTCTTCTTCCTCCTTGTCTGCAAGGTGAGCTTCCTGCTCCTTGACGGTCTTCTCGAGGTCGGCCACCTTCTTGCAAAGACGAGCGATGGTGCGATCCTTCTTCTCGCGCTGGAGGCGAAGAGACTGATGGTCCTTGACTAGAAGTGAGAAAGTCTGGGCCTTCTGAGTGGCAATGGCACGGTTGTGGTTGGCGAACTCCCTAGCATTGTCCAATTCCTTCTGGCGATCGTACACCAGGAAGTCAAGGTTCTCCACTTGACGCTTCAGCTTTGGGTGACTTGGCATCTCCATCAGCATTCCCAAGAAGTCGCGTCTTGCATAGTGAGCAAAACGGGTTCCTTGGAGTTGTTTGACACTGAGGGCACATAGACGTGCGAGAGCTTCATGCATTGCCCTGGCTAATCCATCTAGCCAGTTGTTCTCTCTCATGGAGAACTGGATTCTCCCGGACGTTGGTGCTTCGATGCTTCCTCTAAGATCAGCGGTGACTAGCCACTTTAAATCTCCTCCTGGGGGTCCTGGAAGTTGAGCTCCAAGAAACTCCGGATGTGGGCATCCCAGTAACTCTGACGGTGAATCTAGATCCCTCTCAAAGATCAGCTGACCTCCGTTTCCCAACTGGTAGAACTTGCTGAACTGAGTCTCCATCTACAAGAATTAAGGATGAGGAAGTTAGTGAAGTGATCAAGTGTGTCAAATTTTAAGTAGTAATGTAAGAATTTTGAGGAACATGAATTTTTGAGAAAGAATGAATTCCCAAGGATAAGAGAGGAAATAGTTTTTCAGAAATACTCACTTTGGTTCGTAAATTAAGTTTTTTTCAGACGTCCATTCTTACTAGGGTCTCCTATGGTCAGGATGGCTCTGATACCAACTTGTCAACACCCAGATTTTTAATCCTAGATGCCTGTTATGTCATACATCGCAATCCCAGGATTACCATTTTTGCGAGACATAACAGATTGGATATCACAGTACATCATCCATTACAAACCATAGATAAGGTCTTACACAAATAAGGATCTCATGATCCACTCTTAATACAACAAGCAACGGAATAAGTAATAAGCGTAGCGGTGGGGTCCATCTTCTGGGAAACAGGCAATGCTGACGAAGGCAAATAGTCCTAGTTATCATAGCCGTCCTACTGGCCATCATCTTGGTAGTCTCCTTCATAGTCTGGCCATGAGAATAGCCAGGGACAAAAGCCATGAGTACTCTTTAAGTACTCGCAAACTACCACTAACAAGTAGTATAGTTCTAAGGTAAAGTGCTAACTCTAAGTTTAACTATAAAGTTAAGTTTGAAACCTAAGCTGAGTTCAGAAACAAAGAAAGATAAAATAAACTTCTAGAATCACTTAATTTGGGAAGCTAGTGTCATAGTCACAACTCTGTTGTGGTCAAGTCAAGATTCCTCTTTCATTTCATAAGTTATTTTGAAAACATCTGACAACAAAACAGTATGGCCATTCCAACTGTCCATAACCGCGGACGCGGCTATTAATAGTTCAAGTTTTATACTTTTTATGCTACCTTCAAAACAAGTAAGGGACTTTGGTAAAGTAAAGGAAGTAAAGCTTGAAAATAATACTTGGGGTAATTAATAGTCAAAGTGGTATGACCAAAGCATGCCTAAAGCATCTTTTCTCAATTCATCTAGCTTAAGTCTAGCTTGTTAAGCATTATACTTGCAAGTGTTAGCTTGCATTGTTAATGGTGGCTTGCTAGTAAAATACTTGCAAGTGTTAGCTTGCCAATAATAGCTTGCCTTGGTTGGTGCAGTGGTTGAAGTTTTCTTCCTCCTCTTGATAGCACTCCTCCTCCTCGAAAGCTTGGTCGGTACTATCATCTATAAATATATACGGAGTACACAATCACCAAAAAATACTTAACTAGTCTACTTAGCATTCTAAGTCACACATTTGATGATCTATTATCATCACAAGCATCACAAGTTTTATTAACTAGTTTCATTTTTTTATTTAAGAAAAGTAATTTCTACTCATTGAAAATAACTAAGATTTAATATTCACCACTTAAGATATGGGATCATGTGGACACATGTCATCACCACATATTCTAACATATGGGAATATGATTTAAGGGTTGGATCACAATTACTTTGGTTTAAGTTTAATATTTAATGATTTAAAGTGACTAGAAATGCCTATATAGCATTATTTTGGTACTAGTCCAAAGTCACTACATGTAAACCTTAATATTATTACATATTCAGATAGGTATGGTGAAATGTGATTTTTGAGAGTTGGAATCAACTGAAAAGCTATTTTGGTTGATTTTATAAAAATGTTTGAATGTGCAAAAGCTTCTGTCTTGTTATTTTTACTAGGAGAGATCTCTAACTCTAAATGAATTAAATCCAACGGGCTTGGATAGATCTTTTTAGTAGCTTTCCAACAGAATTTGAATCACTCCATTTGGATTTGTAAATCTCTCTAAATTGATTTTCAAACTAGGGGACAGAACTAAGTTCAAAACTAAATAGAAAAATCTAAGTTTGAATTAAATGGGTCGCGCGGGAAAGAAAACGGGCCGGCCCAGTGGCGTTCTGCGGCACAGAGAACAACTGATAGGGGGGGTCCACCGGTCAGCGGCTCTTTACACATGAAGCGGTACGGGGCGATGTGGGCCGTTAGATTAGAAGGGAGATCTACGGCTAGGGCTCGTCGTCGACGACGGACAGGTCGCCGACGAGGTCTAACCCTCGCGGCTCAGTGGGGGTGCTCAAGGGGCATACCAGGGCTCTAGCTACGGCAGCGATGGGGGTGATCGAACGTGCTGTCGACGGCGGGCTCAGGGATGGTCGCGGCAGCTCCTGGGTGGACGAAATCGACGACGCCTTCTCCTCCTCTACAGCGGGCTCCTCCGGCGAAATTCCGGCGAACCAAGGCTCGAGCGGCTCCGGTGAGAGGTGGGGAAGCACCAGTGAGGAGAGGGGAGTGGAGTGGTGTGAGTCTTTGGTGCTGGGGAGGGATCCTTTTATAGGCGCGACTAAGCGACAGATAAGCATGGGAGGTGATCACCGGTGACGACGGCACATCGAGCTAGAGGCGTGGGCGGTGCGCTAGGACGGTGGGCGGTGCCTTGGCAAGTGTCACAGTGGTGCTTGTGTAGTGGTTTGAGGTCAGGGAAAGCGGCACACACTAAGTCTCTGCCGACGGCGAATTTTATGGTGGCCGGCGACTACGGGGCACGGTCGGGGGGAGGGGGGTGGGCATGTCCGTTAGCTTGCTAGGCCGGTGGGTATCGTGTAGGCGGGAGGCTGGAGCAAGGCGAGGTCTGGCTGCGCGGGGACAGGGCACGCTCTGCGGGCGGCGTCGGCATGGCTGACCGTCTCCGGGCGCGGCGGTTCCTGGCCGTTCTGGTCGCTGTCCTTGGGCTAGGGCTGGTTGGGCGGTGGAGGTGGACCACGGGCTACCTCCAGGACATGGTGGATGGCGCTGGCGGCGGCTGTGGCGTGCCGTCGCCGGTGAGTAGGGATGTCAATGGAGCGGGTTTGGACGGATATATCAAAACCAAATCCAAATCCAAATCCATGAAACTCACTCTAGCCCGCCCACGAAGATATCCATGGGCATGGATGTCGCTCCAGATCCAAACCCGCCGGATATCCAGTATCCATGGATATCCATTGGTTTACACACTATATACAATAATCATAATAAAATTCAGCTTAACTATGATATAATAGCAATTTTCGACAGCATTTCAGTAAATATTATATGGATAATACATAGGAATATCAAAGCAATAATATTTTAACCACATAGTACTTAAAATATCACACGGTAACATCACAAAGTACATAGATGTCTCATAATAGTCTTAGAGAATGCTTTTTATTACAAGTTTCCAATACAACATCTCATACATTCAGTAGATATAGCAATGCATAGTTGAAATGTTGAGTTGAAACTTGGATGATTAGATCCTCATTCCTCGGTAACAATGGATTCATTGGCATCCTACAATTGAAGAAACACTAAAGCTTATCAAAGTTACACATCATAAGAATGAATAATGGAAGTAAGTAAATGACTACAGAAATAGTACCATTTCTTCTTGTTCATCTTCAAGAACATTTTGTACAGCAAGGAGATTACCATGAATATCACCTAATGCAATTGACAAAAATAGGAACAACTTAGATTTCATATTTCACATGAGAAGTTAGAAACAAAGGTGGAAATGTATAAATGAATTACCTAACATGTCCGCTCAAGACCATGATTGCATACCCATGAGAGCTTCTGATATTTTTGGTGCAAGTCGACTATGATATGGACTAATTAGTCTCCCGATCGAGACCATGAAATTTTGGTCATTTATTTAGTAAATATTGCATACATAAAAAAATAATCTCACTGACATGATGGACCACGTGTCAGCCGGGTATCCGTTGGATATCCGTGGGGCGAAGCTACTACCCATGCCCGTCCCATGAATTAGCGGATATCCGCCCCATGAAATCCGTGGATGTAATTAGGACTCCATACCCTTGCCCACCGTGTCGGATATCCGTGGATATCCGGATCCATGGATAAAATTTCCATCCTTACCGGTGAGGGACCAAATAGGGGATCGGCCTTAATGGCCATGACCATTTGGTCATGGCACAGTGTGTGGCTGGGCTAGAGAGGGGTAGGGGGAGCAGTGGAGAGATTTTGGTGCCAATGTGGGGAACAAGTTTGGCCAGAACACTGCTCAAATAGTGAATTTGGTTTTTGTTTGAATTCTGTCCACCAAGTGTTTGTGAAAATGGCCGAAAGAAAACAAGTTTGGAATTTTTGGATGAATTTTGGTGGGTTTGCTATACACATGCTGAAGCTTCTGTGGTTGCTTGGGTTTTGAAATTGGAGCTCATTTGAGTGGTTTTTGCATAAGTGGGATCTTCGGATATGAACTACATTCAATTTTCAAATGCCATTTAAAATTAGTGTTTGTAAGTTTTTGGTAGATCACAAAGTGGGCCTTGGTACATCATTACATGTACTAGCAAGGGGTGCAAAGATCCACATTTATTTCTGTTAAGAATTGAGTACTAGGAATAGCCAAAGTAGGCATGGTAGTTAAAATGGCACAAATGACCATTCCTTTCTTTTATTCATTTTGATTTGTTTTTATTTGGGATTTGTTTGGGAATGATTTATATGGTGTTTATTTCACCTAAGAATCATTTTACAAGCAATGGATCACTTAGTCATGGCAATTCAAAACAACTCCTAGTTTAAATGCACACACATATGAATGCCTTAATAATTTTAATTGGAAAAGTTTTTGTTAACCCTAATTTTGATGATTTGGATCTTAATAACCTTGGATTAAAGTTTTGTGATGTTACAAAATGTTTACAACTCAAGTTCAATTTCTGCTCAAGAAACCATCAATTTTTGCTCAAGAAACCATCATCAACAACTCAAGTTCTTCAATAGAGTCAATGAAGTCAACATATATATTAGCTGAAGTGAAGATAAAGTGTCGGTTTAGATAGGAGTAGATTCTCTAGCCATAAAACCTATTTATGTAGAGCATTGCAATAGCAGCAATGGCAAGCCAAATAGTTTAGATGTTAGTCTTAGTTACTAGATAGTTCTGAGTTATTATTTCTGGTTCTTCTTTGTAAGAAGTTCTTTCTCTCTCTTTAACCTAGAGTGTTCCCTAGATCTTTTGTAAAGAGTCGAGTTGTAATCTATAGTCATGTCTTGGACCTGTTGTGTTTCTGTTGTATCGCTCTGAGGGATATAATACTAGTGAACGATGTTTCATTGGTGTTATGTCAACGACTATAGTGTACTACATCATGCAGTGGTATGTTGGGTCACCGCAGCTGGTATCAGAGCATATGCTTTGACTTTAGGATTAAAGCCCTTTTAGGAAGATCTGTAGGTTGGATAGTGACTATAGGAGCCATCTTATCTAAACCAAGACTTGTGATGGCATCCACTTGAGGCTAAACCTTGTCACACTTAAGTTGGATATTCTTGTCATCTTTCTTAAGGATTAGTTACCCATATTCTTTAGGGAAATATCATTTTAGAGATGCTCGAAATAGGTATAATACCACTAAGATATCTTAAGTAAGTTAAAATATCAAGTAAGATTAGGACTAAGATTAGGATATCACGTGGACTAGTATTAGTGATGGTGTCTATATTTAGAATCCATGTGAAGTAGTAGAATCTTACCACTAGTAATACCACTATACCATATAAGTTAGACCATCAGAGTATGTATAGATACAAATGGAAGTAAATCATGTGGCATCCACTTGATACTTCCATGTGATGGAGTATAATTTTGTTAATAATCATTAATAGTAAGCCAAGAAGAAGAGTTGTCATGGTGAGATTAGCTCTTTAATCAGGAAGACTAGGTAAATCGTAACAAGTTCATGGTGAGAATAGCTCCGAGACCATGATAATCTGTAATTAGGGCAAGTACATAGTAAATAATCTTGTAGTAACAGAAAGTAAAGAATAGTGTAGGTCTATGATAGAAGTCATAAGATATTATAATATTACGATAATTGTTGGATCAAGGTAGTAACTACAATTTTGTTAGTAGTTTTGAGAGAACATGTGAGGATAGTTTATGATAGAATGGAAAATTAATCGTCTTTAGTAGTCCCGAAAGAAAGGTAAGAGGTTAGTTAGAACCAAAGTGAGACCACTTGGCTCAAAATTATCCTGTTGTGCCTGAGAAATTTGGGTAAATGTTGAGACAAAGAGTAGTTTAAACCCTAAGTGCTAAGTATCACAAAGTAAACCTATACTAGGAGGTGTCATATACTGCACAACTAAGCCTGCATTCTAGAGGTATTATACTCAACTACTATATTTCGGGCTTAGAATGATGTGTGTTATATGTACCACATTTGGATTTTTGGTTTTTATTGCATCTTCTTGATTGACTAGATCTGTGCATTAAGTTTGACTTGATGTGCAAATGCATGTTGCATCATCAAGTTATTACTTGATGTTATAGACCTAGATAGAGAAGGTAATTCATGTAAGGGAGTGATGAGTTTCGAAGATCAAGATGAAGACTTGCACGAATAAGGAAGCCAAATATAAGGTGTATCAACACTATTTTGAAGGATGGATCGATTCCAACTCATTGTGAGCTAGCAACAAGAAGGATTATAAATGCAGAAAAAGGTGTGGAGCAACATGAAGGAATGAACTTGAGTTCACTCAAAATAGGTGATGTTGCCCAGAAGCTAATGAATTAGTTGTATCAAGTTCATGGAAGTATCATGAATCAGAGCAAAGAAGAAGTCTTTGAGTAAGGGTGGTATTCAAGCTCTGACAAACTCAGAGAGGATGCCAATAAGAAGTCGAAAACCCATAGGGTAATTCATACACCTAGGAGGATCCGCAATTAGTATCCGCAGCTGGTATCCGTAGTTGGTATCCGTAGCTAGTATCCTAATGGTGTAGTGAAGTAAGTCATCTTTGTGTAATTTAAAGAGTATAAAACTTAGCCTAAGTTAAGTTAGATCTAAGGAAGTATGAAATTAAAAGATCGTCTTTCGTGACGCTCCGTGAAATCTGGTTTACTAAAGCGAGAATGTCCAGAATCTTAAGAGTAAGACAAGCAGCGTTGGAAGATTCATTTCGGAGATCCACAACTGTGTGGGTGTACCGCAATTTCTTTCGTGAAACCTTATAGAGATAAAGTATAAGCTAGATGGATACCAATATCCTTACCATTGAGTTAATAGGTATTATACATGTAGTTTAGAGACCATTAGGAAACCCCAAGGGGGAGAGTAAACAATAAACACTAAAGTGTGGTTGTCTAACTTTCTAATTAAAGGCTGGAGAAGTACAAAATTATGGTGAGATTAAGCCTTATTCTCATAAGATTATAAGAAATCATCTGTATAAGAGTACTCTCTAGACTATGTCTAGATGAAAGATCGAAGGAGATATAACAGACTAAACAGAGTAGACTAGTTAGAAGGGGAAACAACTGGTAAAGTTATCCTTTAGTGTAAAGAGAGTATTCCACAATAGAATGGTGTATGCTAGTAGGAAAGCCTGATTGGAATGGACTAAATGTGTCCTAAACCAATCCTAAATAGGAATGTAAGGTCATAATCCAAGAGATTATATTAGAAGAAACTGTAGGATAAGTTAGAACTGATAGTGAATATGGTCAAGTATGAAGAGGATTGAAGGAAAAAGATCTGGATATGGGATACCACAACTATCCCCAATTGTGATCACAATGGAGTTGAGAAATGGTGTGATCAATACAAGTCAACACCTCATTCCGAAACGCAAGAGAGTACGAACTTCGGGGACGCAGTTTATTTTAAGGGGGAGAGTCTGTAACATCCTAGCATTAGAGCTTAGAAATAAGCTGAACACAGGCGTGTGCATTGCATTCATGCATAGAAAATCTGGGGAATTTTCGCGCAAAACTACAGAAGCCAGTGAGGGATCGGGGTCTCTCTTATTCAGATGGAAACATCCGGGCAAGTGCTATAGACTTCGACATGACCTATACTGTATCTTTGTGATTTCATATTTGAAAATACAAATGATTAAGTTGAATTCAAAAGAACTTTGAAGTAGATTATAAATAAAGAAATGAGTTATTGAATTCATTAATGTTATATAGATATTACAATGAATAAATAAAATGAATATGTGTAAGACTTAATAATGGAAAAGGGTAATCTTTATTGTCACATATATACATATAGTATTATTGTTCTTTCAAAATAAAAGAATGAAAATAAAGTACAGGAAACAAATAAATAGAAAAAGGGAATTACAGAAATGAAATAACTAAAAGAATTCTTTATTACCAAAACAATATATATTACAATGTCCTTTACAAAGGAATAAGTAAGTTACAAAAGAATAAAGTAAAACCTAAAACTAAATTCATCTTCACTTTCTCCATCTTCTAAATCTTTTCTTTATATTCCTGATCTTATATCTGTAAACAAACAGAAAGAAAAATATAATATGTGAAGGGGTTAGTTTTGACTGCCCTCAGATATCAATAGTGAAGTGCACTATTTTGTCTCATCATTGAGCTTACTTTGAAGGGGCAAGTTTCATCAAATCATAGTATCTGTTCTTAATCAGATAGTTGCCTCAGTACAACATCATTGGCAGTAAATTATGGGGCAAGTTCACCAGAGTAGTAGAAGTAAAAAAGAGGAGTATGAAGATATCTGGTCTTGCACTCATCCAGAACAGTGCAAGCAGCACACACACCTAACTGCATGGCACGAGCTGTCAACACAGGAAGCAGTCAAGGGATGGATAGATAAGAGGAGGGAACCGTAGCACCCTCTCTCTCTGCTCATTGTTTCATTACAAGCTTACCACACAACCAAGAGACCATGAGTTTACTACTGATCTGTGTACACAAATCACCAACCAATATCACATGGATTTCTAGATCAAGACTTAGCACAAGAAGCACCAAGAGGATCAAGACAGGATCATAAGCTAGCTTAAGAGGAGGAGAACGCCAGCATATCAGGGAGGAGTAGCCCAAGCAAAGAGAAGATCAAGCATCAGCAACAATCAACTGTCTCAACCACACATCTCTTGCATCCTGGTTGCTCTAAGAAGCTATCCAGGAGGTGAGACAAGTGGAGCTGGATATCAAGATCCAGTTATGTCTGATAGCAAGAAGAGTCACAACACAATGGCAGGTAGTTATCTATCCCAAACCAAACATAGCATCTGTTTTTTTATCTCTTATTTAAAGAGAGGAGGTTGGAGTGAGAGAGGGCTCTCAGAATGCAAATATGCTATGCAGTTCTTCATAGAGGCTATAGGGACAAATAATATATGTTCTTGTTTTAGAAAAGGATTTGGAAAGGAAAGGAGCTCTCAATCTAGCCTAGGAAAACTATGCCAGCCTCATCATAGAGCTTGTAAGGCAATTGCAGTATCTGTTCTTACTACAGATCCTAACCTCAGCCTTGGCATCATCGGTAGAGCTTATCTATACAAGTACAACATCTGATCTTGTCAAGTCATATTTCACAAAGACTGATAGCCACACAAGTGATTGTGCACAATGGTATAAGCAACCAAATTCCACTGATCTGCAACTAGAGGATTTCTAGGAGATTAGAGGAGATCACTTGAACCACACACCACATACCTGCTAAAGATCATGCCTATGCATGATCAGATAATTGTTTGTCTATTCAAAGGCATATGCAAAGCTAATATTGAATTTCAGAAGAACAACTACATAAGAGAAAGTTGTAGAGGATATGAGAGGGGTGTTGTACAAAACTTGTGTTGCTGGATAGCAACCAGAATTGTACAGGAGCAAGAAAATCAACCATAGGGCACTAAAATAGTACCAAACCATCTAGAAAAGCATCTACTTGACCTGGATCCATACTACATAGATCTAGGTGATCATATGACCACTAGAAACTCTAGAACACACCATCAGAAATAAATCACAACAAGTATAACAACAACAGATCATTTAATTGTATCCACTTGATCCAGAAATTATTCTACCACACAACATTATCTTCCTCTCATCAGCCAAATCTTACCAAGAGCTCATCTATCATCTAGCTACAAGATCTACCAGCTAGAACACATCTGTAACCCTTATCCATTAGAACAACCAGTAGAACCACAAGAACAATTCTAGCTAGATCATAGGAAATTTATCAAGAAGCCAGGAGGAGTAGGCTAGCAAGGAGTAGAAGATTAGAAGAAGGGATTCCAGGGGCTGGTCAGCAACATCAGTAGAACAAGATCCACAAGAGAAACCACTTTGCAATAGTAGGTTACTATGCTAAGATCAGGTAAAGCCTTTGTTCTTATCAGTTAGCTAAGAAAATATTTGGGAGAGGGGGAAAACTCTCAGTCTAGCATAGAGCTGCTATGCTAATAACATCATAGAGCTTTAATACACACTTCAACATCTGCTCTTATCAAAATTAAAGCCTTAGACTAAGCATCATGGGTAGGAGCTATAGCAGCAAATCATGTTAACCTAGTGTCTCCACTGTGCACACTCTGGAGAGGCACCACAGTGGTGACATTAGAAATAACAAAAGCCACTAAATTAAAATGGTGCAAGTAAAGGCTTACCAAATAGAGTTACAGCACATTAGATGTGCAATAAGCCAAGCACAAAACTATGGTATCTGCAAGCCTTAGGAAATTCTTCAAATCATGTCCCTAAATAATAGCTAGAAATAATTAAGTGTATTACTGTCATTACTGACAGGGAAGTGCATACACTTTCACTCACATAATAAGATACAAAACCTGACAGACTTATTGTCATGTATATATTTAACCATCCAACTATTAACCATAACCAGAAGGCATCGCCAGGGAGAGAGAGAGGAGAAAGCGTCGAGGTAAGGGTCGGGTCGGGGTCGACCAACTGAATGGACTGGACCAGATGGTCTAGCCCAACCAAGTGGGCTGGACTGACTTGTGGGCCCGGTTTGGGTATATAAAGGAAATGGGAAATGGATAAAAATGAATAATATGGGAATTACCAATATACCCTAAACTTATTTTATTTCTAAAAAAATATAGAAACATCCTAAAAATATATATAATATATCAAAAAGACCACAAAAATAATATCTACCTAAGAAAAATATAACATGGTTTGTTTGAGTAAAATAAAATGCAGATAAATATTAACACCATCAAAACCTAAGTAAAATTTCACAAAATGAGGGAAAGTCCAATAAATAAATAAAAATCATTTTTTCATATGAAAATAATTCTACTATTATATGAAAATATTAACTTAATTTTTTTCAAATAAATCTTGAAGCAAATATTTAGAGAGATATAATCCTTTGTGGAATTTTGTAAAAATAAGGATAACACCTAAAATTAAATAAAATTCATTTCTAAGATCTTAATTAAGTATGTTTTATTAGAAAAATACTAATTATACTATTCCAATACATTTTAAGGTTATTAAGAAATAAATCCTTATTTATTATTTAGTTGGTAAAAATTTTAACAACATTTTTAAATTAGAAATAATCATAATTTTATATAGAACCATAAATCTTGTACATTGAAATACTATTTCTAAAACCATAACTTAAGTCTATAATAATACTTAAAAGTAAAACTATTAACATTTAGAAAACTCACTTAAACTAAAAGTAAATGATTCTATACCTTCAAACATGCTTGTTATAAGATTTAAAGTTTATTAACACTTTTAAACACATCGCACCCTAGATTTAATTATGTTTTATAGTTAACTTTTGTCTGTTCCAAATTAAGTCATAAGGCATCTCAAATCCAAACTTATCAAACAAACGCAAATGACATCAATCACATTCTACTAACCATAAAGATTGGTTAAACCTTAACAAAGAAACCTTCTTTTCAAAAGTTATTTGTTTTGCCACTCCAAACAACAATCTCATTATAAGTCTTCAACTCTTATCAACCTAAAACATGGACTTCCGTAATAGATACATAATATCAAATAACCCTAAGCATGTATTGTTATATTTACTTTATATCATACATGTTAGTTTTAAGTTCCTTGAATAGGTATTTTGACTTATAAAGTAAACTTATAAACAAACTAAATCTTAAAGAAACCACCTAGGTTTAATTCATTCACCATATTGGGGTATTACTTCGGGGTTTTCCAAACTGCATTACATTACTTATGCATAACTGCATCTTGCTTCTTTAAACATTAGTCCTTATCGGACCAATGATGCTGTTTACAGAATTTGGATCTTCTATTGTCTTGAAGACCGTGATTGCATAATCTTGCAATTACAAAAGGCAAGTTCACAACTTGCTCATGTCCTTTGATTATTTTCTATGCTTGTAACTCAACTGTGTCATCACCTGTATTTCAAAAAGGACAGAAAATACTATTTTCATAATAATATGATTATGGATTATTTACCAAGTGGTAACATTCTATTGATACAGTTCCAGTGGTAAAGGAACATAATATCTAAGACTTAACAACCAATGTCGCTAGTGATTCTAGCAGCGTATATTGCATGTTAACCATGGGATTTGGAATGGGACAGAGAAGTCAGCTATATCTTCTTCCTTTCCTATTTAGGCAAGATGACCTTATCGTGACGTTGGGATTCCTGGTATGGATCCAACATGTGGGTGGGCACCCTTAGGCCCCACGATTTTGGTGTCTAGATTATTTATGAGTGGTTGCCGGAGGTATAGTCAGGCCTTTTATGGAGCTTACCAGGGGCATCACCACTTCATAGAGTCTTCAAGAACTCACCAGGGTTATAACTTGCCCTAGTTGGAGGCTTAACGGAGGTGCAGTCAACCCCGAAGGATCGTGCAGACATATGGGGTCGCGGAGAGGGCAGTGATTGGCTTGGATCATCTACTGGGCCCCACACCAAAGGAAGTGTGGACGGGTAAGCTGCCCGGTTGTGCAACAAGGATTTGGTCTCTCATGGGTAAAGCAACGCACCTCTGCAGAGTGTAAGAATTGTGACATGTTACTCCCTGTTCCGAGAAGGAGCTACGAATGCGGCAGGAAAGGAACCCCACGAAGGTTCTGGTCAACCTGTGAAGGCTGTCGGACATAGTGTTCATAATAAAAGCAACCTTTGAAGAAATGTTTATGAAAACCTGCATTGCCTACGACCTATGGTCTGTGGTTGTAGAGATAGTGCATCATACACTCCTTTTTAGTGAACTTGCTGAGTATTCTCATACTCAACCGTACCTTCTTAACCCTTGCTAGGTTCTAAGCCATTGAAGACGATGACAACATCAATTTCTGCTTAAGAAACCATCATCAACAACTCAAGTTCTTCAATACAGTCAATGAAGTCAACATATATATCAGCTGAAGTGAAGTGTCGGTTTAGATAGGAGTAGATTCTCTAGCCATAAAACTTATTTCTGTAGAGCATTGCAATAGCAGCAATGGCAAGCCAAATAGTTTAGATGCTAGTCTTAGTTACTAGATAGTTCTGAGTTATTATTTCTGGTTCTTCTTTGTAAGAAGTTCTTTCTCTCTCTTTAACCTAGAGTGTTCCCTGGATCTTTTGTAAAGAGTCGAGTTGTAATCTATAGTCATGTCTTGGACCTGCTGTGTTTCTGTTGTAGGGATGTAATACTAGTGAACGATGTTTCATTGGTGTTATGTCAACGACTATAGTGTACTACATCATGCAGTGGTATGCTGGGTCACCACAAGTTGCAAGCAACAGATAATTGCATTAAGCAAAGTGTGTAAAGTAAACAATATGATTGCCCCATGGACAAAGGATTATTGTTTTCTCCCTAGTAGAAACAACACATCTAGCACCTTAGAGATTTCTGTCACTTCCCCAGATTACTAGAGGCATGAACCCACTATCGAGCATAAATACTCCCTCTTGGAGTTGCAAGCATCTACTTGGCCAAGATAGTTACAAACAACAGAGAGCATGCAAGATCACAAATAACATAGACATGGCAGAATCAATAATCAATCTGAAATAGCATCTCAATATCCATCGGATCCCCGCAAACACAACATTAAGATTACAAATAGATGACCTTGATCATGAATGGTGCTCACAAGATCTAAACATGATAGCACAAAGGAGGAGAACCAACCATCTAGCTACTACATGGACCCATAGTCCAAGGATGAACTACTCACGCATCACACCGGAGGCAGGCATGGTGATGAAGAAGGCCTCCAGGGTGATCTCTCCCCTCCGGCAGGGTGCCGAGAAGAGCTTAAGATCCCTCCCGATCTAGGGATGGAGATGGTGGCGGCTACAGACTCTTTCGTGGAATTTTGATCGGGTACCTAGGGTTTTCGTCCTGGGAGGCTTTTATAGGCAGAGGGGCAACGTCGGTGGAGCACCAGGGGGCCCACACCCCCTGCTGGCGCATCCTAGGGCTGGCCGCACCGCCACCGGACTCTATTTTCCTTTTGGTAAAATATTGACTTGGGCTTTTGTCCGGTCCAATTCCGAGAATATGTCCTTACTAGCTTTTCTGAAACCAAAAACAGCAAAAAACAGGCAATTGACACTATGGCATCTTGTTAATAGGTTAGTCCCAGAAAATGTATAAAAATACCTCAAAGTGTGAACAAAACATGAGAAAGTAGATACTAATAAAGCATGGAACATCAAAAATTATAGATACGTTTACGACGTATCAAACCCTTCAAGGCCGGAACCGACGCCTTTACACAACTAGCGGGGCACAACTCCACAACCGAATTGGAGGCTCCCGTAATGACAATAAGCTGCCACAAGAACAATTGTTATCGATAACGAAACACAAGATCTAGATATCAACAAGAATACTAGATTGGGGATTCTCCAAGTGAATGGAGAGGAGTTGAAGCGCTTGATTCATGATGATGATGAATGATGTCTCCTCCTTCAATTCCCCCAAAGATTGAATCCTTTGGGTGGTTGAAGTGGGAGATCTCGAGAGAGAGCTTTTGCAACAGGTCTGAACTTTTTCGAATGAATCAAGAGTTCTGACAGGAGGGGTGGATTGGGCTCTTATAGCCCCTCTCCAGACGGAGCCGTTGGAGCATTCTGGGGCCGGATTATCTGGTCTGGGGAATACTCTGCCCCAGACTCGGATTATCCAGGGGGAAATCCGCCCCCGAACAGAAGCTCGTGTTAGGCGGTCCTTGGCATCTTCTCCTGGGGGCCGGATTATCTGCCCCTAGAGGATGGCCGGATTATCCAGCTAGGGGAAAAATCCGGCGCAGCCACGGATTGTTTGTGGGAAAATCCTCCCCCAGACAAAAGCTCGCGCTGAAGCTCCCTTCGCCATTTTCCTTGGGGGCCGGATTATCCGGCCCCAAGAGACGGCCGAATTATCCGGCTGGGGAAGAATCTGCCCCAGACTCGGATTGTCCGGGGGATAATCCGTCCCCAGACAGAAGCACACACGCGACCAGTCCTTGGACAAGATGGTCAGGCCGGATTATCCGGCCCTTGATGGGGGCGGATAATCCATCCCCCAAACACCAAAATCTTTCCTGTAACACTTAGCACACATAAGAAACTCCACGGTATTGTTATCTAACACACAAAACATAAGAGATCATGAAATGTTCTTTCAGTCTCCCCCTTTTTGGTGTTAGATGACAATACTAGGATTTGCAAGATAGCTCAAATAACAACATCATTTATCGAATGAAACAGACTCCCCCTCAATGTATGCATAATAAAAAATTGCATTTGAATACAAATGCACACAAGTAGGTTCATTGGAACATAAACAAAAAAATCATACCACCGTGAGAGAGAGAGGGGCGTCCTCAAGATAGTATAAAAATACCCAATGTGATAACCATTATGAACGCCTTCCTCGAGATACATATCCAATATGGCCAATATGATAGATGAATCCATAGGAGAAATCTACGAGATAAATCCTGAGCCACACATAAACATAGTCTCATACAAAGCAAATCACAAATAAAAGTTCAACGCTGAATAGGCACAAGCGAGATAAAGAACAAAACGATAAAGTGCCAGAGCTTTTGCCCGACCCATGCAAATCCACGAAGTCCTAATAGAACTACCTCTCCCCCTTTGGCACCAAAATGCCAAAAAGGAAGAAGAGTGATGCTAGCATCCCAAGGGATCACTCGTAGTCCTCATCGTCTTTCTCATCCTCGTCCTCATCCTCAAGCTCCTCGGTGACATAATCCTCATCATGAGCTGGTGCATTAGGCTCCCTCGCCCGGGTAGGAAACAGGTGACGCTCAAGCTCTCCATAGTTGAGCCCGGACGAAGAGTTCCACTAAGCATATGGAGTGGGAGCAGAAGGAGTTGGAGGATCTCCAGATGCCCCTGACACATGGTGAAGAATGAGCTGCTGGGTATGGGTCATCTCATGGCGCTCCTTGTACGCCGCATACTGACCCTTGAGAGTGTCTACCCCCATGCAAAGAATGTTCCGTTGGAACCAATTCAGCTGCTTGATCTCACGAGCAATAGGAGGCACTGGGGGCCTACGAGCACTGGCACAGGCATCCCTCATGAAGCCCTCAGAAGCAGACGATGGATGAGAGGTCTGAAGGAGATATGCCCTAGAGGCAAATAATAAATAGGTTTTTATTGTCATATCTCAATTAGTTTATAATAGTTTCATATTGTGCTAGAACTGTGCCAAGTAGAAACATTGGTACAGGTGTGGTATGAAACAACCAAGTCCCTAGTAGCCTCTATTCATACTAGTTCGTTGGTCACGAAGATGATCTGGGTTTCAAGATCATGGGCATTTATGCCGACTGACAACGAGATCGTATCATTGGAGAATGATGTGATTGGAAATTCCTCAAAGGATTGCAACACGATCAAGTCATATAGTTCATTGTTGCAACAGTTATACCTAGACTCCTTCTCCTTAGACCGTGAGCTCATATTACTCACTATTTCCCGAGGCTGCTTAGACTGCATCAAGCGCCACTTGGTAATACAATGGTTATAAAGGTGTACATTGGGTATTCCGAAGGAACAGTAGATGACATGTGACTACAAGACCGGGATTTGTTCACCCACATGACGGGTAAAGATACATACGGCCGGCTTGGTGAGATTACATCCATAAATGTTGCAACATGTGACTAGGTCACGGGGATGTAATATCATGGTAACAAGAAAACAGAACTTGTTGTGAACGAGATTGAACAAGGTATGGGATACCAATGATCGGATCTCGGACAAGTTGTATCAAGAAAAAAAGGGAAGAGGATGCTACATTTAGCGGTTCAAACGACATTGTCATCAGGAATGCATAGGGGTCACATGGACATCCCTGGTCCCTCTGTTGATCATTGATACAGATCATGTCTAGAGCATTCCCGAGCCATGAGAGGATACACTTAAGGGTACGATGAGAGCAATCATTCGTAAGACGGAATCACATTAGAGAAAGAGAGAAAGCCGGAATCGTTCCGCAGAAAGATCTGAAGTTGTTCGGAGAAAGAATAAAGGACCGGAATCATTCTGGGAAATATCCGAAGTCATTCGGAGGAAATCGAAAGGGAACCGAAAGGTGTTTAGGGTTGAATCAGGTTTTGTAATATGTATTTACATATTAATTAGTGTAATTAATATTAAATATAATATTAAAATCTAATTTGAAGGGTTATTCCACTAATGGGCCAAACTTCCTAGGGAAATAGGGCCCATGAGGGAAAACCGAAGGAGGGAAGGGCCAAGGCCCAGGTGCCTCAAGGGGGCCCACCCGGCCAGCCTAGGGCTATGCGCGGGGTGGGGCCCACCCCTGGCTGGCGGCCCATGAGGCCCATGTGCTCCCCCTCTCCCTTGAATAGTCCCACATGGGAAACCCAAAGGGGAGGGCACACCCCCTTCCCCTATATAAAGGGGTGCCCATGGGTGGGATTGAACACACCAATATTTGGAGAAGTCCTTTGGTTGACTTCCTCCTTCCCTCTCTCTCTAGCCCTTGTGACCATGGCCCCTAGTCTAGGCTGTGCGATCAAGGCACACCTGCGGTACGCCGTTGCGCTGCAGGGATTCCTAGCCGGATATCAACTTCCACACTCCTGGCGGGATTGGGGATCCGGATGTATCATCGTGCATCGGATGTGTACGAAGACACGAGGCGCAACATCTTGGGGCACTTAAATGTCGTGAGCTGGAGCTGTTGCACGATGAAGATGAAGAAGGAGCAAGGGGTGACCTGCGAGGAGCTTCACGACCTTGAGGTCGGCTACGAGTACGACTACTTCAACCACATTCCCTGCAGAATGTTAACCGCGTACGGTCTACAAGGGTATGTATTCTCTATGCATTGGTCGTTACCGCATTACTACATAGATAGATCCTAGGCAAGTTTTGGGGTTACAACGTAGGAAATTTTTTGTTTTCCGCACCGATCCCCAACAGTGGTATCAGAGCCGATCTATGCGTAGGAGTGCTGTATGGCCAGTACGCACAAGTTTTGTGCGGGCATTGATCGCTTAGTTGTTACCCTCTATGTGTACTTGTTTATATCGTAGTATTGTTTGATGAAGCGGCCCAGACCGACCTTACGCGTATTCGTACGCGAGACTAGTTCCATGCTCAACATACGGCTTGTACCGTATAAGTGTCTAGCGGGTGTGTGTCTCTCATTCGATAGTTGATATAGCATTTACAACGGAGGGCCCCGAAAGGGGTGTAGTAGAGACAACTATCGAATCCATGTTGTGGTTGGAAAGTTCGTAGTTTAGAAATGGTTCTATTGCGAAATCCCTAGCAACCACGTAAAATTTGCAATAGATAAAGTAGAGGCATCTAACTTTATTTTGCAGGGGGCATGTGATTATGATATGGCATTGGTCATTACAAAGGTAAAGTAGTTTACTTTTCTGTTACTAAGTAGTATAGTGATAGTCATCGTTCTGATGGACGACCTACTGGAGGCATCGTGGACTTGGCGTCAAACCAAGGGTAAGATGGAGATCGTGCCGGAGCGCTCGATGGAGATCAAGGCGCAAGGAGAAATACCATATCATATCACATTATACATATGATGTTGATACCAGTTTTTTACATCTTATTGTGTGCTAGTATTTAGATACTCAACGGTAGAAAATAAGATAATCCCTATTGAATTCCAATGTTCCGTGTTCCCCTTGTGTGTGCACCACCAAGAAAGTTCTTCGGTATGAGGCGATCCAGGGTTACAAGCCTGGGTGTCAGACATATCTACGTTTGCATACAGTGGGTGTAAGCCATGTTGCACAATGAGTACACACAAGTTAGATTTGGCGAGCCTAGCACGCCACATAAGCGTGGCCTCGGAACACAAGAGATCGAAAGATCGAGCATGAGTCACATGGATGATGTGATTGGCATTAGTGAATGTCTACCTTTGATAATGCACTGATGGCTGTGTAACACGGGGGAGGTGCAGAGGATAGGGATCATGCGATCACTGAAATCGTCCAGGGGATAACCGTTTTAGTGGAGACCAATTATAAATTGATCTCTTATTATAAACTTAGTCTAGATGTCTGTTTGCAAATATCTTATTAGATCTTAGCCTATCCCATTGAGGTCCTTTGGAACCATGGGAATATATTGCTTAATTTGGAACTTAGCAAAAGGGTCCAACTTCATAGATTAACACCCACGCCTGAGGGATATCCTCGTAAAAGGTGATCTTCTCTTCTTGATACAATAACCATTAGGAGATAGTTCGATAACTCCAGAATGTTTGTGTTTTCTCCATAATCATCCAATAAGTTTTTCTCCATTCGATGGAGAGTTGAGCTAAATTTTGTATTCTACAGAATAAGGCACATAGAGTATGAGCCGTTGGATAGGTTTTCCTCCATCATGGATGAAAAGAGAATGTTTGGAAAAACACCTAGCGATCTTGCATTAGAGTTGAGAACACTTGGAAGGGCTTGATTGCATTGGAGGTCATGGATGAAAAAGGTATATGTTAGATATACAAAATGATAAATATGGTTCTTGCAAAACTCATTGCAGTTTGCAAAGTATTTGATACTTGTCCCATTTTGTGGAAGCAGGAGGATCTGCTTGAGAATTGCTGGTTTTGAGGCAACGTGACTTGATGACGGCAAGCAAATCAGTTGATGGCCGACATCACCTCTTTCCTCAAAATTTATCATTTGGATTAGTGGACTTGAATATAATTTTGTGATCCTACTTTGTGTGTCTTGCTTTTGGCGAGACGATTATTCATATGAACAAGTTACAAGCTAGTTTGTACTATTCTTATGAACAATACCTTATGGTCACATTACAGTTACAAACAAATTATTCTCATCACTATGTTAATGATAATAGTTTAAACATTTATAAAGGATTAGAATGCTAAAAGATATCCAAAGTTTAATAATGAAATGACACTATAGTTTAATTCATTTTGGTTATTGCATGTTCTTAATGAAGATCGGGGTCCTAGATGCTTAATCTAGAGATTTTGCAAAACCATGCCTCTTGGGCAGAATGACAAAAACTCCGCATTCTGGTAAAACGGTGATATGCGAAGAAATGTTTAATCTTATACATAGTGATGTATCATATTTTCAACAAATAGTGGAAATCATTAGTTAATTGTGGACTTAAGTGAATAAGAGTATTTACTTAATGAAACATGAGTTTGAAATGATTTGAATTGTTCAAATGAGTTCACAACAAAGAGGATATTGAATTAACAAGTCTCTTCGATTTGATCGACACGACTAAAGTATTCAAGTTAAATTTAGCATAAAAGGTACTTGCGAAAGATGTTTCGCAAATTATGATAATTGGGCGAATTAAAACCATGTTGAAATGTCTAAACATCATAATCATTATGTATTAAGATACATATGGTATAGTATTATCTCTTATAGGGGTTATAGTTGTCGTTTAGAGCTAAAAATCGAAATAAGCAAACACTCATTTGAAATACAAAGGAACATCTAAAAGATTCGTGGAAACAACACCATAAGTGTTATGGCAAGTTCGAGTTTCTGGAGATTTCGATAAGTCGAAATTGTGGTGAATAAACAAGTCTTTGTAGAGCATTCTTAGGAAACTATGAATGCATCTTCCACAAAAGGGGCAAAACTATTGTTGTCCAAAGTCAACGTGTCTTAATGAAGATATAGGTGGAAGAAAGTAAAACATCAAAACAAGGTATTTGACCTTGCCTCCGGATTGTTGAGTGGCACAGCGGAATTTGTTTCGTGAATCCAAACTCTACAAATAGAGGAGAAACTGTTGATAATGATCATAAAGTTTCAGTGAATACTTTTACTAAAGAAAGTAGGATTCAACTATATATTCTACAAGTTTTTGGAATTATATTGTAGATTCACTTGTCATGTTTTGAACAAGACATACCTACGAATTACAAAGAAGCGTGATGGACCTGAGTGCGAGAAATGACTAGGAGTCATAAAATCCTATATTAAGGTACATTTAAGATTGCAAAGTAACATGTTACTTGATCTTATTAAAGTAAAGAAGTTTACTTGATATTTATAAACGACTGCAAAGTCACAAGAAGTAAATGAAACTTAATGAATGACAAAAAGCTCGATTTGTCACAAGTTTGGACAAATTCAAGGAGTTGACTACAACAGTAGTGATGCTTAAGTCTTTTAGATTTACACTAGAAATATATGGATATTGAAGTCTCGTAATTGGAATTCTCAAATTGATGATGATTAAGGAATTTTGGAATGTCCAAGATTATCGAGAGGACCTAGACTTGAGTGGGAGCAAATCAGTTTGGCTAATTCATAATATGTAGCTGACATATTTTGAGTGGGTGCTAAGTGAAATCCTTGGATCTCAATCATGAATGTCATATTTGAGTGGGAGCTAAGTGAAATCCCTGGATCTCAAACATGAATGTCATATTTGAGTGGGAGCGTGAAATCATTCTGTGATATGTGAACGACATAGGTGAATGATGTGATTGGTGTTAATAATATTTAAGATAGATAAATAAGGATGAAGTTAACGTTATTAAACAATAAGATCTATCGAGATAGATTGGTGCGTTTAATAAACACTGAATGTCGAATGCTTCCTGAACTTGATTCTGAAATATGTTCAGAACGTCCTAAACAAGATTCTGAAGAAGCTCAGAATGGAACAAGGTGAGAAAGTAGTTCTTACTATATGAAGCATTGAGTTAGTATTGCAACTATGGTTGAAAGAAAGAGATGTGTTGTATCTCCTATGCCTCAGTCATAGGTTCTTCCATATAACCATGTTGTATACTCGACGTAATGTGACCCGAGGTTCTGGTTGGTAGGACAAAGTCTTAACTATAAGAATGTGTCTTTAAGTGATTCCTGAGTTGATCACTGAACCAGAATTAAGTTTGTACATAAATGGCAAGAAGCAATGAAAGTGGTATAGATGCATTTCATGCACTAGGATCTACATAGATATAGAAGTATAAAGGCTCCATCTAATGTGATGTATAATGTTATGGCGGGGCTAGTTTGCTTTTAACGTAGAATGATGTGTCCCAGGGCCTAGTGCCCATGAGAAAGCCCTCGAGGTTGATCTAAAGTCACTGTAAGCTCCTGGAATCCGGCCTCGTTCTGCTGCCATGACTATAGTATATACACAAAGGATAACAAAGTGTGTTTCGAAGTTTAGATGACAACAGTGAAAACGACCATCATCATAAACACTAGAAACAAAGTCTCACTTTTTCGCCAAACAAATACTTCGACCCATTATACGATAATGGTATGAATGTCAAAATTAGGAAGACATTAACGATTTGCAAAAGACATAATGATCTGGTAAAACAGAACATGGACATGACGTTTCCCATAAGCATGCATGATCTATAAACGCATATGGTATATGGTTTATATGAGTAAAATGCAATATGGATTATTTGTACTCTGGTGCAAGTGGGAGACTGAAGGAGATATGCCCTAGAGGCAAATAATAAATAGGTTTTTATTGTCATATCTCAATTAGTTTATAATAGTTTCATATTGTGCTAGAACTGTGCCAAGTAGAAACATTGGTACAGGTGTAGTCTGAAACAACCAAGTCCCTAGTAGCCTCTATTCATACTAGTTCGTTGGTCATGAAGATGATCTGGGTTTCAATATCATGGGCATTTATGCTGACTGACAACAATATCATATCATTGGAGAATGATGTGATTGGACATTCCTCGAAGGATTGCAACACGATCAAGTCATATAGTTCATTATTGCAACAGCTATACCTAGACTCCTTCTCCTTAGACTGTGAGCTCATATTACTCACTGTTTCCTAAGGCTGCTTAGACTGCATCAAGCGCCACTTGGTAATACAGTGGTTATAAAGGTGTACGTTGGGTATTCTGAAGGAACAGTAGATGACATGTGACTGCAAGACCGGGATTTGTTCACCCACATGATGGGTAAAGATACATACGTCCGGCTTGGTGAGATTACATCCATAAATGTTGCAACATGTGACTCGGTCACGGGGATGTAATATCATGGTAACAAGAAAACAGAACTTGTTGTGAACGAGATTGAACAAGGTATGGGATACCAATGATCGGATCTCAGGCAAGTTGTATCCAGAAACAAAAGGAAGAGGATGCTACATTTAGCGGTTCAAACGACATTGTCATCAGGAATGCATAGGGGTCACATGGAAATCCCTGGTCCCTTTGTTGATCATTGATACAGATCATGTCTAGAGCATTCCTGAGCCATGAGAGGATACACTTAAGGGTACGATGAGAGCGATCATTCGTAAGACGAAATCACAGTAGAGAAAGAGAGAAAGATGGAATCGTTCCACAGAGAGATCCAAAGTTGTTCCGAGAAAGAATAAAGGACCGGAATCATTCCAGGAAAGATCCGAAGTCGTTCGGAGGAAATCAAAAGGGAACCGAAAGGTGTTTCGGGTTGAATCAGGTTTTGTAATATGTATTTACATATTAATTAGTGTAATTAATATTAAATATAATATTAAAATCTAATTTGAAGGGTTATTCCACTAATGGGCCAAACTTCCTAGGGAAATAGGGCCCATGAGGGAAAACCGAAGGAGGGAAGGGCCAAGGCCCAGGCGCCTCAAGGGGGCCCACCCGGCCAGCCTAGGGCTGTGCGCGGGGTGGGGGCCACCCCTGGCCGGTGGCCCATGAGGCCCATGCACTTCCCCCCTCTCCCTTGAATAGTCCCACATGGGAAACCCAAAGGGGAGGGCACACCCCCTCCCCCTATATAAAGGGGTGCCCATGGGTGGGATTGAACACACCAATATTTGGAGAAGTCCTTTGGTTGACTTCCTCCTTCCCTCTCTCTCTAGCCCTTGTGACCATGGCCCCAAGTCTAGGCTGTGCGATCAAGGCACACACTGCAAGACGCTGTTCTGCAGGATTCCTAGCCGGATATCAACTTCCGCACTCCTGGCGGGATCGGGGAGCCGGATGTCTCATCGTGCATCGGATGTGTACGAAGACACGAGGCGCAACATCTTGGGGCACTTAAATGTCGTGAGCTGGAGCTGTTGCACGATGAAGATGAAGAAGGAGCAAGGGGTGACCTGCGAGGAGCTTCACGACCTTGAGGTCGGCTACGAGTACGACTACTTCAACCATGTTCCCCGCGGAACGTTAACCGCATACGGTCTACAAGGGTATGTATTCTCTATGCATTGGATGTTACCGCATTACTACATAGATAGATCCTAGGCAAGTTTTGGGGTTACAACGTAGGAAATTTTTTGTTTTCCGCACCGATCCCCAACAAGGTCTTCCTAACCTTGTTGTATATCTTCTTCGCCTTATTCTCAACATCAATGTGAAACTCTCTAGTGGGAAGCAGGTGCTTGATCAGCATCATAATGTAAGGGCCATAAGGAATGGAGAGCCTATTGAACATTGCATCAGTCAACTCATGATAGATGAAATCCATCACATCCAGCGTGTAGTCCATAGACTCATCCTCACAAGATGCCACCTCATAGGAGAAAGCCCGCAGCTGAACCAAATGACCATGAATACTATCGTTGTTTCCCCCATTAGGAGTGATATAGTCACGGAAAATGCCCACCAAGCTTGCATACAAAGGAGAAAGACCAGCAAAAGAACCCACAATACCATTGTCAATTGTGCAGGGAGAGAGGAGAACATCCTTCTTGGGCTTGAGCTGGGTGATGATACGATGGACACTAGCACGGTCCCTATGGCGGAAAGGATATCCAAGCACCCCAGCAAAAGTCCGAAAATCAGCTTGCATTGGCATGTCACGGGTCATCCACTTCATGGTGCGGTGCTCATCACCACAAATAACCAAAGTGGAGAAGAATTGCTTCACTACCTCAGAGTCATAGGAGCACTGAAGAGCCAAGAGATGGTGCAGCCCCATCCTCTCAGTCACGAACATAGCATCAACAAGGTGAGGCTTTTCCATGGCCTCAGCGATAATCATGGGATTCATAGGGCGAATCTTCAGCTGAGTATAAACATCTTCATATATAGACTTTTGGTCAGCACACCAAAAGCGGGAGTCACCAAGCTCAGTATCTCGCGCGGATTCCGCAAACAGATCACGATGGCGAATAGAAGAGTAAGTGACAGCATCCATCTTCTTATAGTTGATCTTTGGTTCCTTGCCCTTTTTCTTGCACACATCCTTCCTGCTCCTATTCAGCCATGCGGTCAGCCTCTTTGTTCCTTCTCCTCAGCTCAACCTCGTCCACGAGACCACCCTCACCATCATCCCGAAAATAGAGGCCACGAGGATGGCGCTTGTAGATCTTGGGAGCACTAGAACCACCTGTGAAATGAATAAGATGGATAGCATGGGGATAAGCATACACACAAGTCTAGGAGGGAAAGTAGAAATTGTAGGCAACCAATCCATAGGCCAACCATACATTATGCAAAAATCTATAGAAATCTGAAGCAGATTTGACTCTGTCAGGCTGGATTATCTGGCCTGGCCAGGGGCGGATAATCTAGCCCTAGCAGACATACTCAGGTTCATCTATATTCAATGCAAAAACCATAGATCAGACATAAGAACTGCAAGACTGCGATTTCTACACGAAACAACAACCTTCTAGACCACGTTCCCCCAACAAGAGGCACATCAACTCAAAAGATGGGGAGAGAGGGAGTTACCCTCACTCATTGAAGGGAGAACACGGAGGAGAAGGTACCCAAAGGCAACGGGAAGAAGATCCGGGGGAGGCCCGTAGAATCCGGTGGCCGAGAAGGCTCTGGGGAGGGTGGGGGCAGCGAGCGACGGCTGGGGAGAGGGAGAGGGGTCGGGGGAGAAGAACTTCTCTTTGTGAGCCCTTCCCCCGATGGCCAGCCCTTAAGAGGCTAGATCCGCCAGGGCCGGATTATCTGGCCACCACTTGGGCCGGATTATCCGGCCTGAATTCTGAATTCCTGTTAAACACAGGTTCAGGCCTACGCATCCCCAAACAACACCCCACAAGATAAACTTAGGACTTATGTGCTAGAAGAGATGGCTTAGGGATAGAGAGGGGCTTGGGATTAGACAACCAAACTGAGATGGTACTACACACTCAAGATTGCAAGAATCAAATCAACTAAAAGCCAAAATTGAGTGTGATTTCCATAAGAACACGAGATGAGTAAAAACAACCAAAAAGATACACATAAAACCAACTCTTCTCAAGGAAGAGGGCGGTGGCCCAAGCCACCTTGTTGGAGTGCATGGTTGCTTACTCAAGATGTTGAGCTCGTTGGGTGATACGTCCATTTTGCATCACTATTCTATGTCTTAATTCACTATTATTCATTGATATATTTTGTATTGAGAGGTGATACTTATGTTATTTCATCTGTTTTTGCATGGTTGATGACTTTTGGAGCATGGACCGCTGCAGTCAGGATTCTGATGGAAAAGGTGCTGTTTGGAGGCAAAATTCACGAAGATCAGAAAATCCGGGAAAATATATGGAAAATTCTATTTTTCCAGAAGACTCAAGATGCCAGAAGATGGAGTGGAGGTGGGCCACAGGGGCCCACACCACCCCATGGCGCGGGCAAGCCCAGGCCACGCCAGGGAGTGGTGTGGCCACCCTGGCCCACTCCAGCCTCTCCCCTCTGGCGTATATCTTCCTCCCGAAACCCTAAGACTCAGGGAGCAACCGAAGATTCCGCCGCCTGCGAGATGGAAAAGACCGAGAGAGAAAGATCTCCCCGGCAGACAAATTTCTGCCGGGGGAATTCCTTCCCGGAGAGGGGAGATCGTCGCCATCAACACCACCATCAAGCTGGACTTCATCGAGATCATCATCATCATCACCACCATCACCACCATCATCACCATCAGCACCCTCATCACCATCTCCATATTGCTGTAACAATTGGTTGAATCTTGCTATAGTTCATAGGGGAAACTTTCCCGGTGTTGATTACTCTTTGTAGTTGATGCTATTGAGTGAACCATTGAATTATTGTTTATGTTCAGATTGTTATACATCATTATTCCATCTCTGATCATGATCCATATGAAGTCTTGTGAGTAGTTCGTTTTGTTCTTGAGGACATGGGAGAAGTCTTGTTGTTAGTAGTGGAGTTGCGTTGAGAAAGATTCAATAGATTGTTATTTAAGTTGTGGTGTACTTCTTCTAGTGGTGTCATGTGAACGTCGACTACATGACACTTCACCTATATGGGCCTAGGGGAATGCATTGTGTATTTGGCTACTAATCGTAGGGGTTGCCGGAGTGATGTAAACCTGAACCCCGTTAGGAAACCATTGCACAAGGGACGTAAGGGTCTTAGAGTTTAAAGTGTGGTTAGGTTTTACCTTAATTACTTTCTTGTACTTACAGATGTTTCATAGGGGTTTAATCACAAGTATGTATTAAGTCTTGGATGGGACGGTACATTAGCATGTGTTCACCCACACAACACTTAGCAAGCTAGAGAAGATTAATCGACTATATGAAGTGAAAGCACTTGATGCCTTCCCATGTGTCCTCGAGAACGCTTTGGTCATCTATAGAAATACAACCGCTTGTCCTTTGCTGCATAAAGGATTGGGCCACTTGCTGCATTCATTCTTACTGCCTTTTGTTTACTCGTACTTTGTTTGCTTGCTTTATCGAAAACCCCTAAAAATCCGCTTTGCTAAGTATTTGCCGAGAATTCTGATCCATACCACTAGCCAAAGACCTTCGCTTCCTCGTTGGGTTCGACACTTTACTTATCGAAAATACGCGATACACCCCTATACTTGTGGGTCATCAAGACTATTTTCGCGCCGCTGTCGGGAGTGAAGCGCTATTGGAGAGTGGAACGGTAAAGGAAACTTCTCGTGAGTATTGTTTACTTCTGCTAGTTGCTTTATTTTTGTTATGGATAATTCGCTGAGTTTCTTATTTGGTAATGCTACTACCACTGCTAAGGTAGTAGATAAGCCACCACCTGCTGAGAAAGATGTTTTCAAAATACCTACAAGAATTATTGATTGTGTTATGGATAACTACTATGTTGGGGATGGAACTGTCCATCCCGGTGATCATTTGCTCTTTATACACGAATTATGCGGGTTGTTCAAGTGTGCAGGTATTACTACCGATCAAGTTAAGAAGAAGTTATTCTCATTATCACTGAAAGGAAGAGCTGAGGAATGGTATAAGCTGCTGAAGAATGGTCAAGCTCTGGAATGGGAGGAAATTGTGCCTCTCTTTTATTCAAAGTTTTATCCTCCTAGTGAGATTCATAAAGATCGGAATCAAATATACAACTTTTGGCCTCTTGATGGAGAGAGTACAACTCAAGCTTGGGGGAGATTGAAGTTATTAATGCTCAAATGTCCCATTCATGAGCTCCCCAACAATATTATTATCAACAACTTTTATGCAAGGCTCCCTCTACATGATAAAGATTTATTGGATGCTTCTTGTGCTGGATCATTCACTCGCATGGAAGAAGAAGCTAAATGGGACCTTCTAGATCGTATTCAAGACAATGCTGAAGCTTGGGAGAATGACAAAGGTAGAAAGTCAGGTATAAATTATGATTATGAATGCATTGAATCTTTTATGGGAACTGATGACTTTCAAAGTATTAAAAATGCTTATGGTCTAGACTCTCAAGCTATTGCTTCTTATTTTAAGGCCTTTGCTTCTTATATTGAAGTGCCTAAAAAGAAGTGGAATAAGTATCATGAACCTTATAAAGATATTGCTAAGAGTGTTCATGCAAGAAATACTGAAGTTTATACTGCTAGTCATGTTTTACCTAAACCTTATATTGAGAAAATGCCTTTTCCAGTTAAGGTAAAGGAACATTCTATGATAGCTAGTATGGTTAATGAATGTACTAGTAAAGCTGTTGAACCTGATAAACAAGTGGTTGATGAACCCATAGTAGCAAATGTGAAAGACTTTGTCCCTAAGTATGAAAAAGAGGGACACACTATCCTTTGTAAGGATACATCTAATATTATTTCACAAAGTAGTGTTATGAGAGCTAGTATTCCTATGTTTTCTGTTAGAATAAGTGATCATTGCTATGATAGTCCTTGTGATAGCTATATTGTTAAGTTTATGCATGATACTGAAAGCTACTATGAGAGAGGGAAAAGTGTTCTTATGCATCTCAATAATAACAAGTTTCCCCGTTTTATGCTGAAAGTTTTTATGTTGCACTTCTTTTGCCTTCTTATGCAAGTAGTCTCTGGTTTCAAAACTTGTTTGTTTACAAAATTCCCTTGCATAGGAAGTGGGTTAGACTTAAATGTGTGTGTGTTTTTGCTTCTTAATGCTCTCTTTCATTTCAAATTCATATCCCTATGAGAGCTTCTTCAAAATTATCTTGCCCATCTTAATGGCTATAAAGAAAGAGCTTTATGGGAGACAACCCAATTTGTTTTTGCTTTTAGATTTTTTTGTTTCTTTGAGTCTTGGAAGTTACTACTTCGGTAATAACCGCTCCTTATCCGTTTTTGTTTGGTTTTTGTGTCAAGATCAACCTCTAATGAGAGAGAAGTAAGGTTTGGGGAAGTTGCTGTCCCGAAACAGATTTTTGTGCTTCACCGTAAAAATTCGTGAGAGATCGAGCTGTAAATTTTTGTGCTTCTGCCCCAGGTTGTTATTGCACTTTTTGAGCAACATAAGATTTTCTAAAAAATTGATCTTTACCTGCTGGTCTGTTTTGACAGATTTTGCCAATCTTGCATTTGCTTCTTTATTCGATTTTCTTTTTGAATTTTTTTTGGGTTTTCGGAAGGAGTTGCTACAGTAGCTTATGTTTTGATGGTTTTCAGTTGAAGTTGGACTCAAAAGGTTTTATCACTTCACTTATACTAATGTTGCTAATAAGAACTGTGTGAAGTTTTGTGTGAAAGAAATTTCCAGGAAGTGGAGATAATGGTGTAATAAGAAAGAGAAGGGTTTTATGACTCAAGTAATAAATATATGAAGATGAAGATATCGATGATATTCAAGTGATGACTCTAGAAGGATCCACTTAATGCCAAATTCAGAGACCTGCAGAGTCCGTTTCCAACTAGGTAAGAGTTCTGGTAAGAAAAGTTCCGCGAAAATACAATCCAACTATATTTTTGCAGTTTTCAGTCAATAAGGGAAGCTACTGGCGAAAAAGGATTCGAACCGGAGCAGATGGCCCACACCACCCCATGGTGTGGGCCAACCCCTGGCCGCGCCACCAGGTGGTGAGGCCACCCAGGACTCCGTCTCCGACCCGTTTTCTCCCAGTACCTTCCTTTTGTTATGAAACTTCGTAATATATAACCCCCCGGATTTTCCGAGGTTCGTATATCATATTTTCGTTGTGTTTTTGTTTCGATCTGTTTCTGCCAGGACATACTCTTTGAAAGCTTAGAAACACAATGGTGTCCGCCAAGGATAAAGGGAAGGAGCCCATGGAGGAAGACCTCCAAGATCCCGGGAAGCAGAAGGAGATCAAGAGTGAAGGTGAAGAGGAGCAAGGCCAACGTCCGCACACCAGCACCACCATTGCAAGCATTGGAGTGGTGAAACCTACCAAGATCAGAAGGACGGCACGGATGTCAACTGGAGGGAAGCTCGCCAACGTTGGCACCAAGGACACCCTCTCCAAACACCAAGAGTACCTTCCATACCTTTACCCATAACCATGAAGGAAAAGAAGACTCCAAGTGGGAAGAATGGAAGAAGAATCACAAGAGCTGGGATCCACAAACTGAAATGATTATTGGTAGCATTGAGCACAACTCGGAGTTGATTCGTACTCTCACCTTCGAGATTGAGGACTTTGGGAAACTGATCAAGGAGCTCATCAAGAGGATACCACCACCACCAAAGGAGTAATTCTTCATCAGGTTTGGCATCCCCTTGGTTTGTTCCAAGCTTGGGGGAGTGCCGTGGTATCATATCACTATCTTCTATCTTTTTACCTTATTAGTAGAGTCATATCATGAATAGAGGAGTTATTATGTAGTATGGTTTGCATTATGGAAGTGTCCCCTCTCTCGTTAGATTTGTATCCCTTGGTGTGAGTTTCAGTTATGGAATATTAATGAGAAGTTCTATCATTCACCCTTTTGCATAGCTTATGTTAGTTTTCAATTCATGGTTATATGATTGATCTTGTTGTTAGTATTGGTAGCACTCTAGGATCATTGAGTTAATTTAGTTGGTTTTGGCAAACCTGGCTCGGTCAGTAGCAACGCTATTTTTGAGAGTTGAATGAAAAAGATAGAAGTACTCTAGAGAAAAATAATTTCATCATCTTTCTTTCTTGATTTGCTCATAAGTCTAGTATTCTCTAGTTAAGATCTTTTGTGCTTCCAAGGAAGATTGCATGTTTGTCTTTATCACTTGTATGTTTGTTTCCTTCAACTCTTGTACTTGCTACCCAGCCTTGCTAGCCAAAAAACCTGTACTGAGAGGGATGTCTTCTCGTGCATCCACCTCCTTTAAACCAAAACCTTTGCCATTTGTGTCCACCATACCTACCTAGTAGCATTATTGCTATTCCAAGTAAATTCCTGTTTTGTCTACCTCCCAAATTAAACTTGTTATGAGAAAATTAGTGATTAAAGCTCTCACGAACTTGATGGCACACTTTAGTTTCCGCACTTAATAAACCTGAATCATTGTGAACTCTCCATGAAAGTTATATGCTTGCAAATTATAGGCTGGGGATTAGCAGAACCGTGTTGTCATGGGGAACGCTTTCAACACTTGTAAATATATACCCAGTTGATACCTTGCTCTTTTGTTTGCGGATGTCGTCGGTGTGAAATAAAAGGGGAGCTTGTAAGTCCATGGAGTTATGTATGTGTGTTAGAGAAAGGCCGTCATTGGTCTAATCCATGCTGACATGGTGGAAACCTGCAGCGTAACCATAATGATATGTATGAAGCATTCTTCTTATAAAAAAAGAGAGAGATAGCTATTGAGAAAAATAAAAGAAAAAAGAGATACTATGAAAAGAGGAAAGAGAGAAAAAAGCACCATTTTCCCATGGTAAATAAGAAGATTGCTGAGATACTCATTGTCTGCTTGCCTTGTCATTTTGATATGGGGATTCTTCCGTATCATCGGGCAAGGTACCTGCTGGCGGTTCTCAATG
Organism: Avena insularis; assembly: GCA_023614405.1. Lineage (NCBI taxonomy): Eukaryota > Viridiplantae > Streptophyta > Magnoliopsida > Poales > Poaceae > Avena > Avena insularis. The sequence continues at coordinate 412,985,524 of CM042692.1, read as the reverse complement.
ATACGCACATACTTACAATGACAAGAACTTATCGGTAACTAAAGTTGAGTAGCATGAGGAGCGGCCCTCGTACTCAAGGGACTTGGGATCTTCAGTTTATAGTCTGACAAGCATATAACTCAGATTGGACCTCACTTTAACCTTAATCACCTAAAGATGCCTATGATAGGGGCAATGAGAGCTGAAAGCTAGTAAGTATCATAATTTTTGGGAGCTCTTTATGAGACTTGTAATTCCTGCTTCTCTCTTTGAATGGCCCTTTCTTTCACTTTGTAGTTGAGTCAGTAAACCTATTCCCTTCTATCTCAGCAAGTATTTTGAGTTGATGTGTTTCATTCATTCATATGATGATTTATTCAATCATGTTTCTTATGTTCCTTGTTTTGCACATTGCTCTTATCTTGAAGTTTACTACTTTGAAAGCTTTCTTTGAAAAAACCAGCTATTTGTGAACTCCAGCAAATTATCAACTATTCTTCAACCAAGAGCTAAGTTTGCCATTACTAATGATGTTTTACTCTATGTATCTTTATTGTGTTTTCTTTACTCATTGCAAGTTGAGTTGTATAATAGTGAGTTGTCTTCTACTATGATCTATGTATTTGATGAATGTGATGCTTCTTGTCCGTATTCTTTTATCGACTCTTCAATCCATAAACCTGAGGTCATGTTTATTGAGCTTAGTTTCGCTTGGGGACAAGCGAAGTCTAAGCTTGGGGGGAGTTGATACGTCCATTTTGCATCACTATTCTATGTCTTAATTCACTATTATTCATTGATATATTTTGTATTGAGAGGTGATACTTACGTTATTTCATCTGTTTTTGCATGGTTGATGACTTTTGGAGCATGGACCGCTGCAGTCAGGATTCTGATGGAAAAGGTGTTGTTTGGAGGAAATATTCGCGAAGATTAGAAAATCCGGGAAAATATACGGAAAATTCTATTTTTCCAGAAGACTCAAGATGCCAGAAGATGGAGTGGAGCTGGGCCACAGGGGGCCCACACCACCCCATGGCGGCAAGCCAGTCAGTGCTGGGAGTGGTGTGGCCACCTGCCCCACTCCCTCTCCCTGGGCGTATATCTTCCTCCCGAAACCCTAAGACTCAGGGAGCGACCACAGAAAGATTCCGCCGCCTCTGCGGGGTGGAAAAGACTGAGAGAGAAAGATCTCTCTAGCAAACAGATTTCTACCGAGGAATTCCTTCCCGGAGAGGGGAGATCATCGCCATCAACACCACCATCAAGCTGGACTTCATCGAGATCATCATCATCATCACCACCACCATCATCACCATCAGCACCCTCATCACCATCTCCATATTGCTGTAACAATTGGTTGAATCTTGCTATAGTTCATAGGGGAAACTTTCCCGGTGTTGATTACTCTTTGTAGTTGATGCTATTGAGTGAACCATTGAATTATTGTTTATGTTCAGATTGTTATACATCATTATTCCATCTTTGATCATGATCCATATGAAGTCTTGTGAGTAGTTCGTTTTGTTCTTGAGGACATGGGAGAAGTCTTGTTTTTAGTAGTGGAGTTGCGTTGAGAAAGATTCAATAGATTGTTATTTAAGTTGTGGTGTACTTCTTCTAGTGGTGTCATGTGAACGTCGACTACATGACACTTCACCTATATGGGCCTAGGGGAATGCATTGTGTTTTTGGCTCCTAATCGTAGGGGTTGCCGGAGTGACAGAAACCTGAACCCCCGTTAGGAAACCATTGCACAAGGGACTTAGAGTTTAAAGCTGTGGTTAGGTTTTACCTTAATTACTTTCTTGTACTTACGGATGTTTGCAAGGGGGATATTTGCTGAAAACTAAGGATTAAACGTATTGTGTGGAAGATAGTAATAGCTTGCAGAAAGTAAACAGAAAATAGTAAATAGTAGATTGTAGGTTGATAGTAAAAGAAAGGGCCGGTGTCCATAGTTCACTAGTGGTAATTCTCCTTAAGATAGATGACATGTTGGGTGAACAAATTACAGCGGGGGAATTGACAAACATCGAGAAAGCATACATGCATATACTAATCATCTTGACTTCTGTGATATTTGATTGGGCATTACAACATTATACATCTACCGTAATCCAACTTCATCTATGACTAATAATCCACCTTTAGGTTATCATCCGAACCCCCTCCAGTATTAAGTTGCAAGCAACAGATAATTGCATTAAGCATTGTGTGTAAAGTAAACAATATGATTGTTCTATGAACAAAGGATTGTTGTTTTCTCCCTAGTAGAAACAGCACATCTAGTACCTTAGAGATTTCTGTCACTTCCCTAGATTCCTAGAGGCATGAACCCACTATCGAGCATAAATACTCCCTCTTGGAGTTGCTAGCATCTACTTGGCCAAGATAGCTACTAACAACAGAGAGCATGCAAGATCACAAATAACAAAGACATGATAGAATCAATAATCAATCTGAAATAGCATCTCAATATCCATCGGATCCCCGCAAACACAACATGTAAGATTACAAATAGATGATCTTGATCATGAGCGGAGCTCACAAGATCTATGTAACACCCCAAAAATATTAATCAAGATTATCAAGTTCTAATCACCCAAGTTTAGGGTTAACAAAAACTTTTATTATTAAATCTAATATGAGTGTATGTGTGAATTGCATTAGTGTATGAATGATTGAAATTGCCATGTTTGATTACTACAAATGATAAGGAATGGTTTAAAGATGAATAATACTACATCATCTAGGCCAATTACAAACAAAATCCAAAGAAAGGAAATTCAAATATGAATCATATAAGCAAATGTCATTTTGACCAAAATTAACCACTAGGCCACTTTGAGTGTTCCTAGTAAAGAAATTCTAATAGAAACATTTCCAATTCTGTTCACCCCTTGCTAGACCAAGTAAAAGTGAACCCAAGCCCACTTTACAAACCAACAGAAACTATTTTAAAATCTATTTAAAGGACAATTAAAAATTGAATCAAGTGTATGTACTAAGATCACCATTTTACAAAAACCACTCAAATCAATTCACCTTGACTTTTCCAAGAAACCATGGACTACCAAGCATAAGATCAGAGCACTCACCAAAATTCATTCAAAAATTTCAAATTTGAATTCATGCGGCCATTTGGTCGAGCACCTGGCAGACACAGAAAACCCTGGCCTAACTTCCACTGTTTGGAGCAGTGATCACTCACCCATTTGTCCCCTCTTCACTCTCTTGGTCTCCCCCAACACCTAGCAGCGCAGGACACACATCCCCTCTTTTGCCGTTGCACCAGTGCAGTGCCGCCCGAAGCTCACCATGCCGGTCGACCATGGACAACTCGCCACAGCCCGCGCCGCCCTCGTCCATGATTTCCAGTAGATAGGCCACCGTCCACCTCCACCCTCTGTCCACCCCTCGACCGCAGGCAAGCTGTGGACCACCCAAAAACCGCCACGCCCATTTCTCTACTGCCATGCCGAGAGCACGCCAGAGCACCGCAGCCGAACAGCACGCACACGCCGCGCCTTGCCCTCATCGTGCGTGCCCGCAGTCGCCGTGACCCTAGCTACCCCCTAGACATGCCCGTTTGCCGCCGCGTGGACCGTAGCCACTGTGCACCATCTCAAACGCCGCCGCTCCCGCACAGAGCACCGATTGTTTCTGACCATTCTCGACCACCCCTTGCCATGCCATTAAGTGTGAGACGAACGCCAGGAAGCACCACGATGAACCCTACCCGCAACCATGCTGCTAGCCCCATGTATCAACGTCGCCGACGAGCCCGAGCCATCCCGCTCAGTCCCTCTCACAGGTGTATAAATAGAGGCCACTCCAGCCTCAATTAGACACACCATTCCACTCCCCACTCCTCACAGAACCTCCCACACCTCTCCCTGGAGCAAGGCGAGCACCAGCCCACCAGAATATAGCCCGAGTCGGCCGCTTTAGAGGAATAAGGAACCCGTTGATTGCGACCATCCCAGGAGCCGTCGTGACCACGCCTCGAACCACCATCGATGACAACCCCATTCGCCCCCATCACCGACCCTAGTTGGAGCCTAGGTGAGCCTCACACGACCCCCACCGTCGCCGTTAGGGTTCAGTCTCGCCGGAGCTGTTCGTCATAAACTATGCATGTCGGCTGTTAGATCCTAGTCTAATCGCACGGCCTAGATTGAAATATACTGTTTCGGGTTAAATGAGCCACTCACTAGTGGGACCTCCCTGTCAGCAGCCCGCTGCGCCAACGTAGTGTAGTTGGGCTGGCCCATTTAGTTTCCCGTGTAGAGCCCGTAGATTCAAATAAGCTTTTTCCATTTTAGTTAAAACTAGATTCTGTCAGTAGATTCAAAAATTAATTCAAAGAGATTCACATAACCAAATTGCATGATTCTAATTTTGTTAGAAAGGTATTAAAATTATCTATCCAAGCCCGTTGGATTCAAACCATTTGAATTTATAGATCACCTATAGTAAAAAATAACAAGACATAGACTTTTCCACATTCAAACATTTTTCAAAAATCAACCATAAATGCTTTTGAGTTGATTCCAACTCTCAAAAATCACATTTGACAAGATCTATCTAAATATGTAAAAATATTTAGGTTTACATGCAGTGACATTGGACTAGTACCAAAAGGATGCTATATAGGCATTTCTAGTCACTTTAATTTTATTAAATAGTAATATTAAACTTTATAAAATGTGACCACCACTTTAAATCACATTCCCAAGTATTAGAATATGTGGTGATGACATGTGTCAACATGATCCCATATTTTAATTGGAGAATATTAAATCTTAAGTATTTTCAATGAGTAGAAATTACTTTCCAAAATAAGATAAATAAAATTAGGTCTTTATTTCATGTGATGATGCTAGATCATCAAGTGTGAGCCTTAGTGTGCTAAATAGAAGTAGTTAAGTATTGTTTGGTGATTGTGTACCTCGTATTCATTTATAGACGATAGTACTGACCCGGGATACGAGGAGGAGGAGTACTACCAAGAAGAAGAAGAAGAAGAGAACTTCAACCACTGCACTACTCAAGGCAAGCTAACACCTGCAAGTTTCCTAACTATGCAAGCTAGAACTATGCAAGTTAACTCTTGCCCACTTCATAACCCATGCAAGATGCATTAGGCATTCTTTGGTTCTACAACTTTGATTATACCAATCCCAAGTTTTACTTGCAAGCTTTATTCTTTTACTTTTACCAAAATTCTTTACCTTTAGTTAGTAAAGTGTGAGTATTGGAAAAATAGGATAGATACCATAAAGAGTATAAAACTAGGCCTAAGTAGTTATACTTAGATGTCATCAAAAGGCATAAACTAGAGCTAGATAGTTACACTTGATTAGCACCCATCATTAGTGAATACCCTCAACTTTAGTGGCTAGTGCTAAGCATAAAATTTGATCACTTTAGATGGGAATACTTGGTGAAAATGATTATGAAAACCTTGGAATGATGATTCATTCTATTGAAATGTTTTGACATGTGTTATGGACACAAAAGGATTGGATGATGAAAATGTTGAGGCATGAGCCTTAGCCCTTTATAAAAACCGATGGTTGGGTTCGGATGCGATACCATTCCAATTTTATAGTACAATCACAATACCTGAATTGGGTAGGGCTTAACTAGAAGTTTATATGCCTTAGTATGGGTTCCCTCGCGGAAAGAGGTTGAGCTGAGGCTACCTCGTGAGTGTGAATGTCCACCTATGCAGTGCTCAGGATGGCAGATGGCCATGGCTAGGAGGCCAAGCTCATAGGGGAGGTGCCTATACTAGAGTGTGCAATTGAAAGGTTAGGATTGATTATCCGCATACTAAGTATGATGATTCAGGGTTATCCCTGACATATGTATCTAATTTTGTGGTGAAAGTGTACCACCTCTGCAGAGTGTCAAACTATTCGAATAGCCGCATCTGCGGTCATGGACAGTTGGAGTGGCCATATTGTTCCATTGTTAGATGTTTTCAAAATGACTTGTGAATTGAGCTATGACTTTGACTTGACCACAACAGGGTTGTGGATATGAAAACTAGGTTCCGACTTAGGTGATGTAGAAAATTAAATTAGTTTTCTTTACTTCTTAACTCAGTATGAAATAAATCTGGCTTTTTGCAAATAAACCTAGAGCTTAAGATTCCTACTAGAACTACCTTACTTGTTAGTGATAGTTTGTGAGTACTTAAAGAGTACTCATGGCTTTGTCCCTGGCTATTCCCGTGGCCAGACTATGAGGAGGACTACCAGGAAGATGGACAGCAGGAGGTCTATGACAACTAGGATCATCTCCCATCGTCAGCATTGCCTGTGACTCTGAAGATGGAGCCCCTACTACGTTTACTTTCCGCTGCTTTGATTGTATTAAGACTGGATCATGAAATCCCTTATTTGTAAGACCTTTATTATGGTTTGTAATGGATGATGTATGGTGGTACCAATTCTATTATGTCTCGCAAAAATGGTAATCCTGGGATTGCGATGTATGGCATAACAGGCATCTGGGCTTAAAAATCCGGGTGTTGACAATCTAGACATGGTAGCACAAAGGAGAAGAACCAACCATCTAGCTACTACATGGACCCGTAGTCCAGGGATGAACTACTCACGCATCACACCAGAGGCAGGCATGGTGATGAAGAAGGCCTCCAGGGTGAATTCTCCCCTCCGGTAGGGTGCCGTGAAGAGCTTCAGATCCCTCTTGATCTAGGGATGGAGATGACGGCAGCTACAGACTCTTTAGTGGAATTTTGATTGGGTACTTAGGGTTTCTGTATCGGAGGCTTCTTATAGGCAAAAGGGGAGGCCGAGGGGGTGCCCTAGGCGGCCACACCACCCCCTGGCGTGGGCCAGGCCTGGCCGCGTGGCCAGGTGATGTGGCCGGCCTCTGGCCCCTCTCTGTCTCGTCCTCTGGCTAGGTGAAATATTGACTTTGGCTTTTGTCCCGTCCAATTCCGAGAATATTCATTTTCTGACTTTCCTGGAACCAAAAACAGCAGAAAACAGGCAGCTAGCAATGTGGCATCTTGTTAATAGGTTTGACGAGGGTTCAACTCGTCAATGCCCATTATTATGGACTTGGGTTTTGGAGAAGGAGGGAGCGCTGGAGGCATCAATCAGCTAGCAAACAAGCACACATGGATGCACGATTTACCCAAGTTCAGGCTTCGTAGAGTTCCCTACTCCTACTTGTCTGCTCTTGGAATTAATGAAGGAATTGAAGATTACAGGGGCACGAAGATGCAATCTGGCGAGAGTTGTGGAAACTAGGGTTGTGATTGTCCTCCTCGCCGCCCCTCCTAGCCTTTATATAGATAGGCTAGGTTTCGGGTAGCAGTTCGAGTCGGTTATAGATTAGGGTTTGCCCTCTGAACTTTCTATCTTAAGCTTCTTCTTGTCTCGCAAGCAATCGAGAGTCCGTGGGCCACTCGAATTCCTTATTGGGCCTTGGCAACGCCGTGGGCTTCTACCGTATCTGGACTGTATATGCCACACTCGAGTACCTGTAGGGTATACCCATATGAGTAACCCCCCTGAGTGTCCAGTGGAATCGCAGATTCGACTGGAGACTTTATGAAGTCTTTCGAGTGCATGACTAAGCATGTTTTCGAGTGCTCTGTTTGTGTCATAGGGATCGTTGATATATGTGCCTGATTTATCCGATGTATCGGTATCAGTTAACTATCTTAGGGCAAAACAACGCAATCTACTCAAACTCGAGTCCCCGGACTCGGATTCTGTTGTGGTGGTTTCACGGCAGATGCCATGGATAGGCTAAAGGTGGGGCCAATATGCACTAGAGGAATCCAGGGAGGGATAGTGTGGTGATTCCACACACAGATGCTTTGTATTCTCCAAGCTAAATGAGTTTACAAGTGCTCCTTGAGCTGTATTGGGGAGAGGAGGAAGAAGGAACTCTCTTACTCTCACCACTACCTATCTCCAAGGAACTAATTACTCAAATGCCAACCAACCCCCTTCTATAGAGGCCCTAGATCTCCTTATAAAGGGGAGGCTAGGTCTCCAATTAGGGCATACGTGGAGTGATACATTGCAAATGTATCTATAATTTTTGATGTTCCATGCTTGGTTTTATCCACTTTCTTGTATTTTGTTCCAACTTTGGAGTACTTTTCATATGATTTCTTCGACTAACCTATTAACAAGATGCCACAGTGCGGTTGCTGCTTTTTACATTGTTTTTGGTTCCAGGAAGTCAGAAAATGAATATTCTCGGAATTGGACAGGACAAAAGCCAAAGTTACTATTTCCCCGGAAGACTCACGGAGCCAGAAGGAGAGCCGGAGGGGGGCCACAGGGTGGCCACACCACCCCTAGGTGCGGGTCCACGTAGGCCGCGCCAGGGCATGGTGTGGGCCCCCTGGACGCCCACCGACCTTGCCCTCTGGCCTATAAGAAGCCTCCCGAAGCCAAAACCCTAGATCATCAATCAGAAATCCACGAAAAGTTCCGCAGCACCGACGCCACTGAAGGGGAGATTCGGGGAACAGAAAGTCTTTATTCTGGCACCCTGCCGGGACGGGGAAGTGCCCCCGGAGCCATCTCCATCGATCTCCATCACCATTGCTGATTCCCATGATGAGGAGGGAGTAATTCTCTCTCGAGGCTAAGGGTTCTACCGGTAGCTATGTGTTCATCTCTCTCTCTATGCATGATCTTATTGAGATCATGAGCTTGTAATCTATAGATCTACCTTGCTACTCAAGTGCTTTAATAGATCTCTTCTCTCCCCATGTGTGTGAAGTTGACAGTGTGCACCATGGTGGCACTTAGGCTAGAGATTACAAATACTTGTTATGAGTTATATTTGGAGTTGGAAGTCTTTATGAAATTGTGGTGTTTGTTGGACTCATCTAGTACTCAAGGTGACAATGTGGGGTTTTCTAGATGGAAAAGACTTACTTTGAGGTGTGTTGTTATAGCCCTACCATCGATTAGAGTGTTCAACCAGAGAGTAGTTCAGCGTAGTATCATGAAGATGATATATTTATATGAGAGTGTTCACTAGTGAAAGTATGATCCCTAGGCCTTGTTTCTTAGCATTGAAACACCGTTTGCTACTAGATCTGTTACATGTTTGCTTGCTTCCATCTTTATTTCAGCTTGCTTTTAGTCTCTTCCACGCCATCAAGTTATCTTCTATCACCGTTACCACTTATATTTATCCATACCACTTGTATTTCACTATTTCTTCGCTGAACTAGTGCACCTATACACTTGACAAGTGTATTGGGTGTGTTGGGGACACAAGAGACTTCTTGTATCTTGATTGCAGGGTTGCTTGAGAGGGGATACCTTTGACCACTTCCTCCCTGAGTTTGATAAACCTTGGGTAATCCACTTAAGGGAAAACTTGCTGCTGTTCTACAAACCTCTACACTTGGAGGCCCAACAACTGTCTACAAGAATAGAAGTGCGTAGACATCATGGAGGCATATTCCTGGGAATATGCCTCTTCCCAAAATAGCAAACCGACCGGATCACTTTTTGCCATCGTAAGCCATGCAGAGGCTATGTAAGCCTCTGCGGCGCCAGCGTCATCTGACACAGGGCGCGTCACCCTGGTCGGCCACGCCTCAGTGGTCCTTCTCTCTATCTGCTTTGCTCATGCTCCAGCATATAGTGACCACATTTTGACCAGCGAGATACCTTCCTTCTCTTGCAAGCTTGATATAACCCAGATCATGCCTGGTTAATCCGGCCATGTGGGTACCTGCATACAAGTTACATAAATCCTACCGGCATACGACATACATCGGCCGGGACTCAGTTAGGTGGACATCCTCTAGTCCGGGTTACTCCGTGATTCGGCCTGCCCTGAGGTGACTCGGCCAGCATTTGCTTTGACCTTGCCGTACCTCGGCTAACTCGGCCTTTATACCCCGGCGTGACCCTACCCGGGGGTATCCCCCCAACATTAGTCCCCGAAGATGGTGCGGTCTTAGTAGCTCCAGCCGCTAAGGCCACGGCAGGTTCAATTTACCGAGCCTTCTGCTCCCTTTTCCGAGTTACCTCATATCCCGGATTTCATTGGCTAGCTTTTCCCTTGGCACATTCTGAGTTTTCACTCGCTGGGCGAGTCACCTTTAGTTTTCCGGGTTATCCTTCCTTCTCTCGTACGCTTCCCCACGTGGAGGGTAATCATTATCTTGCCTCATTTTAAGGGCATGCGCCAGTTACTGCTGTAGTTAATGTCAGGTGTTACTGTTGCACATGTCACGTCGCGCCTGTCTCCTCGTTAACTGTATCATCACGTCGCGTCGTGGGATCTCCTACGCCCTGTGGCCCTTCCTGTGGCCCGCCTCTGATTGGCTGACCTGGCAGATACACGGACACACCATGTGGCCTCGCTGCATCGCACGATCCCACTACCCCCGCTGGGGCGTGGTTAAATAGGGGAGGGACGCGCCCCTTGGTATTTTTCCCCTTCTCGCGCCCCTCTGCCTCTTGTTCTTCTTCTTCTTCCTAGCAGGCAACCCCGCCAGACGCTTAGTAGTGCCGCCACCGCACTGCACAGCTTCACCGCCACGGGTCCGCGCCAGTCCAAGGTTCTGTCCCCCACCTCCGATAGGGCCGGTGAGGACAGTGATCTAGACATGACTGAAGAAGAGCTCGCCGTCGCTGAAGCAGAGATGGAGGAGGGAGGGGAGAACACGGAGCGCGGTGCCTGGGCCGGTTCTTGGGTGTGCCAGGACGACCTGGACTGGCTCTACCGCACCCGGCGCATCCTTGAGGGCGTGATTGCCCGCCTCGACTTCGAGGAGCTCGCTCCCTCACCCAATCCGGGTGAGTTCGCCGTGTTCCTCTCCCATTTTCAGTGCGGCTTTGGCCTCCCTGTCAGTGATTTCTTCCATGAGTTCCTCAACATCTATGAGCTTCAACCTCACCATCTCCCGGTGAATGCCATCACATCCCTTTCTTCCTTCGCCTCCACCATAGAAGGATATGTCGGTTTGTGGCCCACCAAAGAGCTTTGGATCCGGTTCTTCGGTCTACGAAGGAATGTGATTCCGAATAAATAGCTTGACCCGGAGGACAAACATCTGACTCAGTTTGGTGTTGCCTCTATTTGCCCCCGGAAACAATCCGTCTTTCCCCGGGTCACGAGGCTTGATTCCTGCAAGGGCTGGGCCCGAACTTTCTTCTATGTTAGAAATGGCACAAATGAAGATTTGATCCGGCTGCGCCCCTATGCTCCGGGTCCTCCTAATCCGTATTTGTGGGACCGGGTTTCCAAAAAACCCACTGTCTTGGGGAATCAAGTCAACAAACGGTTTCAGGAGCTGAAGGATGCGGGGCTGCGCAACGAGGACACGATGATCACTTTCATCCGCAGCCGGATCTCCCCTCTCCAGAAGCGCACACACAAGCTTTGCCACATGAGCTGGCGCCTTGACCCCAACCGGACCTCTTCCTTTGAACTGAACAACACCGAGATATTCCGCTGGGTCAAGGCCCTTTTTACGACCGACAAAAACTTCTCCGCTGATTGGGAGTGGGGGATAGAACATTTCTGCCGGGACAAGCCTCCTCCTATGGTAAATCTCGTGATTCAATCTTTTTCTGAGTTACATCCTATGTCGGAGTATGTTGTTTATCTGATCCTTTTGTATTTCCTTCTTAGCTGTTTCTTCAGCAAGCCCTTGAAGATGGCACCGAGCCTTCACTCAAATGGGCGAAGGATTGACTTGTCTTGGACGAGGAGGAGCCGGATCAGGAGATGTTCCTGTCGTTCCCTGATGCAACCAAGCGACCCACTGGTAACATCTCTTCCTTAAGAGATTGGCCTGATGATGAAGATGATTTCAACGTTCAGGTGATGGAAGCATTTGATGTTATACCCCTTTCTTACACCTTTCCGGCTTCAGCTAACCCGGCTGGGCAGATCCACGAAGATCCTCCTCTTGCCACGGGTGAGCCGGTCCCAGCCGCGTCAAAGAAACGGGCGGCCGCATCCGCTGCTTCCTCCGGACCTTCTAAACTGACCAAGAGAAGGAAGAAGTCCGCAGATAAGACCGCCACCAAGCCTCCGGCAAAGGCCATAGCCCGGAGATCTCGAAAGCCCAAGGAGCCTTTGACTTCTGACGAGTAAGTCATTTCTTCCTTTGTCCAATTCTCTGCTTTGTGCTTTGCTATTCATATGCTTTTTCTTTGTTATAATTTATTACTCGTCGTTTGATTCGGTAGGGCTGTGGTGGAGGTTCCCCAGAGCGGATCCAGCATCGCTTCGCCTCTCCGGCATACCCCATCTCCCCCTCGTGGCGACGATACACACCCGCTGAGCCCCATTCAGGAGGGCTCAGCGGCTGCTCCGGGTTCTAGCCCACCTCGTCCAGAGGAGGGCAATCTTGGAGCAGGGGGAAGTGGCTCTACCAAGGTAGCGGATGCTCCAAGCTCCTCTTCGGCTCAGCCGCAACCTGCCACCTCCGAGGTACCCACAGCACCCCCGCCAAGACCAGCACCAGCACCAACACCAGCGCCAGCACCAACAACACAACAAGTATCAGCAGCAGCACCAACTCCTTCCGCCTCGTCCGAGTCTTCCATGACTCGGTGAGAAGATGTAGCTAGCACCAAGGCTGCGCCCAAGTCTAAGGCTGCAGCACAAACTTCAGCCTCTCAGCAGTAGCCCAAGGCTAAGAAAAATTCTGACGCTGCTAGGGCAGCATCAATCGAGGTCGGACAGCGCACGCTCGCATCCATGCTTCCGAAGAAGAATCCACCAAAGAAAGATGCCCCCTCCGGGTCAGCTGACACGCAACTTGCATTGCACACCAGCCCCGCTGCTGCCCAAGTTGAAAGGAGGGAGTCCCATGCCAAGGGTTTGATTGCGCCCCACATGCTTAGTGGAGAGCGCTATCCTCCGGCCCTAATTGAGTTCGTCAATAACTGGAACAAGGCGGAGTTTTTCAATAATGACAATTTCCCGGAGAAGTTTGGGCCTGCCAAGTTTGCCGCACAAATGAACACGGCCGCCAAGGCTATCAACCTTGCCGGCCGGATGATGGAGGTACACTACTTTGTCTTTTCTTTAACATGTACTAGTGCTTAGTGATATAACCATTAGTCCCTGAGCCTCCGGGGGAGTAACTTGTTACTCGGCAGGATGCTCCTTAGACAACTAGCGTAGCTCCTTAGTAACTTCGAATATGCACACAGCTAGAGCCGGGTTAAGTTCCACTTGGCCCGGATCTTGTACACTTCGAATATGCACACACCTAGATCCGGGTTAAGTTCCACTTGGCCCGGATCTTGTACACTTCGAATATGCACACACCTAGAGCCGGGTTAAGTTCGACTTGGCCCGGATCTTGTACACTTTGAATATGCACACACCTAGAGCCGGGTTAAGTTCCACTTGGCCCGGATCTTGTACACTTTGAATATGCACACACCTAGAGCCGGGTTAAGTTCCACTTGGCCTGGATCTTGTACACTTCGAATATGCACACACCTAGAGCCGGGTTAAGTTCCACTTGGCCCGGATCTTGTATACTTCGAATATGCACACACCTAGAGCCGGGTTAAGTTCCACTTGGCCCGAATCTTGTACACTTCGAATATGCACATAATTAAGTCAACTTTGCTTTTCTCAGGTCACCACCAATCGTCAGAGTGCTGAGTTTCAGCGCCTTTTGGACACACACAAGGCGCTGCACTCGAAACATTCTACACTTCTTGCTGAGTTCGAGAAAAGGGGTAAGTTTTCACTTTGACCTTTTCCTATCTTTTCGAATCTTTTCTCGCCGAACTAATCTTTCATTCGAATTTGTGCAGCCGAAGTGGATGCCGAAAACAAAATCATGAGAAAAAACTTCGCCGAGATAAAACGTAAGTCACTTCGGTTACTTAACTTCTGTGCTCTTTTTCCTTTATCCTGAGCTCGGCAAATATTCATACCTCGGCTTTGCCGGGTCAACAAACTATTTCAGCATCCCTTGAAGATAGTGTGCCCATGCCTGATATGATGCTGCATTTTCTCGAACAAGCAGGGCAACACCAGTCCGAATTTAAGAAGAAGGATGATGAGCTCGCCCAACTCCGATCCAAAGACGATGAAATTGCCAAGCTCAAGGCCGAGATGAAAAAACTTAAGGAGCTCCATAAGGTTGAGATGGACAAGGCCGGCCAAGATTTCACCGAGGAGCAAGAACACCTCAAGCTTCAACTCGCAAAAGATCAAGAGCTACTGAAGGAGTCCGACATCAAGCTTGAATCGACAAATGCTAAACTTGAGATACTCCGGAAGAGGCGTGCTGATTGCACCGTAGAGCTGACCCGGATCCACAGTCATATCTCTCGTAAGTTCTTTTACTTCAGCCGACATGCATTTCTCCGGGTCAACCTCTTTTACTCATATCACTTGTCTTGTTATCAGGCAAATTCCTAGAGGGTAATGCCATTGCGGCTACTGCTGTTGCCAAGTTCTGCCAGCGAGGGGTACTCCAACTGGTCTTGGATCTGAAACCATTCCCTTTGACCTGGAGTACTTGCTGGTCATCCTATCCTCTCGCCTTGAGATTATAAAAAACTATGGTTCGGATATCCTAGACTCAGTCGTCTGGATCTTTCGCGCCCTTTGGCCTCAAGAGGATGTTCCGGTGGGATCCACTGCCTTGATCAATAGATTGATGGATTGCGAGACCCAACTTGATCTCTGGAGGGAATCCGCCGCACGCGCCGGAGCTAAAACTGTTCTCCACTTCGTGCTCACATGGTATGAGAAAATAAATCTGGATCTTCTCAAGCGCTTGCGCATCGGATCAAGGTGGTCCAATGATCCGGATTGGATAGCTCGGCGCAAGGCTCGCGCCCATCACCTCATTAAGTATGCCCCCATCCATCAATGGAACGAGGGACCAAGTTTTCTCGGTGTTGTTGACGACGAATATATCGAAGATGGTTCGGATGAGGAGGAAGAGGATGAAGCCTTCGACGTCGAAGAAAATGAAGATGGGGATGAAGCTAAGGATGGAGTTCCACCTGCTAGCGCCGAGTTACCTCCTCCTGCTGCTCCTTGAGCACCAAAAGACATTTTGAAATTTATCAGATCCCCGGTATGTCCGGTGCAGATGTATTAAGCATACTGATTATGTTTTGCTACCAAGTTATTTATGCCGGATTAGCTTGGGCGTAATCCCTGAGTTTCATTTTCTTGTTCCTTCAATTTCATGGCTCGGCTCGCGTCTACCTTGATTTGGTTTTGTGACTTACGAGTCCGAGTTTCAAAAATTGACTTAACAATACTTGGAAACTTTAGGCTTGGCTCAAAGTAATCCAGCATAGTAAACATAAAGTAAACTTAAGGTTAGTCCGAATAACAACGTCGGCTCGATTAAGTTCTTTTCCTTAGTCATTTTTTGTGTGCTACGCAATTCCAAACTTGTTCTCTTGCTTGCCATAAAGCCAATTCTTGTTGGACAGGAGCAAGTCAAAGAGTTGAGTTTTTGGTGCTCACACACTACTAATCCGACTTAGGTAGAAGCAACTTACGCCAGCCGACATATAAATAACAAATACAGAAGACAATAAATATCACTAAGGCAGTCCCCGAGTTACTGCTCGAGGTGCCAAGATTTCATTGATAAACTCATTGCCGGCATACATACCGACATATGAGAGACTCAGATACACACACTTCTTTGTTAAGTGTAGAACGGACGAAGTAGAGCTACATTCCATGGACGCTTAGATTCCTCGCCGGACCTGTCCGCCTTGTTCTTCTCCTGTGGTTTTGCATCGATGAGATAATAAGAGTCATTCTGCAATGCTTTGCTCACAATGAATGGCCCTTCCCATGGAGGGATAACTTATGCATGCCAGCAGTATGTTGTACCAGCCGGAGTACCAGATCACCTTCTCGGAAGACTCGAGGGTTTACCTTTCGGCTATGATAGCGTCGGAGATTTTGCTGATATATGGCGGATCTGGACAATGCCAATTCTCTCGCTTCTTCTAGCAGATCAACATCATTTTGCCGGGCTTCTCGCACTTTGGCTTCTGTGTATTGGGTGACTCTAGGCGAATCATGCTCTATGTCGGCTGGTAATACAGCTTCTGCCCCCATAAACCAGAAAGAATGGCGTATAGCCTGTTGATCTATTCGGAGTTGTTCTTAAACTCCATAATACTGCTGGTAGTTCTTCTATCCAGCACCCCGCTGATCTTTGCAGCGGCTCAATGAGCCAGGGTTTTATCCTGGATAACACTAATCAGTTGGATCTTTCCACTTGTCCATTCAATGCGGGGTGGGCTACTGAGGCAACGTCTAGCCAGATCTTTTTATCTTGGCAGAATCGCGCAAATGCTCTTTCAGCAAAATTGGTGTCGTTATCTGTTATGATACTGTGAGGATAGCCATATCTCAAGATGATATCTTTGAGGAATATCACGGCTGTAGCTCCGTCACATTTTCTTATTGGCTTTACTTCAATCCACTTTGCAAACTTGTCAACCATGACCAAGATATGGGTCATGTTCCCTCTTGCCGGCTTAAATGGGCCAACCATATCCAAACACCATACAACAAATGGCCAGGTAATTGGTATGGTCTTGAGCTCCGACATTGGCATGTGTGTCTTGGTAGCATGCCTCTGGCAACCGTTGCATTTTCTCACTAGATCTTCTGCTTGTTCCAAGGCACTTGGCCAGTAGAACCCATGTCGGAAAGCTTTTGCCACCAATGCTCTGGATGAGGCATGATGCCCACATTCCCCTTGATGTATATCTCGGAGGATGTCAAGCCCTTCTTCCGGGACAACACACCGTTGCAGGACATTCGTGACACTCCTCTTGTATAGCTCGGCATTGATAATCATGTACGCCTTTGCGCGCCTCTGAACTTGCCTTGAAAGCACTTCATCATTGGGCAAGGATCCATCCTTCAGGAACTGGAATATAGGCAGTGCCCAAGATGGTATGGCTCGCACTGGAAACACATCCTCGTCCACTTCCATTCGATCTATCGGCATAACCTCTGCCGGGTCAGGCTACGCAGTCCCCGGGTTCGGCGAAGTAGTCCTCGGGTTTGCCGAAGCAGTCACCAGGTCCCCTGAGGCAGTTCCCACATCAATGTTCATGGGCACAGCTTCTGACTCCGGATTTTCCGGGATATAGATTGACTCGGATTCTGGGGGTGGCCTGATAGATGGCTTTCTGAGGTGCTCTAGTGCTACACCCGGTGGAATCGCTTGTCGGGTTGATCCGAGTTTCAAAAGTATGTCGGAAGCCTCATTTTCCAGCCGGGGAACATGATGGAACTCACATCCCTCGAAATATCCCAATATTTTCTGCACATGAAATCTGTACAGTGCCATGTTTTCATCCAAAGCATCCCATTGCCCCGAGACTTGCTGAACTACCAAATCCGAGTCGCCAAAGCATTGGATCCGACGTATTCCAATTTCTTTCGCCACTTTGAGCCCATGCACAAGTGCTTCATATTCTGCGACATTGTTTGATGCTGCGAAGTGGATCTGCAACACATAATTCAGCTGGTCCTTCTTGGGCGAGGTAAGAACAACTCCGGCGCCTAACCCGGTTTTTGTTTTTGATCCGTCAAAATGCATTCTCCAATAGTTCGGATCTGGCAATGGTGGCTCATATTGCATCTCGGCCCAATCCACGAAAAAGTCGGCCACGGCCTGAGACTTGATCGCATCTCTCCTGTCGAATTGTGGAGCGTAAGGAGCTAGTTCAATTGCCCATTTTGCGATCCGGCCGCTTGCATCCTTATTGCTCATTATCTCAGATATGGGGGCTTCACATATCACTTTAATGGGATATTCTTCAAAATAGTGCTTTAGCTTCTTTGCTGCCATATATATACCATATGCCATTTTTTGATAGTGAGGATAGTTCTACTTTGATTCTGATAATACCTTGCTCAGGTAATAGACTAGCCTCTGCACCGACTTACCCACTTCGTCGCGCTCTACCACTATTACTGCACTTATAACTCGGTTGGTTGCGGCTACGTAGAGCAACATTTTCTCTTTCGATAGTGGAGAGGCTAATACTGGTGCAGTGGCTAACATTTTATTTAGCTGAATGAAGGCTTCATTGGCCTGCGGCGTCCATACGAATTTGTCGGACTTTTTCATCAGTTGATAGAGAGGTAGTGCCTTTTCTCCCAACCGACATATAAACCGACTTAAGGATGCCAGGCAACCAGTGAACTTCTGGACATCGTTAAGACACTTAGGAAGTTCCATTCATTCTATGGCTCGGATTTTATTTCGGTTAACTTCGATACCTCAGCTGGAGACAAGAAATCCGAGTAATTTTCCAGCCGGGACACCAAAGGTACATTTCTCCGGGTTAAGCTTCATCCGGAATCTCCTTAAGTTTGCGAATGTTTGCATGATATCATCAAGGAGCGTTTTGCTTTCCTTGGTTTTTATAACCACGTCATCCACATATACTTGCACATTTCCACCAATTTTATCGTGCAAACATTTTTGCATACATCTTTGGTACGTTGCCCCTGCATTACGTAAACCAAAAGGCATGGTGCGATAGCAATAAGGCCCATACGGGGTGATAAATGCAGTCTTTATTTGATCATTCGGGTTCAGAGGTATCTGGTGGAAACCAGAATATGCATCTATGAACGACAACAGTTCACACCCAGCAGTAGAATCTATGACCTGATCTATCCTTGGCAGTGGGAATGGATCTTTTGGACATACACCAAACCACTGCCACATTCGGATCATCTTTCTTATTTTCCACAAGCACCGCTAGATGGCCAATCCGGGTAAAGCACTTCCATGATAAACCCGGCTGCGAGGAGCCAAGCTATCTCATCTCCGATGACTTTTCTCCTGTCTTTGGCGAAGCGGCGGAGAGGTTGCTTCACCGGCTTTGCTCTAGGTCTCACATTCAAAGAGTGCTTGGCCAACTCCCTCGGAACACCTTGCAAGTCCTGTTTGGACGAAGCAAAGAGATCCCGATTCTCACGGAGGAAGTTGATGATCTCGTTTTCCTATTTGTCAGTTAACCCGGCACCAATTGTTACGGTGCGCTCTGGGAACAGATCATCAACAGGCACTTCCTTTGTATCCTTTGTTGCTTGAAATGAGACACTTCCATGCGGGTTACTCAGTGCCGACATATACTGCTGTGCGGATTGAGCCAATGTCGCTACTTCCTGGATCTTTCTTTTTTCTTGTGCGATCACAAGTGACTCAGCTAGGTTAGACCCGGCCGACGCACACTCAATAGAACGTCGGAAATCTCCTACCATGGTAATTACTCCATTTGGCCCAGGCAACTTCATCTTCAGGTAACTGATGTGACAACTTGCCATGAATTTGTTCAGGGCTGGCCTACCGAGTAACGCGTGATATGCACTTTTAAGTTCACAACTTCAAATTCCAAGTTCTCAGTTCGGCAGTTATCTCGTGTGCCGAATAATACGTCAACCTGGACCTTGCCAATGGGTTCACAGGAAATGCCTGGCACAATACCATGGAAAGTTGTCCTCGTGGCCTGGAGCATGTTCTCTGAGATACCCAAATTGCGCATGGTATCCACGTACATGATATTGATGCTGATGCCATTGTCAATCAGCACCTTAGAAAATCTTACATTGATATTGGGCCCGATGAACGTTGGGTCCAGCACTAACGCATACGAACCAGGGCTCAGCATAAGCTTCGGATGATCCTTGATACTCCAGGTAATTTCCTTATCCGACCAAGGCATATACCTCGTCACTGCCGGCATAACCGCATTTAGTTCCATATGTCGGCGTTGCAAGCTCTTTCTATCTGTTTCCTCCGTGGTAAACACACAGTAACTCTGGTGATGCTCTCTGTATTCATTTCTCCCCTCGTTTTTGGGGTACCTTTGATCTGGCTGATGTTGATTTTCCACCTGATGCACTGCATCCCTTCTCTCATGGTTTTCATACCTCGGCGGAGGTGGTGGCAACATTAACTGTTGCGTGTTTGCTCCGGAGAGCAATTGCTGCTGGGGTAACTCCTACCGAGGTTGATCGTTCTGAGGTGCCTGAGCATTCCTCGAACCACTTTGTTCAATCTTCCTCATCCACTCACATTGTCGAGTCGTGTGACCCGCCGGGTTACTCGGATTTGGCGTGTAAAATCTACACGGCTGATCCAGCATTGCCTCATACGTATACCTCGGCCGGTCTTTCTTTTCTTGCCACTATTTCTTCTGCTCTGGCGTCCAAGTTTTCATGCCATCGTTTCTCGGAGTCCATTGTTGCCCTCCAGTTTTCTGACGCTGATTACTTCCTGCCCCGGGTTGATCTTGATTTACAGCTGCAACTTGTTGCGAACTATACCTGTAATCCGGTCTATCGTCTCTTCTCTTACCCTAGTAATCATTTCGCCGGGATGATCCGGCTCCATCTCGCTGGTAATACTCCTCATTTGACTCGTTTGACATAAGCCGGGGTTGAGTTGGATCACCCAAAGCGTACGAATCAGCAATCCGGATTGTCTCTGCCAGTGTAGTTGGCATATCCCTTTGTAGCATTTGCCACAGCATGCTTGCATATCTACACCCTTGTGCAAACCAAGCTATGGCCTGTGACTCGCCCTCACATGAGTTTCTCACGGTGCACCAGCGGGTCAAGAACTCCCTGTCTGTTTCATTTGGTCTCTGTTTGCACATTGCTAAGGTCTATGGCCTATTCGGCCTCTGATATGTGCTCGAGAAGTTACTGACAAACATTTCCTCAAAATCAATCCAACAGTTGATACTTCCTAGCGGTAAATTGTTGGAGATATGCCCAAGAGGCAATAATAAAAGTGGTTATTATTATATCTTTGTGTTTATGATGAATGTTTACATCCCATGCTATAATTGTATTATAAGGAAACACTGATACATGTGTGTTTTGTAAACATAAAAGAGTCCCTAGTAAGCCTCTTGTGGAACTAGCTTGTTGATTAATTGATGATCATGGTTTCCTGATCATGGACATTGGATGTCATTAATAACAAGGTTATATCATTAGGAGAATGATGTGATGGACACACACCCATAGTAAGCGTAGCATAAGATCAAGTCATTAAGTTCGTATTGTTATAAGCTTTCAAATGCATAGTAACCTAATCCTTCGACCATGAGGTTATGTTAATCACCATCACCAGATGGGTACTTTGATGACATCAAACACCGCTCAGAATCGGGTGGTTATAAAGGTGTCATTGGGTATTCTGAAAGTATGTGTTGAAGCACATGGACCAAGATTGGGATTTGTCCATCCATATGACGGATAGATATGCTCTGGACCCTCTCGGTGGAATGTCATCTAGTTAGCTTGCAAGCATGTGACTAGGTCACAAGGGATGACATAACATGGAACGAGTAAAGAGTACTTATCGATGAACGAGGTAGAACTAGGTATGGAGATACCGACGATCAAACCTCGGATAAGTAGAATATCGCGTGACAAAGGGAATTGGTTTCAGATGTTAATGGTTCTATCGATCACGAAGTCATCGTTGAGTATGTGGAGCTGTTATGGATCTCCAGATCCCGCGATGGTTATTGATCGGAGAGTTGTCTTCATCATGTTCGCATATTCACGAACCGTAGGGTGACACACTTAAGGTTCAAGTTGTTTTAAGTAGATATGGAATATGCGTTGGAGACCGAATGTTGTTGAGTCTGGATTGGATCCGGGACATCACGAGGAGATCCGGAATTGTCCGGAGAATAAGATTCATATATTGGGGATCATTTTCTAAGTTAGGAAATGTTTCGGAGTGTTTGTATGGAGATTCTAGAAGGTTTCAGAATGTTCTGGAAGGTTCTAGGAGATTTCTTGGAGTTTGCTTGAAAACCAAGAAAGGATCAAGGAGTCCTTGTGGGGCAAGACAAGGAGTCGTGGGGAGGAGGACTCCTCCCCCTCCCAATCCGCCGGCCAGGAGGGAGGAGTCCTACTAGGACTCCCTCCCATGGCGCCTCCTCCTTTAAATAGAGGGGTGGGGGCGCCACCCCCGGGCCCCCGCCACATCAAGCCCAATCCGCCTCTCTCCTCCTCCTTCCCTCTGCTCAGGCTTAGGCGAAGCCCTGCAGAATTCTCTACTCCACCACCACCACACCGTCGTGCTGCTGGGATTCTGTGGAGAAGATCTACTACCTCCGTTGCTCGCTGGAACAGGGAGAGGAAGGTCTACTTCGACTCCGCACGTGTGACCGACTGCGGAAGCGCTGCCGGAACGCGGCGCCGGAAGGATCATCCACACGATCTTGAGATCGGCAAGTGATCGACTACATCAACCCCGAGATCTAATCTCGTAACGCTTTCGGATCTATGAGGGTTAGTACAGATCTATCTCGTTGCACATGTCTAATAGATTAGATCTTGGCTTTTATCTAGATTAGATCTGGGTTTTGTTCATTCTTGCGGTAGAATTTTTTTGTTTTCCATGCTACGAACCCATCATAAATTGTTTAACCATACCCTCGCTGGCCCCTCCAGCATCTGAGGTACGTATCTCACAGCCCATCTCAAGTTGCCTGTAGCAATTTTCACCGTCATCGCGTAATTGATCAACCAATCCTTCGGCTTGGTGCTACCGTCATATGTTTTCATGCCTCTGGGTAACTGGAAGTTAGGTACTGGAGGCTCTTTCATGATCCGGGGCCCAAAGCACGCTAGACCCGGAGGACCTTGCCCCTCAATTTGCTCCGACCTATAGAGCCGATCCAGTTTTAACCTGGTGTAGTCAGGCATCAAGTTCATGCTTCCCAACCTTGATCCTATCACGTGATAGTCCGGCCTAGGGTATCCTGCGTTCACCATTTCCGAATCACCATCATTGTATCTATCTTGCTCTTGTGGAGCGCATCTCTGTTGCATACCTTGGCCGGCACTTTGCGCTTGCCGTGGTATATTCCGCTGCTGCGGTTGCCCTGCACCCGCCGAGTTACGCTGTCCGGCATTGCCGTTCATAGCTTCGACCGCATTGCCTTGGTCGCGGTTACCTCGGCCAGCTTCACCTCGGCTGACACTTCGTCGATCCTCGTTTTCCTGCACTGCTTTTCCTTTCCCTGCCCTTGCTGGGTCATAGGGGACTATCTATTTGTTTCTCCTCGCCGAGGTTACCACTTCCTCTCTTCTTGGGCTACCAAGAGGGGATGATGCAGCTCCAGCAGATTTCTCCGGGTTACCTATCGCTGAATAAACGGCTTTGGAAGCCCCATCCCTAGCCGGGTTAGCACTGAGCAACTCCTCATTTTGTCTGTTAGCAATCCGAACTAACTCATTGACCCTCTCCTGCTGTCTTTGCCGGGCTTCACCCATCAAACCCTCTAACTCGGATGCAACTGCATCCGCTGCTCTGAGGTTCTTTGCCGGGGTACTGTACTTCGGCAGCCCCACGGACAAAATGTTCTCTGACTCCTCAACTCTAGTATCACTCTCTTTGTTCATTTCACTGATGAGGTTTCTCCCCTTTACTTTTACAGCATCTACCTTATTCACTTTTGTGTACTCGCGCAATGTCATGTTCAACAACTGCTGAGCCGCAACTATCTTTTTCGCACCTTCTAGTATTTTCTGCCTAGTTTCTTCTAACTCGGCATGTGCCCGAGCCGGATCTACTGCAAGAGCTATGGGGCTCTCTAGGCTATCTATCGCCTGCTGTAGCACGTTCTCTGGCCTCTCTAGTGGAGGACCTCTACTTTTCCTTGGTGCCCTGGGTGTTACCTCCGGATCTGGTGCCGGATCCTTGCTCGCGCTAGCGCCAGGCGCCGTCATCATCACCTCGGCATGGTCAGGGGAGCGAGTGATACGTGCCCCGTGAGCCGCGCTAAGGGGTGGCTCGCCTCCCTCGACGACATGCCGCGGGTGAACGCACGACACATCGACTGCGACGTAGATCTTGTGAGCGCCAAGCTTGATGAAGAGGCCGTTGAACGGAAGAGGTTGTTTGCTGAAGCAGCCAGCATTGTCGCTGACGAAGTCCAGTGCTCCAAAGCACTGAACGAGCCTAGAGACGATGCGCTTGCCGTTGCCAATGAGGTTTCCCATCCGGATCTTCACTCCTGCTAGCGCCACTAGCCTCACGGTGGGCGCCAACTATCGTGGTGGTGTCACGGAAGATGCCATGGATATGCTAAAGATGGGGCCAATATGCACTAGAGGAATCTAGGGAGGGATAGTGTGGTGATTCCACACACAGATGCTTTGTATTCTCCAAGCTAAATGAGTTTACAAGTGCTCCTTGAGCTGTATTGGGGAGAGGAGGAAGAAGGAACTCTCTTACTCTCACCACTACCTATCTCCAAGGAACTAATTACTCAAATTCCAACCAACCCCCTTCTACAGAGGCCCTAGCGCTCCTTATAAAGGGGAGTCTAGGTCTCCAATTAGGGCATACGTGGAGGCATATTCCTGGGAATATGCCTCTTCCCAAAATAGCAAACTGACCGGATCACTTTTCGCCATCGTAAGCCATGCAGAGGCTACGTAAGCCTCTGTGGTGCCAGCCATCATCAACCACCTGGTCGGCCACGCCTCGGTGGTCCTTCTCTCTGTCCGCTTCGCTCATGCTCCAGCGTACAGTGACCACCTTTTGACCAGCGAGATACCTTCCTTCTCTTGCAAGCTTGATATAACCCGGATCGTGCCTGGTTAATCCGGCCATGTGGGTACCTGCATACAAGTTACATAAATCCTGCCGGCATACAACATACGTCGGCCGAGACTCAGTTAGGTGGATATCCTCCGGTCTGGGTTACTCCGTGATTCGTCCTGCCCTGAGGTGACTCGGCCAGCATTTTCTTTGACCTTGCTGTACCTCGGCTAACTCGGCCTTTATACCCCGGCGTGACCCTACCCGAGGGTATCCCCCCAACAAATTTGGAAAAGTGCTGGCGTAATTCGACTCTGGCCGTGGAGGTCTTACAGGAATCGAATTCCAGTGTATAAGTGTGAGCACTCGATGCGTCTGTCAAGGAATGTTCATTGTACCTGTAGGCATGGATATGTTTCTGGTACTGCGCAGCAGATGCGTTGCCAGGCCTTATTCAGGTCTTATCTTCATGCTGTAAGCGCGACATCCGAATTTTTTGTCATCGTGGAGATGATTCGGGTGGCCCATGAGACATAATCTCTTCGTAGGGAAAATATGAGGCCGGGTCACCATAGCATTCGAGTGTGGATGTTATCAACACATAGTACGATGTACAAGGAGAAATAATCATAGGGTGCGCGACCAACGCTCCCTATGGGAGCAGCCCCCGAGTGCCTATTCGAGTCCTAGACTCGAGTGGGGACTAAAAACCTTTTGCGGCTGCTGTCATCTTTTGTTGCTTGTTTCAGTCGAATATGCTTTCAGCAATCCCTATGGGAGTTACCCGCAGTTCATAGTCGAATCGATGATTCGAGTGAAGGGTTTGTCTTGAATGTTCATATACCTGCATAAAAATTCTTTCGGGTGCACGACCAGCGCTCCTGTTAGGATTAGCCCCAGAGTGCTTGGTTGAGTCGAAGACTCAAGCAAGGACTAAAGTAGTCAAAATCTTCTGCTGCTGGAATCAATGACATCACTGCTGATGATGTGATGACCTCAGTTTCCCGTGTGAGCGGCTTTGACGGGACATGACGAGCGGTGGGTCCCATTTTCTGACTTCAATTTGACCGAGTGTGCGTAATCTTCTGGTTTAACTACGTCTCCTTGATTTCCGCACGTAGTGGGAGTATTGGGGGATGGTTCATGGTTCAGCTTCACCACGTGTCGATGGTGATGTGCACCACGCGTGTAGTAGGGTTTCTGCTGGCCGTTGGATGGCGTCAGCAAGGAGGTTAAGTAGCAGTGCAGCTGCGGTAATTTTCCCCATCTGTCTTCTTGCTCGTGCCTCCGTCGCCATTGCTGCTCTCTCCGCTTCCTTGCTCACTTCCTCTTTGCGGCACTGGACCAGCTCTGTGTCTTCCCCAGTTACTTTATCCGTTCACACTGCCATCTAAAGATGGGAAAGAAGAAGGGAGGCGCCGCCGCTAGATCTGCGGCCACCATTGTCACTGCCAAGAAGAAGGGCGGTACCACCATCGTGGGCACCAGCACCGCTAGCACTGGGAAGAAGAAGGGTGCGGGCACACGCGTCACCAATGGCACCTTGCAAGCGTCCATCATCAAACCTTCCGAGTTGCATCTTCATCGTCAAGATGGAGTTCTTCCACCCGCGGAAGACGACTCGCCAGTGCCTGGTGACGAGGTAATTCCTTGTCCTCCTCCGGGTTTCCGGGTGATGTTCCTTGCATTCATCATCCAAGGTCTTTGTCTCCCCCTGCATCCTTTCTTCGCGGGTCTCCTTTGTTTCTATGGGCTCCAGCTGCACCAGCTGTCCCCAAATTCCATTCTCCACATCTATTGCTTCATCACGCTTTGCGAGTGCTGGCTGAAAATCGAGCCACACTTTGGCCTCTTCAAGAGGCTTTTTAAGCTGAAACGACAGTCGGTGTCCGGCTCGGTAGTCTACGACATAGGAGGCTGCGGGATCCACGTCGACTCCTCTATCACCTATTTTGACATCAAGCTCACCGCATTCGTCCAAGGATGGAGAGACAAGTGGTTCTACATCCACGACCAGAAGGCTGACGGAGACCAGTATGGACCCGCGCCCTTCGATCCCGCGGCGACTTGCAAGAGGAGGCGCTCCTGGAAGAACATCGTGATGCCTGACGAGTCCAAGGAAACGGAGGTGCTGTATAAGCGCGTCTGCAACCTTGAAAGCTGCATAGGCAAAGAAGAGGGTGGCGCTGATCTCATTCGCACGTGGTTGCGTCGCCGCGTCCAGCCTCTGCAGGCCAGAGTGCACCCTATGTGTTTTGGACGGTGACGCGATGTCACTCAGATCTCGCCGAGGGAATTTCTGCGGGTGAGGTGGATAGGAGGGTGCGATTGGTGACCAAGTACACTGCCAAGGAGATTCTCCCAAGCGAACCAGTCGTGCCTCCTTTCGACGCCTCTAACCATCCTCCTGAGGTAGAACTGTACTACAAAGTAGTTTCTTTGTCGATTGCCACCAAGTGCTTGATATATAATGATGCATATTTTGATTGCGGGACTGAAGCATGGCTACCAGTTTACCTCCTCAGCCTGAAGGGGTTATTCCTCGCAAAGCAGAGGAGGAGGACGGGTCGGGGTCTACAGTCCCCATGGAGGAAGAACAGTAAGCCCCCGAGTCCGCTGATCGTGGAACCCACAAACGCTCTCACAGTGAGGACTCGGATGCGTCCTCTCCATCAACACCGGAGGATTCTCCTGCTGCTGTTGCAGAGGAGCCCATCCCGTCGTTCCTTTCCGCGCAGTGGCTCCTCCCGCTCGGAAGAAGATGCGACTTCCGAAGGAGTCATTGGAGGAATTCTTCGACCTTGATAAATTTAACTGGTGAGTATTGCCTTAGAGAATGCATCTTGCTTTCTTTTTTTGGAGTTTGCTTTTTCTGAAGTTTTTGCTGGATGTATTTTGTAGTCAAGCGGTGTCGTTGTCTTCTAACGATGTCCAATTTGTGAAAGAGTCCGGGGTCGTAGACTCCAAGTCCAAGGATGTGGCCAAGCGGTCTCCTTCTCCTCCAGTGGTGGCCCACTCCGGGCATAATTCTTCGAGTTCCCCGCTTGCTGGGGAACACCAGATGGTTGCCCGGACGACTGCGCGGCAGTCATCTTCGGAGTCCCTGGAGGATCACGTAAGCGTCCTTTTTGATGTTTTGGCAGTCGAATTTATACTTTGTGCTGCCGCTGAACCTTTGTTTTCCTTTTGATGCAGCTCATTGTGAAGGAAGTTGCTCGCCTGGCAGAGCAAGTCCTTGTCATGGGTCGATAGCACACTCTGCTAGACAATCGGCATCGTGACGTTGAAGGTTAGTTTTGGCTTCGTCTTTGTATTTGTGAAATTTATAAATTCGATTGATGATACACCCTGTGCTTTTGTAGTTGAGCACAATGAACTTCTTTGCCGTGCTGCTTCCCTCGAGAAGGCGCTTGCCGCGGCGGTGAAGAATCACGATGAAGCAGTCGCTGCTCTGGAGGAGTCGCTAAAGCACGAAGAGGATTTGCGCGCTTCCAGTGGTGAGAGGGAGAAGTTGTTCGAAGAACAACTTTTCTCGATTGCCCAGTCCCTCTCAGGTATTTTTTTTTAGCTGGATTTCTGTTGCTCCTTGTTTGATGTCGTATTTGCTATGCTAACACCTTATGTATGCAGATGTCGGTGGCCTGAGCTTTGACGCCCAGTTTCTTCGCCG
Source organism: Avena insularis (assembly GCA_023614405.1). Lineage (NCBI taxonomy): Eukaryota > Viridiplantae > Streptophyta > Magnoliopsida > Poales > Poaceae > Avena > Avena insularis. The sequence continues at coordinate 412,957,271 of CM042692.1, read as the reverse complement.
CAAAGATGCGTTGGCCGGTGCCATGGCCGCAGTCGAGGACCGCAGCGTTTCCCTTCAGGGGACGTTGGAGAAGGCCAATGGTGTGCTCAGTCGCATCCGTGAGGATCTAACTCCCAAGGCTGAGCTGATTGACAACCTTGAGGACCTGGTGGAATCCCTTGCTGGGGTTATTCTCATGGACTTCAAGAATTCCCAGCGGTCTGTCGGTGCTACCATGGAACTCGCGATGGCGCAGGCCCATGGCATGGAGCTGGATCCTTCCACGATCTCCAAGGCGATGCCCATCGACGCAGATGGCCAACAGGTAGTGTTTGCTCCCTTCGCTACTGGCTGTGGTAAATATGGGCCGTAGCTCATCGATACAGTCGCAAGATATTCTACGGAGCTGCAGCGAGCGAAGACTGCGGCATCAGGGGCTACGACCAGAAAGTCTGTGGCATCAGAGGCTACCATATATTCGATGAAGCCTCCGAAGTCAAAGTCCAAGTCGAAGAAGCAGATTGCTCCTTAGTTACCAATCTGTAATAGTTGTAGTTGCCTTTTGTTGAAACTATGCTTTTGTGGGAGTATCCCTGTTGAGACTTTGTTGTGCCTGAATGCATTCATGCTTTTATCAATGTATCCTTGGTCCCTTATTTGCTTCTTGCTTGATTGTGATAGGGTACGTTGAGTGATCCTCGTGACTCTCCTCCCACCGATGAAACCACGGCGCAGCCGCGTACAAAGGTGGAGGAACTATCGTTGCTTTCGCGATTGTGCGACCGCATTAAGCAGTTGGAGCACGAGGTGCCCATTGTCCGCGGTAGCGCGGATGTGTGGAAGTCGAAGGCAGAGAAGGCCACCGCCCGTGAGAAGTATCTCCTGGAGGAAGTGGCGCAGCTGAATGAGCAGTTCAAATGTTAGCTTTCTACCCTCTCATCTTTTCTTTTAGTCAGTCGCGACGATGCCTTGTCTTCACACTTTGCCATTTTGCTTGGTGTAGTCGTCAGTGCTCGTCATCCGCAGGATGAGAAGGACCGGGTTGCTATTCGAATGAATAACCTGACCCGGGAGATCCTGCAGGCGAGTGGGTACTTTTGGGTGGACCACAATCGTGCGATCGCGCTTGTGACCCTGCAAGATCGTTCTTATCGAGTACTTCATTTTTTGAAGAAGGCGCAGTCAGGCCTTATGCATATTTATCAATCGATGTTTCCGTTGGACGCCATCCCTTCAAGCATGTTGGCTCTTCTGGCAAAGTTTCAAGATTTGAGTGCGGTCCATGAAAGCGTGCAAGGCATTAGTAGTAGCTAGTGCTATAGGTGTTTATGCGCTAAAGCGATCTGCATAGGCCGGATGTAGATGTTGTGTCTGGCGTGTCACGCTGCCTCGCTAAAAGTTATGAACTGGAACATGGTTCCGCACTATCAAGCGGTTGATCGGCCAGCAGAGGACATTATCGATTTCTTCGAGGAGCAGACGAACGTTCTTCTTTTGCAGCAGTAGCATGATTTGTATCCTACACATAATTGTATAAGTGTTGTAAAGTTCGTATGATTATGTTGGATGTAATTAATACTTGTTGATATGTGAAGAGCTTGCTAGCTTTTATATTTTGCGAGTGTATTGTACTCTGCAGTTCCTTTTCATTAGCCTGACTTGTGTTTATCTCAGCACCTTGCCAACCTGTCAGGTGCGTTTGTCGTCGTATTGATGACAAGTACGCCATGAGGGGGTCCTCGAGGCATGCGAAAGAGAGGGGTGTGAAACGTATGGTGTTCCGGGACAGTGAGCACACAAGTTTACCCAGGTTCGAATCCGCCGGCTTTGGATGGATCCTACTCCTGCTAGCAATCCAGTAATACGGCAGAGCCGGATATGGGTTACAAGGAGTTCGCCTGTGCGAGTTGATATTGTAGACTATTGTGTTGTCCTAAAGGCTCTCCCTAGGATGCCTTATATAGATATTCGGCCTAGGGTTTACAGGAGAGACCTATCGGGCTACGACTAAGAGTTGGTTACAGAGTACATCTTGAACTACAAGTAACAATATGGGCCTATGTCGGTAAGTCTTCTGGGCCTTCCCAGAGTGGACGGACTCGCCTCTTCTCGACCGGGTCGCCCGTGAAGCAAATCTCTAACCCGAAGTGGGCCACCCTGGTCAATGAGGAACCGTGAGGATACCTAGAAAGTATATCCCCAACAGCAGCCCCCGGAAGTCTTCAAGATCCAAAGTCGGATTGATCATCGTCTAGCTTGATCTTCGGCTTGCAGAATCTTGAAGGGTTCCTGAAACTTCAAAACAAAAGATACGATCCGGGTCTCAAAAGTCGGACCTATCAGTACGTTGTTCGGATTTCCAGCTTGATATTCAAACTAAGCCGGAACTTGGTCTCTAACGTCATCTGACACCAGTCATAGTCAAGTCACGTCACTGACAGACATTTCCTATCAGCACGACCGTTTGTGGGCCCGCCTTTCGTGGAACCGAGGCGTTGTTTCAATGTGTGCATGGAGATCGAGGCGGCGTAATCATCGTGTGAGGGATTACCAGTTCTTTCCACGATGTGTGGCACGGTTACTGTGGCATTTGCATGAATCTTGGTGAGGTTCGGCGGTTATAAGGGGTGAGGATTCCTTTTCCTCATCTTCTTCACCTATTCCAGCGTCGTTTCCTTCTCCTCCACTTCTCCCACGCGCATAGAGCTTCCTTGCCCCCAAAAATTCCCAGCGCCGCCCAACCGAGGTCACCGGCGCACCAGGAAAATGGCTTCCACTTCATCTTCCAAATGTGTATAATTTAAAGAAAAGTGAAAAGGGGAAAGGAGAGCAATCGCGGGGTTTGGATCTCATGCGTTCTTGACAACGACAAGCTCCACGGCGTAGAAGAAGAAGGGCTCCTCCATGCCGGCGACTGGCGGAGCAGCTTCGACGAAGCCGTTCCCAACCCTCACAACGGCGAGCGAGTTCACTTCGGCACTCACCTCGATAGAGGTTTCTCCTTTCCTCCCTCTGATTTCTTTTCTGAGGTGGTAGATCACTACGGTGTTCAACTTCACCATATCCCCCCGAACTCCATCTTAGAGATGAGTGCCTATGCGGCTTTGTGCGAGGGGTCTCTCGGCATTAGGCCGAGTCTCACTCTCTTCCGGTACTATTTCCATGTCTGAAGAAATTCCATCACCATCGGTAATCCTTACATTACCGGTAAGATTAGTCTTTCAGTTAGGCGTGAGCGTGTTTATCCTCGGATTTTAGCTAGTGAGTCGGTCAAACAGTGGTCGACTACCTTTTTCTATCATAAGGATATTCCCGCTCCCGGCAAAGCCACTACTTTGCCGGCTTTCGTCGATGGAGCCGCCACGCCCCAAGCGTCTTGGGATGAGGCTGCTCTGGCTCTCAGTGATGATTTGATTCTCGCCAAGAGACGGATCGAATACCTGATGAAGCACAAGGGCCTAAAAGGGTCCGACTTGGTCCAGAGTTGGGTGGCATGCCGGATCTAGCCTCTCCAGCACCATGGCGACCGACTGATGCATTCCATCACGACGTCGAAAAAAGACTCCCTCCGCATCAGCCCCAAGGCCTTAAAGCCACAAGATTATATAAGCCAGATCAAATGGCTGATAAAGGAGCGAATCAAGAGAAACATTCCGGATTTGTCCCTGGACATGCATACAACGGAAGACCCTGTAGTGCTGGTAAGCTTTCGCAATAAACCCTTTTTATGTGTTTCACCTTTAAATTATTTCGCCACACTGAGATACTATCTTATTTTCAGCTTGCCGACCTCCCCGAGTCGGAATTAGCTCCTATCGAGGGATATCCTCCCGAGTTTTCTCAGGAGGAGGAATTGGTCCCACTGCCGGACGTTGTGCCCAGGAAGCGCAAAGCTCCGACAGTGGCCATCAGCACAAAGGAAGTGCCAGTTGTGAAGAGGTAACTTTCCACACAACTTCTGCCTTTGTACTTTACTCATGATTTCTTCCAAGATATAATGTTCTTCATTCTATTACCTTCTCAGAGCTAAGCAGCTCATCAAGGGCAAGGGGAAGGGAACTACCTCGAAGCCCCTGCGTCAGACGAAGCTAACTTTGGCTTCTCCTGCCGTGGCTCCTCTGACTCCTGCCCCTCAACCTTCTGTAGCACCGGAGATTACTCCATCTCCGATCATTGCAGAAGATCCGGCTCCCTCAACAGGGCCAGCAATCCTTGAGTCGCAGACTGACATCACCATAGGTGACTCAGGTTTTGATAAGGGTGAACCCTCTTCAGGTAATGATCCCTCGGCAGAAGTTTTCACCGATAACCTCCTGAGCAATCTGGGACTTGCCAAATTCGGTTTATCTCGGAAATCTGTAGAGGAGATCCAACGGTTGGCCAAGGAATGCCTTGAAAGCCGAACCATTTCTGCCGAAGAAGAAGCACAAGAAGCGAAGGACGTCAAGTACTCCTAACTTCCCGAACAAGTACGCTTTCACGACGAGGGGTTAAGAGCTGGTGTGCTTTCACCACCTCTGGTTATTCCAGTCACCCTCGCCGAGAAGGTTACCACTAAGGTGAACATGTGCCTAAGCAATATCACACATGAACATCATGTAAGTCAGAATTCCAACTCATGTTTTTCATTATGGTACTTTATATCATATCCTCTAGCCCCCAAGCATGAAGTTGGATAAACAATCCGGGTTTATGTTTTCTTAGGATGCCAAAGAATGAACTAGTGTAGCCCCCAAGGCTCGTGCTGATATTAGCTACAATATTAGCCCTAGTCTTTAGTAGACTTCTGACTCTGGGTATTCTGACTTACAGAAAGTTAATTCATATAACCAGGAATTGTTGAAGAATATCTGCAACAAGCGGAGAGAGATCAGAACTCTCCAACTTGAAAATGCTGAGCTAAAAGTTTCCAAGGATGAGGTCGAAGGTAAACATTCTGAGACTCAAACCTTGCCTTGCGTTTTCATAATCAAATATTTTTGTTGAACTTTTGTTCTTTTGACTTACAACACTGGTGAAGCAGTCCTGTGCTATGATCGAAGAGGCCGAGAATCTGAAGACCTTGGTGGTGGAAAACAAAGATCTCTGCCGAGAGCTAGACCAGCTTAAGGCGGATCATGAGAAGAGCATTGCTCAAGTTCTCGAATCCTCCTCCATGGCCACCGTGGAGCGTGATCGCAAGATTGCACTCCACGAGCAGAAAATCTCGGATCTCAACGACGAGCTATTCAGAGAGAAGGACCTTTCCGAGGCGCTCCGGGCTAAACTCTAGAGTCTTCGTGAGGAGAAAACCAAAGTTGATGATGCCATTTTTGGTATGTTTCCATCTTTCTGACTTGCCTACATTCTTCGACTCTTTCAATGTCGGATTTATTTAACCGTTTTGTGTTATATGCATAGGTCCTCTGAACTTGACGGACTCCACCTCTGCCGAGCCTCGCACCCACTGGCTTACCCAAGTCGGCGATTTGCTTCATGACTTCCGCCAATCCCTCGAGGATATTGGCGAAGCTCTCAAGGTTCCAGATATGCATAGCATGTCTGACTTTCAGGTGCGAGACAAGGCAAAGGAGATGCCGCAGCTTGTCCAGGAATGGAACATGTCCTACGCGTGCTCCGCAGCGCAGAACGCTCTCACAATGGTCATGAGCCACCATGGAAGCATGGAAATCTGGCAAGTGACCAGAGGGTATTCTACTATGGACGAAGACGGCCAGAAGCAAGATATCAAAGCCATCATGGACTCTTGCGCCGGATATGGGTACCACGTAGCTGATTTAACCAGCTATGACACTCCCTTCTTCACCCGCGTGGACACGCCGCCTCTGCCTTCCGAAGAAGCAGCCGAAGTTTCCGATGATGACCAAACCATATCGGATTTGGACATCTCGGATCCTTATCAAGGTGCGGCTGATGTGTCCAGCGAGCCGGCAGCTCCTACCTCTCCTCCTGCATCATAAGTCATCAAAAAGAAACAGATGTGTTATTCTGAAAACATTATGGATCTGTAAATAAGTAATGTAATACTTTTGATAGTGCTAAGTTTTTATCTATTCAGCACTTTTGGCTTAAATTTTTGTGTGCCTGAAATGTTTGCATAAGCACTTGTATTTTGTTTTGTCTGCACTTACCGTTTATATGGCTTTCCGCCTCGTCCCATTCGTGAGCCGGCTGAACTTTCAACACGGAAACGTTGCCGAGCAACGGAGCTCAAATGCTAAACCAGTTTAAACTCAGAAACAAAGCCGGTTTCCAGTACCAACAATTCACTACTCGGAAAATACCCGCATCCGGCAATCAGACAAATAACCAAAGTATAGACTAGAAAATTTAGATTTATACCCGAGGGTAGCAATTTTAGAATCGGAAATCTAAACCAGAACAAACATGAGCATAAAGTACTTTCAAGTATTCTGGGATTTTCGGCTGTGACATGATCATTCGGAAATAAGATGGTAAAACTTCTCAGAAAAACTTGAGGCAACTAAAACTTTTATTTCTCACAGAACATGTACACATATATGATTACAAAGAATGATAAACTACGAATAAAAGGGACGTAGCTGAGCAATATTCCATGGTCTGTCTAACTCATCCGGATTTGTACTACCTCTAGGTCTCTTTCTCTTCTTAGTAGCAGGTCTTTCTTTGACTGGCCGCATATCAGTTAGGTAGTATGAACCATTGTGCAATACTCGACTAACCAAGAAGGGCCCTTCCCATATCGAGAAAAGTTTGTACTTTCTTTGTTGCACAAGCCGGAGAACCAAATCGCCCTTATTAAAAGATCTGCTTTTGACTCTCTGGCTATGATACTTACGTAACTTCTGCTGATAGGCTGTTGATCTCATTTCAGCAACGACGCGAACTTCTTCGACTAAGTCGAGATCATTTTGTCGAGAAACCTCGGCATCCTCTTCGATATACACGGCCACTCTAGGATAAGTGTGAATTAAATCACTAGGAAGAACTGCTTCTGCGCCATAGACCAAGAAGAAATGTGTGTATTCGGTTGACCTGTTCGGAGTTGTTCGTAAACTCCATACTACAGAAGGTAATTCCTCTGCCCAAGCCCCCGCAGCACGTCGTAGTGGTGCTTCGAGTCTCGGTTTTAGGCCCTGTAGGATTAATCTATTTGCTCTTTCGACTTGTGCATTAGCTTGTGGATGTGCGACTGACGCAATGTCAATCCGGATATTTTGTTTGTTGCAGAATTCGGCAAGTTCTCCCATAGAAAAATTACTCCCGTTGTCCGTGATAATACTATGCGGATAACCATACCGGATTATAACATCCTCGACAAATATTTTGGTTGTTGCTCCATCACAACTAGTGACGGGTTTAGCCTCAATCCATTTGGTGAATTTATCCACCATCACTAAGAGGTGAGTAAATCCACTTGGAGCCCATTTGAACGGTCCTACCATGCCAAGCCCCCAGACCGTGAAAGGCCATGTTATAGGAATTGTTCGCAGCTGATCAGCCAGAACGTGAGCTTGTTTGGCGTACTTTTGGCAGCCCTTGCACTCCTTGACCAGCCGTTCGGCATCTACCTTGGCTGTAAGCCAGAAAAACCGTGTCAGAAAGCTTTTGCCACAAAAGATTTGGCTGTAGCATGGTGACCACACTCGCCTTCGTGGATTTCTCTTAAGATTTCCACTCCTTCCGGAGATACACAGCGCTGAAAGACCCCAGATACACTCCGCTTATAAAGCTCACCACTAACTATAGTATAGGCTTTTGCTCGTCGGATGATCTGCCGGCTCAGAACTTCATCTTCGGGTAATTTTACATCTACCAAATAATCAAGGTAGGGTTGAGTCCAGCTGGGAATTACAGCCAGAACTGCTATCAAGGGTGAGTCGGATTTGGTCGGATATTCCTCGTCCACTCCCTTTATTGAGGGAACTTTGAGGTGCTCTAAAAAAGCGCCATCCGGGACCTCTTTCCATGCAGAGCCTATTCGAGATAATGCATCTGCTTCCTCATTTTCTACTCGAGGGATGTGTTGAACCTCAAACCCTTCGAACGATTTAGATAAATCATCCACGACAGCTTTATATGCTGCCATGTGTTTATTTGCATTACAAATATCCGACACTTGCTGAGCAACAAGATCCGAATATCCATAACACATCAAACGTTGGATGTCGATATCCTTAGCAATCCGGATTCCATGCAGCAGTGCTTCATACTCGGCAATATTATTTGTCGCTGTGAAGTGGATCTGCAACACGTATAAAATTTTATCTCCTTGGGGTGATTTGAGCACCACGCCAGCCCCCGAGCCCCCGCGAGCCTTAGACCCATCAAAATATAGGGTCCAATATTCCGACTCAGGGAGGGTCATATTCTCCTTTGTCTCTGTCCAATCAGCAACAAAGTCAGCAAGGATTTGGGATTGATTGATGTCCGAGGTTTATACTCAATATCGAAAGCCGAGAGCTCTATGCCCCATTTGGCGACACATCTTGTGGCATCACTGTTATTGATTATATCTCTCATGGGAGCTGTGCTCACCATGGTAATTGGATGTTCTTGAAAATAATGTCGTAGCTTACGAGATGCTAAGAACACACCATAAGCTAGCTTTTGATAGTGCGGATACCGCTGTTTCGATCTTGTTAAGACCTCGCTGAGAAAGTAAGTCGGACGCTGCACCAAGTGTTCCTGATTTTCCTCCGGTCTCTCCACTACCATGACAATACTGATGACTTTTTTTGTCACAGCAAAATAGAGCAACATCGGTTCCTGTGGTTCTGGGGCTACAAGGATGGGAGCAGATGAGAGTACTGCTTTCAGGTCTTGTGGTGTAGCTTCAGCTTCGTCGGTCCATACAAAATCCTTGGTCTTTTTCAGAAGTTTGTATAATGGTGCGGCTCTTTCCCCGAGTCGGCTTACAAACCGACTAACTGCAGCAATGCAACCAGTTAGTCTGTGTACATCCTTCAGGCGAGTTGGCCTGGAAATATTGAGTATAGCCTTGATTTTGTCTCGGTTCACCTCTATGCCTCTTTGAGAGTGTGTAAAACCTAATAATTTTCCGGCTGGGATTCCAAAAAAGCATTTCTTTGGATTAAGCATTATGTTGTATTTTTGTAGATTGGCGAACGTTTCCTCCAAGTCAGAAATCAATGTTTCCTTCTTTTTGGACATCGCCGCAATATCATCTACATATGCATGTACATTGCGTCCGATTTGATCGTGGAGGCAACGCTGCATTGTGCGCTGGTATGTAGCTCCTATGTTTTTTAGCCCAAAGGGTATCGTAACAAAATAGAAGGTTCCGAAGGGGGTTATGAATGAAGTTTTGACTTTGTCAGATTCCTTCATCCGGATTTAGTGATAGCCGGGGTATGCGTCGAGAAAACAGGGGAGTTCCGAGCCTACCGTAGAATCGATAACTTGATCAATCCTAGGCAGAGCGAACGGATCTTTGGGGCAAGCCTTGTTCAAGGCAGTATAATCAACACACATCCTTAAATCAGTGGTGTCCTTTTTAGGGACCATTACAGGATTGGTCGACCACTCAGTGTGGATGACCTCTTATATGAATCCGGCTAACTCGAGTCGTGCTAGTTCCTTAGCTATTGCCTTACGCTTTTCATCGCCGAAACGTTGTAAGGACTGTTTGGCGGGTTTAGCGTTCATGTTTACATTTAAAGAGTGCTCGGCAAGTTCCCTAGGTACTCCGGTCATGTCATATGGCTGGCATGCGAAGATATCTTGATTTGCTTTGAGGAACTTGACGAGCGCGCTTTCCTATGCGCTATATAGGCCTACGCCTATCTGGGTCACCTTGGAGGGGTCATCATCCTTCAACAGCGTCTTCTTCGTATATTATGATGCCTTGAACTCCGGATTTGGCTTTGTCACCTCCTTCTTTGTTGTGGGCATCTCGGACGGATCTATGCTCTTCTTGATCTCCTGGTACTCCTGGGCATGCAGCACGGCTTCAGCAAAGGCGGCATTTCCATCCTCGCACTCTCGCGCTTTCTTCGGGTCTCCCCTGATGGTGATCACGCCGTTGGGACCTGGAATTTTCATCATATTGTAAATGTAACACGGACGAGCCATAAAAGCCCAGTAAGCCGGACGTCCGAATATAGCGTGGTACGCGCTCTTGAACGGGACCACTTCGAAGGAAAGTGCTTCCGTCCGATAGTTCTTTGGAGTTCCAAAGGTAACATCCAAAGTGATTTCTCCTAGGGAATTTGCTTGTCTTCCTAGGACAATCCCGTGAAAGATCACAGAGCTGTGGTTTAGCTGGGTTTCCGAGATCTTCATCCGGCATAGCGTTTCGACATACAGAATGTTAATGCTGCTGTCGCCGTCGATGAGAGTCTTGGAGAAACCATAGCCGTCAATAAGTGGATTGACGACTAAGGCGTATTTTCCTCGCCTGTGCAACTTAGGCGGATGATCAGCACGGTCAAATGTGATTGCCACTTCCGACCAGTCCAAGAATTGAGGGACAGCCGGAACTATTGTGTTGAGCTCATGTAGAACTGCTTTCTTGACTTTTGCTGGTTGAGATCCGTGGAAGGTGACGTAGGTGTCTTTCTTGGTTGGAAATTTTTTCTTCCCTTCCGGCTTGGGATTTGAAGCATCAGCTTCGTCCATGTCGGAATTTTCCTTGGTCTCTTTATCCTTTTCGAGATTTTTCTTTCCCTTCTTCCGCTTAGCCCTGTAGCCAGCGGTATCATCTCTCTTAATGTAGTCATTGAAACGACACTCGGTGTTTGTGTGGGACGAGCCCCCATTGGCATCTAGGTGATGCACACATGGGTTATTGGCAATGTCGGCCGAAGAATAGGTTTTGCCAGGTTGCTGGCCTCCTCTATCTTGAACTCTTGATGTCCCACGACCGCGTCCGCAGCCACCACCACGTCCTCCTCGTCCTCCAGACCCGAAATTAGCAGTAACCACTACCGTTTTCGTGTTGGGCTTTTCTTCCGAGGTATTCTTGTGCTTCTAAGCTTGTTGCTTTGGTTGTTTTGCCGACTGTGGCACAGCTAGGGCATTCAGTAATCCCTTTGCATCATCGTCAGCATCGACATACTTGCTCGCTGTTTCTATCATTTCTCCCAAATCAGTGACCTTGTCACACTTCAAGCGATGACGTAGTAAACCGATTGGGAGACCTGCAATGAAAGCTTCAATCGCAGTTTGATCGTTTACTCCTTCACAGGAGTTCTTGGTGTCGATCCATCGTCCGAGATAATCCTGGCTAGTTTCTCCGGCTTTCTGGGTGCAACGTTGTAGGTATCCTACCGTACAGGGCCTCCGGTATGTGCCTTCGAAATTCCGAAAGAATGCACTTTGCATGTCATACCAGTTGTGGATGGTGTTCTCCGGAAGTTCATTGAGCCATGATCGCACCATCTTCCGCAACATGAGTGGGAGATATCTGGTTGCGACCAGGCTGTTTCCGCCTTTGGCGATGCAGCAAGCTTGGAAGGAATCCTGGAGCCAAGTATCTGGTCGAGCTATGCTGTCGTAGGCTTCAATGTGTCTTGAGATAGAAAATCCTTCCGGGAATTTTGTAGCTCTTATGCGTGGTCCAAAGCACTTTGGGCCCACATATATATCATCATTTTCGTAGCGCCGCGCCTCCATGTTGGAATTAATCTTGTGCCTTGCGTCACTTGGGGATAAGGATCGTCCCGAATGACGGCTATGGCTGCGGTGCCTTGGAGCCAGACTTCGGCTTCTGCCACCACCTCCTCCACCACGACGTCCTCCTTGGGGGGCGTTATGATGGCTACTTGGTGGGGAAGGTGGAGCAGCTAGGTTATTTCCGGCTGATCGCCGGCCTTCGTCCGAAGCGTCATTATTCCGGTTCCGGGGAGGATCTTCATTGTGACGGGTCCCCTGCTGGTTTGACTCGGCGCGGTGTCCATCGTTTCTTCGTCCGTCAGCCGGACGGCTTGCATGTCTAGGAGGTGGCATTCTTTGTCGGTCCTCCTCCCGACGTTTCTCTTTATCTTCGTCCATGCGATCCTTCGACTCTCGTCGCGGAGGATTTCTCAGATTCAGTGCAGCAATTGTCTCTTGCTCTGCAACTGGGTTAACGTGGCACCAGTAACGGGCAGCTTTGTGGTGTTGTCCTGAAGATCCGGTTCTTGAGTAGTTGTCTTCCCGACTGTCAGAACGATGATGTTGTTCCGGAACATGTTGGGGTCTTACGTCAGCCTAGGCCGGATCTATGCGACATTGGTCAGAATGGGAGACCAGATTTTGGCTTCCGGACAGGGCGACCTTTTGCTGTTCCAGGCCCTTGTTGAGTAGCTTAATGCCCAATCGGATCTGTTCTGGGCCCGGATTAGTAGATAGGATTTCTCGAGCTGCAACGGTGTTCTGTACTGGTGTCGGATACACCCAATCCCCGTTGCTGTCGCGTCGAGGTATCCCATGTTCTCCTCAAAAGAGGACTTTGTGAATCTGCGGGAACTGGTCGTCATGAGTATGACGTTTCCTAGTCTTCTGATGTTGCCTGGAGTTGTACTTCTCCGTAGTTGCCATGTGTTTTTTTTCTTCCTCGAGATTTTTGGCTTCATCAAGGAGTACTTGGCGACGTGCTTCTAGGGCCTGGGCCCTCTCGTCCAGCTCTTCAGCAGTAAGTTCTGCAGCTGTAGGAATAGGTGTGGTTAATGCAGCATCGATGAGTTTACTTGCACCTTCAGTGATCACGTGTCCATCCACCGACTCTTCTTTGGGCTTCTTTGGGATAAGTGCTCCATCCGAGTCTTCCTCATATTCCTCGGTAATCACCTCCTCTGCCGGAGGATCTTTTGTCAGGGTCTTGTTCTTCTTGTTCTTCTTCTTTGCCTTCTTGGCAGCGCCGGTAGCAAAGACGGATTTGGGTCTGTTTCCCGGAGTCAGGCTCTGATCGGTACTTTCGAACATCTCAACCTCGGGATTATCTCCGATTTCCATGTCATCCTGCACTTTGGGAGAGTTTTCCCCGGATCCTTCATCCATGGCTTCTTCTTCCTCTGCAGATTTGGAGTTATACTCCTCTTCATACTCCGCGGAGAACTTTTAGAAATCTGCCGACGTCCTCGAGTCATCCGAAGATGCGGGTACGTCGGCGTTTGTTCCGATAGCCTCCAGCACAAAATCGGTGTTGTCTCCAGCATCGGCGGAGTCGGATCCCACATATCTGACAAAGTGCGATGTGCCCCTCCTGAGATAACTGCGGTCTTCATAGTAGGCTTTGTCGAAACACCTGATGGTCTTGAGGATTTCGTCTACGCCTGAGTTTTGCATCATCATGCGTCTTAGTGTGTATCTCAGGAAGGGCCTGTCTGTCCCAGTGTCATCAGATCCAGAACCAGCATTGTTGCTATGCTCCTCCTGGATTTCAACTTCCGTGGGTGGGTCGATCTGGGATTCGGTCTCTCCAGGGAGATCCACTCCAGATTCAACTTGGACCGCCAGGTCTGCTTCAGGCTCGGACTTCTCCACTATCTCCTCAACTGGTGCGGGCTAGGTGGGATTAGGGTTTTCTGAGATCTAGAACTCTGCCGCCTCTGCGGACAAAGGGGACCCAGAAATTTCTTCTGCCTCTATCATCACCGCTGGGGTGGGTGGGACAGGTTCAGCAAAGCCAATGTAAACATCGATCTCGCCAAAATACATGATGGTGTAGGTGGTCACGGCTTCCCTAGCCGGAATCCAAGTCTCGTCGAGGATGATGAGAGGGGCGTCGCTGGCGTACAGGATGCGACCGACGGTGATAGTCTCGCCGATTCTGATTCTTGCAGATTCCGCTCGGAACATAGATCCGAAGCTCATTTGCCCCACGGTGGGCGCCAACTATCGTCGGATTGATGACAAGTACGCCATGAGGGGGTCCTCGAGGCGTGCGGAAGAGAGGGGTGTGAAACGTACGGTGTTCCGGGATGGTGAGCACACAAGTTTACCCAGGTTTGAATCCGCCGGCTTTGGACGGATCCTACTGCTGCTAGCAATCTAGTAATACGGCAGAGCCGGATATAGGTTACAAGGGGTCCGCCTGTGCGAGTTGAGATTGTAGACTATTGTGTTGTCCTAAAGGCTCTCCCTAGGACGGCTTATATAGATATTCGGCCTAGGGTTTACAGGAGAGACCTATCCGGCTACGACTAAGAGTCGGTTACATAGTACATCTTGAACTACAAGTAACACTATGGTCCTATGTCGGCAAGTCTTCTAGGCCTTCCCGTAGCCGGACTGGACTCCGTCTCTTCTCCCTGACTGGGCCGCCCGTGAAGCAAAGCTCTAACCTAAAGTGGGCCACCCTGGTCAATGAGGAACCGTGAGGATACCCAGAAAGTATATCCCCAATAGCGTTGCAACTAGGTTGGTGTTTATCAAGGTTTCGATTGATGTTGTGTCAGCTACTCAGGATACTGCGATTTGTTCGTAGAATAGAAGTATAAAGGGTGGCGCAGCCCTCGAGTGAAAAAATTGCAAGAAAATAAGGAGAACACTGAGTTTTGGGGCACCTAGCTTAAGTGATTCGTGGAACAGTACGAGGTACAATGTGTGGCTAAGTAGCCTGGCTGAATAGCCTTATTTGTAATGTAAAAAACGACTAGGGGTAGAAGCGACGCAGCTGCGCGACATTCAAGGGGTTGGAGTATGCGACTCCTACATCAAAATCTTTAAGACGATAGGCGTCACCTAGGGTTACTTCTGTAATCACGTACGGTCCTTCCCAAGGGGACTCGAGCTTGAGATGCCCTTGTTGCTTCAGTTGTAGGACTAGGTCTCCTTCGACGAAGGATCTGGGGCGTAGCCAGCTACTGTGGTAGTTGCGGAGGCTTTGCTGGTAGATCGTTGATCTCTCAGCTGCGATTTCCCATGCCTCGTCAAGGAGGTCGACGGAGTCTTTGAGTGCAAGAGTTGACTCCTGCTCGCTGTAAGCGACCACCCGTGGGGCTTTGTAGCGTACTTTTGTGGGTAGCACTGCTTTAGCTCCGTGCACCATGAAGAACGGAGTGTATCCCGTGGCGCTGTTTGGAGTTGTACGCAGGATCCAAAGAACTGATTGCAGTTCGTCTGGCCAGCATCCAGCGGCTTGTTCGAGTGATCGAAGGAGTCGCTTCTTGATTCCACCGAAGATGAGGCCGTTGGCCTTTTCGACTTGACCGTTGGTCTGCGGGTGAGCTACCGAGGTGTAGCTTATGTTGATTCCCAGGTTTTCGCAGAATTCCTAGAACTCCTTAGAGGTGTAGTTCGTCCCATTGTCCGTGATGATGCTGTGTGGCACTCCAAAGCAGTAGACAATGGACTCGAAGAACTTGACAGCGATGGCCCCTGATTGATTTGTCATCGGCATGGCCTCGATCCACTTGGTGAATTTGTCAACTGCAACCAAGAGGTAGACGTAACCTCCTCGCGAGGATTGTGGGAGCTTGTCGACCATGTCGAGTCCCCATTGCGCAAAGGGCCAAGCCAATGGTATTGGCCGAAGTTTTGCGCCAGGTGCGTGAGGTTTGTCGGCGAATCGCTGGCAGGCGTTGCAGCGCTGGACGATCTCCTTGGCGTCGCACATGGTCGTGGGCCAGTAGAAGCCAGCTCGTAGAGCTTTGGAAACGAGGGCGCGACTGCCAGTGTGGTGCCCGCAAGTGCCTTCGTGGATGTCGAGGAGGACGGCTCTTCCGTCCCCGTTGGAGACACATCGTTGAAGTACTCCTATGATGTTGTGCTTGTATAGTTCGCCGTTAATGAGGGCGAATGCCTTGGGTCGTCGCGCAATGTGTCGCGTGTCAGTCGGATCATCTGGCAGCCTCTTGCTGAGTAGATATGTGATGTAGGGTTATGTCCAAGATGGCTCAATCATCATGACGCCCATTGGTCCTTCGAGTCCTGTATCGAGCTTCAGGTCGTCGAGTGCCATTGGCTCGTTAGGTGGTGTATCCCCCGAGTCCGTTGAGGTTCTTGATTTCTTCTCTGGAGCCTTGGGCTTTATGGAGCGCTCGCAGATGCGCTCGAGAAATACCCCGGTGGTATGGGGACGCAGGGGGAACCAATATGGCGAGTAGATCTGCCTCTTCATTGCTTTCGCGGCCCACGTGTCGCAGCTCACAACCGTCGAAGTCTCCTTCAAGTGTGTCGTAGAGGTCGCAATAGGCGATCATGTTGTCGCTCAGTGCGTCGTACTCGTGCATCGTTTGGTTGACCACCAATTTGGAGTTGCCATAGATGATGAGCCTTTTGGCGCCGCATGCTTTTGCCATCCGTATCCCATGGATTAGGGCTTCGTACTCAGCTTCATTATTGGAGGCGGTGAACTGCATTCGCAGAATGTATTTCATCTTGTCTCCGTGGGGCGATGTCAGTATGACACCTGCGCCAGCTCCGTCCTTTCGCTTGGACCCGTCGAAGTGCATTGTCCAGAGGTAGGACATATCTGGCTTGTCGGGGAGCTGGTTCTCCATCCAATGTATGAGAAAATCCAGGAGAACTTGTGACTTGATCGCGTCACGCTTTTCATATGTGATGTATCGTGGAGACAATTCGATTCCCTAGAGCGCGACTCATCCTGTGGCGTCAGGGTTATTGAGTATATGCCCTAGTGGGGCGTCGTTTACCACCACGATTGGGTGCTCCTGAAAGTAGTGACGCAATCGCTTGGCTGTCATGAAGACACCATTATCCAGCTTCTGGTAGTGCGGGTACCGCTGTTTTGTTGGCTTGAGCACCTCACTGAGGTAGTATACTGGGCGCTGGACCACGTGGACTTTATTTTCTTCGGCTCGTTCCACCAAGAGCACCGTGCTGACCACCTGGTTGGTGGCGTAGATGTAGAGCAGTAGTGGTTCCTTTTCACGAGGCATCACCAGTACTGGCGAGGTGGATAGTAGGCGCTTGAGATCTTCGAATGCTTCTTGCGCCTCGTCTGTCCACTTGAACTTGTCAGTTTTGTGGAGAAGTTGGTAGAAGGGCAGTGCCTTTTCGCCCATTCGATTGATGAATCGACTGAGCGCCGCGATTCACCCAACGAGCTACCGGACGCCTTTTACGTTCTTCGGCTTCTCCATGGCTAGTATGGCCTTTATATTCTTCGGGTTTGCTTCGATCCCTCTCGTAGAGATGAGATACCGGAGTAACTGCCCAGATGGTACGCTGAAGGCGCATTTGTCCGGATGGAGCTTGATCTGGTAGCAATCAAGGTCGGCGAAGGTCTCGCGTAGATTGTCGATTAGCGAGGCTTCCTCTTTGGTTTTGATGACGATGTTGTCAACGTAGACTTGGATGTTGCGACCAAGTTGGTTCGTGAGGCAAGCCTGCATGCACCGCTGATAGGTGGCTCCTGCGTTTTTAGCCCGAAGGGCATCGTGTTGTAGCAGAACACACCAAAGGGTGTCGTAAACGTTGTTTTCTCCTGATCCTCCTCCTTCATTTGAATCTGATTGTAGCCTGAGTAGGCGTCGAGGAAGCAGAGGCTCTCACATCCCGCGGTGGAGTCGATGCTTTGGTCGATTCGTGGCAGCGGGAAGTGATCCTTTGGGCAGTGCTTATTCAAGGAGGCGAAGTCCACGCACATCCGCGGGATATCCGTGTCTATTTTAGGCACAAGCATTGTGTTAGCGAGCCAAGTGCTCTCCTTGATCTCGCGTATGAATTTTGTGTCGAGGAGTCTGTTGATCTCCATTCCGACTGCCTTTTCTCTTGGTTTAGACAGTCGCCAAATTGTCTGCTTGACTAGCCTTGCGTCTGGATTCACGTTGAGTGAGTGCTCGGCGAATTCCCTGGGGACTCCTGGCATGTCCACTGGACACCAGGCGAAGATCTCCCAATGCTCACAGAGGAATTCGACAAGCGCGAGTTCCTATGCGGAACTCAAGTTGTTGGCGATAAGCGTCATCTTGGTCGGGTTTGTTGGGTGGACCTGGACTTTCTTCGTGTGCACCGACGAGTCGAAGGATAGGTCGGGTGTACTTGGCCTACTCAGGGGAGGTAGACTGTTGTCTGTTGACTCCTTCAATCTTGCGAGTTCCTCCTGCATCCCGAAGGACTGGGAGATTCTGTTGAATTCCCTGTCACAGTTGTCGGAACTCTTGAAGTTGCCATTGATTATGATTACACTGTTTGGACCTGGCATTTTCATCTGCAGGTAGGCGTAGTGCGGCACCGCCATGAACCTAGCGAACACGGACGTCCGAGGATACAGTGGTATTGCGAGGGCCAGTCGACGACATCAAAGTCGATACGTTCTCGCCAAAAGTTTTGAGGCATGCCGAAGATGACGTCGAGGTTGATTTTGGCCAGGGGATATATGCCCTTCCCTAGGACGATGTCGTGGAACGTCGTGTCTGAAACTTCCAGACAAGTCAGAGGGATCCTCATCGCTCGCAAGGTACTCATGAACATGAGGTTAACGCCGTTGTCGCTGTCCATGAAGACATGACTCATATCGAAGCCTCCGATCTGCGCCTCGAGTATGAGGGGACAGTGGCCTGGAGGAGGAACTTGGCGCGGGTGGTAGCGCCTATCGAAGGTGATGCAGGAGTTGCTTCTGCTAAGGTACTCAGTGGTGGAGGGTGGAGAGTTTATCGCTAGATTGACTTGGCGAGTGATGGCCTTCTGCACTCGATTTGAGGGACGCCCTTTTTGGATCATCCCCATGTTACCCACGGCTCGTGGTTATGGCTCGCCTCCGTGATGCTGGACCGATGGGGCCGCAGGTGGTGGTGGAGGAGCTCCATGTGCCACAGCGCCTGGGGAGGCTCCATAGCCCCTGTTGACCGTGTCGCGATTCATCCGAGCCAGGCCCTCGTGGAGTTTGAGGAACTCGCGGCAGTCCTTGAGAAGCTGGCTGGATTTCTTCTTGCCGTCGTGCTTGTCGATGTAGAAGTGCACGTTGCATGGTCCAGACAGTTTGTCCTCGATAGATGTTGCGGGTGCCTCTTCGCGAGTGTGGCGTTGCCACACCTGCGTGGTTTTTCCACTATCATGGTATCCACCACTGCGATATCCGCTATTGCGGTTGTCGTCGCGTTTGTCTGCGTAGCCGGCTGCGACCACATTGACCTCGTCGCGGTCATCATAGATGCGCATCCGACATTTGCCTCGGTGGTCCCGTCTGTGCCTGAGGTCGTCGTCGTCATTGGAGTAGGTACGGTTTTTTACCGAGTCTTCTCCGTCAGCCCACCGATTCGCGATTTCCATCAGATGGTCGATCGTTTTGGGCTTCGAGCGGCCCAGCTCCTCCCTGAGCTCTATACGGCGAACGCCACCGTTGAATCCGTTGATTGCGTGGTCCTCCGAGATGTTTTCTGCGGAGTTCTTGATGATGAACCACCTCTAGATGTACGAGCGCAGCGATTCGCCGGATCTTTGCTGGCAGCTTCTCAGTTCTTCAATTGATACAGGCCTATAAGTGCCCTTGAAGTTACGCACAAAGCTGTAGACCAGCTCTTCCCAACTACGAATGGATCCGCGCGGAGGTTGTTGAGCCATGCGCGAGCGGCACCCTGCAGCTGTAGCTGCAGGCATTGCATGGCCGTGCTTCGACTCCCGCCATGTAGCCTAACGTAGGAGATGTGGTCCTCCAACCAGATTTTCGGGTCCTGCAGGACGTCAAATTTTGGGTTCTCCGACAGGAGCTTGAACCCCTTAGGCATTCGCTTCTGCCTGATGGCTCTGCTGAAGCATCTGGCGCTGCAGAGTTCAGCCTCGTCTTCTTCTGAGTCAATCGAACGAGCACGTCTTGCCCGCATCTTGTCAACTTTGCGCTGCATCAGGTCATCGCGCGTGTCGTAGTCGCGGTCATGCCGTTGTGAGCAACGTCGCCGTGACAGATCGTGACTGTCGTCACTGGAGGAGTACAAGTAGTACTTGTCCATAGCCTTGCTTTTATTCGGCTCTGGAGTTGGCTCTTTGTCGAGGCCAGCCTCGATTAGCTCCAGGCCCACGATCATAGATCGGTGCATGGTAGCTCACGGATCTCTAGCCGGTGGCTGGTTGTTGAGGAGGTACATGGTAGCATCCGTCACCGTGGCTTGCGGCGTTTTTGGGATCACGTTGCCCCGCGTGTCCACCGTCATAGAGCTGAAGTTGAGGACTTTCGCAGCTTCTACGCGTTCTTGCTCGGTGAGGTGGGCCAGTCGAGATCGCCTCTTGTTGGCCACGTACTCGTTGCCTTTGGAGGAGGATCCTCCGTGGGAGGAGAGTCCAGCTCGTCGAAGACTCGAATCGTCCGCCACCTTTCTGTGCGCTTCGAGTTGCACGATCACCTGCTGCTGGCGCTTGAATTCCTCCTTTAGCAGCCAATGGTAGCCCATCAGCATGTCCTGCAGTGTGTTGGGGGGTAGAGGATTGCCCCGCAGAGCTTCACAACAACGAGCCCACTCGTTGTCGTTGAGGTGGATCTGCATGCACTCGCCGGTGTTCTCATTCGTCATGAGTGCCGGTTCTGCCCTCGCCCCGTTGTTAACGGGCGCGCCATTACCACCGTTGGTGGGGCCGCCGTTTGCGACTAGTATGCCACCATTGGGCGTACTGCCGTTGGGCGGTCCGGTGTCAGATCTAGTGCCAGTGTTTTCGCGATTGACGCCGGTGTCGCTCGCATTGATGATGGCGCACATGAAGTGGTTGGGGAAGCTGTTGCTCCTGCAACTTTCAGATCCGGAGCCGTAGGCTCCATCTTATGTGGCTAGGTCACCCAGATCAGATCCGCGACTGTTGTCGCTGTCCGTACTCCCAGCTGTTGCTGAGGTGTTGAGCTCGCTGAGGGTGCCAATTGGTGGCGGGAACCACGATGATGGGGCAATCGCAGGTGCTGTTGGCTGTTCAGGCATGTGAAGCGTGCCTAGTTGACCAACCTGGAAGCGGAATCTCCCAATCGCCAGACTGATTCCATCACCCACGGACTCGAAAGCCGGGCGAGTTGCCGGCATGTGGACGGTGAAGTGGAACACGCCGAAGAGTTGGCGAATCTCTGTTGTTGCAGAGTTGTAGACCACGGTTGACGGGGCCAAAGAAGTCGCGACATCAGCACTCCCAATTCCCACATACGGTGCCAATTGATGAGGGTTCAACTCGTCAATGCCCATTGTTATGGACTTGGGTTTTGGAGAAGGAGGGAGCACTGGAGGCATCAATCGGCTAGCAAAAAAGCACACTGGGATGCAAGATTTACCCAGGTTCAGGCCTCATAGAGGTCCCTACTCCTGCTTGTCTGCTCTTGGAATTAATGAAGGAATCAAAGATTACAGGGGCGCGCAGATATAATCTAGCGAGAGTTGTGGAAACTAGGGTTGTGATTGTCCTCCTCGCCGCCCCCTCCTAGCCTTTATATAGATAGGCTAGGTATCGGGTAGTAGTTCGAGTCAGTTATAGATTAGGGTTTGCCCTTTGAACTTTCTATCTTAAGCTTCGTCTTGTCTCGCAAGCAATCGAGAGTCTGTGGGCCACTCGAATTCCTTATTGGGCCTTGGCAACGTCGTGGGCTTCTGTCGTATCTAGACCGTATATGCCACACTCGAGTACCTGTAGGGTATACCCATGTCAAGGTTACTCCAAGAAAGTGTATAAAAATACTCCAAAGTGTGGACAAAACATAAGAAAGTAGATATAAAACAAGCATGGAACATAAAAATTATAGATACGTTAGCAACGTATCAACATCCCCAAGCTTAAATCTTGCTCATCCTCGAGTAGGTAAGTGATAAAAAGAAAGAATAATTTTTGAGGTGACATGCACCATCATAAACTTGATCAAAGTATTTGTAGAACATTGATAGCTGGGATCATAGTACTTTAACATAGCATGAAAGATATAGTTCTAACAATAAGACATATCAACTATGTTATAACATGAAAAGATACAAACAAAAGATTCATGAATAACAATGCTTTGCAAGACGTTTGTTTGTTTCACATAAAGAAAGCATAATGAGAATGGCATTCAGCTTGTCCCTCATAGTGTAGCAAAACATAAATGCATAGGACACCTTCAAAGTTCATAAGGGTGACTAGATACAAATAGTTTAAGAACAAGCAATATCAAAGTTATGCATCAATCAACAAGTCTTGGGACAATGCACATTAAACTAAGAATGTCCACTATGCTCTCTCAATAGGTGCATAGAGATAGAAGATGGAGAATCAACATAAAAGTAAAAGAAAGGCCTTAATAGAAGGAAGCAGGGATTCAAGTCTCATAAAGAGCTTCCAAAAATTATGGTACTTATTAGCTTTCAACTCTCACTGCCCCTATCATAAGAATCTTTAGGTGATTAAGGTTAAAGTAACACAACTAAGAGGATATGCTTGACAAGTTATAAGTTGAAAGCCCCTTTCTTACGAGTACCGAACCTCATGCTACTCAACTTCAGCCACAAGTAAGCTCTTGTCATTGTAAGTACATATGTATCATAGAGAACCGCCAATGGGGTACCCCTTGGCCCATGACACAAGAGCTATCCCATATCAAAATGACAAGGCAACAGACAATGAGCATCTCAGCGATCTTTTTATTTGCTATTTGCATAGGTTTTTATTGAGGATGCTTCATAGAATGCTCATTATGGTTATGCTGCAAGTTTCCACCATGATTAGGCATGGCTTAGGCTAGTGGCCTAGGCATTTCTCTAACACACATACAAACTCCATGATCTTACAATTTCCCCTTTTATTTCACACCGCCGGGATCCATAAGCAAAAGAATCATGATATCAACGGAATGATTAGTGCAATGTTGAAAGCGTTCCCCATGATACATGGTTCTGCTAACTTCAACTTATAAAGCGCAAGCATATACGCAACAAAGATGGACACAATGGTTCAAGATTATTAAGTGCAAGAAAGTAAAGTGTGCCATCAAGTTCGTGAGAGCTTTAATCACTAATTTTCACATAACAAGTTTAATTAGGAAGGTAGATAAAATCATGAATATACTTGGAATAGCAAATGCTAATAGGTAGGTATGGTGGACTCTTTGGAATAACTTGGTTTTATTTGGAGTTGGATGCATGAGTGGAACTCATACTTGATTGTGGAAGCTAGCAAAAGACTGGGAGCGACCAACTAAGAGAGCAATAATGGCCATAATCATGCAAAGTGACAAAACATCATTAATTAAAGCATAAAGTGATATTATAAGTTGAAAACTAAAGGATCGTAGAGGATATGGTGACTTGGGATAGTCTTAACATGGTGTGAGCATGCGCCAAGTCAACCCAAATAAAGCATCAAAGGAGAATTACTTCTGTTTCGGGATAGCAACTTTCCCAAGCATTACTTCTCTCTCATTAGAGGTTACTCTTGGCACAAAAAGCAAATAAAAAGGATAAAGAGAGGTTATTACTGAAGCAATAATTTCCAAGACTCAACTAAAACTTTTGGGTTATCTCCCAATAAGTACTTTTCTTTAACGCCTTTAAGTTAGGCATAAGAAGCAAGAAAAGAATCAAGTATTCTCAAATGAAGAAGCATTAAGATTAATACCAGAAATATCTTCAACAAGGCAAGGTATTTCATCCAAATAAGTTCTAGAGGATCCTCTCTCAATACTCTTGGGTTCACTATTTTCATCAAACGGGTTTTCAGGAACAATCCAATCAAAATTCTTTTCTAAGGCTTCATGCATTCCTACAAGTTTAAAAGGTATTGGTATCTTAATTTCCTCCCCATTAGGTTCGGTTTTGTCCATCTTTTCTCGTGTACCAGTAACATCTACACATGAGCCTAGCATATTAAAACAAACAAAGACTTTTCTAGCTTCTTTAGAAATATCATAGAATTCTTTAAGCAAGGTTTCTAAAATAAAATCTCTCTTTTCAGGGTCCTCAATTTCTTTAAGTTTAAGAAACATTACTTGCATTATGGGGTTAAGATTAACAACCTAGATTCCAACATGTGAACTAAAGAAGCTGTAGCAATTTCATAATTTGGAGCAAGTTCTGCAAGGGATCTATCCTCAATATCCTCATGCTTACTAACATGATTAAAGAATTCTTCAATATTATCTTTTCCAATTATAGAGCCACTGCCTATTGCAAGGTCTTTTAGGGTGAACTTGGGGATCAACATGGTGAGCTAAGAACGAGGATTTTTTTATGTTTTTGATAAAGAAAGCAAACTAGTTCAAATAATTTTTTTGTGTTTCTGATAAAGAAACAAGCAAACAAAGAAAAAATAAACTAAGCAAAACAAATAAAGTAAAGTAAAGAGATTGGTTATGAGGGACTCCCCTTGTGAAGATGTCCTTGACTCCCCGGCAACGGCGCCAGAAAAATTCTTGCTTACTCAAGATGTTGAGCTCGTTGGGGAACCCCAAGAGGAAGGTATGATCAGTATAGCAACAAGTTTTCCCTCAGTTATGAAACCAAGGTTATCGAACCAGTAGGAGCAAGGAAACACCTCCAAGGTGGTGTTTCCAACTTGGAATCCTGCACAACACAATCACAGAACTTTGCACCCAACTTACAGTGAGGTTGTCAATCTCACCGGTTTTGCTGAAAACAAAGGATTAAACGTATTGTGTGGAAGATAGTAATAGCTTGCAGAAAGTAAACAGAAAACAGTAAATAGTAGATTGTAGGTTGATAGTAAAAGAAAGGACCGGGGTCCATAGTTCACTAGTGGTGATTCTCCTTAAGATAGATGACATGTTGGGTGAACAAATTACAGCGGGGCAATCGACAAACATCGAGAAAGCATACATGCATATACTAATCATCTTGACTTCTATGAGATTTGATTGGGCATTACAACATTATACATAGACTGTAATCCAACTGCGTCTATGACTAATAATCCACCTTCAGGATATCATCCGAACACCCTCCAGTATTAAGTTGGAAGCAACAGATTTTGTGTAAAGTAAACAATACGATTGTTCTATGAACAAAGGACTGTTGTTTTCTCCCTATTAGCAACAGCACATCTAGTACCTTAGAGATTTATGTCACTTCCCCAGATTCCTAGAGGCATGAACCCACTATTGAGCATAAATACTCCCTCTTGGAGTTGCTAGCATCTACTCGGCCAAGATAGCTACTAACAACGGAGAGCATGCAAGATCATAAATAACAAAGACATGATAGAATCAATAATCAATCTGAAATAGCATCTCAATATCCATCGGATCCCCGCAAACACAACATGTAAGATTACAAATAGATGATCTTGATCATGAACGGAGCTCACAAGATCTAAACATGGTAGCACAAAGGAGAAGAACCAACCATCTAGCTACTACATGGACCCATATTCCAGGGATGAACTACTCACGCATCACACCGGAGGCAGACATGGTGATGAAGAAGGCCTCCAGGGTGAATTCTCCCCTCTGGCAGGGTGCTAGGAAGAGCTTCAGATCCCTCCCGATCTAGGGATGGAGATGACGGCGGCTACAGACTCTTTCATGGAATTTTGATCGGGTACTTAGGGTTTCTGTATCGGAGGCTTCTTATAGGCGAAAGGGGAGGCCGAGGGGGTGCCCTAGGCGGCCACACCACCCCTTGGAGCGGGCTAGGTCTGGCTGCGCGGCTAGGTGGTGTGGCCGGCCTCTGGCCCCTCTTCGTCTCGTCTTCTGGCTTTGTGTCACCCTCGATGAAATATTGACTTTGGATTTTGTCCCATCCAATTCCGAGAATATTCATTTTCTGACTTTCCTAGAACCAAAAATAGCAGAAAATAGGCAGCTGGCACTGTGGCATCTTGTTAATAGGTTAGTCCAAGAAAGTGTATAAAAATACTCTAAAGTGTGGACAAAACATAATAAAGTAGATATAAAACAAGCATGGAATATTGAAAATTATAGATACATTAGAAATGTATCAATGGTATGACACCGCAAAGATATATCTTGGGTTCATGACCAATACTCATCAATAAGCTCACATATCACAAAATGATATTTAGAGGATTGATTTGACTTGCTTTCGGCATTATGGGGGAGGGTTATCCCAATTAAGTAGGACCACACTCCCCCTATATTCATGCCCACACCTAGACCAAATGAGGATGAGATATAAGAGTGAGTGCATGGTAATCAAGACAAGCTCCTTGAATCAACGATATTTAGCTCATTCCTCAAGTAACAGAACCTTGCTTCATCAAGTGGCTTGGTGAAAATATTAGCAAGTTGATTCTTAGTGCTCACAAAAGATAGATCAATATCACCTCGAGCTACATGGTCCCGAATAAAATGATTCCGAATCTGAATATGCTTTGTCCTTGTGTGCTGCACCAGATTGTATGCAATTTTCACTGCACTTTCATTATCACATAAAAGAGGCACTTGTCACAATTGACACTGTATTCCTTTAAAGTTTGCCTCATCCATAATAATTGAGTACATGCACTAGTAGCAGCCACATATTGAGCCTGGCGGTGGAGAGAGATATACAATTCTGCTTTTTAGAAGACCAACATACCAAAGACCTTCCCAAGAATTGACAAGCTCCAGAAGTTGATTTCCTATCATCCTTATCACCAGCCCAATCTGAATTAGTATAGCCACACAGAGAGAAATTGGAGCCCTTGGGATACCATAGACCAAAATTAGGGGAATGAACCAAATGTCGGAAGATCCTCTTAACCGCCACTAAGTGGCTTTCTTTAGGAGTTGCTTGATACCTTGCACACACCCCTACACTCAACACAATATCGGGTCTAGATGCGCATAGGTAAAGAAGAGAGCCGATCATGGACCGGTATACCTTTTGGTCCACTTTTTTACCATTTAGATTGAGTTCAAGATGGCATTTAGTTTGCATTGGTGTGGCAATGCCATTAAGATCCGTCATCTTGAATCTCTTGAGCATGTCTTGGATGTATTTTGCTTGATTTATGAAGGTTCCTTCTCTAAGTTGTTTGATCTCAAATCCGAGAAAGAACCGTAATTCCCCCATCATAGACATCTCAAACCTGTCAGTCATAAGCTTTGAAAATTCATCATTAAAAGCTTTATTAGTAGATCCAAATATAATGTCGTCTACATATAGTTGGCATACGAAGAGCTCCCCCTTAACCTTCTTAGTAAAAAGAGTGGGATCAATTTGCCCAACCTCGAAGCCATGGTCTAACAAAAGCTCTTTAAGGTGCTCATACCATGCACGTGGGGCTTGTTTAAGGCCATAGAGTGCCTTATCGAGTTTGTAGACATGGTTCAGAAAGTTAGGATCCTCAAAGCCCGGGGGTTGCTTTACATATACCAACTCATGTAGAGGACCATTAAGAAAAGCACTCTTAACGTCCATTTGCTGTAATTTAAAATAATTGTGAGCAGAATAAGCAAGAAGGATACGTATGAACTCAAGACGAGCCACTAGAGCATAAGTCTCGCTAAAGTCGATGCCTTCAACTTGGGAATAGCCTTGCGCCACTAGTCTTGCCTTGTTCCTTACAACAATGCCATTCTCATCTTGCTTATTCTTGAAAATCCACTTTGTGCCGATAACATTGCAGCATTCCTTGGGCTTCTCTACTAATTTCCAGACTTTGTTGCGCTCAAAATTGTTTAATTCTTCATGCATAGCAGCAACCCAGTCCGGATCTTCAAGGGCTTCAAACACTTTCTTGGGTTCCACCATGGATATGTGAGCTTGGTGCTCACTAAAGCTTGCTAGTTCCCTTCTTGTGGACACCCTCCGTCTAAGATCACCTACGACTTTGTCAAGTGTGTGACCCCTTAATTCAAGATTCCTCTCTGCATGGGCCTTGCGACGAAGTTCAATCAACTTGTTGTTTCTTGGAGGAATATCTTCATCATTTGATTCTTAATTGGAATTACTAGCTTGGCCTTGATCTTCAGCTTGATAAGAAGAAATTGGAGATGATGAATCTTGCCCTTGATTTGGATTAGCATCCGTAACAGGAGGCTGCAGCTGTTCCGGATTTTCAGGGCCGGATAATCCGGTCGAGGGAGTGGCCGGATAATCCGGCCTGGGAGAACTTGGTCCATCAGCACCGTCTTGTAGAATTCTAACTTGAACTAGAGAGGGGTCGGATAATCCGAGGCCAGCTAGAAAATCCGACCTAGGAGTTTCAGCAGATCCTTCATTGTTACCACTTTTGCCAGTTGAGGTAGGTTAGCCGGATAATCCGGTGTCAACCGGATAATCCGTCCTGGGACTTCCAGGAGCAGTTGCATGATGATCTTCAGCAGTTTGTGGGATAGGAGTAGAGGTTTCTCCAACAGTTGGAGCATGTTGAGCTTGTGTCAATGTGGGCTCTACTTGAGTACAGCATTGTCCTTCTCGATCCGCCACAAGGGGTTCCTTAATGGGGCGGAAAAATCCCACGCCCATTCTTCTTATGGCATCTTGGGGTATTTTAGCATCTACATCACAAACATCAACTTGCCCCGCACGGGAGCCATCATTTTCCTCGAACATCACACTAGAAGATTCTACAACAGTTCCGGAGCTTATTGTAGACTCTATAAGTGTGGGATTCAGCACCATAACCAACAAAAATGCCTTCTAAAGCCTTAGACTCAAATTTAGATAAACGAACTCCTTTGATGAGAAAGAAACACTTACAACCAAATACCCGGAAGTAGGAGATGTTTGGCTTGTTACCGGTAAGTATTTCATAGGGTGTCTTGTCCAAGATTTTGTGGAGGTAGAGCCGGTTGGATGAGTGGCAAGCAGTAGAAATTGATTCAGCCCAGAAATTATATGGTGACTTGAACTCAACCAACATTGATCTTGCCATATCCATTAAAGTCTGGTTCTTCCTCTCGGATACACCATTTTGTTGAGGGGTGTACGCAGCGGAATATTGGTGTCCTATCCCCTCTTCACTTAGAAATTCATTTAAAGTGTAGTTCTTGAACTCGGAGCCGTTATCACTTCTAATTGCCAATATAGGGACATTGTGTTGACGTTGAACCTTGTTGGAAAAATCGATGACCGTTTGTTGGGTCTCGCTCTTCAACTTGAAGAAATAGACCCATGTGTATCTTGAGTAATCATCAACAATCACGAGGCAATATTTCTTCCCACCGAGGCTTGCATGAGATGGAGGACCAAAGAGATCCACATGAAGGAGCTCCAAAATCCTCGTTGATGAAATAATGGTCTTCCGTCGATGGGGAGAGTCATGCATTTTTCCTTCAACACAAGCCCTACAAACATGATCTTTGGAAAAGGAAACATTTTCTTTTAGTCCAAGGATGTGGACACCCTTGTGAAGACTTTGCAAAGTTCTCATATTGACGTGGTCTAGTCGGTGATGCCATAGCCAACCCACGTCGGCCTTTCTAAAAATATACATCGGGCCTGTAGTGGTTTTCCCCGAGAAGTCCACCACATATAGGTCATTTTCGACATATCCCACGAAAGCGACCTTTAGATACTTGCTCCAATTGAGTACCACCAAATCACCATCAATGAAAATTGCGAAGACCATCTTACCAAGGGCACAAACTGAAAGTAAATTGTAACCAAGGGTCTCAACAAGCATGATGTCCACGAGAGAGATATCGTGAGCAACCACAACTTTGCCAAGACCCAATACCTCATATTTTGACTTGTCACCATAGGAGACAGTTATATGATCATGGTTTGGCCGCATCTCCGAGATACTCTCCTTGCTTCCGGTCATATGACTAGTGCATCCGCTATCGAGCACCCATTTGGACCCACCGGAAGCATAGCCCTGCAAGAAAGTTACTTCTTGGTTTTAGGTACCCATTTTTCAATGGGTCCTCTCATGTTAGTGACAAGGGTCTTGGGAACCCAAATAGACCAAGATATGTAACTATCAAATGGACCTACATAGCTAGCATAGACATCACCATAATAATCACAAAATAATTCATAATTTGGATTATTAGCCCCTGCAAAACCAATATAGTTAGTCTTATCATTAGTTGTGGTGCTTGTCTTTGGTTGAGCAGTTTTGCTCTTCTTCTTCTTCTTCTTCTTATTTGTCTTGGGAACATAACCAAGACCTTCTTTTCCATTGTTTGTCCTTTGCTTGCTAAGAATCTCATCTAGGACTTCTTTACCTTTAGGTTGAGATCCCTTTACAAGTTCTTCCTTTAATCATGAATTTTCTTCAATAATACCTTCATGTCCACACGTTGGTGTGGATGTGCTAGGCATATTATACTTGTCCAATTGAGTTTGGAGCTGATCACGAGACTCATTTAGAGTAGAATGTTCACTCTCTGATGCCTTGTAGGCAATGTCAAGTGTCTCAAACTTCTCTGAGAGTCTAGCATGAGCAGCCCCAAAATCAATTTTCTCCTTCTTTAGTTTCTTTACCTTAGCAAGAGCATTGTCACGTTCTTTTATGAGCTAGGCAACCATTTCTTCATGGGACTCCTCATTTGACTCAAGTTTCTCCTCTAAAGAGACTCGAGTTTCCTCTTCTTCCTCTAGAGCATTCTTCAAAGAGGCTATCTCCAAATCATCTTCTCTTTCAATTCTCCCCTTCTCTTCGAGGAGTTCTTTGGAGTGAGAAAGTTGACTCATAAGAGCATCAAAATGAAGTTTGTGCTCACCTTGAAAGTTAGTAAAGAAATTGTCCAACGCAATAACCTCTTCTTTTATCCTAAGACTTGTATGATCATCCATATTAACATCCATAGTAGTCTTAGGAAATGAGGAAATGGAAGATGATACCTCAGACCCTCTTGCCATAAGGCAAGTGACGTTGTTGTTGATGAAGTTTTTGTTTGGAGGGTTGAAGAGAGATGTAGGGCTCGATGTGGTGGCCATAGCAGCCACCTCCCGAGAGCTATCTTCATCTTCTTCATCTTCACTTGCCGAAGAATATTCCTCTTGAGCCACCAAGACAATCTTAGGCTGCTTCTTGTAAGGGTCATTCTTCTTGATAAATGGTTTATTTTGAGGTATCTTGGATTTTTCTTTGAAGATGAGTCTGTCTCCATTGTCTTCTCTACTTTGATAACGACATTCAGCCACAAAGTGCAACCGATCTCCACAATTGTAGCACGTCCTCAGTTTTGGGCCATTCTCTCTTTGCCCACTTGACCCATTCTTGAGCTCAAATTCAGACTTAGCCTTGGCTGGGTCCTTCCAAAAGTTCCTTGCGTAGACGGCCATGTACTCACCATGATCACGCTTGACCTCCTCGGGATAGCCCATGGAGACAACATCGAATCCCCTTTCATCTTCATCTTGTTCAACAACATTTTCCTTTAGAGTTACATTGACTCCTTTTTGCATTCCAATGGCCCAAGCATAGGCATCTTCGGTGTTCTTAGCCGCAACCTTGAATGATGCCATTTCTTGCATGACTTCATTGGAAGTCATTTGGTGATAGTTGTGTCTACCTTGCAAACTCTTCAAGTCTGTTGGCTCAAATGGCATGAGAGTGCTCACATATTTCCTTTTGATCCAAGCATCATCAATGTTAGTGGCTCCATGCTTTCTAAATGTTGTAGCAATGACCTTGAGTCTTCTATACATGTCTTCATGGTCCTCACCATCCAACATGTAAAATCCTTCAGCTTCATTGCTAAGAGCATCATACCTATTCCTTCTCATGCTTTCATTTCTAATGAATAGGTCGGTGAGAGCATCCCAAGCTTCTTTGGCGGTGTTGAAGTGCTCAATATGTGGCATGTCCTTGGGACCCACTCCGAGCTGAATCATGTGAAGAGCCATTGCATTTAGTTGACTATCCACAACTTCTCTTCTAGTCAAGTTAGTGGGATCTCCAACATGAAGACCATCTTCAATGATACTCCACACCTCAATTGATGAACTGCACACATGAGATTTCATTAAGAATTGTCATTGATTAAACGAGGATGCAGTAAGCTTCGGTGGATCACCCCTATTATTTATATGAGGATGAGGGATAGGTGGGTCAGGAGAATATAAGTGAGAGACCTCACTATAATCCTCCTTACCACTACCCTTCTTGGAAGCGGATCCATTATTTTTCTCACCCACCATCTCATCTTCCTTAGATTCCGCATGAGCCTTATCCTTAGATAGAGGAGTGGGGGCCTCAAAGGAAGATGGAGGCGGGGATGTAGATGAGGTGAGACGAGCAATCATTTGCTGCATATCTTCCATCTTGGTCTCAAAGGATTTCAACAAGGTTGTTTTCAACGTCTTGAGGTCAACCATTGTGACCTTGTCCACAGCCTCACTCCCATTTTCCTTAGTTCCCATACTTCTCTTAGGAGGTTAAGCCCGAATAAAGAACCGGGGCTCTGATACCAATTGAAATGGATCGTATGGGCACCTAGAGGGGGGGGGGATAGGTGCTACTTCAAATTTTAATATTTTTTCAATTTTAGGCTTGACACAAAAGGTAAATTCTCTAGATATGCGACTATGTAAAATTTCCCTATATGCAAACCTAACTACTAGCGAGTAAAGGCGAGTAAAAGTGAGGAACGAGGAAACCATAGTGGAGCACGCGGAGACACATGATTTGTTTTACCGTAGTTCCTTCCTTGTTAGGGGAAGTACATCTGCGTTGGAGGGGTGGGCGGTACTAAGACCACCACGCCACAATATGCCTCACCTTGTTCTCCGATGGATCTCACCACCAAATGCCTGATCCACCTTTCCACTATTGGAACCCTTCAAGGCAGGAACCAACGCCTTTACACAACTAGCAGGGCACAACTCCACAACCGAAATTGGAGGCTCCCGTAATGATAACAAGCTGCCACAAGAATAATTGTTATCGATAACGAAACACAAGATCTAGATATCAACAAGAATACTAGATCGGGGATTATCCAAGTGAATGGAGAGGAGTTGAAGTGCTTGATTCGTGATGACGATGAATGATGTCTCCTCCTTCAATCCCCCCAAAGATCGAAGCCTTCGGGTGGTTGAAGTGGGAGATCTCGGGAGAGAGCTTTTGCAACAGGTCTGAACTTTTTTTGAATGAATCAAGAGTTCTGACAGGAGGGGTGGATGGGGATCTTGTAGCCCCTGTCTAGACGGAGCCGTTGGAGCATTTTGGGGCCGGATTATCCGGCATGGGGAATAATCCGCCCTAAACTCTGATTATCCGGGGGAAAATCCGCCCCCGAACAGAAGCTCGCGCCGGGCGGTCCTTGGCATATTCTCCCGGGGGCTAGATTATCCGGCCCTAGAGGATAGCGGATTATCCGGCTAGGGGAAAATCTGCCCCAGCCACGGATTGTCCGGGGGGAAATCCGCCCACAGACCGAAGCTCGTGTTGTAGCTCCCTTGGCCATTTTCCCTGGGGGCGGATTATCCGGCCCCAAAAGACAGCCGGATTATTCGGCTGGGGAAAAATCCGCCCCAGACTCGGATTGTCCGGGGGATAATCCGCCCCCAGACAGAAGCACACATGTGACTAGCCCTTGTCCAAGATGGTCAGGCCGGATTATCCGGCCCTTGATGGGGGCGGATAATCCGGCCCCCAAACACCAAAATCTTTCCTGCAACACTTAGCACACATAAGAAACTCCACGGTATTGTTATCTAACACGCAAAACATAAGAGATCATGAAATGTTCTTTCAACAACAACATCACCACTTAAAGCTTTGATCTGTGTTTTGCACTTAATAATCGTTTGTAACCCATGGCTTCGGTGTACTCTCGGTTGGATTAAAAGTCTATTGCTATGCCCGCTACATCAAGGGGGCTCTAGAATATTAGGATGTGTTGCCCACAAAAGATTATCTCGATTCAAACATTATACATGACTACGCTTATTATTATCTTTAATCCCATTTTATGTGCAGCTGCAGGTGGATCTTCAACCCTGGCCTATCTCCATCCATTGATTCAAATCCATTATAAATTAAACTAGATTGGTCTGATCAACTAAGGTAAAATGAACAAACAAAGTCTTGTAGACGTGTCCTTTTTTATTACCTTTTAGCAGTGCTTTCCGAGGTTCCATTAAACCTAGGTCTTCTAGGGAAAAAGCTATTATACTACATTCGTGAATCCGGATCGAAGGTATCAACTCTTTTTCTGGCACTGTTGCGAGCAATTTCGCTATCCTGGTGAGGTCATTAGAGACCTTGTTTTTAGTTTTATTATTAGTTGTAGTTTAATTATTGTTATTAGTTTACTTTCTTGTTATCTATTTGAAAACCCCAAAAAATTAGTTACTTGTTATTTGTTTTCATTACTTAAAAATTACCAAAAAGATAAGTGACGAGGGTTTAACTCATCAATGCCCATTGTTATGGACTTGGGTTTTGGAGAAGGAGGGGGCGCTGGAAGCATCGATCGGCTAGCAAACAAGCACACAAGGACGCAAGGTTTACCTAGGTTCAGGCCTCGTAGAGGTCCCTACTCCTGCTTGTCTACTCTTGGAATTAACGAAGGAATCGAAGATTACAATGGTGCGTAGATGCAATTTGGCGAGGGTTGTGGAAACTAGGGTTGCATGTGTCCTCCTCGCTGCCCCCTCCTAGCCTTTATATAGATAGGCCAGGTCTCAGGTAGCAGGTCGAGTCGGTTACAGGTTAGGGTTTGCCCTTCAAACTTTCTATCTTTAGACATCTTCTTGTCTTTCAAGTTATTGAGAGTCCGTAGGCCACTCGAAATCTTCATTGGGCCGTGGCAACACCGTGAGCTTCCACCGTATCTGGACCGTATATACCAAGCTCGAGTACCAGCAGGGTATACCCATGCCAGTAGCCCCCGAGTGTCCAATGGAATCACAGATTCGACTAGGGACTTTATGAAGCCTTTCGAGTGCTCTGTTTGTGTCATAGGGATTGTTGATGTGCGTGCCTGATTTAGCCGATGTATCGGTATCAGTTAACTACCTTAGGGTAAAAAAACGCAATCTACTCGAACTCGAGTCCCCGGACTCGAATTTGGAAAAGTGCTGGTGTAATTCGAGTCAAGCCGTGGAGGTCTTACAGGAGTCGAATTCCAGTATATGGGTGTGAGCACTCGACGTGTCCGTCAAGGCATGTTCATCGCACCTGTAGGCACAGATAATTTCTGGTAGTGCACAGCAAATGTGTTTCCAGGCCTTATTCAGGTCTTATCTTCACACTACAAGCGCGACATCCGAAATTTTGTCATCGCGGAGATGATTCGAGTGACCCAGGAGACGCAGTCTCTTTGTAGGGAAAAATATGAGGCGGTGTCGCCATAGACTTCGAGTGTGGATGTTATCGACACACAGTACAATGTACAAATAATCATAGGGTGCGCGACTAGCGCTCCCTATGGGAGTAGCCTCCGAGTGCCTGGTTGAGTCAAAGACTCGGGCAGGGACTAAAGAACTTTTGCGACTGTTGTCGTCTTTTGTTTGCTTGTTTCAGTTGAATTTATTTCCGATGCTCCCTATGGGAGTAACCCATGTCCATAGTCGAATCGTGGATTCGAGTGGTTGGGTATGCTTTGAATGTCCATATTCGTGCAAAAAAGAAAAGATCGTAGGGTGCGTGACCAGTGCTCCCTATGGGAGTAGCCCCCGAGTGCTTGGTGGAGTTGAAGACTCGAGCAAGGACTAAAGTAGTCGAAGCCTTCTACTGCTCAATCTTTGATGACATCAGTGCTGACGATGTGATGATCTCAGTTGCCCGTGTGAGCGGCTTTGACGGGACATGACGAGCGGTGGGTCCCATTTTCAGACCCTGACTTGATCGGGCGTGCGTAATCTTTTATTTTAACTGCACCTCCTCGATTTCCGTGCGTAATGGGGGTAGTGGGGGACTGTTCGTGCTTCAGGTCCTCCACATGTCGATCGCGATGTGCACCACGCATCTGATAGGGTTTCTGCTGGCCGTTGGATTACATCTTCCAGGGGGTTAAGTAGCAGCGCCACTGCGGTAATTTCTCATCTGCTCTCTCTGCTTTGTGCCTCCATCTCCATTGATGCTGCTCTCTACCTCCAAGAGTTCGTTTCGTTCGCGGCACTGGACCAACTTCGGGTTTTCCCGAGTTATTTTCTTCACTCTCATCGCCACCGCAAGATGGGGAAGAAGAAGGGAGGTGCTGCCGCTGAGTCCGCCGCCGCCATTGCCGCTGCCAAGAAGAAGGGCGGCTCCGCCGTTGCGGGCACCAGCGCCGCCGTTGTCGGGAAGAAGAAGGGTGGCAGCACTCGCGTCACCAATGGCGTGTGGCCTGCGTCCATCATCAAGTCATCTGAGCTCCGTCTCCTGCGCCAAGATGGAGTTCTGTCTTCCGCGGTCGGTGACTCGCGAGTCCCAGGTGGTGAGGTAACCCCTTGTCCTCCTGCTGGTTTCCGGGTGATGTTCCTAGCGTTCATCATCCGCGGTCTTTCTCTTCCCCTGCATCCTTTCTTCAGGGGCCTCCTTTGTTTCTATGGGCTCCAGCTCCATCAGCTGTCCCCCAATTCTATCCTCCATATTGCCTGCTACATTACGCTTTGCGAGTGCTGGCTTAGAATCGAGCCACACTTTGGTCTCTTCAAGCGTCTCTTCAAGCTGAAGCGCCAGTCGGCGTCTGGCTCCATAGTCTATGATGTAGGAGGTTGCGGTATCCATGTCGACTCCTCCGTCACGTATTTTGACATCAAGCTCATGGCGTCCATCCAAGGGTGGAGGGACAAGTGGTTCGACATCCATGACCAGAAGGCCGACGGAGACCACTTTGGACTCGCGCCTTTCGATCCCGTGGTGACGTGCAGGAGGAGGCGCTCTTGGAAGAACGTGGTGATGCCCGGTGAGTCTGAGGAGACAGATGTGTTGTACGAGCGCATTTGCGACCTCGACAATCGCATGGGTAAAGAAGAGGGAGGCTGCAACCTCATTCGCACGTGGTTGCGTCGCCGCGTCCAGCCCCTGCAGGCCAGAGTCCACCCTATGTTTCAGTGGGCTGGCACGGACGATGTCACTCGCGTATATGCCGATGGCATTTCCGCGAGTGAAGTAGATAAGAGGGTGTGACTGCTGACCAAGTACACTGCCAAGGATGTACTCCCCAGTGAACCAGTCGTGCACCCGTTTGATGCTTCTAACCCTCCTCCTGAGGTATGATTGTGCTACGAAATAGCTTTATTTTTGTCGAGTGCTTCTTTTTCTTGACTTGTGCTGACTTGTTTTCTGTATGCAGGATTGGAGGGTGTCTCCCAGTTTGCCCCCTCTTCCTGAGGGGGTTATTCCTCGCGAAGTAGATGAGGAGGACGAGTCGGAGTCGACCGCCCCATTTGAAGAGGAGGAGGAAGTCCCCAAGTCCAGCGGTCCGGACACTCGCAAGTGTTCGCGCAGTGAAGACTCGGATGCGTCGTCTCCTTCAACTCCAGAAGGCCCGGCTATTGGTGTGGAGTCGCCGATACCTGCCGTTCCTGTGAGTGTTGTGGTGCCATCTTCCCGCAAGAAGATGCGGTTGCCGAAGGAGCCGTCGTCGGAGTCAGAGGGCCAAACCTTCGATTTTGACAAGTTTGATTAGTAAGTATACAATTCTTCTCTTGGTAAATCTTGAGTTGCATTTTCGTGATGTTGGTTTTGTTCCGTAGTCAACCGGTGTCGTCATCTTCTAGCGACGTCCAATTTTTGAAAGAATCTGGAGTCGCGGACTCCAAAGCCAAGGAAGTGGCTGAGCGGACTCCTTCCCCTCCATTGGCGGCCCACTCCGGGCACAATTCATCAAGTTCTCCATGCGATCTGGAGCACCAGATGGTTGTCCGGACGACTACGCATCAATCGACTTCGGGGTCACTAGAGGATCACGTATGTGTGATGTTGCTTTTTCTTTCAGTCGAATTTATCATCCATACCATCTGCTGACCTTTTGCTGTTTCTCCTGTTGCAGCTTATTGTGAAGGAAGTTGCTCGCATGGCGGAGCAAGTGCTTGCTATGGGTCGCCAGCATGCAATGCTGGACAACCGCCATTGCATGGTTGAAAGTGAGTGCTTTTTGCTTCTTCTTCTTCATCCTTGTGATATACTCGACTGATGGTCTGTCTTTTTTTCTTTTGCAGCTGAGCATAATGCGCTTCTTTGCGATGTCGCTTCCCTCAAAAAGACGCTCGCCGCTGCGGTGAAGGGTCGCGATGAGGCAGTCGCTACGCTTGACGAATCGCGGAAACGTGAAGAAGATTTGTGCGCCTCCATCGCTGCTAGGGAGAAGTTGTTCGAAGAACAGCTCTTCTCGATTGCCAAGGCTCTTTCAGGTATTCCTTCGTCTGAATTTTTGTCGTGTCCTTTCTTTCGACTTTGTTATTGCACTGACATTTTTTGCCAACACTTTGCTCTGTGTAGATGCCGGCGGTCTGACCTTCGACACCCAGGCGCTCCGTCGTGATGATGCCTTGGCAGGCGCCATCGCAGCAGTCAAAGATCGCAGTGCTTCCATCTAGGGGACGATGACCAAGGCCAAGGGTGTACTCAGTCGCCTCCATGAGGAGCTAGCGCCCAAAGCTTAGTTGATTGAGAATGTAGATGATCTGGTGGAGTCCCTTGCTGGAGGGATCCCTGCAGGCTTCAAGAACTCGCTTCGTGCGGCTCGAGCTTCTATGTCACTCGTGATGGTTCAAGCCCATGGAGTCGAGGTGGATCCTGCTGCGGTCTCCAAGGCGATGATACATTGTAAATGTATCTATAATTTTTGATGTTCCATGCTTGGTTTTATCCACTTTCTTGTGTTTTGTCCACACTTTGGAGTACTTTTCATATGATTTCTTGGACTAACCTATTAACAAGACCCACAGTGCCAGCTGCCTGTTTTCTGCTGTTTTTGGTTCCAGGAAAGTCAGAAAATGAATATTCTCGGAATTGGACGGGACAAAAGCCAAAGTGCCTATTTTTCGAAGTCATCGATGCGAGTACGAGATGGAGAGGGGCTGGGGCACCACACCACTGGCCATGTGACCCGGCCCGCGCCAGGTGGTCTGCCGCCTCCGCACCCTCACCTCCCTTCCACCTATAAGTTGCCCTCGGGACAAAAACCCTAAGTACCCGATCAAAAATCCACGAAAAAGTCTATAGCCGCCGTCATCTCCATCCCTAGATCGGGAGGGATCTGAAGCTCTTCGGCACCTGCCGGAGAGGGAATTCACCGAGGCCTTCTTCATCACCATGCAAGCCTCCGTGTGATGCGTGAGTAGTTCATCCTTGGACTACGGATCCATGTAGTAGCTAGATGGCTGGTTCTCCTCCTTTGTGCTTTCATGTCTAGATCTTGTGAGTCTGCTCATGATCAAGATCATCTATTTGTAATTCTGCATGTTGTGTTTGTGGGGATCCGATGGATATTGAGATGCTATTTCAGATTGATTATTGATTCTATCATGTCTTTGTTATCTGTGATCTTGCATGCTTTCTGTTGTTAGTAGCTATCTTGGCCAAGTAGATGCTAGCAACTCCAAGAGTTAGTATTTATGCTCGATAGTGGGTTCATGCCTCCGTAACTGGGAAGTGATGTAAATCTCTAAGGTACTAGATGTGTTGTTGCTACTAGGGAGAAAACAGCAATCCTTTGTTCATAGAACAATCGTATTGTTTACATTACACGCAATTGTGAAGCAATAACTGTTGCTTGCAACTTAATCTTGGAGGGGGTGATGATAACTCAAGGTGGATTATTAGTCATAGATGCAGTTGGATGGCGGTCTATGTATAATGTTGTAATGCCCAATCAAGTCTCAAAGGAGTCAAGATGATTAGTATATGCATGTATTGCTTTCTCAATGTTTGTCAATTCCCCTGCTGTAATTTGTTCACCCAGCATGTTATCTATCTTAAGGAGAGCCACCTCTAGTGAACTATGGATCCCGGTCCTTGCCTTTTTCTTTTACATACAATCTATAAATTGTTTACTGCTTTGTGTTTACTTTCTGCAAACTTTTACTTCTTTCCATTCGATACGTTTAATCCTTTGTTTTCAGCAAAACACGGTGAGATTGACAACCTCATCGCAAGTTGGGGACAGAGTTCTGTGGTTGTGTTGTGCAGGTCTCCACGTTGCTACTAGCACCGGTAGTGCGCCTAAGGCTCATAGCAACACCTTTGGGGTGTTTCCTTGCTCCTACTGGTTTGATTAAACCTTGGTTTCATAACTGAGGGAAACTTGCTGCTGTGCTCATCATACCTTCCTCTTGGGGTTCCCAACGAGCTCTACATCAACACTGCTCCAACATTTTTCTGGCGCCGTCAACACTAAGCCATCAAGCATTTTTTTGGCGCCGTTGCCGGGGAGTCAAGGACATCTTCACAAGGGGAGTCCCTCATAACTAATCTCTTTACTTTGTTATTTTTGTTTTTCTTAGTTTCTTTTTGCTTTGTTTGCTTGTTTCTTTATCAAAAACACAAAAAAATTATCTTTACAAGTTTGATTTATTATTTGAAAACACACAAAAATTAAGTCTCCTTTAGTTGTCACCTCTTCCCTAGCTCACCATGTTGATCCCCAAATTCACCTTGAAAGACCTTTCAATTGGTGGTGGTTCTATAATTGGGAAAGATAATATTGAAGAATTCTTTAATCATGTTAGCAAACATGAAGATACTGAGGATAGATCCCTTGCAGAACTTGCTCCAAACTATGAGATTGCTACAGCTTCTTTAATTCACATGTTAGAAGCTAGGTTTGTTAACCTCAACCCCTTAATGCAAGTAATGTTTCTTAAGTTTAAAGAAATTGAGGACCCTGAAAAGAGGGATTTTATTCTAGAAACTTTGTTTAAGGAATTCTATGATGTTGCCAAGGAAGCTAGGAAAGTCTTTGAACATTTCAATATGCTAGGCTCATGTGTAGATGTTGTTGGTGCACGAGAAAAGATGAACAAAACTGAACCTAATGGGGAGGAACCTAAGATACCAACACCCTTTAAACTAGTAGCAATACATGATGCCATAGAAAAGAATCTTGATTGGATTGTTCCTGCAAACCCTTTTGACGAGAATAGTGAACCTAAGAGCGTTGAGAGAGGATCCTATAAAACTTATTTGGATGATATACCTTGCCTTGTTGAAAATATTTCTGGTATTGATCTTAATGCTTCTTCATTTGAGAACACTTGATTCTTTCTTGCTTCTTTTGCCTAACTTAAAGGCATTAAAGAAAAGTACTTATTGGGAGATAACCCAAAAGTTTTAGATGAGTCTTGGAAGTTATTACTTCAGTAATAACCTCTCCTTATCCTTTTTATTTGCTTTTTGTGCCAAGAGTAACCTCTAATGAGAGAGAAGTAATGATTGGGAAAGTTTTTGTCCCGAAACAGATTTATGTGCTTCACCGTAAAAATTCGTGTAAAATCTCTGAACGTCTTTTTGAGGCGTGAATTTTTGTGATTCTGACCCAGGTTGTTATATAACTTTCGTTAGTTAAACACTTTTTGATTTGAGCAACAGAAGGTCTTCGAAAAAATTCGTCTTTACCTGCTGGTCTGTTTTGACAGATTTCTGCCATTTTCTGCATTTCCTTCTTGTTGGTTCCTTCTTGAGTTCTTTTGGGGAATTGAGCTTTTTGAAGGAAGTGCTACAGTATCTAGTGTTCTAATGGAAGTTTATTTGTTGTTAGAACTGAACCTTAAGACTTATTATCTTGAGTGCACTAATGTTGCTAATAAAGATTGTGTGAAGTTTTGTATGAAGGAAAAATTTCAGGTGTATGGAAGGAATGAGTAATGAGATGAAGGATTGACTAAAGCTCAAGCTTGGGGATGCCACGTGTGTCACCCCAAGAAATATCCAAGAAGTGCAAGCGTCAAAGCTTGGGGATGCCCAAGGCATCCCCTTCTTCATCAATAAAATTCCCAGGTTTCTTCCAAACGTTTCATTTTTATTGTTTCATGCACAGTTGTGTTGTTCTTGGAGCGTCTTCTTTTTTGTTTTTGTTTTGGTTTTTCATTTCCTTTGTTTGCTTAGTTTTTTGAATAAATTGGTTGGACCCCCTCTTTCATACATTGGTTTGCAAATAGTTTGGTTTGGTTTGGAAAAGAGTAGGAAAGTTCATACTTATGTGGTAAAAAGAGCTTGTTTTTGACTGTGGCATATGCTTTGTCATGCCATGCTTGATATTGTTTTGGCTTTATGCTTAGTATTATTTTCTGTAGCATGACTTGTTATAAACAATTGAGATTTCTTAATGTGCCTTGGATGAATCATGCATTGTTTTAGCATATTAAAGCATAGTATAGTGGTATTCCCCTTTGATGCTTTATTTGGGTTGACTTGGCACATGCTCACACCATGTTATGACTATCCAAAGTCACCATAGCCTTTATTATCCTTTAGTTTTCAACTTGTAGTATCACTTTATGCTTTGATCAATGATGTTTTGTCGCTTTGCATGATTATGGCCATTATTGCTCTCTTAGTTTGTCGCTCCCAATCTTTTGCTAGCCTCCATAACCAAGTATGAGTTCCACTCATGCATCCCACTCCCTAAACCAAGTTATTCCAAAGAGTCCACCATACCTACCTACTAGCTTATGCTATTCCAAGTATATTCATGCTTTTCTTTACCTTCCAAATTAAACTTGTTATGAGAAAACTAGTGATTAAAGCTCTCACGAACTTGATGGCACACTTTACTTTTTTGCATCTAATAAACTTGAACCATTGGGTCCTTCTTTGTTGCGTATATGCTTGCGCTTTATAAGTTGAAATTAGCAGAACCATGTATCATGGGGAACGCTTTCAACATTGCACTTGTACTTTGTACCCCGTTGAGATCATGTTCTTTTGCTTACGGATCCCGGCGGTGTGAAATAAAAGTGGAACTTGTAAGATCATAGAGTGTGTATGTGTGTTAGAGAAACACCTGGGCCGCTAGCCTAAGCCATGCCTAATCATGGTGGAAACTTGAAGCAACACCATAATGAGCACTCTATGAAGCATCCTCAATAAAAACCTATGCAAATAGCAAATAAAAAGATCGCTGAGATGCTCGTTGTCTGCTTGCCTTGTCATTTTGATTATGGGATAGCTCCTGTATCATGTGCAAGGGGTACCCCATTGGCGATTCTATATGATACATATGTACTTACAATGACAAGAGCTTACTTGTGACTAAAGTTGAGTAGCATGAGGTTCGGTCTTCGTAAGTAAGGGGCATGAGATTTTGGTTTATAACTTGTCAAGCATATCCTCTTAGTTGTGTCACTTTAACCTTAATCACCTTCAAGATGCTTATGATAGGGGCAATGAGAGCTGAAAGCTATAAGTACCATAATTTTTGGAAGCTCTTTATGAGACTTGAATCCCTACTTCCTTTTATAAAGGCCTTTCTTCCACCATTATATTGAGTCTCCACCTTCTATCTTTATGCACCTACTTTGAGAGCATAGTGGCCATTCTTAGTTCTATGTGCATTGTCCCAACACTAGTTGATTGATGCATAACTTGATATTGCTTGTTTTAAACTATTTGTATCTAGTCACTCTTATGAACTTTGAAGGTGTCCTATGCATTTATCTTTGCTACTCTATGAGGGACAAGTTGAATACTATTATGCTATGTTTTCTTTATATGAAACAAACAAACGTCTTGCAAAGCATTGTTATTCATGAATCTTTTGTTTGTGCCTTTTCATGTTGCATCATAGTTTCTTTGTCTTATTTCTAGAACTTTGTCTTTCATGTTATGATTGAAGTACTATGATCCCAGCTTTGAATGTTTTACAAATACTTTGATCAAGTATTTGATGGTGCATGTCACCTCAAAAATTATTCTTTCTTTTTATCACTTACCTACTCGAGGACGAGCAGGAGTTAAGCTTGGGGATGTTTATACATTGTAAATGTATCTATAATTTTTGATGTTCCATGCTTGGTTTTATCCACTTTCTTGTGTTTTGTCCACACTTTGGAGTACTTCTCATATGATTTCTTGGACTAACCTATTAACAAGAGCCATAGTGCCAGCTGCCTGTTTTCTGCTGTTTTTGGTTCCAGGAAAGTATGAAAATGAATATTCTCAGAATTGGACGGGACAAAAGCCAAAGTGCCTATTTTTCCGGAAGTCATCAGATGCCAGAGTACGAGACAGAGAGGGGCCAGGGGGCCACCACACCACTTGGCTGCCCGCATGGGTGGCCCGCCGCCCGCACCCCAGCACCTCGGCCTCCCCTTCCGCCTATAAGATGCCCTCGGGACAAAAGCCCTAAGTACCCGATCAAAAATCCACGAAAGACTCAGAGGCCGTCATCTCCATCCCTAGACCGGAGGATGAAGCTCTTCCCGCACCTCCGGAGAGGGGAATTCACACTGGAGGCCTTCTTCATCACCATGCAAGCCTCCGGTGTGATGCGTGAGTAGTTCATCCTTGGATTACGGATCCATGTAGTAGCTAGATGGCTGGTTCTCGTCCTTTGTGCTTTCATGTCTAGATCTTGTGAGCTCGAAGATATCTATGCACTCGAAGGAAACATTCAACACATGAACAACCTCTCCATCAACCT
Source organism: Avena insularis (assembly GCA_023614405.1). Classification (NCBI taxonomy): domain Eukaryota; kingdom Viridiplantae; phylum Streptophyta; class Magnoliopsida; order Poales; family Poaceae; genus Avena; species Avena insularis. The sequence goes on along the minus strand of CM042692.1, from coordinate 412,913,032 downwards.
TTGAGATGCCACTACAAGCCTCGCCACCCAGTTCCATGATTGGAGCAGCCAATGGAACATGGGAGACTATCCACCGTATCATAATGAGCAACAAAAGGGCTTGCAAAAGCCTGATCTTGGGGATGTGTTCCCCCGACAAATTTATTTGTGTAATAACGAGGATGTACTCTAGCTCATTGAGAGCTTTGAAACACTCATGTTGGATTGTTCCAACACTTTACTTTTTTCCGTTGCCTTTTAATTTGCTTTCATTTTAGTTTATTTGTTTTTATTTTTTTTATTTTCTTAAACCCTTGCTTGGTTGCAAATTCTTTTCTATTCTTTAATCCCTATCCTCAAAAATACAAAAAGAATTTTCTCTTTATCCTTTTGCCGTAAACATGGATTCATACTTTACCTCTTTGCTTTAATATCATTTCGAGAATAATCGTGTTTGAGTTTTGAAGGAACACATACCTATAAGGAATATGATCATGAAGTTACTTATGAGAGGTATGCCATATGTCTCCCACTTATGAAGTTTTAATTGTTTATCTTAGTTGGTTGATTTGCTAAGATGCCATGCTAGTGGGAAGTAATTTAATATGGTTAGAGTAAGGCTTTTTATTGGTATGATGATTAGTTGTTGAAGCTCTTGCTCTAGTTCTTTTAGTTAACCGAGTCTTGCCTTGGAAATAATAATGCCAAACAAGTACAATAAGAAAAAGTCTAAAATTTATGACTTGTTTGATGAATGATTGTCTTGAAATTTACTTAATAATGCAATTTAAACATCCTAGTGTTCCTTGACAAGCTGAGAGTTAATTAGAAGAATTGGATTGATTGCTACACTTCTAGTTTCTTATACTTATATTAAACTTTACTTTGATTATCTTGACTTACCGAAGCTTGTAGAGTATTCTTGTCATCTCTCTAACTTTGATAAGCTTCACAAATGAATGAAGTGTTGAGCACATACGACTACCGACTATAAGTGAACTCTTATTCTCGTTGTTTCAAGTTTAAAAGTTGAATTCCTTATAGTTCTTTTGGTTCTTCTTGCTCGAGGACGATCAAGGTTTAAGCTTTTTGGAAGTTGATGGCTCCAATTTTTGCCATCTTCCACTATGTTTAAACGTTGTTTTTAGTCAAACAATTGCCAAAGAAACTCTCAACTCTTGCCACTAATGACTAATAATTGCAAAGATATGCAAATACCTTCTTTGATTTATGTGGTGCAGGAAATCATGGCTTTTAATGCGAAATAAGGAGTCATAATGAATGATTTTGAGGAAGTACACACGACCAAGTAATTGGAGAAGCATCCCATGGTGTCAGCAAGCTTAACGGCCACTGGTATGGGAACGGTTCGCCTGTACCGCCTGCCTGTATGTAACATCCCAAAACTTTAATCCAAGCTTATCAAGATCCAATCATCCAAAATTGGGGTTAACAAAAACTTTTCCAAATTTAAAAGGAAAGCATTCATATATGTGTGCATTTAATTTAGGAGTTGTTTGAATTGCCATGATGGATTGATCCAATGCTTGTAAAATGTTTTTTAGGTGATTTAAACATCATCTACACCATTCCCAAACTTTTCCTAAAAGAAATCAAATCAAAAAGAATTAAAATGAAGGAATGGTCATTTGGACAAATTTAACTCTCATGCCTACTTTGGCTATTCCTAGTACTCAATTCTTAACAGAAACAATTCTTGATCTTTGCACCCCTTGCTAGTACACATAATGAGGTACCAAGGCCCACCTTTTGATCTACTAAAAACCTTCTGTAAACTATTTTAAATGACAGTTTAAAATTGAATCTAATGCATATGCATATATCACCCCTATTTCAAAAACCATGTATTTGAGCTCCATTTTCAAAACCCTTGCAACCAGAGACTACCTAGCACTAGTGGAGATCACCCAAAATTTTTGAACTCAAAATTCAAAACTTTTTCTCTTGCGGCCATTTCATCAAACACTTGGCAGGCAGATTACAAACTAAACAAATTTCACTATTTTAAATAGTGTTCTGGCCAAACTTGTTCCCCAAATTGCCACCAAAAACCTCTCCACTACTCCCCCTAACCCTATCTAGCCCAGCCCCACACTGTGCCACGACCAAATGGTCATGGCCATTAAGGCCGAACCCCACTTGGGCACCCCACTGACTGCAAGTTGCCATGCCGCCAGCGCCATCCACCGTGTCCGGAGATAGCCGTGATCCACCTCCACCTAACTAGTCCCAGCCCAAGGACAGACCGAACGACCAGGAACCGCCGCCCGAGCTGTGCCGACCATGCCGACGCCGCCCGCAGAGCGTGCCCTGTCCCCGCGTGCACAATCCTCCGCTCGACACCAGCTCGCCACCGCTCCGCCTCGACCGAGAACACCCGGACACCCCGTCACGCCTAAAGCCCCACAGCCACCGCCATGGACACAGCCGCTTGCAGCAGAGCGCCACCTCACCCGACCACACCGCCTTCACGGCCACATTGAAGCACTAGAGCACCGCCAGGGGACCGCCCATCGATCGCCATCCCCAGCCATGCCTCTAGCTCGCCGTAGCCATGTCGCCACCGTCGACCGCCCATCCCGCTCGGTCTCACCGCCGAGCCTATAAAAGGAGCCCTCCCCAGCACCAAATACTCACACCATTCCACTCCCCTCACCTCTCTGAACCTCAAACACCCCTCGCCGGAGCAAGTGGAGTAGCAGCTTGCCGGAATTGGAGCCGGAGCCGTCGTCTCTGGAGAAGAAGGGTGTCGTTGATTCCGGCCACCCCAAGCTCCACCGCGACCACGCCTCGCCTCGCCGTCGTCTTCCACTTTGTTCGCCCGCATCGCCGACCCTGCTGGAGCCCTGGTACGCCCCTAATAGACCCCCACCGAGCCGCTAGGGTTCGAGCTCGCCGGCGACCCGTCCGTCGTCGACGACGACCCTCAGCCGTAGATCTAGCCTCTAATCGCACGACCCACAGCGCGCGTACCGCTTCGCGTTTTAAGTGCCGCTGACCAGTGGACCCCTGTCAGCTGAGCCCCGCGCCACGTAGCGCCACTGGGCCGACCCATTTCCTTTCCCGCGCAAGCCCGTAGATTCAAATCTAGGTTTTTCTTTTTAGTTAGAATATAGTTTCTGTCCAGTGTTTCAAAATTCAATTCTGTGAGTTTGACAAATCCAAATTACATGAAACTAATTTTGTTTAGAAGGTATTGAAATGCTCTATCCAAGCCCGTTGGATTTAATTCATTTAGAGTTATGGATTTCTCCTAATAAAAATAAGAAGACAGAAGCTTTTGCAACTTGAAACATTTTTGTAAAATCAACCAAGTTAGCTTTTGAGTTGATTCCAACTCTCAAAAATCACATTTCATCATACCTATCCAAATATGTAATAATATTAAGGTTTACAGGCAGTGACTTTGGACTAGTACCAAAATAATGCTATATAGGCATTTCTAGTCACTTTAAATCATTAAATAATAAACTTAAACCAAAGTAATATTGATCCAACCTTTAAATCTCATTCCCACATGTTAGAATATGTGGTGAGGACATGTGTCCACATGATCCCATATTTTGGTGGTGAATATTAAATTTTAGTGAATATTTCAATGAGTAGAAATTACTTTTCTAAAATAAAAAGGTTGAATTTTTTTAATTAAAACTTGTGATGTTTGGGATGATAATAGATCATCAATTGTATGGTTTAGAATACTACTTAGCCCAAGTTAAGTATTGTTTGGTGATTGTGCACTCCCTATGTATTTCTAGACGCTAGTACCGACCAAGAAGAAGAAGAAAACTTCAACCACTGCACCAACCAAGGCAAGCTATTAGTGGCAAGCTAACCCTTGCAAACATGCTTTAGTAAGCTATTGTAGCAAGCTAAAATAAAACTAGATAGTTTAGTCAAGATGCCTTAAGCAGACTTTGATCACACCCCCTTAGTTTACACAAAGTTCCTTAATTAATTTTGAAGGTAGCATAAAGAGTATAAAACTTGACCTAATTAGAAACCCTTAGATGTCATTCTATGGCATGAGATTGATCCCACCTTTCCACCTTAGTGAACACTCTTAACCTAGTGTTTTAGAATAGATCAAACTTGAGTCACTTTAGATGGGAACACTTGGTGAAAATGAGTTGTGAAAACCTTGGAATGATGAGTCATTCTATTGAGATGTTTTGACCTGTGTTGAGAAACACAATTGGTTTATGATGATGAAAATGATGAGGCATGCGCCTTAACCCTTTTATAAAACTGATGGTTGGATTCGGATGCAATACCATTCCAAATTTACCGTACAACCACATTACCTGAATTCGGTAAGGCTTAGCTGGAAATTTATATGCATTAGTATTAGTTCCCTCACGGGAGAGGTTTGAGCTGAGGCTACCTCTCAATGATGTCCACCTATGCAGTGCCCAAGATGACTGATGGTCATGGTTGGGAGGCCATGCTCATAGGAGAGGTGCTCGTACTAGGGTGTGTAAAGGGAAGGTTATGTTTGATTATCTGCATACCAAGTATGATGATTCAGGGTTATCCCTGACAGATGTATCGAATCTTGTGGTGAAAGTGTACCACCTCTGCAGAGTGTCAAACTATTCGAATAGCCGTGTCCGCGGTTATGGACAGTTGGAATGGCCATACTGTTTCGTTGTCAGATGTTTCTAAATAACTTGAAATGAACGAGGAACCTTGACTTGACCACAACAGGGTTGTGTAGATGAAAATAGCTTCCCAACTTAAGTGATTCTAGACTTTTATTTTATCTTTTCTTGCTTCAGAACCAGCTTAGGTTTCAAACTTAACTTGATAGTTATTCTTTCCATTCAGTACTTTAAACTTAGAATCATAACCCTTGCTAGTAGTAGTTTGCGAGTACTTAAAGAGTACTCATGGCTTTTGTCCCTGGCTATTATCATGGCCAGACTATGAAGGAGATTATCAAGATGATGGTCAACAGGACGGCTATGATAACTAGGACTATCTGCCTTCGTCAGCATTGCCTGTGCCCCTGAAGATGGACCCCACCGCTACGCTATCGTTTAATTCCGCTGCTTGTTGTATTAAAGACTGGATCATGAGATCCTTATTTGTGTAAAACCTTATGTATGGTTTGTACTGGATGATGTATTGTGGTATTCAATCCGTTATGTCTCGCAAAAATGGTAATCCTGGGATTGCGAGGTATGGCATAACGGGCATCTGGGATTAAAAATCCGGGTGTTGACACTGTACTAGGTGGAGACGGCTTCGTCTCATCAAACCCTACAACTTTTATAAAGACACCTATATATTTCGAGGCTCCAGCCGCTGGCCAGAGAGCCGCCATTCTCAGATTGCATCACAACACCACCAAAGGAGATCCACACCATTGTTCATCACTTCCACCATCCATCCATCCACTAGCCATAGCCATTGCTTTGTACTTTAGATCTCCTCGTGATTTGGCGACCATTGTAAGAATATTTGATTTCAATCTAAGTATTTGCATGATGTTTTCTATCTCCGATCTATTTATTATGAGTGAGTAGTCCTCACGGGCTGCGGGTTGGGGAGAAACTCGCAGCAATTATGTGCATCTAGATCATGGGAGAATTGTATTTTGTTTGAGATTATGATTTCTATCTTTTGTTTCTTCATCTCCTGTCTCGATCTGTGGACTTGTAAGTACCCAAGATCCCATAGATTGATAAAGGCTTGAGGTGGGATACTTGGCTAGCGGTGATCTCATAGGAACCTTAGTGACAGAAATGGTAGTACGGTCTTCGCTTAGCGCCCCATTCAGGATCAATAACAACATCACCGCTTAAAGTTTTGATCTGTGTTTTGCACTTAATAATTGTTTGTAACCCGTGGCTTCGGTGCACTCTCGGTTGGATTAAAAGTCTATTGCTCTGCATCACAGGGGCTCTAGAATATTAGGATGTGTTGCCCATAAGAGATTATCTCGATTGAAACATTATACATGGCTACGCTTATTATTATTATCTTTTATCCCATGTGATGTGCAAATGCCGGTGGATCTTCAACCTAGCCTATCTCCATCCATTGATTCAAACCCGTTATAAAGTAAACTAGATTGGTCCGGTCAACTAAGGTAAAACAAACAAATAAAGTCTTGTAGACGTGTCCTTTTTTATTACCTTTTAGTAGTGCTTTCCAAGGTACGATTAAACCTAGGTCTTCTAGGAAAAAAGCTATTATACTACATCCGTGAATCCGGATCGAAGGTATCAATACCACTAATTGCTTGCCTCGCTAACACCGACCCCTCCCAATTTATCGCCTCGAAGGGATCTAATTTACCGTCTCATTGAACCAGCGTAGTCCCAGGCCGTGAGGATTTATATCTAAAAAATCCGCGAGCATTAGGGTGACGAGAAGGTAGAGCGCCGCCATCTAGCTACCATCAGATCACTAGGAATCACCCCGCCTCGATGTGGTAAAGCATTCACCGTGATCCGTGCTCGCCGAACATATTTACGACTGCTTTGATGATGTTGGCACCTACAAGGACGATAGCAGCAATAACAGTCTAGCAGCGTATGGTAGGGCAACGAAAGCAGCGCATGCATGGAGGAGAACTACGACAAGTACATGTACAAGGGATGCAGATGGACGGTGTGGTGCGCCGTCAACAATGACATTGAGGTCTGCAAGGACGCCAAAATTATAAGGAGACGGAATAACAAGGTATCAATCTGAGTTTTCTCTGCTTCTTGATTTTCTTCATGTAAAATTATGTCTCGAAAGGTTATTTTTCTTTGAACATCTGTGAACAAGGGGAGCAATCCATCTCTGAATTACCAGTTCTTGATTCCCAAAATTCTATTGCGTGTGATTGCTTCATGATCATGAAAGATGACTTGCACAATCCTCTTTTGTTGAGTTGTTTGAAGTCGGTCAGTGGGGTTGTTAGGACATTTAGTTGATAGTTTTTGCATGGAAGTGTTTAAACTGGATAGGGTTGTGATGTATAACGGCGCAGATAGGCTAGGCAAGGTTTGGGGGTCTTAAGTAGGAATTATAATATTGATTTGCATGAGAACCATGTCATTTTCGAATTTTTAGTAATTAGCTTTTGTGATTACTTTGTTGAATTGGTGTTTAGGAATCTCAGAAAAACACTGCTATTTGGCCGATTGATAATATTGGTGTAAGAAGTATTATTCTATATTACAAATATATCTTTATCTAGAGTGTAGATTCAAATAAATTGGTTGCCTTTTATCCCTTTTTTGTAGACATGGAGATGAGCATCCCGTTGTAGCACCCAACCGTGGTCAACTCTCGACCCTCGAACATCTCCACTGCTATCTCGAACAACGAATCCTACCCCTGTCTAGGCGATGCGGTAAAAGCGACATCAACATCAGCTTCAGATCATCCCTTATAGCTTTGGCCCATCATTGTTGTGATTTTCCTTCTTGTTATCATATAGATAACAATTATGTATTCACTAGAAGACTTGTCGGCTTTGAATGAACTTTATCTAAAGAAATTCTCCTAGCACCACAACTTCCGCTTCTTTAAACATCAAATGCACCACCTTTATGGCATTGGACATAATATGTACATCGTCAAGATTCATAGCTCTAGCATTGTATTGTCATGTAGGTAGTATGTTTAGTATCTCAATGCAATATGTACATCTCCAGTGGCCATTGCTACCACTGGTGTTATATTGTCCTGTAGGTAATATGTTTCATACCTCATTATGCAAAGTAGATGCAATCTAGTATTCTTTTATCTGCGTATCTGACAAGCACTATCGCCATCTATTTTTTCTAAAAAAAATCATTTTATAGTATTCAAAATAGTGAAACTTCAAATTGTTTTGGACATTTTTTATGTAATGGTGCTCTTAAGCACATGTGTTGTTTCCAACATTATTGATTAGGTAATGTGATATGTGCTTTAAAGAAGTCCTATAGCTATTCTAAGTTGGCATTCCAATTATGCGAGAGATAGAAGAAGACCAGAAGACCGTTTATCGATGCTGGATAGATTACCATGGTGTCATTGCACTTTGCACAAGTTAAAAAATTATATGATGTTTTATGATCTTTTGCTACCGGTGAACATTATTACTTATTTAAACCGACGCTATTTTTTAGTAGTATCGTTATGGTTTCTTGACCATCGTTATGTATATTGAGGCCTCGATGGATGTGGATCCATTGTGTCCACGTATGGTTTAGTGTAACATGAGAAATCAGATCGCGTAATTGTATATGAGTGTGGATTATGGGTGTTGATTGCAAAGCCAAAGAAAGCAACGGAGAATATCATCATCTCTCATGTTTGGAATTAGGAGAGACTCTTAGAGAATGTAGCCGAGGGGTAAACCGTGACTATTGTAGCCGGAAGAGAAGTAGAAGAAATATTTTGTTACATATCACTTGCTATATTTTTGGAAAACATCAAAAGATTGCTATGCGTATCCATAAAATAAATGATTCGTTGTCAATATATCTTCTGTGTAGTAATGCACATGTATTTAGCTGGCTCAGTATTAAGGCGAGAAATACACAACACACACGATTTGTACGGGCAAAGGGATAACCCAACTTAAATAGCCAAACGTGGGTGTGGAATGCAGGATCATAATAACCGATAAAGCAAGAGCACACACTGAATATTTTGACCAGTGCTCTCTATATTTCTTTATGTTATTCCGTAGCAACTCCGAAGTCATGTCTATGGGGGTAATGGCAATTCGCTAGAGTTGGAGAAAACATTAGCGCACATAGACGAGTGACATATTGTTCGAGTCGGAAAACGATAGGTATAATGACAATGTTATTGGAATAAGGTGACTACTAAGCAGACTATTAATTACCGATCCGGTACCGTAGCCGCCGTCAGAGGCTCTCGCCAAGAGCACCCAAAACTCATCTAGGGTTCCGTCCCTCTCGCCGACGATGTCGCCGGTCCGCTCCACCTCCGGTGGCCCTAGGGTCTTGGAGGTGTGACGGACCACGGTCTCTGGCCGGCGAGAGGTTTTCGTTTCTTGTTTAGTCTATTTTTCAGTGTCTTTTTCGAGATGTTCAGGCGACAGCTACGTCTTGGAGTTAGAATAAAGTCCTCCCCGCTCTATCCTCGCTCCGGGGGCGCTTCTAGCGCCGACGGAGGGCGCGTGAAGTCGTTTGTCCGACGGATCTCCTGGGATTCGGTCCGTTTTCGTGTTCGTTCGTGTGTTTTCGGACCAGTTTCTTCCGATCTATGGTTGTCATCGTTGGCGATGGTTGCTGCTCTAGTGCGCTAGTCCTTTGTGGTCTTAGCACGACGACTTCCCGTCTGTCTACTACAACAAACTTTATTACGACAAGCTTTGCCCTGCTCCGGTAATGGAGGGGCGAAGACGGCGGCGCGCCTTCGGCTCGTGCTAGTGTTTGCAGTCGTCGTTAGGTGGTCCAATGACCTATTTGTAATTTTTATTACTTTTGGTCTTTTTTTACTGGTGTTGATGATTATTAATGGAATCGGTGGAATTTCGAAAAAAAAGACAGACTACTAATTTTTTTTAACAGACTGTAGCAACGCACGTGTATTCAGCTGGTAAAACATATAAATAGAAATTTGCACGGATAAAAAAGTTCCATTTCTATAGGTTGTTCCGCCAGAAAAAATGCCGTTCCTCTCGTGTTTCTTCAGGAGACATACACGGAAAGGGACAGCCAAGTTTACTTGGTCAGTTGGCCGTTTATATGGCCGGGAACAAGCAGCCAAATCTACTGCTGCTATTTCTGGCTGTGCAACAGTCTTGCAGCTCGGGGCGCGGCTCGGGCCCGCCCAATCTGTCCAATCAAATTGCTGTTTCGTCATCAATAGAAAAACGATCGAGCGTGCAATCGTTTTTTTTTTTGGGGGGGGGGGGTCGAATTTAGCGTGTAATCATTTCGTTTGCTTAGCCTAGTACCCTTTCTCACCTCTCCGTGTGGCGTACGCGGCTGTCGCCGTCCGCGTGGCCTTCGACTCGCCTCCTTGTTTTTCCCCTTCGTCTCCCCAACCAGAAACCTAAACAGAATCCCATCCCACCCAACCGCACCCGCAACCAATCCCACCGGGACGCCAGCCAGCCAGCCAGCCAGCCAGCAGACTCCTCCCGGATCAGCAGCCCCCCTCAATCTCGACTCCTCCGCCGCCCTCCGCCGGCACGAATCCCGGTAAGCGCCCGCTCCCGCCTCTCGCTAGATCCGCAACCCGCTCCCTGGTTCGCGGCGCCCATCGATCTCTCCCTCCCTTCGCGTCAGTCCGTCGCGGTTAGGCAGGCGGCCGGTCTCTCGTCGGATCGCGGCCGTGGGGCGAGCTGCTTCCGGTTCCGCGCCGCGGCTGGCTTAGTTGCGCCGATTACGATTCTAGTCGCGGAATCACAGCTGACGACAGTTGTCATCTCCTTCGTTCCACGTGAATACTAGAATACTAACTGGGCGTCCAACTGGTTTCCTTCCTCGTGGGTTCTGCGCCTAGGATTGTCATATTTAGGTGCTCTTGGATGTGCTAGTCGCGCTGCTATCTCTACTACTAGATGTTTAGAGCTTCTGTCTTCCTTCGATTGCACGGTGAATGAATGAGGATAACCTTCTATTCTCCCTCGTCGCAGGTTTCGAGTCCCTGTCAGAGGCGCCACAATGTTCAACAGGTTATTCGGGAAGCCCAAGGAGCAGGCCAACGCCGGCGCCTTGGCCACATTGGATAAATTAAACGAGGTGAGCTCTGCTGCCGAATCTTCATTTTTGTTTTGAATACCTGCTACTGCTGCTTCTGTGAGATGCCTCTGTTCTGCTCCTTGTCGTGTTGATCTGGTTAGTTTGCATCATTAACATGCTGAATGCGCAGTTTTTCTTATCTCTTGCTGCCATTTTGGATTGGGCTGGCAGGTTCGATCAACTAGCTCTTCAGTTTTCTATCTAGGATTTCTCCAAATAAATAGTACTATATGAGCAACTTAATAGTGTGTAGGAATTCTCATTTGATGTCAGATTCATCAAGTATATTGCACGTGCTAGCATTGTATGATCCGTGATGCTTTTCCTTCCTCTTTTATTGTGCCTCCGTTCTGAAGCTATAAACGTCAATCTCTTAGCCTATTAAGGAGAGAGAAGGTTCTTTTCATGCTGATCCACCGAAGAATTATCTTAAGAGTTGCAAATTTTGACACTTTTTTTGTGCCTGTGCTACGAAATATTAAAAGTTCTAAATCTTTCTTTATGTATTTAGACTCTCGATATGCTTGAGAAGAAAGAGAAAGTGTTGGAGAAAAAGGCGGCTGGTGAGCTTGAGAAGGCCAAGGATTTCTCAAAAGCAAAGAATAAAAGAGGTACGGTTAATCACCATACCTTCTTCCTTCTTGTTTGTTGATTAGAGGCACTATGCATTTATGAAACATCTGATATGTGAATCAAATTGAGAAATTCTTTTATACACAGCCACATAGTCAATTTAAAAAATATTCATCCCATTTTTTAATCTATTTTGATTTATGTTCTTTGGTGCTTGTTGCACTGGATCAACAATTATGCTTAAATCTGAAACATAATTGCTGTGTTCTCATTGTTAAGATCATCTATATTTTGGTATTACTGCAGTGTCTTACACGTAAGATGCATATATGTACACTGTTTATTTTCAGTTTAGCAAATATTACATCATATGTCTTTCCTTTTACCTAATGTGGAATGTAGCAATACAGAACTGCACAATTGTGTATTAATTGAATCACTGTTTTTATCAGCTGCTATTCAATCATTGAAGAGGAAAAAAATGTATGAGCAGCAAATTGAGCAGCTTGGGAATTTTCAGTTGAGAATTCATGATCAGGTTGCCTCCTAGCTCCAACTTTGCATATATTTTCTTGTTGCATGCCATATATCTTTACAATCTCGATCATGTTATATAGATGATTATGTTAGAAGCTGCCAAAGCTACGACAGAGACTGTTGATGCATTGAGGACTGGAGCTAAAGCTATGAAAGCAATGCAAAAAGCAACGTGAGTGTTGCTAGGCTATTTTATTTTCAGATTTCAGATTTGCTCCACTAATATTTCCTGACTATTTTCCTTGTCACTGCAGAAATATCGACGACGTCGATAAAACTATGGATGAAATTAATGAACAGACCGAAAACATGAAACAAATACAGGATGCTTTGTCAGCTCCTATTGGAGCATCTGCTGATTTTGACGAGGTAACTCACTAGCCATTTATGCTTTATAATCTTATTAAGGTTGAGACTTTCTTCTCCTCTAATGCACTTTATACCGACTGCACTGTAATTTTGACAGGATGAACTGGAAGCGGAGCTGGAAGAATTGGAGGGAGCAGAGTTGGAATCTCAACTACTGGAGCCTGTTGCAGCTGCACCTTATCATCAGGTGCAGGTCCCAGACAACAGGCAACCAGTTCGCCCTGCTCCAAAGAAAGCATCAGCTGAGGAGGATGAGCTTGCTGCACTGCAAGCTGAAATGGCATTGTGATCAGGTCATTGATTTATCCTGTGTTTGGTATTTTTGTAATGTATTATCCACTTCCATTCATGTGACTGTTATTAACCGCTTGCTGAGTTTGGTAAATGAGTCACAGATATCTTAATCTTCTGCATATATACAGTCAATAACGAACTGCATATTATGCACCATAAAAGATTAATCCATGTAATCTCCACTAGAATTTTGCGGGTGTATTCATTGTTAGGACACATATTATGTACAGTAACAGATTAGTCACGCTATTTTATCCATTAGTTTTTATGGTTCTTAATCAGCAAAATTCTGTTTTTTGGGGGCGAAATGAATAGAGATCTTAGGACGATAGGTATGCTCGGTAACCTCTTAGTTACCGAGGTTACCGAGCATACCTATTGTCCTAAGATCTCTTTTTTTGGGGGCTTCTTTACTTTCTTAGTTACTACTAGTATTCCCTTTGTTGTCTTTTTTATCTCTGGCTTTGGCTTTGACATTCTCCCCAATGAACTCCTATGACTGCTAGCTTCTCGGCAAATGATTGCAAAATTTATCAGAATGGCTTTGACATTCTCCCCAATGAACTCCTATGACTGCTAGCTTCTTGGCAAATGATTGCAAAATTTATTAGAAGTACAATGATCTGGAAGTGCTTTTTTTTTATCAAATCTTGCATCTATTTTGGTGCTCAAATTTATAAAATTTGAACCGGCAACTAGCCCCATGAAGAGCTCGGTAGCAGATCAACCACGTGGAATCCAATCCGTGTTCATAAGGTTATAAGTGTTTCAGCTTTGAGAGGTCCTTTTTCTGATATTGAGCTCAGCTGCACCGATGAAAATAAATGCATACACTGAGGATAAGCAGACAAGTATGCTACAAGCTTATCAAAATCATATCTTTTAACATTGAGAACACATTTTATTTGCTGTTATAAAATGAGGAAATGGAGAGGAGATTCGTTGGTGTATTATATATTACTTGCATATGTGGATCTCAAAGATGTTAATGTGGTGAGTTTTCTTTGATCAAGCTGAACCTTGGTTCAGCAAAACATTTCTCTTAAGCATTCTTGATGTTGCTGTTTGAGTTGGTTTGCTAGTCTCATCGCATTGTGTTCTATCCAGTTGTGATTTCTGTCTAGACTAAAACCTCCTCTCCTTGTGAGTGGATAGCCTTCTTTTCTTGTTCTAGTTGTGGTTATGTACTGTCTTTGCACCTTGCCATCTCCACCCGATTCTGGTCCTCCTATCTTCCATCATTTGTCAATCACCTCCAAGACTTGCTGTTTCTGTGAGGAATAAGACAGAAGAAGGTACATTTTTGAATTGAAGGCAGCAGTGTTAGCTCAGCATGCATGCACTATGTGAACTAAGTCTGCTAGATTCACTGCATGGGAGCATACTCGTCTGTCACTGATAGTCAGCACATCATGTCCGTCAGCATGTTATATTGGGGAACTAAAGAACTGAGAACCGATTCTGCAAATCGAGGCGAATTTTGGGGAGCTCAGGATGTAATTTTCGAGTTCAGGGAGCTAACTGATGCAGCTGTACAAATTCTTAAGTTTACCTCCCTAAAAAAACTATCTTAAGTTTACCGAACTAAAACTGGAAATCTTGTTTTACCCAGGTTTTGTGCTGACCCTTCTTCTTTTATGCTACCTATAAAAGAAGCTAGAACTGTACTTATGAAATCAGACATCATCAATCTTTTCTTGGAATGAACTTGTTTGTTATTATCAGCTTGGCAAAATTTGTTTATTGTCAAGACAACTTAACATTTAAAGTGTTGTGGCAATTTCATCATGCAGACTCACCATTTCATATGTGCTCCTTATGCTTTGTGTTCATATTTTTTTTGCATGTGTTCTGTGTTAATGCTAATTGAAAACCTGCAGGTTTCAAGTGAAGAGGTAAAATGTACAAATGATTGCCTGTATGCTACGTGGTCGCAAGCGAGTCTAGCTGTGTGTATAATCTTGGGTGGGAGATATTGGTGATCGAGGCAGGAAAAGGCTGCTCTCCACTCCAGTGTTTATTTTGCTTAGACAGAGTTTTCAGCTATGTGGCTCGGTCAGCTCCATCCATGTCGTCGTGCTATGCTCATTGTTGTCGCACACTATTTTGCATTGAAATTGTATGGTGCCATGTAAAACAAGTTTCAACACATAAATCCCAGGCTTCAAAATTGGTGCGTTGGTGGGGCAGTTCGTTCCTTATGCGTTGGTGGGGCAGTTCGTTTCAACAATGACTACCTCTGTCTCAAAATAGATGTCGGATGTTTGTCTAAATTTTGATGCATCTATATACTACCTTGAGTACTTATTTTCAGGAAAAAACTGGTTTGCTTGGTTAATATGAGAAAACCTAACCAAGACCCAATCCTGTGCTGTTTGCTAGGAGTTGGTCATGACATTAGCAGATGCTCTAAGAAGATATTACAGTTTGCTCCTGTCAAGAATAGTGTTGAAGCTGTTACTGCAAAGCAATATATGCCAAAAGAATACAAGTTTAGATTACAAATCTAGGACGGTGGTTAGTATTTAACTTGCTGTCACCGTATCTTTTCAAGCCTATGTGAGGACAATGAGCGTGACACCTGGCCATGTCAAAAAGTATGTCACCATGGCATCCATTCCTTTTCGGGGTTGAATCTGATCCCAATAGGTGAATTCACTGCAAAACCAACCTGAAAACAGATAAAATCTGAACAAATAGGTAAGATTAAACAAGGTAGGTAAATTAACTTCCAACTTAATGTACGCTTATTAGAGCACCATGGTGATCTTGTCCTGCTACCAGGCCACACTCTAGGTTATACAATGGGTGGCACCCACCGGGTTTGGGACCGGGTTCGGCCCCCCATACCTGCCCCATATAGTTAGTCGGGTCTTATTTTTTTACCAAACCCGCCCCCTGGCCGGGTTTGGGGCCCTGACGAGTACACACTTTGTTCCCATGTCCCCCGCGCGAGGCGGTGGCAACACACAAGGTGAAAGCGGCACAGCAGCCTGCGAGGCGGCGACGTAGCAGCGCGCTAGGCGGCGACGCGACGTAGAGAGAGGTGGGGCGGGTCTACAGGTATGGGTTTGGCACCCCAGACCCGCCCCGTTTGATCTAACGGGTCTAACTTTTTTCACCAAACCCGTCCCATTTAAAGCGGGTACCCATCGGGTTTGCGGGTTTCGGGGGCCCCATTGCCATCCGGACGTTATAGGGTTAGTGGCTCCGTAGCCACCACTATAGTAAGTTCATATACTTTCCTTTCCAAAGTACATGATCTTATGCCATTTTGAGTACTTGATGGTGTGACATCAATCTTGGAAAGGTTTGTAGGATGTGATGTTGATGTGGTCTAGGTTATAGGGCCAATGGCACGGTAGACACCACAATCGGAAGTTCACATGCTTTCCTTTCCAAAGTACATGAACTCCGCCATTTTGAGTACTTGATGGAGGCAACGTCGATCTTGGAAGGGTTTGTAGGATGTGATGTTGATGTGGTGAATAGATGGGGAGCACCACCGGGATGACATTGGTCGCAAGGGGGAGGGCGTCTATCACTATGGCGAGGGTACCGTTGAAATATATCACCGGTCTTTCTCCAACACTTCCTCTCACATGATGAGCTTATAGGACATGGGGTTCATAAACGGCCACAACCATTTTAAATTTAGTAGTACGTCAGTTAGGTCTTGAACTTCAGACCATTTGGCTCTAGTACCATATTGTAACTTGAGACCACTTGACAATGATGCCATATTGAACTGATGTACTCACAAATCGAGGAGATGATTCTATAACGCAAAGGACCATGTTACAACAATGTGTTCTGTGCACGTCACCAGGTATTACAAAATCATCCCTCAAACACATGGTGATATAGATTAAAATCATCGACACATGCAACATAGAACATAGCATAGAGAGAACAGAGAGATGATCCTACCGAACCAAGGGACATGGCAAGAAAAAATTATTTGTTCACACTGTAGGAGATATGCCCTAGAGGCAAATAATAAAGGGTGTTTATTATCATATCTCAGTTAGTTCATAATAGTTTTATGCCATACTATAACTATATCAATTGGAAACATTGGTACATGAGTGATATGTAAACAAACCAAGCCCCTAGTAGCCTGTATTCAACTAGTTCATTGGTCCACTGATGATCAAGGTTTCCTGATCATGTGCATTTATATCAATTGACAATAAGGTCATGTCATTAGTGAATGATGTGATGGACACGTTTATCCAACATAAGTGTTACAACACGATCAAGTCACAAAGTTCATCATTGCGATAAGTAGGAAACAAAGTGACCTTCTCCTTAGACCGTGAGATAATATCTAATCACCATCACCCGAGGCTGCCTTGACTACATCAATCGTCAGACCGTAACATGTTGATCATAAATGTGTCTATCAGGTATTCCGAAGGGATAGTCTGATGCATATGTATCGAGATTGAGATTGCATCCAAGAAGCTGCAACGTATGACTGGGTCACGTGGATAGAATATCACGGAAACGAGTTAAGTAGCACTTGTCGGCAACAAGATTGAACTAGGTATGCTGATATCGACGATCAGATCTCAGACAAGTCATGTTTCGAAGTAACAAAAGGAATTAGACTCAAAGTTTATGGTTTAAACAACATATAATAGTGGAATGCACATGGGTCATTATGGTCATCCAGGTCCCGATGATGATCATTGGTCAGAGAAGGGTCTCGATCATGTCTGTGATGTCCCGAACCATTGGGTAATACACTTAAGGGTTCGATGAAGCTTAAAGATAGTTTTGGATTCACCGAGATCACCATAGTAAAGAGAAGAGAAAATTGAAAGTGTTCCATGAGAGTCCGAAGGATGTTCGGAGTGATCCGAAAGGAGTTTCGGATCATATAGGATTAAATAATATGTAATTAATACTAATTAATGGGATTAATATTAAAATTTAATTTTTAGGGGGCAACCCACCTTAAATGGGCCAGTTGCCAAAGGGAGAGGCCCATGTGGGGCCGCTGCCCCAAATAGGAAGAAGAGGGGGGGGAGGGAGGGTGTTGGGCAACGCACAAAGCCAGGCCGAAAACAAAAAAACTTTTTTTTGCTCCGGCTAGGAATCCAGCGAGCCACCCCAAGATCCGGCCAAGGTCAAAGGCAATAGCTCGTACCGCTCGACGCGCACATGTGGAAGCTGAGGAAGCGCGTCGCGATGGTGCCGTACGTTCCCCTCGTCTCGTCCGACTCCGACGAACTGCTCGATCTTGAACACCTCATCGCCGGCTCCATGCTCCTCCTCCCTCCGCCTCCGAATTTGCCGCCAACCACCGCCGATGAGCACCACAATTGTGGTGCCTCTGCTGTCTCACACACGTACAAGGTGGAACAAAAACAAGTGAGATGTAGTCTCGGTTTTGCTGCCTCGGGACAGGAAGGAGGACTTTCCAAGTCTAGCAAAACCCTAGGAAGCATCACTGGATTGTCTTGTCCGCCGCCACCCACCTTCCTTTATATAGGCGAGTAGGTGAGGGCACACAACACTTGTGTCCCTCAGTCCTAAACCCTAGCACTAGTCAAAGTGCAACCCATTGACACGTGTCCCTGTTCGAACAAGTCCAACTTGCCGGGTTGTGATAGTCGAATCAACATCTTCCTAGTTCCACTCTCTAAAGTGTGCGATCCCACATGCTTATAGTAAGCTGTACATAACTCAATAATCATTTAGATAGAGAAGTATCTTAGTGACTTTCCGACTAGAGTTGATAATCGTTAGCGGCCTCTAGCAAGACTTGCCGACTCCCGGTTTACGCAGGTGCCCTCAATGTGATGATCTGTCCGAGTCCCTTTGCCTCACGATATTTGTGATAAACCACAGGGGAGATCCAGTCATCCTAGTGCCGGTTTAACTCTCTTCTCATTGCAGTCATAACTGATTCCCTCTGGCTTCACTAAGTCAGACTACCTCGATCAACACTCGATCGAGTAGCGCATGGCCATGCTTCTGAATCATATCACATGAGAGGGCCAGAGAATATCTCTCCGAGATAGAGGGGCAAATTCCGTCTTGGCTAATCCACGTTGACATAGGTACGATTACTCGGGTGCTTATGATCCATTGTCCTGGCCGCATAAAGGCTCACGGTCCATGAAGATTCAAGATGATGGCCCAAAGAAGCATCCAATAAAAGCCTTAGTTGTATTAGGAAAGGAAATATGAACCGACGTTATGTTGGTGTTGTAATCATACATATGTAACCTATCTGTATACGGCTTTGAGACCCGACCTATTATATATAGGACGGGAGAATCCTATGAAGAGGTATCAAAAAACTCCCAAGCGATCTGTAATAGTGCTATTCATCAAGTAATCATGTGACTTCGACTCCCTTGTTTGCCTGACATACGACGAGATCCCCAGCGTTCTCTTTTCTACAAAACCCTAAGTCCATCACCATGGGCATTGCTGAGGTTACCCCTCATCAGTTGGCGACGTCTATGGGAAACCTGAACGCTAGAGTCATGGATTCGGCGCACCACTTTTCATCAAGCAACAATCCAACGGAAGCGGCACCACGCCGCCCACCCCTATTTCGG
Source organism: Avena insularis (assembly GCA_023614405.1). Taxonomy (NCBI): domain Eukaryota; kingdom Viridiplantae; phylum Streptophyta; class Magnoliopsida; order Poales; family Poaceae; genus Avena; species Avena insularis. The sequence goes on along the minus strand of CM042692.1, from coordinate 412,893,972 downwards.
TACCTGCCGATTTTAACAGCGGATCTGATCTCATCATTAGAAGTTTCCACCTTCAAGTAGAGGATCCCCAAAAACCGCACCTCTCGGCTCGGATCTCATCGGGACCGTCGATCAAAAAATCTGCGCCTATGGCGATAACTGTGTTACCCGTCGGATCATCCGCGAAAGCCACGCTGCAGGTGGAAAAAGCCAACAAAAACAATCAAAACACATCAGATCTAGGGACCTTGATGGTCTCTACGACGATCTCTCCCTTGGGTCAAGCCACCAGTCAACCACACCACGAGGATCAAGCTCAGAAAACAAGAAACCCAAAGAAAGTAGAGAAAGTATCGACTTCGAAATTAGAAAGGCCGAGATCTTCCTAGAACAGAAACCACTGGACTTCACTAGTCCCCTAGACAGTGTCTCCTCCGGATCTAACAACGACGTCACTAGGGCATACATAACACGTCGCCAAGTGTGTGTAATCATCGAGGACCCTTCGACACAGCACGACTCTAACAGTAACCCTATTCTTAACCCTGATGATATTCTATCGGATGACAATGCAGGAAATCACAGTAACAAAGGGAACCACAGAAACGAAGGAGACCCGATGGACAACCGCATAATACAAGGAGGAGTGGAACCACGCGGAGGCGAGAGGCAAACTCTCCGATTACCAGCCACAGCATGGCAAAAAGCAAGGGAAGCAATTTCGGGCGCAGTCCCCATGACAACCGATGCCACACACGATGATTTACTAGCATATCAATACCTGCTTCATCACAAGAAGAGAGACTTGCTAAGGATGCTAAGGAAACTCGATGAAAGAAAAAGGCTAGCCAACGAATCCAGCCTAAGACGGGCACAATTAAGTTCTACCAGAGGACCAGGAAGCGTAACTGGGGGAGCACCGCCATAGAAGGGGAACATCTCGACTGCAGAACATCCCCGAAGCCGAAAGAAACAAACTACTTCGAGACCTCGACCTATTGTTTATGTCAATATATCAAGCAGGGAACATCAAAGCAAAAATGGCCCAGGCAGCAATCGTGTCCGCACAAACGTATCTAATCACAACTCAACCCGCACCCGATGATCCCCGTGCGGCTCTTCATCGCTCGGCTTTAATGAAACTTGGCATGATAGGAGCATCTCTTGCACAAGCAAAATAGGGAATCACGCACCAACCCGACAGATGCCCATGCTATTGCAGTAACCCTCGGCATGTGGGGCACACCCGAAGGTCGCGGTCACCACATTGGGTGCACTTCTTAGGGTCCGAACCATGAAACAACACAAGAAATGATAACACGCAGCACAAGAACGATGGATCAAGGGATGAGAGCCATAGCCGAAGATACCATAACGACGAAAGTGAAGATGACCATGAGTTATGCGAAGCCAGATGTTTTACCCAATGGATTCGTAAAACTTCAGTACCCAAGGACTTCAAACTCCCGCATGACCGCCAAAAGTACGATGGACTACAGGAACCCGAAGCATGGCTAGTAGATTACTTGGCCACCGTCAAGCTACAGGGCGGCTCCACGGCCACTCCACGGCCACCACGATGCAAAGCTTGTAGCTGCACTTAACCGGTGCTGCACGGTCATGGATCAGACAACTACCTGAAGATTCAATTAGTAGCTGGAATGATCTTGAAGATAAGTTCATCCGACACTTCCACTCCACATTTAAACGACTCGCATCTTTGGAGAAATTACGGGCGTGCAAATAGAAACATGGAGAATCAATAAGAGCCTTCATTTAGCGATGGAACATTATGAAGAACTCAGCCAAAGCCATATCCGATGAAAGGGCTATTGACACCTTCAATGACAGCCTCCACCGCCGAGAGTTCATAGAAGAACTAGGACGGGTCAAACCCAAAACAATCTCATAGCTAATGGACATAGCAAATCGTTAGGCTGATGGAGAGGACGCACTGCATAGCAAATGAACACGTTCAACCGAAGAAGACAGGGATAAACACAACAATGACAGAAGACGAAGGAACAACGACGGACACGCGGTACCAAGTTATGTCGTAGCTAGTTTCTCGGGAGAGGGCAATCATAGGAATGCCGATTACAACATCGGGCACCGCAATAGCAGGGACGCTGTCGGAGGAGGCCAATCAATGCAGCGGTATCAGCCAAGATCTCGGGACCCACCTATGTACGCAATGCAAATGCTAGAAGGACCCTGTAATATGCACTTTTATGTCGACTCAGTGGGAAAAAGACGATCCAATCATCTCATGAAAGACCGTCGAACGTTTTTGAAGATGCAAGAGTTATGCAACGCAAAGGCAACGGAAGTAGCAAACCGAGGATACACCAGTACGCCTGGCACATTAGCCATCAGCACACGACCATCGCTGGTACACCAGCCAGCAGGACAACTGCAAAGCACAACAGATCATGGTAGTGAATACCCTAGGTCAAAGGGAGCAATGTCATTGATTCAAAAAGGGCACCCATCCAACAGGATCCATAAGCTAATTACAAGACAAGTCAACATGGCCGAGATGGCTCCACCATCCACACCCAAGTATCTTCACTAGTCAGAACAAGAAATCACATTCAATAGAGCTGATCACCCACTTCGAGTACCATAACCAGGTCATTCGGCCTTGATAGTTGAAGCGCACGTAGGAGGATTCGACATGAGCAAAGTTTTCATGGATGCAGGAAGCAACATAAATTTGATCTATGCCAAAACAATGAGAGAAATGAACTACTCTTTGGCAAATCTAGCACTAACAAAAACATCCTTCCACAACGTAGTACCAGGTAAAGCCGAAATTCCCTTAGGTAAAATATTTCTTGACGTTGTTTTTGGATCCAAAGAAAATTTCATGCGAGAAAAGCTCGAGTTCGAAGTCATAGACTAGCCATCACAATATCATGCGATCCCGGGACGCCCATCTTTCATAACAGTAAAGGGAAGCTTCACACGATCCGACTATTACGATTGGGAGTTCAACAAAATTTCTGAATCAGATGGCAACTGAGTTTGAGCAGCTAAAATGTCAGCAACTGAGTTTGAGCAGCTAAAATGTCAGCAACCGCAGAACCAATGGCAATAGCGTGTGTCAACCCTGATCAGGCTTTTGACACCATGAAAGATACAAAGGAAGTACATATCCATCCTACCAACCCGAAGAAGATGACATTTGTGGCCTCCAATCTTGGTCCCGCATAGGAAAGCGCGCTCATCGAGTTCGTCTATGAGCACTAGGAGATCTTCGCATGGCTACCCTCTGAAATGCCAGGAATTTCCAAGGAACTCGCTGAGCACGCATTAAACTTGGATCCAAAGGCGAAGCCTGTAAAACAGTAGCTACGTCGCTTCATAGAGCCAAAACGTAAGGCCATTGGAAAGGAGCTTCATCGCCTTACTGATGCCAAATTCATCAAAGAATTAAAATAAGCAGAGTGGGTTGCAAACCCAGTATGCGTCCCAAAGAAAAATACAAAAGAGTTACGGATGTGCATTGACTTCACTGCGCTGAACCAACATTGTCCAAAGGATCACTTCCCACTACCAAGAATCGATCAAATAATTGATGCAACCGCGGGGTGCGAATGCCTTTCCTTCCTGGACGCGTATTCATGATACCACAAGATTCAGATGAAGGAGGAAGATCAGGAGAAGACAAAATTTATCATGACCTATGGCATATTCTGCTATACAACAATGCCCTTTAGCCTCAAAAACACCGGGGCAACATATCAACGGATGATGCAGAATTGCCTAGGAAACCAAATCGGCACAAACGTGCAAGTATATATTTATGATGTTATAGTTACAGAAAAGCAAGGGTCTTCACTTATCAAGTATCTCCAAGAAACATTTGAAAACCTCGGCAAATTTTGCATCAAACTTAACCCAACGAAGTGCTCCTTTAGAGTCCCAGCAGGGCAACTCCTCGGGTATCTCGTATCAGCAAGAGGAATCGAAGACAATCCAGAGAAAATACAGGCGATTCTAACAATGACAAAAGCAACGAACCTTCAGGGCATACAACAGCTGGCTGGGCGAGTCACAGCACTCAGCCGCTTTATTGCTTGTTTAGGAGAAAAAGAACTACCATTCTATGCCCTCATGAGGAAATCAGATAAATTCGAGTGGACGGAAGAAGCTCAGCGTGCCTTTGAAGATATCAGAAGGACAGTTTCGACATCTCCCATCGTCGTGTCTCCGCGAGAGAAAGAGCCATTACTTCTTTACATTGCCACCACAAATTAGGTGGTTAGCACGGTTCTGGTCGTGGAACGACCCGAAGAAGGGAAAACCCATGGTGTTCAGAGGCCAGTTTATTTCTTGAGTGAGGTCCTCTCGTCATCCAAACAAAGATACCCGCATTATTTGAAACTAGCGTATGGAGTGTTTATGACAGCATGGAAGTTACACCATTATTTTTGGAACACCTGATCATAGTGGTCAACAAAGCACCTCTGTCCAATATCCTCAATAATCTAGAGGCAACTGGACGTGTATCTATATGGGGCATTGAGCTTTCCCCTCGAGATATCACATACAAGAAGCGTAAAGCAATTAAATCACAAGTTTTTCCTGATTTTATCATTGAATGGACTGAACTACAATGTGCGGGCCCACCTGAACTTTCTAGCGCATGGACAATGTACTTTGATGGATCAAAAAGAACGGAAGGAGCAAGGGCAGGAGTCATACTAGTATCACCACAAGGCGATAAAATGCGATATATAATTCGGGTGAGATTCGCAAACGCGTCCAATAACGAAGATGAGTATGCGGCCTTGTTGCATGGTATGCATATGGCTAAAGCTTGCGGTCAACTCGCCTCAAAATATTTGGTGATTCTAATCTTGTAGCACAACAAGCAATGAACAAGTGCGACGCTATCAGCGATAACATGGTTGCCTACCGTGATCTGTATAGCATTATGGAGACTCAATTTGACGGATGCGAAGTATCACACATAGGAAGAACAAGCAATGAAGAAGTAGACAATCTAGCAAACATCGGGTCGTTATGACTACCAGTGCCACCCGGTTTTTTGGGAGGAAATAACTGAGCGTCCTATTAAGGCCAAAAGAGTTTCCGAGGTCATAAAGCCCAAGGTAGGAAAAAAGATTAAGCCGCGAAAGGACTCGGGGGCTCCACCAGCTAGCATGAGTATAGAGGAAGTCATCGAAGAAGAACCAGAAATTGATGAGGTCATGATAATAGAGCCTACATGGATGTAGCCATACATAGCATATATGACTCGGGGAGAGCTACCCGAATATGTGACAGAAGCTAGGCGAATCACTTCAAGATCAAAAGCCTTCAGAATCATCAAAGGAGAGTTGTACAAAAGAAGTATTTTGGGTGTGCTACAACGATGTGTCACACACGATGAAGGAAACATTATACTCAAGGATATACATGAAGGAGTATGTGGCCATCACGCTAGCAGTCGAGCAATTGCCGCCAAAGCGTCCAGGGCAGGATTCTATTGGTTCACAGTAGTACAAGATGCAAAGGATATAGTCAGAACATGCAAGGCATGTCAGCTATTCGCAACAAAGCATGGTGCACCCACCGCTGAGTTAAACCCCATACCTCTTGCTTGGCCTTTCGCTCAGTGGGGACTCGATATGGTGGGTAAACTTCACAAAGCATCTCTAGGAGGACACGTCTTTATGCTAGTAGCAGTTGACAAATTTTCTAAATGGATTGAAGCAATGCCTGTCACCAGTCAGGACGGAACTTCGGCTATGAATTTTATCAAATCCATAGTATTCCGGTTCAGCGTGCCAAACAACATCATCATGGATAATGGAACTGATTTTACTTCCAATGAGTTTAAGGAATACCGTGAGGAGATGGGTATCAAAGTAAGCTACGCCTCAGTATGCCACCCGCAAACCAATGGGCAAGTGGAAAAGCCAATGGGCTAGTAACTGCTGGCCTCAAGAAGAGATTACTAGCACCACTTAATAGGGCAAAAGGAGCATGGATTGATGAGTTACCATCTATTTTGTGTAGTTTGCGTACTACTACAAATAATTCAACACAAGAAACACCCTTCTTTTTTATCCACGGCGCTGAAGCCGTCCTTCCAGTCGAAGTATCACACAAATCTCCACGAGTAGCTACATATGATGAAGAGACATCAAGAGAAGCACTTGAAGACGACTTTGACTCACTTGATGAAGCCCGAGACACCACCCTATAAAGAGCTACTATATATCAGCAAAACTTGCACGACTACCACAGTCAACGGCTGCCTCCTAGGTCCTTCGTTGTAGGGGACCTAGTTCTCTGCCTCAAACAAGACGACCACCGTAAGTTGGAGTCACCTTGGGAAAGACCTTACATTGTTACAGAAGTCATTCCTGGAGGAGCATATCGGCTATAAGACAAGAAGACATGAGTCAAATACTCCAATGCGTGGAACGTCGCACAACTATGGCGCTTTTACGCTTAAGAATTTATGTTTTCTCACAATCTTGATTACAATAAGGCCTATGGCCCGGCTTCTTAGCTAGAGTATTTAGGCCAACGTCCAGGCGGCAATCCACCAAATAATGTATCGTCGGCTTTGGCATATAAATAAAAGATAAGTTCTTCATACTTTGAGTCTTTATTTATACCTTTTTTGCCAACAAAACAGGGGATCTCTATTTCTATATAAAAAAATCTGATAAAACTAACAACAATTATGAGCCTATGTCTAGATATAGGCATCCGAACATAGCCTCAGGGGCTACTCCCATCGCGAGCACTAGCACGCACCCGATACGAATCAAATTATGCATACAAAATCAAGACAATCATCACCTAAACCTATGGGTTTTACTTTGGTGTATCCTCAAAAGGTTACTCCCATCAGGAGATTCTATAAATTATTGAAACAAAAAATCTAATAAAATTCAGAAATTCCAGCAGCCAAACAAGGCAGTTGATAAAAATTATACAAAAATCTCGGATCGCACCCGACGTGACAAAACTCCGAATGCCGTGCCCAAGACATGAATGTAAGGCTCTAGGATTCGTCCTGTGTGTCCTGGTAATTCCACAAGAATGCACTCTACCAGTAAAATATCCGTATCAACGATACGATGAAAAATCTCGACGGACGCATTGGGTACCTGATAAAATAGAACTGGAATTCAGTATTCGATAAGACCTCAGCGGCTCGAACTGAATTACGCCAGTTATAATTCCGAGTTCAGGGCTGGGGACTTGAATTTGATGTAGGTCAACATTGTTTTTTGCCCAGGAGAAATTAACTGATTCCCGATCCATCAGATGCATCAGGCTTGTTGTACCAAATCCCTATAAAACTAAAAACAATAGAAACAATGCAAAGAAAGGAAAAACTGAAAATATCTTTGATACTCAACTAGAATCTATAGTTCGGGTAGAGTCTCGGGGGCTACTGACATAGGTATGATTACTCGGGTGCTTATGATTCGTTACCCTAGCTGCATAAAGGCTCACGACCCATGAAGATTCAAGATGATGGCCCATAGAAGCAACCAATAAAAGCCTTAGTTGTATTAGGAAAGGAAATATGAACCAACGTTATGTTGGTGTTGTAATCATACATATGTAACCTATCTGTATACGGCTTTGATACCCGGCCTATTATATATAGGACGGGAGAAGCCTACGAGGAGGTACCGAAAAACTCCAAAGCGATCTGTAATAGTGCGGTTCATCAAGTAATCAGGCGACTTCGACTCCCTTGTTTGCCTGACATCTGACGAAATCCCCTGCGTTCTCTTTTACGCAAAACCCTAAGTCCATCACCATGTGTATTGCCTAGGTTACCCCTCGTCACACGTCATGCATCTTGCTTTAAAGTCGGCCCAAGGCCACCCATATGACTCCCATTTACTGTGAGCGTTAGATGGAGTCAAAGCCGGTTTTTCCACAACTTGGATCGTGCGATCCCCTCAGGTCTAAGGATTCCTTTGTGTTAGTCGGAGCATATGGCAATGTGCTCACATTCTACTAACCTTTGGATTGGTTCGGTTATCATACCTCTTCCGACTAGCCAATGCAATGTGGATAGCATCTCCATGCTCATGACATGTGAAATATTGTCATCTTCCGACTTACAAATTAGTCTTGGTAGTGGGTTTCCCTCCCAACATCAAACGACTAAGGACAATCTGCTAGATCTAGATACAAGTATATGGTTCCACAACTGCAACAATTGGAGTGACATATACAACTATCTCTAAGCCGGATTACGGGTTACAAATACAAGGCAGAATGTGAGCCTCTAGGGCATCATTCCTAACAATCTCCCACTTGCACTAGAGTCGAACACTCAGGCATCTCCATGCCTTTGGCATCTCATGCCCATCACTCTAATGTGTGCCTCAAACTTAGGTTGTGGAAGAGGCTTGGTCAACGGGTCTACAACATTTGCATCCATGTGTACCTTGCATAGCTTAATTTCTCTGCGATCGATAAACTGCCGAATCAGGCGAAATTTCCTGAGTATATGCTTGTTCTTCTGGTGTGCCCGTGGCTCCTTAGCTTGTGCAATAGCACCAGTATTGTCACGGTACACGTCTAACAGACTGGACGAGCCCGGAACCACCCCGAGTTGAATCAAAAAAATTCTAATCCAAACCCCTTCTTTTGCCGCCTCTGAGGCAGCAACATACTCAACTTCCATAGTAGAATCAGCCACCGATTCTTGCTTGGAACTTTTTCAGCTCACTGCACCTCCATTTACTATGAACACATAGCCGGATTGCGAGCACGAGTCATCCATGTTGGTATGAAAGCTAACATCTATGTAACCCTTTACACCTAGCTCTTCCTCACCACCATAGACTAGGAGTTCATCTTGAGTACGTCTCAAGTACTTAAAGATATTCTTTACTGCTATCCAGTGGATTTCACCAGGATCTAACTTATATATGCTCGTTACATTAGAGCATAGGAAATATCCGACCTAGTACATTTAATCACATACATGATCAATCCTAATGATGAAGCATAAGTGATCCTCTCCATCCGACTTTGCTCATCAGCCGATGCTGGGCATTGAGTCTTACTAAGTTAGATTCCATGGCCATCGGTAAGAACCCCTTCTTAGCCAAATCCATATTGAACTTATTCAATATAATATCTAGACATGTACTCTGACTCAAACCTATGAGTCTTCGAGATCTATCTCTATAGATCTTAATTCCCAGTATAAATGCCACCTCACCCAAGTCCTTCATTTGTAAAAACCTTTCCAAAGAGTTATTGTTTTTTGCAACATTGGAATGTTGTTTCCGACTATCAATATGTCATCTACATACAGTAGCAGAAAAACAACTAAGCTTTCACTAAACTTCCTATATACATAAGAATCTTGTTCGCTTTTGATGAAGCCAAACGATTTGACCACTTCATCAAAACGAATATTCCAACTCCGACTTGCCTGCTTCAATCCATAGATGGATTTACAAAGCTTTCAAACTTTGTTAGGACTAGCCGGATCGACAAAACCCTTGGGCTGTTCATATACACGTCCCTGGTTAAATTTCTGTTAATGAAAGCCATTTTGACATCCATCTGCCATATCTCCCAATCGAAATATGCATCTAGTGCTAACATGATCCTCACCCAATTAAGCATAGCTACTGGCGAGAAAGTCTCATCATAGTCAACTCCTTAAACTTGTTGGAACCCTTTCGCGACAAGCCGTTCTTTATAGATAGAGATATTTCCATCTTGGTTAGTTTTCCTCTTAAAGAACCATTTTCTCTCGATGGATCTTGCACCATTTGGCAGATCAACCAAGTTCCAAACTTGATTGTCATCCATGGACTTTAACTCGGATCTCATGTCTCCAAACTTGATACCTTCGATCCAGATTCACGGATGTAGTATAATAGCTTTTTCCCTAGAAGACCTAGGTTTAATCGAACCTTGGAAAGCACTGCTAAAAGGTAATAAGAAAGGACACATCTACAAGACTTTGTTTGCTTGTTTTACCTTAATTGACCAGACCAATCTAGTTTACTTTATAATGGGGTTGAATCTATGGATGGAGATAGGTCAGGGTTGAAGATCCACCTGCAGCTACACATCAAATGGGATGAAAGATAATAATAAGCATAGTCATGTATAGTGTTTGTATTGAGATAATATTTTGTGGGCAACACATCCTAATATTCTAGAGCCCCCGTGATACAGCGGGCATATCAATAGACTTTTAATCCAACCGAGAACACACCGAAGCCACGGGTTGCAAACGATTATTAAATATAAACACAGATTAAAGCTTTAAGTGGTGATGTTGTTGTTGATCCCGAATGGGGCGCTAAGCAAAGACTATACTTCCCTTTCTGTCACTGAGTTTCCTATGAGATTGCTGCTAGCCAAGTATCTCACCTCAAGCCTTTATCAATCTATGGGATCTTGGGTACCTACAAGTCCACAGAGGCAAGAGACGAAGAAACAAAAGATACAAATCATGAATCCAAACAAAATACAATTCTCCCATGATCTATATGCACATAATTGTTGTGAGGTTTCTCTCTAAACCACAGCTCGTGAGGACTACTCACTCAGAACAAATAGATCGGAGATAGAAAACATCATGCAAATACTTAGATAAATCAAATATTCTTACAATGGTCGCCAAATCACAAGGAGATCTAAAAGTAAAAAGCAATGGCTATGGTTAGTGGAGGGATGGATGGTGGAAGTGATGAACAATGGATGAACTATGGATGAACAATGGTGTGGATCTCCTTTGGGGTTGTTGTGATGCAATCTGAGAATGGCGGCTCTCTGGCTGGCGGCTGGAGCCTCAAAATATATAGGCGTCTTCACGAAAGTTGTAGGGTTTGACGAGATGAAGCCGTCGCCACCTGGTACGGGCGGGTGATACAGGCGGACCACGCCCATATCAATGGTCGTTAAGCGCAATGACGCCTTGGTTGGTTTCTCCAATTACTTGGCCGTGTGTACTTCCTCAAAATCCTTCATTTGACTCCTTATTTTGCCTTAAACACGATGATTTCCTGCACAACATAAATCAAAGAGGGGATTTGCATATCTTTGCAATTATTAGTCATTAGTGACAAGGTTGAGTGTTTATTTGGCAATTGCTTGACCAAAAACAATGTTTTAACATAGTGGAAGATGGCAAAAAATCGGAGCCATCAACTTCCCCAAAGCTCAAACCTTGATCGTCCTCGAGCAAGAAGAACCAAAAGAACTATAAGGAATTCAGCATTTAAACTTGAAACAACGAGAATAGGAGTTCACTTACAGTAGGTAGTCGTATATGCTCAACACTTCATTCATTTGCAAAGCTTATCAAAGTTAGAGAGATGACAATAATACTATACAAGCTTCGGTAAGTCAAGATAATAAAAGTAAAGATTAATATAAGTATAAATAACTAGAAGTGTAGCAATCAATCCAATTCCTATAATTAACTCTCAGCTTGCCAAGGAACACTAAGATGTTTAAATAACATAATTGAGTAAGAGAGTTTCATGTCCCAAGTAGTATAACAATGAAGTGTCTTATTTACACCCACATCAATAGATTAAGTCAATCTAAAACACTTCTAATCCAATTATTATCTTTCAAGAAAAAATCGTAAAGTAGTAATGAGACCATGCCAAGGACTTGTTATGTGGATCCTTATAGATATCTTTTTTTCTTTCTTTGTTTATTTTCATCTCATTTTTCAAGGATCATTGTTTGTTTATTTTTGCTAGTAATTGCACAACCTTTGAGAGTACCAATAGTTTTGCCCATACATTGTCACAGATGCCAATCATGTCATCAACTCATCGCCAAAATCCGGGGTTATACCATAGATCATTCAAAAGCTAGCGGAGTTGTTGGCATCCCAAAGGTGTGCATTAGAGACATAGAACAAAGTTGTCTCGCATCTTTTTATCTCTTTTTTTGAGCTAGAACCGCAGTTTGATCCACAAGGTTAGCTTTGGCATACGTCAGCAACTAATCATCATACTAATAAAAAGCCTTACTCTAACAATATTAAATTACTTCCCACTAGCATGCATCTTAGCAAATCAACCAACTAAGATAAACAATTCAAACTTCATAAGTAGGAGACATAGGGCATACCTCTCATAAGTAACTTCCTGATCCTCTTCCTTATAGGGATGTGTTCTTTCAAAACTCAAACACGATTACTCTCGAAATGATATCAAAGTAAAGAGGCAAAGTATAAATCCACGTTTACGAAAAAGGATAAATGGAAAAATCCTTTTGTATTTTTGAGGATAGGGATTAAAGAATAGAAAAGAACTTGAGACCAAGCAAGGGCTAAAAGAAAAACAAAAGAAAACAAATAAACTAAAACGAAAGCAAATTTAAAAAGCAAAGGAAAAAAAGCAAAGTGTTGGAACAGGCGAACACAAGTGTTTCAATCCTCACAAGGAGCTGGAGTACAACCTCGTTATTACACAAATAAATTTGCTAGGGGAACACATCCCCAAGATCAGGCTTTTGCAATCCCCTTTGTTTCTCCTTATGGTGGTGGTAGATAATCTCCCGTGTTCCATTGGTTGTTCCAATCATGGAACTGGGTGGCGAGGCTTGCAGTGGCATCTCGAAGGTTGATGGGGTGTGAATGTTTCCTTCAAGTGAATAGATATCTTCATAGGTGGTGTAGTAGTTTGGTGGCTGCACATCATGTTCGGGTCTTTCTTGTTCTACTTCTTTATCTTCTCCACCTCCCATGGGTATTTCTTGTTGGGGTAGACTATCTTCGACCTGCGCGTCATAACGCAAACATCCATCCTCGATAGAGAATAAACCGTTAGGCAAAGGAAAAGGGATCAAGTGATCCTCTCCACGTATATTGAAGAAATATCTACCATGATTTTTAGAAATCATACCACATGCTCTTAGAGGAGATGGACCGAGACAGTTACCTCCAGTCAACGGTTGGATGTTACCTAGGTTGATGTGAAGTGCGTGTGCAAGCATAATCACAACTCCTCCTCCACATATGGGTCCTCGAGATTGAAGAGCTTGATTCTTAAGATAAAACACAAGTAAAGTGCCCAATTTTGTGTTGAATTACAATTGATAAGTGTAGCTTTGGCGAAGATCAACATGTCCTCCTCATTAACTCTAGTAAACTCACTGCGTGCCTCCAATGTGTTAGCAATAGCATAGAAGAAATATCGAATGACAGGATGATCAATTTGGTTCCCCTTGGGTGTGTGTCCACGAATTCTCATCAAGTTAAAGTATTGTGAAGGGGAAGGATCTAAAACAAAGGTAGTTGTGCGTACATCAGTGTTGTTGTTGGTAAAACCAAAGCATTGAGCCTATTGGATGAGTGTTAAAGTATACTCACAGTTCATACGACAGAATTTGATTCGAACAAATCCAGGCCTTTGTTCCTCGAAACAACCATAAGGATCCACCGTGTGTGTCAAGGTGCTAAAGAACTGAAGTGTCAAGCGGCGGTATGTCGCAACATCCTGAAAGACAAAATTGTACAAACCAACATTGTTGCAAAGTAAATCGAAATCAGCACGAATGCCAAGTTAGTTCAGGATATAGAGACACACCCACTTGGTGGACTTGATCTCTCGAATCTTGAGACGATCGAAATGGGTAAGATGGAACTCTTCGGTGAACTCTATGCCAAGTGACTCGGGGGTTAACTTATCAACGGGTGGCGTGGAGGACTCTGCAGCCATCTCATGTGCACGACTCCTCGTGTTCATCTAATAAATAAAAACAAGAAAAGTAAATAAAATTGCTAATATTTGTTTGGTCCAAAATAAACATAGCATAATTCATTCTTTACACTAACTACAAAAGAAAGCTCCTCTAAAAACAATGCTAAACATACTTAGTACCAAGATTGAATCTAGAACAAGACCTATGTCTAGATTGACAATGATGAATGATTAAGCCAAGATTTTGTACAAATAAGTTGGGGATCGGAGGAGAATCATACCTTAGATCGAGTGAGTGCGAAGAATCAAAGAAACATTGAGTAAAATTGAAGATCCAATGGAGGTAGTTTAAAGTTTAGAGGAAGAAGAAAGAGAAAATAGATGAATTGGGATTTTTAGGTTACCTCCTCGGGCACATTATGGCGTCCGCATACTCGGTACGGGCGGGCGGTACAGCCGGAGCCCGCCCGTACCGGTTGTCTTACCTTGGGGGCGATTGAAAGAACATTTCATGATTCCCTGTGTTTTGAGTGTTAGATAACAATACCGTGGAGTTTTCTCATGTGCGCTGAGTGTTGCAGGAAAGGGTTTTTGTGGTTTGGGGCCGAATTATCCGCCCCCATCTAGGGTCGGATAATCCGGCCTGACCATCCTGGCCAAAGGACCGCTCGGCGCATGCCTCAGATCGGGTGCGGATTATTCCCTGGAAAATCCGAGGCTGGGGTGGATTTCCCTCGGTCGGAAAATCCGGCCTTCCTCTAGGGCTGGATAATCTGGCCCCCAGGGAAGGTTGCCAAGGACCGCTCGACGGGGCCTGTTCGTCTGTGGTACCAAAGTTTGCAGGCCAGCGCATGGCGGTACCTAAGTTGCCTGAAATTACCGCGTTTTGAAAAGTTGGGCCGCCAACTACTAAGAGGGGCCATTTGAAGGCAAACTCATCTCACCCCTGCCAAATTCAAACATTCCGTTAAACCGCCCCGTGAAGTAGACGGTCGGGACCCACATGTCGGTCATATATCCGTGATGCGGGTGCCAACGCGGCAACCTCTTAGGCAAATCAAGCAGCTAAGTGGATCGGATGCGTTGACCAATTTCACAAATCCATTCCCAGCTTTCCCCTAGCAATGACGTCGAATCCACCTCTAGACAGATGATCCTTCGGACATTTGACTTACGGCGCCAAGTTGCTGCGGCGATTCGTGCCCGATCCGATCCCGAGCTCCAATGGCGCATGTAGCCGCCGTTCTTGAGGCTCTAGCCCGCCTCCGCCGCTGACGAGCCGAGCAGCTCGGAGGATGGCAGATCCTACTATCAAGAAAGAAGAAGTTCTGTCTACAAGCGGGTGAGCTACCCTTCTCTTTGCTATTCACACTAATTACAACTGCTAGCTGGCTACTGAACCTCAAATTGTTTGTTAGCCCAACGCTGACAAACATATTTTGTCCACAGTTTTCTGTCAAGTGGGATCTGCGGAGACCCCCCTTACCTGGTTACGGTAGTCCTCTACAGGTATAACTCTAAGGGCAAGAGGTATGGACACCATTGTTTCACGATGGAAGAAGCGCCTGCACAGATCTGCACTATATCTGGTATGGTTGCTGCTCTGCGTAATCATGTTGAATTATGGCGGCGGTATCGCAAAGTTCAGCTTCATGGATGAACGTGGCATCATGGTTCCAATAACGTGTGACAGTCAGCTAATTGGGTTGATGAAAAGGTATGCTTCGACTGCCATGTTTGAGCTGAAATGTGATGTACTGGATATGGAAGCTGCTGCAACTGGGAGTCACCCTTCTATTCTTGGATAGGGTGGTTGCTCGAACCCAATTAGCTCCTAGTAAGCAAAGGTCTTTTGGGGTTTCCACTTTTGTGCTGAATTGTAATTTTTGTTTTATTTACTCTGTAGATATTGGACAGTTATGCAACAGTCTTGTTTCTTTGACAAGAAGCGCCGCAAGGTTAGAAACATGACTGCCGGGTCAGTCATTTTGCTGCCCGAAGAAATTAAAAACGAGTGGAAAGATGATGCTGGACATGATTCTGGTGCCCATTGTCTTGGCGATGCAGAGTACGTGAAGCTAAGAAAATTGGCACCGAGGAAGAGGAAGAAGGCAGGAAATGAAGAAGCCAGTGGACGTGAAGGCTTGGCACCCAGGCTGCGGAAGAAGGCTGCTGGCAATGAAGATGCATAGTAATGTGTTGAACTTGAACCTATATATGTAATTCTGTTAAATTCTGATCGCTCTGTGTGTGGCACGTTGCTGGGCGAAACAATCTACCCACGTTCTCTGAGTAAAATATACCGCGACTTAGGGTTTGGAAATGCCAGAGTCAGTAGTTGAATCCAAAATTGTGATTGTGCCACTGCTATCTGAAAACAAGGATCCACCGGTTCCACGATTGCTGAGGGGCAGGAGGTCTCCAAATATGACGGGATGTAAGTGGCACAGAAATAAATTATTTAAGTTGCCACACTCCACGAAGCAACAACTTATTTCAGATGCTGCACAACGACGTGGCAACATAAACATGGATGTTCTCAATGATAATGCCCAGATGAGGTACCACTTTCTGGCCTAATCTTGAGCCCGTCTATCTCACCGCCTCTTTGCTCCTGCATCCCCTGCATCTGGCGAAGATCCCAGATCTCCAGTAACCGGGTGTACGTGCTTCCACTTTATAAATTGTGGTTGTGCCATTTGCATGCGGCCAAATCCACGTAGATTACGTTTAAACAAACCACCAATGTCAGAATACAATAGTAGAAAAGGGGTCTTTGGTCCACGGTCATGTTCCCAATCCGGGACAGAGATCTAAATCGAGGCAGAAATTGATCTAAATCACAAATTCTTCCACAAATTAATCGAGACAGAGATCTAAATCGAGGCATTTCATTAATTTAACCACAAATTCTTCTAAACAAAGGTGCGATTTCACATCCTACATTAATTCAACCACTAGTCAACAATTTCACTTCCGCTGCCGCTGTCCTCCGAGCCGCCGGCTTCCTCATCATCGTCGGATGGAACCTCCATGATTTCCGCATTGTTTGCGAGACGGAGCACCTCTTCGCAGCGAGCGGTAGCGATGACTGTGAACTTAGTCCGTCCAGGGACGGACCAGAACCTCTCCCGCCCTTCTCGGTTGCGGAGATCCTGGTGCACCACGCGCCCGTAAATGACGCGGTTGCCAATCTTGGCCTTCCGCTCCTTCTTGAACAGCGCCGGCCAGTACGGGCTGGCCGCCGCGTACCGGGGCAACGCCCTCTTCCACGCGGGCATCTGGCGGCGGTGCGCCGCGATTTCGCTCTCCATCACGGCTCCACCGAGGACGAGGAGCGGAGCCACCAACACCCCCGCATAGCTGATGCGCCATCCGTGGGGCACCGTCGCGGCCGACGGCGCGAGGATGTCGAAGTGCGCGAACATCACTGCCTCGTAGAAGTTCAGTGAGGGCATATCCATGGCGGCACGGTGGAGATTGGAGAGGGAGCGAGGGGGTGGACGACGAAGCGACGACACGGTGGAGATTGGAGAGGGCGAGGGGATGGGCGACGAAGCGACGTGCTGTGGCGCCTCCTATTTGTACATGAGGACGACAAAGCGACAGGCGGAATATCCAAGGGGCATTTTTTGAAAAGGAAGTAATGCAGGGTTAAGACAAATTAACGGGCGACCAATTTTTTTACTCCCAGGACTCCGGGGCCAATAGTTCAGACCACTAGGTCAACAAGTACAACTATTACAACTTAAAAAAGGCATGGAGCTTAAGCTCAATAGAACTAGTTATCACACATCTCCTTGATCTTCCTAATCTTAGCCCGATGCGCATCTTCCTGCGAGAGCAAGGATCGAATCGTCTGCTCCTTCCTTTTAGCATCTTCCTTGCACAGCTTCAATTGTTTCTCTGCATCTTTCCTCATGCACTTGTCAATACTCGTAGTTGTGAACTACTAGACTTTGGCCTAGTGAAGATCATTCCTTGCTTGAGTCAGTTCTTGCTCTGCTTTAGCCTTCAGGGCCAACGCCGCGTCCCTCTACTTCTCGACTTTGCTAACCTTGTCTTCCACCCACCTGAGATCTCGCTTATGCTTGGTCGTGTCAACTGGTTCCCATAGCTTCATCTCAACACTGTCAAGAAGTGAGCTGAATGCGGATTCTTTCAACTCAATAGTCATTTCCCATAGTTTGTCCAGCGTTTTCTGCATTGATTTGGGCCACTCTGGATCTACCCATTTGACAACACCGCAACTTCCGCCTCGCATCATTGCACGATGTCCTTGACACCGTAGAAACCTCTTGCCCGCGTTTCGTCCTTCGAACGCTACAAATTTAGCAGGCACATATCCATGTTTACATAGCAGAGGACTGTCTTCATCCGCTAAACCGTGATAGTCGGCGTCATACATCGTCTGGTTGGCCTAACACATCATACGCGCATGAGTAAACGGAGTAGATCTGGATCAAAAAATAGATAACTTGCCACGGATGATCGAGATAGAGATGATACGACTCACATCGAAATCACCGTCCCTGTCGTCACGACGTGTTTCCTTGCCGTCTCCCCTTGAACCCATGGCGAGAGGGGAGGGGGTGGCTGCCGGAGAGGGGATTGGGATGGAGGAGCCGTCGGCTTGCGGCTACGGCAGGATGGGAGTGAAGTGGGGAAAGTGGCTTTGAGGGGAAGGAAGAGAAGTACGGGGAGGAAGAGAAGTAATGGGGACGTGACACTGGATATGTCCCAATCAACTCGTGAGTCGTGACACTCGCAACAAGGGAGCCCCCGGTGTTGCCAGTTTGTCCAGAGCAAGCATGGCCAATCATGCCGTAGAACAGACTACTCGCGGATCGATCTCACGATAACCATCCCAATCGTCCAAGCGCCCCGATCGAATGGTATGTAACAATCGTCAAGCAGAACAACTGTGTTAGGGCGTGCCTTCTAGAAGAGTCGGTCTAACGCTAAGGTTAGGGGGCTCCTAAGGTTAATTAGGATCCATATGTGGTTTATGAAAAGAACATGCATCCAATGACACTGGTGGATCCATATATGGTTTGTGAGAAGAACACACATGCAATGACACTGGTGGATCCATGTGTGGTTTATGAGAGGAACACACATGCAATGACACTGGGTGTGGTTCATGATATGGTTTGTGAGGAGAACACACATGCAATGACTCTAGCTGTGGTTCATGAGAAGAACACACATGCAATGACTCTAACTGTGGTTCATGAAAAGAGCAGACATGCGATGACACCGGTGGATCCATGTGTGGTCTATCAGAGGAACACACATCCAATGACACCGGTGGATCCTTACATGGTTTGTGAGAAGAACACACATGCAATAATACTAGTGGATCCATATGTGGTTTGTGAGAAGGACACACATGCAATGACACTGGTGGATCCATCTATGGTTCATGGGAAGAACACACATGCAATGACACTGGTGGATCCATGTGTGGTCTGTGGGAAGAACACACATGCAATGACACTGGTGATATGTGGTTTGTGAAAAGAACAGACATGCAATGACTCTAACTATAGTTCATGAAAAGAGCAGACATGCAATGACACTGGTGGATCCATGTGTGGTTAATGAGAAGAACACACATGCAATGACACTGGGTGTGGTTCATGATATGGTTTGTGAGAAGAACAGACATGCAATGACTCTAACTATAGTTCATGAGAAGAACACACATGCAATGACTCTAACTGTGGTTCATGAAAAGAACACACATGCGATGACACCGGTGGATCCATGTGTGGTCTATGGGAGGAACACACATCCAATGACACCTGTGGATCCTTACATGGTCTGTGGGAAGAACACACATGCGATGACACCGGTGGATCCATGTGTGGTTTGTGAGAAGGACACACATGCAATGACACTGGTGGATCCATGTGTGGTTCATGGGAAGAACACACTTGCAATGACACTGGTGGATCCATGTGTGGTCTGTGAGAAGAACACACATGCAATGACACTAGTGATATGTGGTTTGTGAAAGGAACAGACATGCAATGACTCTAACTATGGTTCATGAAAAGAGCAGACATGCAATGACACTGGTGGATCCATGTGTGGTTAATGAGAAGAACACACATGCAATGACACTGGGTGTGGTTCATGATATGGTTTGTGAGAAGAACACACATGCAATGACTCTAGCTGTGGTTCGTGGGAAGAACACACATGCAATGACTCTAACTGTGGTTCATGAAAAGAACAGACATGCGATGACACCGGTGGATCCATGTGTGCTCTATGAGAGGAACATACATGCAATGACTCCAACTGTGGTTCATGAAAAGAGCAGACATGCAATGACACTGGTGGATCCATGTGTGGTTAATGAGAATAACACACATGCAATGACACTAGGTGTGGTTCATGATATGGTTTGTGAGAAGAACACACATGCAATGACTCTAGCTGTGGTTCATGAGAAGAACACACATGCAATGACTCTAAGTGTGCTTCATGAAAAGAACACACATGCGATGACACTGGTGGATCCATGTGTGGTTTGTGAGAAGGACACACAGCAATGACACTGGTGGATCCATATGTGGTTCATGGGAAGAACACACATGCAATGACACTGCTGGATCCATGTGTGGTATGTGAGAAGAACACACATGCAATGCCACTGGTGATATGTGGTTTGTGAAAGGAACAGACATGCAATGACTCTAACTGTGGTTCATGAAAAGAGCAGACATGCAATGACACTGGTGGATCCATGTGTGGTTAATGAGAAGAACACACATGCAATGCCACTGGGTGTGGTTAATGATATGGTTTGTGAGAAGAACACACATGCAATGACTCTAGCTGTGGTTCATGATAAGAACACACATGCAATGACTCTAACTATGGTTCATGAAAAGAACAGAGATGCGATGACACCGGTGGATCCATGTGTGGTCTATGAGAGGAACAGACATGCAATGACTCTAACTATGGTTCAGGAAAAGAGCAGACATGCAATGACACTGGTGGATCCATGTGTGGTTAACGAGAATAAGACACATGCACTGACACTAGGTGTGGTTCATGATATAGTTTGTGAGAAGAACACACATGCAATGACTCTAGCTGTGGTTCATGAGAAGAACACACATTCAATGACTCTAACTGTGGTTCATGAAAAGAGCAGACATGCGATGACACCGGTGGATCCATGTGTGGTCTATGAGAGGAACACGCATCCAATGACACCAGTGGATCCTTACGTGGTCTATAGGAAGAACACACATGCAATGACACTAGTGGATCCATGTGTGGTCTGCGAGAAGAACACACATGCAATGACATTGGTGGATCCATATGTGGTTCACGGGAAGAACACACATGCAATGACACTGGTGGATCCATGTGTAGTCTGTGAGAAGAACACACATGCAATGACACTGGTGATATTTGGTTTCTGAAAGGAACAGACATGCAATGACTCTAACTGTGGTTCATGAAAAGAGCAGACATGCAATGACACTGGTGGATCCATGTGTGGTTAATGAGAAGAACACACATGCAATGACACTGGGTGTGGTTGATGATATGGTTTCTGAGAAGAACACACATGCAATGACTCTAACTGTGGTTCATGAGAAGAACACACATGCAATGACACCGGTGGATCCATGTGTGGTCTATGGGAAGAACACAAATGCAATGACACTAGTGTATCCATATGTGGTTTGTGAGAAGGACACACATGCAATAACACTTGTGGATCCATGTGTGGTTCATGGTAAGGACACACATGCAATGACACTGGTGGATCCATGTGTGGTCTATGGGAAGAACACACATGCAATGACACTGGTGGATCCATGTGTGGTCTGTGGGAAGAACACACATACAATGACACTGGTGGATCCATATGTGGTCTGTGAGAAGGACACAGATGCAATGACACTGGTGGATCCATATGTGGTTAATGGGAAGAACACACATGAAATGACACTGTTGGATCCATGTGTGGTCTGTGAGAAGAACACACATGCAATGACACTGGTGATATGTGGTTTGTGAAAGGAACAGACATGAAATGACTCTAACTGTGGTTCATGAAAAGAGCAGACATGCAATGACAGTGGTGGCTCCATGTGTGGTTAATGAGAAGAACACACATGCAATGACACTGGGTATGGTTCATGATATGGTTTGTGAGAAGAACACACATGCAATGACTCTAGCTGTGGTTCATGAGAAGAACACACATGCAATGACTCTAACTGTGGTTCATTAAAAGAACAGACATGCAATGACACAGGTGGATCCATGTGTGGTCTATGGGAGGAACAGGCATGCAATGATTCTAACTATTGTTCATGAAAAGAGCAGACATGCAATGACACTGGTGGATCCATGTGTGGTTAATGAGAATAACACACATGCAATGACACTGGGTGTGGTTCATGATATGGTTTGTGAGAAGAACACACATGCAATGACTCTAGCTGTGGTTCATGAGAAGAACACACATGCAATGACTCTAACTATGGTTCATGAAAAGAACTGACATGGGATGACACCGGTGGATCCATGTGTGGTCTATGAGAGGAAAAGACATGCAATGACTCTAACTGTGGTTCATGAAAAGAGCAGACATGCAATGACACTGGTGGATCCATGTGTGGTTAATGAGAATAACACACATGCAATGACACTAGGTGTGGTTCATCATATGGTTTGTGAGAAGAACACACATGCAATGTCTCTAGCTGTGGTTCATGAGAAGAACACACATGCAATGACTCTAACTGTGGTTCATGAAAAGAGCAGACATGCGATGACACTGGTGGATCCATGTGTGGTTTGTGAGAAGGACACACATGCAATGACACTGGTGGATCCATGTGTGGTTCATGGGAAGAACACACATGCAATGACTTTGGTGGATCCATGTATGGTCTGTGAGAAGAACACACATGCAATGACACTAGTGATATGTGGCTTGTGAAAGGAACATACATGCAATGACTCTAACCATGGTTCATGAAAAGAGCAGACATGAAATGACACTAGTGGATCCATGTGTGGTTAATGAGAAGAACACACATGCAATGACACTGGGTGTGGTTCATGATATGGTTTGTGAGAAGAACACACATGCAATGACTCTAGCTGTGGTTCATGAGAAGAACACACATGCAATAACTCTAACTATGGTTCATGAAAAGAACTGAGATGCGATGACACCGGTGGATCCATGTGTGGTCTATGAGAGGAACAGACATGCAATGACTCTAACTATGGTTCATGAAAAGAGAAGACATGCAATGACATTGGTGGATCCATGTGTGGTTAACGAGAATAACACACATGCAATGACACTAGGTGTGGTTCATGATATGGTTTGTGAGAAGAACAAACATGCAATGACTCTAGCTGTCGTTCATGAGAAGAACACACATGCAATGACTCTAACTGTGGTTCATGAAAAGAGCAGACATGCGATGACACCAGTGGATCCATGTGTGGTTTATGAGAGGAACACGCATCCAATGAAACCGGTGGATCCTTACGTGGACTATGGGAAGAACACACATGCAATGACACTGGTGGATCCATGTGTGGTCTGTGAGAAGAATACACATGCAATGACATTGGTGGATCCATATGTGGATTATGGGAAGAACACACATGCAATGACACTGGTGGATCCATGTGTGGTGTATGAGTAGAACACACATGCAATGACACTGGTGATATGTGGTTTGTGAAAGGAACATACATGCAATGACTCTAACTGTGGTTCATGAAAAGAGCAGACATGCAATGACACTGGTGGATCCATGTGTGGTTAATGAGAAGAACACACATGCAATGACACTGGGTGTGGTTCATGATATGGTTTGTGAGAAGAACACACATGCGATGACTCTAGCTGTGGTTCATGAGAAGAACACACATGCAATGACTAACTATGGTTCATGAAAAGAGCAGACATGCGATGACACTAGTGGATCCATATGTGGTTTGTGAGAAGGACACACATGCAATGACACTGGTGGATCCATCTATGGTTCATGGGAAGAACACACATGCAATGACACTGGTGGATCCATGTGTGGTCTGTGGGAAGAACACACATGCAATGACACTGGTGATATGTGGTTTGTGAAAAGAACAGACATGCAATGACTCTAACTATAGTTCATGAAAAGAGCAGACATGCAATGACACTAGTGGATCCATGTGTGGTTAATGAGAAGAACACACATGCAATGACACTGGGTGTGGTTCATGATATGGTTTGTGAGAAGAACACACATGCAATGACTCTAGCTGCGGTTCATGAGAAGAACACACATGCAATAACTCTAACTATGGTTCATGAAAAGAACTGAGATGCGATGACACCGGTGGATCCATGTGTGGTCTATGAGAGGAACAAACATGCAATGACTCTAACTATGGTTCATGAAAAGAGCAGACATGCAATGACACTGGTGGATCCATGTGTGGTTAACGAGAATAACACACATGCAATGACACTAGGTGTGGTTCATGATATGGTTTGTGAGAAGAACACACATGCAATGACTCTAGCTGTGGTTCATGAGAAGAACACACATGCAACGACTCTAACTGTGGTTCATGAAAAGAGTAGACATGCGATGACACCAGTGGATCCATGTGTGGTTTATGAGAGGAACACGCATCCAATGACACCTGTGGATCCTTACGTGGTCTATGGGAAGAACACACATGCAATGACACTGGTGGATCCATGTGTGGTCTGTGAGAAGAATACACATGCAATGACATTGGTGGATCCATATGTGGTTCATGGGAAGAATACACATGCAATGACACTGGTGGATCCATGTGTGGTCTATGAGAAGAACACACATGCAATGACACTGGTGATATGTGGTTTGTGAAACGAACAGACATGCAATGACTCTAACTGTGGTTCATGAAAAGAGCAGACATGCAATGACAATGGTGGATCCATGTGTGGTTAATGAGAAGAACACACATGCAATGACACTGGGTGTGGTTCATGATATGGTTTGTGAGAAGAACACACATGCGATGACTCTAGCTGTGGTTCATGAGAAGAACACACATGCAATGACTCTAACTGTGGTTCATGAAAAGAACAGACATGCGATGACACAGGTGGATCCATGTATGGTCTATGGGAGGAATAGACATGCAATGACTCTAACTGTGGTTCATGAAAAGAGCAGACATGCAATGACACTGGTGGATCCATGTGTGGTTAATGAGAAGAACACACATGCAATGACACTGGGTGTGGTTCATGATATGGTTTGTGAGAAGAACACACATGCAATGACTCTAGCTATGGTTCATTAGAAGAACACACATGCAATGGCTCTAACTATGGTTCATGAAAAGAACATACATGGGATGACACCGGTGGATCCATGTGTGGTCTATGAGAGGAACAGACATGCAATGACTCTAACTGTGGTTCATGAAAAGAGCAGACATGCAATGACACTGGTGGATCCATGTGTGGTTAATGAGAATAACACACATGCAATGACACTGTGTGTGCTTCATGATATGGTTTGTGAGAAGAACACACATGCAATGACTGTAGCTGTGGTTCATGAGAAGAACACACATGCAATGACTCTAACTGTGGTTCATGAAAAGAGCAGAAATGCGATGTCACTGGTGGATCCATGTGTGCTTTGTGAGAAGGACACACATGCAATGACACTGGTGGATCCATGTGTGGTTCATGGGAAGAACACACACGCAATGACACTGGTGGATCCATGTGTGGTCTGTTAGAACAACACACATGCAATGACACTGGTGATATGAAGTTTGTGAAAGGAACAGACATGCAATGACTCTAGCTGTGGTTCATGAAAAGAGCAGACATGTAATGACACTGGTGGTTCCATGTGTGGTTAATGAGAATAACACACATGCAATGACACTGGGTGTGGTTCATGATATGGTTTGTGAGAAGAACACACATGCAATGACTCTAGCTGTGGTTCATGAGAAGAACACACCTGCAAAAAAGAACAGACAAGCGATGACACCGGTGGATCCATGTGTGGTCTATAAGAGGAACAGACATGCAATGACTCTAACTGTGGTTCATGAAAAGAGCAGACATGCAATGACACTGGTGGATCCATGTGTGGTTAATGAGAATAACACACATGCAATGACACTGGGTGTGGTTCATGATATGGTTTGTGAGAACAACACACATGCAATGACTCTAGCTATGGTTCATGAGAAGGACACACATGCAATGACTCTAACTGTGGTTCATGAAAAGAGCAGACATGCGATGACACTGGTGGATCCATGTGTGGTTCATGGGAGGAACACACATGCAATGACACTGGTGGATCCATGTGTGGTTCATGGGAAGAACACACACGCAATGACACTAGTGGATCCATGTGTGGTTCATGGGAAGAACACACACGCAATGACACTGGTTGATCCATGTGTGGTCTGTGAGAAGAACACAAATGCAATGACACTGGTGATATGTAGTTTGTGAAAGGAACAGACATGCAATGACTCTAACTGTGGTTCATGAAAAGAACTGAGATGCGATGACACCGGTGGATCCATGTGTGGTCTATGAGAGGAACAGACATGCAATGACTCTAACTATGGTTCATGAAAAGAGCACACATGCAATGACACTGGTGGATCCATGTGTGGTTAACGAGAATAACACACATGCAATGACACTAGGTGTGGTTCATGATATGGTTTGTGAGAAGAACACACATGCAATGACTCTAGCTGTGGTTCATGAGAAGAACACACATGCAATGACTCTAACTGTGGTTCATGAAAAGAGCAGACATGCGATGACACCAGTGGATCCATGTGTGGTTTATGAGAGGAACACGCATCCAATGACACCGGTGGATCCTTACGTGGTCTATGGGAAGAACACACATGCAATGACACTGGTGGATCCATGTGTGGTCTGTGAGAAGAACACACATGCAATGACACTGGTGATATGTGGTTTGTGAAAGGAACAGACATGCAAAGACTCTAACTGTGGTTCATGAAAAGAACTGAGATGCGATGACACCGGTGGATCCATGTGTGGTCTATGAGAGGAACAAACATGCAATGACTCTAACTATGGTTCATGAAAAGAGCAGACATGCAATGACACTGGTGGATCCATGTGTGGTTAACGAGAATAACACACATGCAATGACACTAGGTGTGGTTCATGATATGGTTTGTGAGAAGAACACACATGCAATGACTCTAGCTGTGGTTCATGAGAAGAACACACATGCAATGACTCTAACTGTGGTTCATGAAAAGAGCAGACATGCGATGACACTAGTGGATCCATGTGTGGTTTATGAGAGGAACACGCATCCAATGAAACCGGTGGATCCTTACGTGGACTATGGGAAGAACACACATGCAATGACACTGGTGGATCCATGTGTGGCCTGTAAGAAGAATACACATGCAATGACATTGGTGGATCCATATGTGGTTCATGGGAAGAACACACATGCAATGACACTGGTGGATCCATGTGTGGTCTATGAGAAGAACACACATGCAATGACACTGGTGATATGTGGTTTGTGAAAGGAACAGACATGCAATGACTCTAACTGTGGTTCATGAAAAGAGCAGACATGCAATGACACTGGTGGATCCATGTGTGGTTAATGAGAAGAACACACATGCAATGACACTGGGTGTGGTTCATGATATGGTTTGTGAGAAGAACACACATGCGATGACTCTAGATGTGGTTCATGAGAAGAACACACATGCAATGACTCTAACTGTGGTTCATGAAAAGAACAGACATGCGATGACATAGGTGGATCCATGTGTGGTCTATGGGAGGAATAGACATGCAATGACTCTAATTGTGGTTCATGAAAAGAGCAGACATGCAATGAAACTGGTGGATCCATGTGTGGTTAATGAGAAGAACACACATGCAATGACACTGGGTGTGGTTCATGATATGGTTTGTGAGAAGAACACACATGGAATTACTCTAGCTGTGGTTCATGAGAAGAACACACATGCAATGACTCTAACTATGGTTCTTGAAAAGAACAGACATGGGATGACACCAGTGGATCCATGTGTGGTCTATGAGAGGAACAGACATGCAATGACTCTAACTGTGGTTCATGAAAAGAGCAGACATGCAATGACACTGGTGGATCCATGTGTGGTTAATGAGAAGAACACACATGCAATGACACTAGGTGTGGTTCATGATATGGTTTGTGAGAAGAACACACATGCGATGACTCTAGCTGTGGTTCATGAGAAGAACACACATGCAATGACTCTAACCGTGGTTCATGAAAAGAGCAGACATGCGATGACACTGGTGGATCCATGTTTGGTTTGTGAGAAGGACACACATGCAATGACACTGGTGGATCCATGTGTGGTTCATGGGAAGAACACACATGCAATGACACTGGTGGATCCATGTGTGGTCTGTGAGAAGAACACACATGCAATGACACTAGTGATATGTGGCTTGTGAAAGGAACATACATGCAATGACTCTAACCGTGGTTCATGAAAAGAGCACACATGCAATGACACTAGTGGATCCATGTGTGGTTTATGAGAAGAACACACATGCAATGACACTGGGTGTGGTTCATGATATGGTTTGTGAGAAGAACACACATGCAATGACTCTAGCTGTGGTTCATGAGAAGAACACACATGCAATGGCTCTAACTATGGGTCATGAAAAGAACAGACATGGGATGACACCGGTGGATCCATGTGTGGTCTATGAGAGGAACAGACATGCAATGAATCTAACTGTGGTTCATGAAAAGAGCAGACATGCAATGACACGGTGGATCCATGTGTGGTTAATGAGAATAACACATGCAATGACACTGTGTGCTTCATGATATGATTTGTGAGAAGAACACACATGCAATGACTCTAGCTGTGGTTCATGAGAAGAACACACATGCAATGACTCTAACTGTGGTTCATGAAAAGAGCAGACATGCGATGTCACTGGTGGATCCATGTGTGCTTTGTGAGAAGGACACACATGCAATGACACTGGTGGATCCATGTGTGGTTCATGGGAAGAACACACATGCAATGACACTGGTGGATCCATGTGTGGTCTGTTAGAACAACACACATGCAATGACACTGGTGATATGTGGTTTGTGAAAGGAACAGACATGCAATGACTCTAGCTGTGGTTCATGAAAAGAGCAGACATGCAATGACACTGGTGGATCCATGTGTGGTTAATGAGAAGAACACACATGCAATGACACTCGGTGTGGTTCATGATATGGTTTGTGAGAAGAACACACATGCAATGACTCTAGCTGTGGTTCATGAGAAGAACACACATGCAATAACTCTAACTATGGTTCATGAAAAGAACTGAGATGCGATGACACCGGTGGATCCATGTGTGGACTATGAGAGGAACATACATGCAATGACTCTAACTATGGTTCATGAAAAGAGCAGACATGCAATGACACTGGTGGATCCATGTGTGGTTAACGAGAATAACACACATGCAATGACACTAGGTGTGGTTCATGATATGGTTTGTGAGAAGAACACACATGAAATGACTCTAGCTGTGGTTCATGAGAAGTACACACATGCAATGACTCTAACTGTGGTTCATGAAAAGAGCAGACATGCGATGACACCAGTGGATCCATGTGTGGTTTATGAGAGGAACACGCATCCAATGACACCCGTGGATCCTTACGTGGTCTATGGGAAGAACACACATGCAATGACACTGGTGGATCCATGTGTGGTCTGTGAGAAGAATACACATGCAATGACATTGGTGGATCCATATGTGGTTCATGGGAAGAACACACATGCAATGACACTGGTGGATCCATGTGTGGTCTATGAGAAGAACACACATGCAATGACACTGGTGATATGTGGTTTGTTAAACGAACAGACATGCAATGACTCTAACTGTGGTTCATGAAAAGAGCAGACATGCAATGACACTGGTGGATCCATGTGTGGTTAATGAGAAGAACACACATGCAATGACACTGGGTGTGGTTCATGATATGGTTTGTGAGAAGAACACACATGACGTGACTCTAGCTGTGGTTCATGAGAAGACTAAACATGCAATGACTCTAACTGTGGTTCATGAAAAGAACAGACATGCGATGACACAGGTGGATCCATGTGTGGTCTATGGGAGGAATAGACATGCAATGACTCTAACTGTGGTTCATGAAAAGAGCAGACATGCAATGACACTGGTGGATCCATGTGTGGTTAATGAGAAGAACACACATGCAATGACACTGGGTGTGGTTCATGATATGGTGTGTGAGAAGAACACACATGCAATGACTCTAGCTGTGGTTCATGAGAAGAACACACATGCAATGGCTCTAACTATGGGTCATGAAAAGAACAGACATGGGATGACACCGGTGGATCCATGTGTGGTCTATGAGAGGAACAGACATGCAATGACTCTAACTGTGGTTCATGAAAAGAGCAGACATGCAATGACACTGGTGGATCCATGTGTGGTTAATGAGAATAACACACATGCAATGACACTGTGTGTGCTTCATGATA